>WOXC01006809.1:0-742146 GCA_011680675.1 Gymnobelideus leadbeateri | reverse complement strand
TCAATGATCAGAGTTGCTATAATTGAAAAAAAATGTAAATCTTACCACTTAATCTTCTGGTGAGGAGCCTCTTTGAATTCAGTGTCCTCCTAAGAGAACACATGCTCACTGATCTCCAGGACTTTACTTACTTCCAGTGTTGGTAAACTCTTCCAGAATTTATGCTTCCTTGACCTTAACCTTTGGGAAAACTCCATTTCCAGAACTGCTTACCAGAGTTGAGAAACCTGCAGCTTCAAGGCCTTGTGTGGCCTTCTAGGTCCTTGGGGATGGCCTTTTGACTGAGTCCCAGTTTCACAGAACAAATTCTTTTCTTCAAGGAATTTATTCCATGAAATTTGGATTCAGTCAAAGGGCCACGCTTGAAGACCTAGAGGCTAGATGTGGCCTTGAGCATGTAGGTTACCCACCCCTGGGTAGACTATCTTCAGTTCCATTTAACATAATTTTAAGAGAAATTCTAATTTTTACAAATATTTTTTTCTTTGTCACTTAATCAAAATGGATGGAAACATTTTGTATGGTTATATTTGCAGTTGCTGCTGATGAAGTTCATGGCTTAAGTCACTGTGAACTTAGAGATTATGTTAAAGTATTTTCAAAATATTTAGTTGTGTATTACTAAAGTATGCTTTTGCAGATATTTTTGCTAGTTGACATAACTCCTCAGTTAAAATAAGAATTTGAAAAGATTCAAGCTATATTACAGAACCAAAAGAAATATTTATTTCACCTACACCACAGAAATATTTTTGTTTTTCCTTTTAAATCATAGAAAAAAAATCACAAAACCTTAGAATTGGAAGGGTTCTCAGAAGGCATCTAGTCCAATCCATAATTAAGCAAGAATTCCATTTTCCTTGTAAAGAGTTATTCAGTCTTTGCTTGAGGACCTCCATGGTGAGGAAATCAATGACTTCCTGAGAAAAGCATCCTCCTCCTCCCACCCCATTACATTACCCTAGATTGCAGATCATTTAGGTAAGGTGACCTGATTTCTTCAGCTGTAACTAAGTGCTCTCTTGTTATCTCCTTGAGTATACTGGATACCAGCTCTCTGGTAGCCATTTTTGTTCTCTCCTTTCCAATTCAAAGATATTATTGTCAGAGAAAACAGAAGCTGGGGACCTTTGCCTTATTCCTGTCTTTGGTGTTCATTGTCCCATTCATCCCAATCAGTGGTCTATTACTCATTTGATTCTACCCTCTCCCTAAATATAGCTTTTTAAAGGCCTTTTTTTTAATCCTGAACTTTTTGGGCTAGTATCAATTCTTGTTCAGAGTGAGCACTCCTGACACTATTTTTAGAAGACTGTAATACAATTGTATTCTGTTGTATTCTGTTTCCTTCTCTTGCTTTCATTTTCTGCATATGCCTTTTTAAAATCTAATTTGGCTGTCAAGTTTTCTACGGATCCTCAGTGTTCTTTTGAGAAAATTTCCTCTTTTCTTCATTAGAATAATTTCTCTTTTGATTTTCATAACTTCCCAGAATTTTAGCAAATATCCTCCTACTTTCCATTCTATGAACCCTTGAAATTGCCAAAGCTTGGATTCTTGTCAGACCATAGCCAACTTTTCTTTCTCTATCAAAATTCTTTCCTCAAAGTTCCCACCATTTTAGTAATAATTAGTTCTTCATTGATGAGAATCAGATCCAGAAAAAAATTTTCCCTTTGTTGACCCCTCCATCTTTTTGAGGATGAAGTGATGACTAAAGCAAATCTGGAAAATATTTGCAGCTCTATACTTGTCCAAAAGGAAGCTCTAGCAGAATTCCATTTAAATCCTTCATAACTATATTATGCTTCTATGCCAGATTTGTGATCCAATTACTAAACTTGTAATCTATTATCTCTTTCCATCTTGGTTTTCTCAAATGCACTCCAGTGTCAATGTTCTGTTTCTGACTTTGTTGATATTCACTCAAATGTTTTTATCATGTTTATCCCCTTTTCTCCCTAGTTCTATTCATATGATTCACATATTTTATTATGCATAAATAATCTCTAATTTTCTTTGTTTCTTTTGTTTTACCCTCCTTCCTTTTATATCTTTTAAATAAAGTATATCTTTCCAGGCCATATTCAAATCATTTTCTCATTCCATCAAACTCCAGTAATACCAATAGATCAAATTTGCTCCCTTACTTCAACATGTCTCTTATATCTTGCTTATCAGTCACACTTTGTGTTATAGGCATCTGAGGTCACAGACTTTATTACTGACTTCTTTCTTAGATCTCGTGTCTTATGAATTGCTAGGTGTCTCAACCCCTATTCTTCCTATATCTTACCTGTTTTCTAGTATTTAGCTCTGTGTATGTGTATGCTGTTATCTCTCTTTTCCTTCATTTTCACTTTTAAACTCTTTAAATTAGACTTAATAGGACTCCAGGCAAATATACTCTTACCATTCCATCACTAGTCAAGAGCCTTTCATTTCAATCATTTATACTATGGTTCAGACATCAAAATGTCATTCTCAGGCAATATTTTTAGCCACCTCTTTACTCCCCAACTCTGCCTTTCTCTCTTATATCTCCTGATGTTCACAGACACTGCTAGCAAAAACAACTGCAGCCCTAATATCTTCCAGTTCTTATTGAATTCATTGAGGGAATCTTTCTAGCTTCCTTCCAACAGTCTCATTCATGTCTACATGACTCTCTATGAATATAACAAAATAAATATATAAATATATCTTAGGAGATACTGTCAGATCTTATATACATACCTTGGAAAGACAGAAGACTCCTCTTGGGGCAGCTAGGTGGCACAGTGAATAGAGCACTGGACTTGGATTCAGGAGGACCTGAGTTCAAATCTGACCTCAGACACTTCACACAAAACTAACTATGTGACCTTGGGCAAGTCACTTTACCCCAATTGCCCTGCCTTCCCCCTCCAGAAAGCAGAAGAAGAAGAAGAAGAAGAAGAAGAAGAAGAAGAAGAAGAAGAAGAAGAAGAAGAAGAAGAAGAAGAAGAAGAAGAAGAAGAAGAAGAAGAAGAAGGAGAAGGAGAAGGAGAAGAAGAGGAAAAGAAGAAGAAGAAGAAGACTCTCAAAAGCTGACTTCTACAGAGGGGTTTCTGGCTCCTTCCTCTTCAAACAGAACCATATAATCATTTATTAGCAAAAGTTCTATGATCCTTCTTCACTTTTCCCTCTGTGTGGCATTCTACCTTCTAACTTCCTGACACAGGTAATGATTCCCTTCTATCTCCTTGAATAGCTTATAAATACTGTTTCCGCAATGAAGAACTATGCTTTCTTTGGGTTTCTTTTTTGTTTCTCTTTGAATAACATTTCATTATCTTTGATAACCTAAAGAGTAGTGAGCAACCATTTAATCCCCTTACATTATTTTCTAGGAGGGAGTCTAGTCTGTACTTGGAACATTTAATAGCCACTTGTTACTGACAGACTATAAGAATCTGCAGGTTAGCATAAGGTGTTTGACACTCCAATGTTTTTCTTTGGGAGCAAATGTTTCCACTTATTAAAATTATATCTAATAAAACACTCCCTAAAAATGCTTTGTCTTGAAAATCAAAGATGAGGAGAATGGAATAGTGGAGTGAACATAAAATTTGACTCCAGGGTGACCTAGGTTTGATCCCTAACGCATATAATTGTAGCTTATAGAATTAGAACTGGAAGGTGTCTCAGGGATTATGTGACCCAACTCCCTTTATTTTAAAAATGAGAAAATGAAGCCAGAGAGGTTAAATGAATGGTTCAAAGTAATTGCTATTTAAGTAGTGCACTCAGAATTTTAACCCAGATCCTCTGACTCCAGTTTCAGTCCTCTTTCCACTGGATCATGCTGCCTTGTAGAAATCATGTGATTGAGAACAACCAATTTAATTTTTGTGCCCCTCAGTTCACTCATGTTTAAAATGGGGGTAATAACACTGGTACATCACAGTCTTTTGAGGAAAGTACTTTATAATTATTTTAAAGGAACTAGTAAATGTCCCTTTTGTATTAAGAGAACCAGGGGAAGCATATGTCTACAAAAATGTAAAGATAGTCATCAGCCTAACTATACAAAGTGGATTTCAATAATATAAACCAGTAAAATTCAGAAGAAACAGACACAAATGCTCATGTATGATGTGTACTTCAATATCTAATGATTCAAAGCAAGTCTAAAAAGATTTCGTTGGCAAAAGTGTGCTCTAAATGCTCTTAAAGGTGGTGTTAGTGATTTTAAGCCATCTTAACATCAAACATTGAGTATACATTATATCCTGTGCAGCAATGAATTTTAGAAAGCTGTATAATGAAGAAGCTTCAAGTATTTCTGTGCTTTGAGGAATAAAGTCACAGCCCTTAAGCAAATTTATTGTATTAATCATATACTACTCCCTTATTTTTAACACCTGAGATTCTGAGGCATTTGAGTAGGCAAATGTGCCTACCTCCTAATCATTGACAGACTTATGTCAAGATAATTTAAGAAGTCGAGCATTGGTGAAGAGAAGAAATTTGAAAGTGACTACAACTTCCTAAAAATTCCTCCAAGGGGACGACTTTAAAAATCATTGTCACAGTTGAGTGTGGGGGAGAGAATAAGACAAAGATGAATTATCTCTCTGTAACTGATCAAGAGAAGAAAAGTCCTGGGCCTGTAACATGATCAATTCAGCTCAGTCAATACCATGGCTTCTCATCAAATTTAGGCCAAGAGCAAAAACAACTCAGAATGATCTAATTTGTCACTGTCAATACTGTCAACTGCCTTTTGCCTGAAGATTGTTGTTACATTAATTTTCAAATTAAACTAAAGAAATGTTCATTTTCAAGTTTTAAGTGATCCTCTGAGGATTTGTAAAGAATCCTAGAACCAGATATTAATGACTCCAGTTATATTAAAGAGTTGCTGACAAATTAGCTTTCCATGGTCTGCTGTTACCCCTCCTTCCTCCGCCAAAAAAACAAAAATTATACCCTGAGTTCTGTCAGCAAAAGGTAATACAAATTTGCCCCTTGAATGGTAATTATTGACATCAAAAACTAGAAGAATTGTGGGCAAAGGCAAGATGCTACCACAGATTGCATTGACAGATATTATGGGTACCATTAAAAAAATTCCCATGCAGTCTACAAAAGTTAACAAACTCTGAGAAGACTGGGGAAGAACACCAAAACAAATCTTATTTTATTAGCACATAAAATTCAATGAAAGCATATAAACATAGTAAAAATATTCATGCTAAGTCCTTGAGGGCAAGGAACATTCTTATCTTTAAGTCCCACTTGCTTAGCACAGTTCCAGACAGAAAAAGTGATTTATCAGTGTTTGTTAACTTGATCTTATCTTGCAGAAGAATATCCACTTCAATCTAAACTTTAGAAACAAATGAAAAGCAGGTTGGATTTGGAGTCAAAAGACGAGGGACCAAATCCTGGTTCTGCTGTTCAATACTTTGGTGATGCTCAACAAATCCATTTCTCTTTCTTTGCTTCAGTTTCTCTGTCTTTAAACTGAGCTTATCACTAAATCACTTCTAGTTCTAAAAGTTATGAAGCACCTGATTAATAAATAGGCAAAATATTAAAATTATAAGTAAAAGTCCAGGGCCTGTAACCAAATCATGTGAAGTCAGTTTAAAAAGATCAAAGAAAATGTATTCATTGTAAGTTTAATGCCAGTGGCATGGGATACCCCCCTTGATGTGAACTGTCACCCTCACCATATCACCCTTTGCATCCCTACTCATTCTTTAGATTAGCTTTTTCACTCTATCATGCATCAACTCTAGTAGGTATATATTCTAAGAGATAGATCATGATCTAATGGTTATACTCAAATTCTCTAAGGTTCTGGGTACAAGTCTGTTGTGGAGATATATAATGCCCCTACTTACCATTCTAGCTTTTGGGGGCCCACCATTACATTTTCTCTTCACTGGTTGCCAGCCAGTCACAACATAACAAACCATACAGTAGAATATAAACAACACAGCACCAAGCATTACATTTATACAAACCAACTAATTACAATAATGACACTTCGGGATCTCAAAAATAATTATTTACTTAGCAATAAGGCAAGAGAAATAATAATAACATTGCATACATTCATATATTAAAACAAAAGCATAAAAAATAAAGCACTTAACAATCCACAGATAGATTGGGGTCATAGTCTTCCCCCAATGCATTTAGTGCCTGTGAGAATAAACCTAGTAGAAAAGTACAGAAGAACAGAAAATCCAAGAGCTCGGGGTGATTCAGAAATCTCAATTGCAGACATTTATGTATGTCATTGTCCACTAATGAACAATTGCACCAAAAGAAATTGCTTCTTTGCTTACTAATTGTTGGTTTTCAACTTCCTTCAGCTGAGTAAATCTGCTTCTCTTCTATATTTTATAGCAATTATAAGCTCCTTCAAGTCGCCAGACATCTTTAAAAAGGGTCATATGAATAACCCTTATGTGAATAATGCTACACATAGCATGTGAATAACAGTTGCTGCAGATCTCATCTAGATAACTGTCTTTGGGCTATTCAAACAAGACCAGATAATACATTCACCTAGATAATACGTTGTCCAATCAGCATAAAGCTTAGAGTAAAAGCTTAGATGGACTCTTGAAGCAAGACAAACTAAGTCAGCTCATCTGAACATGAGGCAACTTCTCAAAACAAAAGTAACAACTTATGACCTTTGGCAACAATAGGTGGGACCAGAGCACAATCATTGATACTGAAGTACTTGGCCAAGTTAATCAATTGTCCCTCCCAATAATTAAGAGTCTCTCGTCTCAAACCTTCTGACAGGGTGACTGCTTCCAGCTATGGTCACTACCAGCAGCAGCAGCCCAGCTGTTGTACACATCTGTTTCTTCAGTCTCAACCACTGATTCTTCTTATCCTCAGCCTCTTATTTCAAGTTCTTATCCTTTAGTGGCTTAGATAAGAGCCTCCTGCTACTCAGTAAATCATCTTTCACATAAAATGTATCTAGTATCAAAATTTTCCCTTTTTAATTGGTAGGTCTTTTTAAATGATACCTTAGTCTTCAAATAATTGCATGAATTTTTATTGTAGTTAAATCCTTTATAGTTGTAAAACAATTATATGCACGTAAGCTACCTTGCGGCTCTAAGGTCTTCAACACAGTCCTCCAATTCACTTTGTATCCTTGAACTATAGTTCTTTGTACTCATATTTTTGAGTTTTAATAAATAAAAGTTCTCTGCCCCCAAGTCATCATTCTCCATCATTCACAAGGTGATTCACATCTTTATACATACACTGTAGTTTATTTTTGTCCAAAATTGTGATTTTTTTTGTGTGGCTCAAAGCAATTCAATACAATGAAAGCACAGGTTGGATCAACCATACAAGAGAAAGATTGCATACTATTAATATTATGAAAGGAAGAATGATTATGACTTGTTAATCAACTCTGTTGATATTCTGTGTCAATTCCCTGGTCTTCCTGCTATTAACACAGAGAACAGGTCTTGACAACAACTTCAAGTGTTTACAAATATACTGCTTTTAGTTCCCTCATTTCTAAATATTCAGACAAAGGAGGTCAAACAGCTATGAAGGTAATGATATTTTTAATATCCTGGGCCCCACTGCCTGAAAGTGAGGTGTATACATTTGAACTCTTAAGGGGGCTGGAGGATCTCTCATTTCTGCCATTGGCTCAAGACCCCACAAATCATGCCCCCCAGTTTCAGGGACACAAGCATCCACATTCTGTTTCATCATTTAAAAGTGAGAATAACTCTTACCAAGGCACATTTTCTTAAAAGGACTAGCAAGTAAAAATATCAAACATTTTCTTCAACACCTCTCTTTCCTTTATCTCTGGGGAGGCAAGAGGGCCACAGTTCAGTTCTATTCTTATGTAGCATAAATCTCACCAAGATTCAAGTCCAAAGCCTACCTTGGGCTTGCATGCTAGAACCCTGGCTTTCTTGTTAGGCTGGTCACAACATACAACCTGAAATCTTGGGCTCCAAGTACCCAATGTCTTGAATTCCAGAGTTTAGGACTCCATTCCATATACTTGGAGTTGAAAATAATAATCCCAACAGACTAAACCCCAAGTCCATTTCCCAGGGGCCCTTAGACTAGGAGAAGGAGAATGTGGTTGTCAGGTCCTTCCGTTTATTGCATGGGGTCCTCACTTACCCAGGATGCAGCCAGAAAAATCTCTCAGCAATGTAGTTGTTGTTTTTTTCCCCTTGATACCTTTTTATAATTAAATTTATGATTAGTTACATGGAGATTTCATATACAGTATTTCCCTGAATTCTTATAACAACCATGTGAAATATATGGTACAAGTATAATTATACCCATTTTATAAATGAAGAAATGTAGTTTTAAAGATGCAGCCAGTTCTAGCTTTGTAAGCAGTGAAAAAAGGCCACTGCCCATCACATGGTAGGCCAGCACACGTTCAAATAAACATCAGGTCTCCAGTCTCACAAAAGTACATCACTGAGTGCCTCTACCACATGAGTGTCTCTATTTTAGGTCAGCTGGGTATGAGCCTAACCCTAGTTATAATTCAGATGCTTAAATGATGATTCCACTGTCAAAAAAAATAAAGTTGGTAGAAAACATTCTTGAGATTAATAAACATTAAACAACTTAATTATTCCTAAACTTGGGACTCAATAATTTATGAACCACAACTGTAAACTGATTTAAGTTTTGTCAGAATTCCTACAAATGTAAGGTATATTTCTAAAGTAATTCCTAGGTCACCCTATCAATGAGAAAGCATTTATGTCTACTTGTTTTTAGTTTCTGCTTAATCTCTAGATCACGTCTTTCCTGAGTGGAGGGTCTGTTTAAGTTGGAAGACAAACCATGGCTAAGATTGTTGGCTCAGCTCAAGACATTAGGAACAGGATGATCAAGTATGGCAGTCCAAGTGCCATAATTTAAATGCTTCCTTTAAACCATTTTAATATATCTTTAGAAAATTGAACCAGCACCTGATAAAACACAGAACTCTGAATTCAAAAGAGAGCATGGAATCTCATAAGGACATTCCTTAATGGTTCAAGAAACAAATCAGACATTTGAGAGAAGAATTGAGATGAGAACAAATGGCAGAATTTATGGTCTACACAGCAGAAATAATTTGCAGCATAAAAAAAAAAAAGAAAACACCTTTGGCCTATGGTGTCAAGTCTCTGCAAGTAAGTGAAAGAAAGTGCCCCAGATTGGGAATACAAATACACTGAAATGAAGGAAAATTTGGAAGGACAGAAACAAAAAACAGTTATGTTAAAGAACACATGCTCTCTCTCTCTATACAAGTAAAACACATTGATCTCTAAAAGAGGACACATAAAGACAACTTATACATTGTTATGCCTATGTCATGTCAGAAGCACATGACAAGTCAAAAAAACTTTATAATGTAATACAAAAATACCATTTTTAAAATGCCCCAAATTCTGAATACAGATAACAAAAGAATTCCCAAATTACCTTTAGAAAAAAATATGCCTTAAACTCCAAGCTTTGTCATAGTTAAATTAAATAATTCTAATAACAAATTCTCCAAATGATCAGGTAAAAGACCTTCAAATTTCAAATTAAGAAAAGAAAATTCAAATAGCACAGGAATCATTTGCACCCACCCACCTGAAACCTCAGAAGGAAATGAGACATATATTGCAAAAATCAAAATGAGATAAAGATACAATGCAAAATGATATACACTACAAGTTTGAATCTAATCATCAGTGGGAAAAAAGAGGGAAATTAAATAAAGGAGAAGCATTTGAAATATTCCTGAAAAATTTATGTGAGCAAATTATTTGATTTGCAAACCCTCCAAAACAACAGAAATATAAGAAAAGTAAATAAATATAACTATAAAGGAAAGCACAAACTCAGTAAGTTATCATATAGTTATTGGCTATTAAAAGAGGGAAATCTAGAATAAACACTTGTGAATTTATGAGATTAAAAAAAGATTACCCATTAAGAGATTTATTTTTAAAATACACAAGGCACTAAGAAGAAAATAGCATTTTAAAAATTGAAGTAAAATTGAAAGACAGTCTAAAATACACTGGATGAAATCTCACAAACCATCCTACTGGTGAATTAATGTATTTTAAGGGACTAATTTGTAGAACTCGATGTTGCATAAGAAAGAAGAGGAGAGATAGAAGATAAAGAGGAATCAAGTCCATGATTATCCCCAAAAGAAAAAAAGTAGTTTCTTAGTAAGAAGAAAGGCTACAGGACAATGGGTGGAGTGGCAAGTGGAGGGATTGTCAACAGGGAGAAAAGAAGGAAGATTCAAATGTAATGGTGAGTAGGGGCCACTGAAGAAAAGTTCCATCAGTGGGAGGGATGAATTCTGTATTGGTAGATGAGGACTTTATAATTGGGTTGATCTTGGGACACAAGGAGACAAAGGTAATTTCTTCTTAGATATTTCATCAGTGGATGGTATTTTGCCTCAGAAGAAGATAAATCAGAGTTTCTGAGAACAGCCATCATGCATAAGGGTGGGATATAAGGGTCCAGAGAGGAGATTTTTATTGTAAAAGGGAAAGAAAATTGTTATAAGATGGTCAAGGGGTAGAATCGGTACACAGAGTAATTTCTACCATGAGGCAATCTTCATTATCTCCCTCAGGAACTTGAAGCAAAACAGAAAAAACGGGGAAGAGGGAGCAAGAGCTACAAAGTAATGATATAGAAATACTTTTGAAAAGCAAATTCAAACTTGGAAATTTAGAAGCTTTAATTCCATTAAGAACAGAAAGATACTAAAGAAGAAATAAATAACTATAAAGACCATGAATCAAAGAAAAAATTTAAATAGTTTTAAAAAGTATTAATGAGAGCAAGATTTTAAACATAATTATTTATTTACTTTACTTTACAATGTTCAGTTCCATAATCCCTTGAGTTTCAAATCTCCCCCATTCCTCCCTCTCCCCCACCTCCATGGCAGCATGCAATCAAATATAGGATCTACAAATACCTTCACATTAACCATTAGTCAAATTGTAAAGAAGATTTATAACCAACAGAGTGAACAATGAGAAAGAAGAGGGGCGGCTAGGTGGCGCAGTGAGTAAGAGCGCCGGCCTCAGAGTTGGGATGACCCGAGATCAAATCCGGCCTCAGAAAATGAGCACCCACACATAAATAATGACTAGCCGTGTAACCTTGAGCAAGTTACTTAACCCCAATTGCTTTAAAAAAAAAAAAAGAGAAAGAAGAAACAAAACCAAAAAAAAAGAGAGAAAGAGCAAGTAGTTTGCTTCAATCTGCATTCAGACTCTGTATTTCTTTCTCTGAATGTGGATATCCCTTTCCATCATGAGTCTTTTGGAGTTGTCTTATAACCTTGCATTGCTTAGAGGAGCCCAATCTATCAAAGTTAGTCATCACATATACAATGTGTCTGTAATTGTGTACAAAGTTCTCCTGGTTCTGCTCTCCTCACTCTCCTCACTCAGTTTATATAAGTCTCTCCATATTAATATGAAGCCTGTCTGTTCCTTATTTCTTATAACACAGTAATATTCCATTACATTCAAATACCATAATTTCTTTGGCCATTCCTCAATTGATGGGCATTCACTTGATTTCCAATTATTTTCCACCACAAAAAAGAACTGCTATAAATATTTTTTGTACACATGGGTCCTTTTCCCACTTCTATGATCTCTTTGGGATACAGCCCTAGAAGTGGTATTGCTAGGTCAAAGGGTATACACTTATTTATAGCCCCTTGGGCATACTTTCTCCAGATTGGTTGAATCAGTTCACAACTCCACCAACAATGCATTTGTGTTCCAATTTTCCGCATCCTCTACAGCATTTATAATTTTCTTGTTTTGTCATCTTAGCCAATCTGATAGGTGAGATGTGGTGCCTCACAGTTGTTTTGATTTGCGGTTCTCTAATCAATAACGATTTAGAGAATTTTTCATTTGCTTATAGATATCTTTAATTTCTTCCTCTGAAAATTGCCTGTTTGTATCCTTTGACCATTTATCAAGTGGGGAATGACTTGTATTCTTTTAGATTTGACTCAGTTCTCTATATATTTTAGAAATGAGGCCTTTATCAGAGATACTGGCTGTAAAAATTATTTCCCAATTTCCCACTTCCCTCTTAATCTTGGTTACATTGGCTTTATTTGTATAGAAACTTTTCTATTTAATGTAATAAAAATTATCCATTTTGCATTTCATAATACTCTCTAACTCTTGATTGGTCATAAAACCTTTTCTTCTCCATAAAACTGACAGTTAACTATTCCTTGGAGAGCAAGATTTTTTCCTCTTTTTTTTAATTAAACAAATGCTTTATTAACTTCTGGTTTACATCATTCATTTCTGCCAGATTTTGAGTTACAATTTTTTCCCCGTTTTTCCCCTACCCACCATCCCAGAATAGCAGTCCCACAAGATATCGCTTCCTCCAATCTGGAGAGCAAGATTTTTTAAAATCCTTTTTTTTTTTTTTTTTTTTAGGAAAAAGAACAGAAAAGAAAAAAAAATCAACCTTCAAATGAAGTCTCAGCAGAGGAGAAAAGGGGAGAGGTGATGAATGGACCATTTAACTGAAAGGGAAAAGAGAGCAGAAGAATTACATAACTAAATCAAGAGAACAAAGAAATAGGAATTGATGGTAAGTCAAATTCTAAAAATAGGAGAAAGTTGGCACAAGGAATTAGGATTAAGGGGAAGGAGAAGAAAGTATGTAGGAATTAGATTGCCTAAAAGTAAATTACACAAAAATAATTTGAGAGGAAATTAAAAGAGGAAGAGGATTTAAAGAATTTTAATTTGGAAAATAATAAACACAATGTGAATGTAATAAGCAATTCAATAAAATAAAAATGAATTACATATAGGATAACAAAAATAGATTCTTATAATCTTTTGCTTATAAGAAGAACATCTAGGGGCGGCTAGGTGGCGCAGTGAATAGAGCACCGGCCCTGGAATCAGAAGGACCTGAGTTCGGAGCCGGCCTCCGCACAAACAAAAAACCTAGCCGTGTAACCTTGGGCAAGTTACTTAACCCCAACTGCCCTAAAGGGGTGGCTAGGTGGCGCAGTGAGTAAGAGTGCCGGCCTCGGAGTTTGGATGACCCGAGATCAGATCCGGCCTCAGAAAATGAGCACCCACGCATAAATCAAATGACTAGCCGTGTAACCTTGAGCAAGTTACTTAACCCCAATTGCTTATAAAAAAAAAAAAAAGAACATCTAAAAAGCAAAAGCATGCACAAAGTAAAAATAAGAAGAAGTAATAAAAATTTACTATATATCAGGTGAATCTAAAAAGAAGGTTTAACAGCCATATTATCAGAAAAGGCAAAAAGCAGAATTCACAATATAAAGAGCAAATAAGATAATTTTATTATGCTGAAAGAATCAAAAACAAACCAAAAATTAATATTAAATTTATATGCTCTAAATTTCATAATGCTTAAATTCATAAATAAAAACAAACTAAATAGAAGATATGGCAAAACAATAATAGTATATGGTTTTAATATTACTTTATGGGAACTAGATAAATATAAAAGAAAGAGAAAAGGACAATTGATAAGTGAATCAATTGTAGAAATTAGAGTCAAAAGAATTATGGTATCTTTAGAATGGAACAGTTAAACACAATATACATTTCTCAGCACTATATGGAACTTTTGCAAAACCTGGCCATGTATCAGGGCACAAATATATAGCAATAGTGAACATATCCTTGCAGACTACAAAGCATAAAAATAGTAATCAGTTCAGGGAGCACAAAAGATATAGTCAAAAATGGATACTTAATAAATAAGTGGGCAAGAGAACAAGTCACAAAATGATTAATAATTATGTGAAATAAAATTTTAATGAGGTAACAACATACCAAAATTTTGTGGACACAGCTAAAGTAGTTATCAAGGGGAAACTGTGTCACTAAAATAAATATATTAGCAAAATAGGAAAAGGGGGGGACCAAAATAAATAAGAAGAGATATTAACAATCAGAGGAGAAATACATAAATTAGAATCTAAATCTAAAAACTGATTCTTTGAAAAAAATAATTAAATTTATAAACCTTTAGCAAAATTGATTAAGAAGGAGGCATTACAATCAATGCAAAGAATAGCAAATAAAATCATGATTAAACCAGGAAAAATGAAAAGAATCACAAGAACCTATTCTACACAGTTATAGGCTAACAAAACTGAGACCACAACAGAACTTGAGTTGTACCTTCAAAAATGAAAAATACTATATCAACAAATGCAGTATTCACAATGGCTACAGTAAGTATAAATATGCTGATATTTAGTTTTTAAATTTTTGTCTTTATTAATTTGTTTACTTTTAGTTTTCAAGATTCAATTCCATAAATCTTTGAGTTTCAGAATTTCTTTCCTTCCCCCCCTTCCCCTCCGACTCCCCACCACAATGGCATACAATCCAGTATAAGATATGCAAATACTTTCACATTAGACATTAGTCAAGTTACAAAGGCGGATTGTACTAGATGGAATGGAAAATGGTAAAGAGGAAATAAAGCCAAACAATAAAAAGAAAGAGGTCAAGTAGTTTGCTTCAATCAGTATTCAAACTCAGTTCTTTCGAGTTCTTTCTCTGGATGTAGACATCTCTCTCCACCATGAGTCTTTGGGATTGACTTATATCACTGCATTGCTGAGAAGAGTCCAGTCTGTCATAGTTGGTCACACATATGTTGTGTCTATGATTGTACACAAATTTCTCTTGGTTCTGCTCTTCACACTCAGCATCAGTTCATATAAGCCTCTCTGGGTAAATAGGAAGTCCATCTGCTCCTCGTTTCTTATAGTACAATAGTATTCCATTACATGCATATACCACAACTTGTTCAGCCATTCCCCAATTGATGGGCACCCCTTTCATTTCCAGTTCTTTGCAACTACAAAAAGAGCTGCTATAAACATTTTATACATATGGGTCTTCCCCCCACTTCTATGATCTAAATTAGGCAATAAGAAAATAAAGTGGTAGGGAGGCTAGGTGGTGCAGTGAATAGAGCACCAGACCTGGAGTCGGGAGGACCAGAGTTCAAATCTGGCCTCAGACACTTAACACTTACTAGCTGTGTGACCTTCAGCAAGTCATTTAACCCCAACTGCCCTCCAGAAAGAAAGAAAGAAAGAAAGAAAGAAAGAAAGAAAGAAAGAAAGAAAGAAAGAAAGAAAGGAAGGAAGGAAGGAAGGAAGGAAGGAAGGAAGGAAGGAAGGAAGGAAAACAAAGGAACAAAGAAACAAAGAAAGAAAAAATAAAGTGTTACATGATAGTTTATACAGAAAATCCTAGGGAATCAGTAAAGACACAATTGAGAAATTGATAAACTTAGCAAATTAGTAGACTATAAAATAAACCCTCAAAAATCAATCTCATTGAAATAAAATAAGGAAACCCAAGAGGCAAAAAGAAAAAAGAAAATCCCATTCAAAATAATAAAAAGTGCATAAAATATCTGAAAATCAAAGCTTGCAAAGCATATTCAGTACCCTTTGGAGATTCCAATGCAACGTACTCCTTAAAAATAATAATTATTATTTTAAAAGACTTAAATAGCTGAATATATATTCAACATATTGACTTATCCTGGTCCATGTCAATAAAGTAAAACTAACAGAAATATTAATATTCATTCACCATTTTAACACTTACCCAAACTAACAAAATAATACTGTATTAAAATTAATTAAATTATAAAATTCATTTGGAGAAATGAAAGATGTAGAATATCAAGGGATATTCCTTCATTCATTCATAAATCTCCATTTATTGAGGTAGGAATAAAAAGGAATTAATACTTCCAGATCTCAAATAACATTTCAAAGCAGCAGTCATCAAAACCATTTGTTATAGTTTTATAAATAGAGATAGATCAATGGAACAAATGAAACTCAAAAACCCAGTCTTTGACAAATGCCCAAACATAAATTCCTTAGGAAAGAACTTCTTATCTGATAAGAATTTATGGGGAAAACAAAAACAGAAACAGAAAGTGGTATACGTAAAATTTGACTGAGATCAATACCTTATGTGATATATTCTATAATAAATTCAAAATGGGTATAAAAGCTGACTATTAAAGTTCATGCCATAAAAAAGCAGAAGAGAAATTCATCATATACCTTTCACAACTAGAGTAGGAGATATATTCCTAACTAAATATAATAGCAATTGCCAGAGATACAGTAGATTGTTTTGATTACATGAAATTGATATTTTTCTGAATGAAAAGAATGTACTTAGGATAAGAAGTGAAGCCATCAACTACAGGGAAAACATCTTTGTACCCAATTTCTAAGATTCTTAGGCAACTCACAGAAATATTTAACACCAAAAGCCATTCTCAGTTGGTAAATAGTCAAAAGAGATGACTAGTTCTAAAGAAATCTCAGAAGTATTAATCACCATATGAAATAATGCTCCAAATCAATACTAGTAAGAGAAATACACATCCAAATAACCCTGAGGTTTTGCCACATACCAAGTAAGTTGGCAAAGATGATCAAAGATAGGAACACTAAGTGTCTGAAGTCATGAAACTATAAAAATACTAATTTATTGTGCATAGACAGTGAATTAATTTTTAAAATCATTTTGGAAAGCAATTTTAAATTATACATATAAAATACAAAAATGTCCATAATCTTTGGCACTGAAATTTCCCTACTAGACATAGATCACAAAGAGGTAAATAATAAATGGAAAGTCTTCATATACCACCAAATATGTATCTCAATAATACAAAAAGAACGGGGATCAACGAGATCCATAGATTTGGGAAATGATAGACAAATTTTGGTGATAAATATATTGGAATATTAATCTGTTATAAGAAATTATGGATATGATCAATACAGAGAAGACTTTCATGAACTGATTCCAAATTAAACATAAATGAAAAAATATAAATAATAACAACACAAACGGAAAGAATAACTGCCACAAAATAACACAATGTTGCAAAATTACAAAGAACAAGTTTAGCCCTAACAAAGAAACATGAAGAGACATCTTCTTTCACTATTTGCAAAGGCAATGGGGTTCACAAATATGCAACATGACATATGTTGTCAAATTTTCTGAATGTATGAATGAGTTTTACCAATTATTTTCTTTTTTACTTTTTCTTTCTTTAAAATTCTGCAACCATATGTTGTGGCTCTAAAGGGATGAGAAGGAAATTACAAAGGTGAGTTCCTTGATGTGTATATACATGTTGTCTCTTCCTTTTGCCCTGACATAGAATATAAATTCCTTGAGAGCATGGGCTATTTCATTTTGCTTTTCTGTATCACCAGTAAATAGCCAAGTATTGAACATATATAAAGCACTTAGCAGATGCTTGTTGACCTATTGAATTAGCACTTCATACATATAAGATTCTAATATAGGCATTGAGATTAAAAATATTAAAACCATGCTTTTATGGAACCTAAAGTGCATATGAAGAGCAAGGGAAGGGGCGGCGAGGTGACACAGTGAATAGAGCACCAGGCCTGGAGTCCGGAGGATCTGAGTTCAAATCCAGCCTCAGACAATTAACACAAAAAACTAGCTGTGTGACCTTGGGCAAGTCACTTAACCCCATCTGCCCTCCAAAAAGGCAAAAAATAAAAAATAAAAGAGCAAGGGAAGAAGGGAGGAAGAAGAGTCACTATTGGAAAAGGCAGAGAAGGAAGTGGGAGTAGAATCAGAATCGTAATGTCATGAACCCTATAAGAAGGATGAATTTAAAGAACGAAGAGGAATACAATTTGCCATTCTCCAGAAAGTTCAATAATATCTGGTCTACGATATTTTGCAATTGGGAAGTTATTGGAGAAATGAGATAGCAAGTTCACCAGAAATAGAAGGTAAAAAATATTTTCCAGATATTTAGAAAAGCAAAAGGTTAATAAGACCATATTTTCTTGAAGGGTAATATTTCTGAAGGAGAAAGAGGGAGAGGAAATGTTAGCAAATATTTTTATATGATGTTTTATATATGCTTATCAGAATATACATCATATATATAATTTTATATATTTTTATCAGACCTTATAGTTAAAAACTCCATTTTGTTCAATAATCCTGCCTATAGATATTTCAAGTTCTTTAATGAATTTAATTGCAAAACTGAGGAATTTTTAATTTTTGCCATAGAATATTTAGAAGGTCATAGATTCCGAATTACAACTTTCTTGTAAGAACCAGAGAAACCTTCCAGGCAAGAAGGAGAATCTATTCCTTTAAAAGTTAATTATAACCACATTAGAGTCTACACATTATTGATATGAAATTGGATTCTATATACACAGAAATATGTATATGTGTGTATATGTATGTGAGTCTCTCTCATACACGCACACATGCACCCACACACCTGTATATATTTCAAATAACCCCCAGGTTTATGAACCATACCTACATGACATTAGAATTCCATTTGTCCTTGAAAGCAAGGATTTTGTGTTTCTTTGAATCCCCAGAGTTTAGCACAGTCACTGGCATGTGATAAGCACTTAATAATGCTTACTGACTATTTCACTTGGAGTTTGGGATGAAGCCCATATGATTTTATAAACAACTGTTTCACTTATAGTTAGTTTCCTGTGATTGAGCCTAAAGTCACAGTTGAATACTTTGGAGGAATTGTTGTTCCATTCTTTTCAGGACAACGTGGTCTGGCAAATATCATTTAGCAATTCTGCTCCATATAGATTGTTCTGCTATATCTGATTAATAAAAAAGAGGAGGAGGGGAAGACAGAACTTCCCAATATGTAACTCCCTTATAGGATTAGATGTAAAGGTTGCTAACAATTAAATGGCTGCTGGAAATATACCATAGCTCAATAAAATAGCACTGGGAATCATCATCCATTTCTATGTTGATTGAATCTATTTTTAAAACCTTTTTTCCTCCTCAAAATAGGGAAAAATTTATAGAGGTCTACTAAAATTCAGGGTAAATTTTGTTGAAGATGAACAACAGAAGGCTCAGTCAATGAAGTTCAAAGCATAGTTCTCTGAAGAAGGTTAAAGGTTAAAGTGCAGAGAGTTAGTGTTGGTGGTGGTGGTGGTGGTGGGGAAGACCTTAAGAATAAAGCTACAAAAAAAGTCTTCAAAACAAACAGCTTCTATAGAAGCCCTAAAGATGCTAAGAAGTAAAGCAAAAGAAAGGAAAATTCTATGGCAATAAGAAAAAATACCCTGTACTCTGCTTACAACCAGTCCTAGGAAAGGCAACGTATTTCAATAAAATGTGTCTATTAGGTGATTCTTACATT
The DNA here is from genome assembly GCA_011680675.1 of Gymnobelideus leadbeateri. Classification (NCBI taxonomy): domain Eukaryota; kingdom Metazoa; phylum Chordata; class Mammalia; order Diprotodontia; family Petauridae; genus Gymnobelideus; species Gymnobelideus leadbeateri. The sequence continues at coordinate 722,835 of WOXC01006809.1, read as the reverse complement.
TATATTAAATTTATATGATTTTGTATAAAGTGACTTTACTAGATATACATTAGGCAAATGACTAATTCTTGAATTTCACTGTCCTTATAAATGTTAGGATTAGAAAATTCCAAAAGCCTTGTTACCAAAGGATATTTGGTCAAAGCTCTGTTTCCATCACAATAAATAAATATTTTTCCTGGATAAATAGATACACAGGATCATGAATAGCCATGATTTAAGGTTTTTCTACATGTAGAATTTTTTTGAAAATTTAAGTCAAATAATTTTATTAACATTGAATCTAAATTGGCATGACTGAAAAGTTAACTTTTCTGGTGTGTGCAGCTGGATATTCATTTATTCAATAAGTATTTATTATATATCTACTGTGTGCCAGGTACTGTGTGCTGGAAATTCAGACAAAAAAATTCCTATTCTCAAGGAGCTTGCACTATATTAGATGCACTCTAATTTTAGACAAATTGTTGTGTAGACATGGTCTTAATATGATCACATAGAATGATACCTGTCCTGTAAAAGGCTAGAAAGGACCTTAGAAATAAAGGCAAATTTTTGTTTTATGTTGAAAGTAGACCACATAAGCAGGAATCTAAAAGTATGTAGGTCATATGACTTTTACATATGATAAGGCAATAGAGAAGACTGATAGTTTTTCAAAAACAATGTTTTTTTTTAAATCCATTTATTCAACTTTTTAAATTCACTTATCTAACAAGTGCATAGAGTACTGAGCCTCTATTCAAGATGACCTGGGTTCAAGACATACCTCTGGAACTTAATAGTTTCATGGCCCCAAGTAAATTACTTGGGCTCTGGCTCAAGCAACTCAACAGAGAAGCAGAGCTGATCAACTGCTCTATTGATTTATTTTTCTTTGACAATGAAATTGATCTTGTCATTGGAAATTACAGAATAAGAACTGCTACTAATAGGGAGCCACAAAATAAGTATGTACATTGTAAAGTAGCACCTGCTTGCCTTTGATGGAGTCAAGTGACCTGGTCAAGGTTGATATTCTAATACACTGAAAAACTGGCAGATGTGATGAGCGAGAAAACTTAAGAGTGGAAAAAAGCAAATATGCCAGTTTTCAAAAAGGACAAGAGAACAATATACACAATATAGAACAGAGTGATCAACTTGAAGTCCTGAAAAAATTCTCGACTTAATATTAACAACAGCAATAATTATAGCTAGCATTCACAAAATGTTTCACATTATGTTTGCAAAATGCTTTGCATATATTATTTTATTTGATAATTAAAACAAGGACTGACAAATATCTGAAGGGAAGTTATAGTTACAAAGAATTAGAATGACTTCATCAAGAACAGAAAACTCCCAATTAGCCTCATTGCTTTTTTTGGTAGAATTATTAAATAGATGAGGAAAATGCTATGGATATGATTTGCCTAGATCTTAGCAAAGTTTTTCATATTATATGCCAAACTATTCTTGCAAAGATGGAAAGATGTAGACTATATAATAAAACTACATGTATTCCAAACGAGTGGCAAGGTTGGATTTGAAGTAGTTATGAATGGATTGATGTTACCATGGGAGTAAGTTTACAGATGAGTAAATTCAAAGACCTGTGCTATGCTCTCTATTTAATTTTTTTATCAGTGACTTGATCATGGTAATAGATGCACATATTCATAAAATTTACAGATGACACAAAGTGAGGAGACACAACTAACACACTTATATGATAGATGGGATCCAAAAGAGATCTTGAAAGCTTGAACATTGGTCTGAATTTACTAAGATGAAATTCAATAGGAAGCAATGTCTTTCCCTCGTGTACAAAAATCAATTTCACAAATGTGATAAGGGGAAATTCTAGAATAGATGTAGTCAAACAGGGCTGAATCACTTGGATCCATGCTCTTTTATGATGTGCTTACTTATTTTTTATATCAACTTCCTATAAGTAGCCTTTCTTGTTATTTCATAGTTTTTAGGGCAAAGGTTATTCTCAACGGCAATTAAAAGAGAAGCAATATAACAATTGAGAAGCTATGCCTCCTCTAGTTACTGAGGCAAACAGAGGCTAAATAATTTATTTAGGGTCATAAATTGAACCCAAAACTGAATGGAGGCCCCAGCAATCTAGGCAACTGTCGTATTAGTGATTTTTTTTAATTCTATTTTTTTTCAATAAGATCAGGAGTAATGAAAGGATATCCATTATCACCATTATTGTCCAATATTTTCCTAAATATTGTAGCCATAGAAATAAGACAAGAAAAAAAGAAATTGAAGGAATGAGCATAGACAATGAGGAAACAAAATTATCACTTTTTGCAGATGATATGATGATATTCTTAGAGAACTCTAGTAAATTAGCTAAAAACCTAGTCAAAACAATTAAGAATGTTAGCAAAGTTTTAGGATATGAATAAACCCACACAAATCATCAATATTTCTATATATTGCTAATAAATCCCAAAAGGAAGAGATACAACGAGAAATTCCATTTAAAATAACTACAGGGTGTGGCTAGGTGGAACAGTGAATACAGCACCGGCCCTGGAGTCAGGAAGACCTGAGTTCCAATGTGGCCTCAGACACTTGACACACTTATTAGCTGTGTGACTTTGGGCAAGTCACTTAACACAATGCCCTCCAAAAAGCAAATAAAATAAAATAACTACAGACAGAATAAAATTTTTGGAGTCTACCTGCTAAGATAAATGAGAACTGCATGAACATAATTATAAAATACTCTTCATACAAATAAAGACAGAAAGTAATAAATGGAGAAATATTAATTTTTCATGGATAGGCTGATCCAATATAATAAAAATGACAATACTACCTAAGTTAATTTACTTATTCAGTGCCATACCAATCAAATTACCAAAGAATTATTTTATAAAGCCCATAACAAAATTCACCTGGAGGACCAGAAAGTCAGAGGTCAAGAAAATAAAGGGAACAATGAAAACAAAGTGAAGAAAGGGAACCTACTAATAACAGATCTCCAACTACATTACAAATCAATAATTGTCAAAAATAATTTGCCAATGCATAAGGAATAGAATGGTTGATAAATCAAATAGATTAGGTACACAATATACGTGAGGAAATGAGCACAGAAACCTATTAGATACACTTGAAGATCTCAGCTATTGGGGGAACAAATTCACTATTTGACAAAAGTTGTTAGAAAAGTCGGAAAGTAGTATGGAAGAAAGTACACATAGACCAACATCTCAGACATTGAACCTTGGTCTTCTGAACAGAGGTCTTCAACTCAAGATCTATTCTAACATATTCCAGCTCAGTAGTGTGGGAATAGTCACAGGTGACATGTGTGTCAAGTCTGTAAGACTTGACTCCCACATGAAGCTGGGGAGAAAAAGATAATACATTGGATGATGTAATCAGGATTCAAAACAATCTAAACTTGTTGCAATTATAATATGGAAGGTAAAATCCCACTTAAAGACTGTAAAAATCAACTATACAACAACAGTATAAGAGAGATGTGGGTAGATGATATTTATGTGATAAGATACCACAAGTGTTAATAGACTATAAGATTGATGTACCAATATGTAATTTGACAATAAAAAAATGCATCAGATTGCATTAAGAAAATAGTACAGAATTCAGGAAGAGAAAGGTGATACTCCCACTGTACACAAAGTATTGTTCATTTCTAGATGCAATATTTAATAACATACCTTTGGTTGTTACTTCATATGCTATTAATGAATAACTTTATCAAGGTAAGAAAGTTTAATAAGAATAAATGTGAAGATAAATATGATACCTCCTTTTCTTTAATCTGAGCTTAACTTGTAACATGTTGACTATTCACAGTTTCTTAATTCCATTACTTCAGAGAAGTAGATTAAAGGGCCTACCATCTTTGACATTTTTTTTATTTCTTTTACCCCTTAGTCTCTTTTTTTAAATGCTATATAAACAGGAAAAGTTTGGTTTTTTTTAATTTTTTCATAATTTTAATTATTTATTTTTCTTTTTTCTACTGTTTAAGGTGTTTAAGAGTCAAATATTCACTCATTCATTTGGCTTTGACTTTTTGTTTTTGTAGAAATATCTATGAAAATCCATTTTCTCTCAATAATGATCAGATTTAGCTTTTCAAGATATATAACTTTGGATTTCAACTTGGGCTTTTTGCTCTTTAGAATATTTTATCCTATAATTTTCCTGTGATTTCTCATGGATAGGGAATGAGCATTGGTTATGCAAATTAGCCTTCTTTCATATTAAAAGGTTTTTTTTCCTAACTTACTGTAACATTTGTTGTTACTGAAATTATTATTTCTGTTGCATGTCTTGTACATAATTTCAAGCATGACTTTTTCTTTTCTTATTTTCTGATGGTCACCTACAACTTTGATGAGTCAGTGTTTCATGAACCATTTTTTTTTTTTGCTTTTTATGGAGGGCTATTGGGGTTAAGTAACTTGCCCAAGGTCACACAGCTAGATTGTGTGTGTGTGTGTGTGTGTGTGTGTGTGTGTGTGTGTGTGTGTGAAGTGTCTGAAGCCAAATCCGACCTCAGGTCCTTCTGACTCCAGGGCCGGTGCTCTACTCACTGCGCCACCTAGCCGCCCTCATGAACCATATTCTAAAGTTTTCTTGTATTATTTACTACAATGTGGCACTCAGGTTTTCTCATTTGTTATGTCTTTCTCATAAATCTATCATCCTTAAGTTATTGCTACACATCCTGTGTAGCAGGTTAATCACTTTGTTTTGTATAGAATTGATGTCTTCTTTTAACGTTGCTGTCTCTTGCTTCTCTTCCACCAAATTGTTTTCAACTTCTAATTTGTATGTGTGTACATAAGTTCAAGATCTCTTATCTGAATTATCTAAATATCCTCTTTAAAGAGATTTTCCATTATTAATTCAACTTTTTCTAATCTACAATTTCAACTCTGCCTTGAAAAAGGCCTAATTTCATTCTTAATATCATTTTTAAAATATTATATGTTTTTTTAAACCATACTGGAGTTTCTTCTTTTTGTTTTATAATTTCTCAGGATTCTTTTCCATTAGGTAATTTTATTTTCCTTTTGTCTACTACTTATTCATTGAGCCCTGACCTCTTTCTGCATTTTAATTTTTTTTTCTCCTGTCTTTATGAGTCTCTCTGTTGTTTTATCTGCTTGTGAGTTAGATTTTTACTCAGGTTTCCTTCTGTTATCTTTATGTCTTTCAGTCTTTCTCTTCCTTTAACTGTCATTTGGCTCTGATTTCCCTGAGAACTCAGATTCCGCTTTATCCAGCTGCTAAATTGACCGCAAACATTGGTCTTCCTTACCCTCCTCACATTGAGAAATGTTGGGAGTCCAACTAGTGTTCCTGTCCAGGGAAAATTCTTTTGGGAAAAAGCTTAATCCAATCAGGTTTCTAATGCTTTTTTCCTCTGGTCAGGAATCTTTCCCCTCCAATTAGTGCTGCCATGATGGAGTGCTAAACATGTTGTCTACCTTTTCCTTTTTTCCAGGTATGTTTCAATTTTTGTTGTTTGGTAGTGGTTGTAGTTTGGTAGTGATGGTTTGGTGAGGTGGTGGTATATGGTAGCAGTGGTGGTGATGGTTTAGTAGGGGCTGCTACTGCTGTTGTTGCTGTTGTTGTTGACCAGAATTAGTATCCACTATATCTGTGGTTGAAGGGGAATGAACCACTTCCCTGAAGAATGTAAGCGGGGATCCCCAGAGCTGGATCAAGAAACTCAATCTGGTGTAGTAATTTGCCCTAACTACACATGGTGCATGGGGACAGGTAGAAGGGTGTAAATTCTAGATCACAGATCTAAGCATTTAAGGTGTCCAATGTTATCTCAAGAGGTTTTTGTGTCATATAGTATTTTTTTTAAATCTCCTTTTCTTGAAGATTCATAGTTAGCTACCCTATATGTTTACTTTATATCTGGCACTTAATTCCTTTTTCTGTGGATTTGTTTGTATTGGAAAATTCTGTAGAACAGCAAACTCTCCAGTCATTTTTCCAATCATATGACCTCCAGCTTCTGGGGGTTTAAATGAACAAATTCCTTTGACTACTGATAATAATAGATATATTGAAAATATTTTGCAATATGAAATATAGCAAAAGAAATGATTTCCTTATTTTATGAGAAAAGATCATTTCTTCTATTCTAGAGGTAATCCTTGTTTTCATACAACTATCCCATGAAATGCAAGTTCTGGCAAGACCTACTTAGATGAACAGGCTTGCAGTACAGAACCAGTGACCATCCAACTGTCTTGTCTCAGGACTAATCCAGCTAAATTCAGAAAGGTTCAGTACCAGAAAGCTGGAGATAAAGTGATTTTTTTTTTTTTTGGTACAGTGACTCACAAGAATAAATCATTAAGATTGAGAGGTTATCCTCTCCATTTGTGGCAGGAAAACTCAAAATGATCAAATCACGAATGCCATTTAATTATGGAGAAAAGATATATATGCCAAATTAATTCAAAAGCAGTTTTGCCAGCAAGCAAACAAAATGTATCTAACACTCTAAAGATTTGCCTTTAATTTATTTTGTAATTTTGCAAATTATGTTCTGTTCATGATTTTTAATTAATTTTTTTCTGAAACTCTTAATTTACTAAATTATATTTGTGCTATTACTGCTTCCAAGCAATAGCTCCAAACTTTTTCTAGTGTAGATTTCCCACTCAAAACATTTCTGGTTATTGATCCATGTCAACAGTTTGCGGTGACATATATTGAAAGTTGTAAGAAACCAGGAATGGCCCCTGTTAGGCATTTTTAATAGCTTACAAAGTCAAGACATTTATTATCTAGAAGAAAAAATGCTGTTGATAACACTTTCTAATTTAAACATAATACCTAGCACCATTCCAAAGCTATTGGTTTCTACTCTAAGGCTGTAGAGATTATAGTAATTTAAAGAAAATCTGAAGATGAAGAATCTCAAATTTTTCCCATCCCTCATTTTGAAATTCATTCTACCATCCTTGTCATTTCATACTTTCTTCCATTTATTTTTCTATTTCCTCAACACTTGATCCTTCAGAGAGAACTTTGGATCATTTTGCATAGTGATTTGCGTCTGAGGGTATCTATTCCATTAGGACTGGCTGTGCTTGAAATAATCGTGTACAATACCAGGCTAGTATTAAAGAGAGGGTTTGTATCCAAAGACTCTCTCATCTGCTACTGAGGAATGTGTGTTAAACTAAATGTTCCCCTGATGGGCTCCCAAAAGACCCAGATATCACCTGATCTCTTTTGTTTCTAACATCTTATCCAGCCCACCAATTGTATATGTATTCACCATGTGCACCAGATTGACTTGTTTCGATTACAGGTTTTTTGGCACTGAAAGATAATTTTCAGTACGTTAGACAGCAACTTTTTCAGATGAAGCATCATTTTTTCAGGGTTGCATAGATATTGCCAGATTGCCAGTCCTCATCTTTTCTATTTGATCTCTAGCCTAAAATTACCCAAATCTACACCATGGAGCTCTTGTAAATCTTTGAAAACACAAAATCAATCATTTTAAATCCACTTCAATCCCATGAACTTCCTCATCTCGTACTTCTTTTTGTTCGTACTCTTCTAGATAGTGTCGTGATTTCTTCTAAGTGGTTCCTAGACTCTTCCACAACAAACAAGGGACAGTAAAAAATTCACTTGAAAGATATTCTCTAAACAGAAAAGTGTATCTGCCCCCAAACAGGAATGACTTCCATTTAAATGGTGCCTGTTTCCTAATGTATTGCTGGGTAGAACAACTTTAAATGTAACAAAGTCAGATTCAATCAGAAATCAAATAGTCTCAGTTGACTTCCAGCTCAAGATAATAATAATAAACTACTGACAGAGTTGGGGTCAAGTGCTAATCATCTCTGGAAACTTCAATCTCTTAAATCAAGAAATGGAAGAACTCTGCTATTGAACTTGATGAGTTTGCTGCTTAAGGGGCTTTTCAAAGCTAAATGTCTTATCCAAGAAGAGGGTTGGTTGGTCTCTGTGACTTAGATAATTGAATAAAAGCAAAATACTGGAAATAGTTAGCCAGCTATTTCTTGATTTAAATGAAAAAAAATAACATGATCCCTGAGTATCTGGGGCTAAATAATTCCTAAAATAATACAAAGTAGAAAGAAAAAACTTATTGTAGGAAGTAATACTCAATCCAATATTTGTTGACTGGATTTATTAGAAATTATTTTTTTCAGAGAATTAGAATAAGATATGCCATAAATAATTTCATTCCCTTTGACCCAGCAATACCACTTCTATCCCAAAGAGATCATAGAAATGGGAGAAAGACTCATATGTATAAAAATGTTTATAGCGGCTCTTTTTGTGGTTGCAAAGAACTGGAAATGAAGGGGGTGCCCATCAATTGGGGAATGGCTGAACAAGTTGTGGTATATGCATGTAATGGAATACCATTGTGTTATAAGAAACGAGGAGCAGATCGACTTCATATTTACCTGGAGAGGCTTATGCTTATACATTTTCTACTTCTCACAAAAGTAGATATGAAAACTACACATATTCATGTCATTTCTTCTTCAGACATCAGGAGGGAAAGAGTAGAGAGAATATACCCAGTCTAGGAGAGGCTTTTACAAACTGATGCTGAGTGAGAAGAGTAGAACCAGGAGAAATTTGTATACAATCACACATATGTGTGATGACCAACTATGACAGACTGGACTCTTCTCAGCAATGCAGTGATATAAGTCAATCCCAAAAGACTCATGGTGGAGAGAGATGTCTACATCCAGAGAAAGAATTAGAAAGAACTGAGTTTGAATCCTGATTGAAGCAAACTACTTGACCTCTTCCTTTTTATTGTTTGGCTTTATTTCCTCTTTACCATATTCCATTCCATCTATTACAACCCGCCTTTGTAAGTTGACTAATGTCTAATGTGAAAGTATTTGCAGATCCTATACTGGGTTGTATGCCATTGTGGTGGCAGGGTGGAGGGGGAAGGAAAGAAATTCTGAAACTCAAGGATTTGTGGAATGGAATCTTGTAAACTAAAAGTAAACAAACACATTAATAAAGACAAAAAATTTTAAAAATAAGTAACATTTATATAGCACTTTAAAGCTGTAAAAAAAAAAAGGTCCATGAATTTGAGTGTCAAAATTATTCCAATTTTAGAGATGAGGTCCTTGAGGTTCAAAGACACTATAACTTAGCCAAATCATACAGCTAGTAAGTGGAAGAACTATAACTTATCTTCTGATTATGTTTATGCTTTTTTAAACATCACACACTACCAATACCACCTTCACCATCCATAGAACTCTCCCTAGTAAGAAAAAAGCACCTTTTTCTCTTTTCTACAGATGATACCTGAAGTCAAATTTTGGAAGATATTCTATATTAGTTAACTTTTTATAAACTTCACATAAACAAAATTTATAGTAAAAATTTAAAACTCAACAATTATTTGTCAGTAACTTATTTAGTGAAGTATCTATGTTCTATTGGTTATAATTTCCTAATCCAGAGTCTATTAGGCACTAGCCAGAGTTACTGAACTTTTTTAATATGGAAACTAAAATATAGATCCCTCTTGTAGGAAGATAATGCTGTAATGAGTATAGACTGTGACCATAGATTGGGACACTAAGAGTCAGGAAAAAATTTGGAGCAAAATAATAATGATAATGATAATAATAATAATAATAAATGGAAGAAAATTTGGCAGAAAAAAAGTAAAAGTAAAACTTTAAATGGTAATTATGTACCTCTAGCTTTTAATTGGAAATATTGGAATATTGGTATTGGAAATATGTGACTCCAACTTATTGAACACCAGTAATAATGTCTGAAATATCTCTTCAAAGTCACTAGAGTAAAAGGAAAATATTCTAGCTGCTGGAATAAAATTAAATATGTTGCTTTCACTGAGCTCAGTTTGGGAAATCAAAATGCTTCTTCATCTACCTCCTTATTCATCTAAAAAAAAAAGATCTATTTGGAGCAACTGAGGTAGGTCTGTGAATGTTATATAGATTTTTTTTTACTTATCTGAATTGTGTAAAGAAGTTTGAAAAATGGGACTATACAATTACAAAATGAAATGAAAGTAACTTTTCTGGAAAAAATCAGAAAGAGAATATCATTTGAGTTCTTTATTCTCATGAAAAAATCATTTTAAAATATATCAAATGGGGCAGCTAGGTGGCACAGTGAGTAAGAGTGTTGGCCTCAGAGTTGGGATGACCCGAGATCAAATCCGGCCTCAGAAAATGAACACCCACACATAAATCATGACTAGCCGTGTAACCTTGAGCAAGTTACTTAACCCCAATTGCTTTAATATATATATATATATATATATATATATATATATATATATATATATATATATATTACAGTTATTTTAATGGAGGAGGGTAGCCTGGAAGGTGAAGAAATCCTGGGCTACAGTATTATTTTGGTCTTCTCATACAATCAGCAAAGTAATCATTTTCTACTTCTCACAAAAGTAAATATGAAAACTACACATATTCATGTCATTTCTTCTTCAGACATCAGGAGGGAAAGAGTAGAGAGAATATACCCAGCTTAGGAGAGCACTACTGGGAAAACCAGAAAATCAGTCTGTTAGAAATTTCATTTAAATCAATGTCTTATACCACATACCACAAGAGATTCCTGATTGATGTGACCTGAATATGTTAAAATTCATTCCATAGGAGAAAAGAAGGGAAGCCTATCATATACTTTTTACTACTATGGATAGTTCATCAATTCTTAAGCAAACAAAGCACAGGGGTAATTAGAACCAAAAAAAGTTTTTGCACGGCAAAATTAATATAGCTAGACAATAAGGGGAAGCCATTGACAAGGAAAATCACTAGAACAAGTTTCTCTAATAAAGAATGATATACAACATATGTAGATAATTAACAGAAATAGAAGACCAAAAGTCAATACCTAACAGATAAGTTTTGTTGTTGTTCTGTTGTTTTGGTTATCTGACTCTCCATGACCCCATTTTAGAGTTTTCTTGCTAAAGCTACTCGAGTGGTTTGCATTTCCTACACCAGTTCATTTTACAGATGACCAAACTGAGGCAAATAAGGGTAAATGACTTTTCCTGGATCCTACACTGATAAGTGTCTGAGATCAAATTTGAACTCAGGAAGATGAGTCTTTCTGACTACAGGCCCAGTACTCTTTCCACTGTGCCACCTAGCAGCCCAATAGATAGTCAATGAATATAAACAGTTTTCAAAAGAAAAAATGGAAGCTATTAACAACATTATGAACATTTCAAGTAATCAAAAGGAGGAGAAATGCAAAGCAAAAGAATCCCAAAGTTTCATCTCACACTCAAAAGAATGACAAAAGATGGGAATAGTTAATAGTGGTGGTGTTCTGCAAATAGAGGAACACTAATGTAGTGCATTTGTAGTTATGAATTGGTTTTTCAGTTCTGGGGGGAAATTCAGAAATCTTTAAAGAGAGTGACTAAAATGTCTAAATTCTTTGATCTAGAGATTTTCCAACTAGACATATACTCCAAGGAAGTGAATGACAAAAAGCAAGGTCAATATGTGCCAAAACATTTATTTTTATCATTCCATCATTACAGTTGTATCTGACTCTTCATGACCCCAGTGTGGGAGGGAGATGTTTGGCAATGATGCTGGAGTCATTTGTCATTTTTTTTCCAGCTCATTTTACAGATGAAGAAACTGAAGGAAAAGGGTTAAAGCCTAGCTTTACCAGATCTAAAACTATATTATAAAACAGCAATCATCATAATTATCTGCTACTGGCTAAGAAATAGAGTGATGGATTGGTGGAATAAGTTGGGGGCATAAGACATACTAGTCAATGACTATTGTAATCTACTGATAAGAAACCCCAAAATTCTAGCTTCAGGGATAAGAACTCACTATTTGATAAAAAAAAAAAAACAAAACTAGAACATAGTATAGCAGAAACTCTAGTTTCATAGACTAACATCTTACACAATATATCAGGGAAAGGTCAAAAGGGGTATAAGATTTAAACTTAAAGGGTGATACTATAAGCAAATTAGAAGAGCAAGAATTTATGATAAAACAAGGATAGAAAACATTATGAAATGTTAAATGGATAATTTTGATTACATTAAATTGAAAAAAGGTTTGCACAAAGCCAATCAACCAAGATTAGAAGAGAAGCAGAAAGATGAGAGAAAAAATTTTATAGCCAGTGTCTCTGACAAAAGCCTTATTTCTAAACTATATAGATAACTGAGTCAAATTGATAAGAATACTATTGATAAATGGTCAAAGAATATGAACAAGCAGTTTTCAGAGGAAGAAATTAAAGCTATGTGTATGGAGCCAAAAAGGTTTGATCCAGGACTCAGATAAAATCTTGAGAAGCTGGCTCCAAAGGATTCCTGGTGATATGGCTTTTGAAGCTGGCTCCTGGAGTCTCCTTTGTGATGCAGTTGCATTTAAAATTGGTTACCTGAGAGTTGAGATCAAAGGCTCTGCCCTGCACTAAGATTCTAGCCAAAAGGTGTTAAATCCTTATTAGATTAGAGACATTTTGTTACATCCAGCATATTGATAAATCACCTAAATCTCCTATACTAATAGTTATAAGAAAACTAGAGTTAAATTTTCTTTTGTCTCATTGCTATATAAAAACCTTGTCCAAAGAATCAATAAACAGAGCTCTGTCTTGAACTACCCATGGGACCTGGTTCGTTCTCTATCATGTCTCTGATCACACTTAATGCTATGGCTCCCAGCAGCTATCTATAGTAATATGAAAAATGCTCCAAACCACTACTGATTAGAGAAATGCAGATCAAAAAAAACTCTGAGGTACCACTTCACACATACCAGATTGGCTAATATGACAAAAAGGAAAATATTGGAGAAGATGTGGGAAAATTGCAACACTAATGTGTTTGTGGAGTTCTGAACTGATCCAACCATTCTGGGGAGCAATTTGCAACTAAGCCCAAAGGGCTATAAAACTGTGCACAACCTTTCATCCAGCAATTCCACTATGAGGTCTGTATCCCAAAGATATCAAAAACAAGGGAAAAGGATCGAAATGTACAAAAATATTTATAGTAGCTCTTTTTGTGGTGACAAAGAATTAGAAGTTGAGAGAATATCCATCAGTTAGGGAATGGTTGAACAAGTTGTGGTATCTGAACATAACGAAATACTATTTCCTATTAGAAATGGTGAACAGGCAGAATTTAGAAAAATCTGAAAAGATTTACATGTACTGTTGATTAGTGAAGTCAGTAGAACATTGTACACAGTAACACAGCATTGTGTGATGACCAACTTTGAAAGACTTAGCTCTTCTCAGCAATGCAATGATCTAAGACAATTCTTTTTTTTTTTTTTAAAGCAATTGGGGTTAAGTAACTTGCTCAAGGTTACACGGCTAGTCATTATTTATACGTGGGTGCTCATTTTCTGAGGCCGGATCTGATCTCGGGTCATCCCAACTCCGAGGCCAGGCTCTTACTCACTGCTCCACCTAGCCGCCCCTTTAGGGCAATTGGGGTTAAGTAACTTGCCCAAGGTTACACGGCTAGGTTTTTGTTTGCGGATTAGGTGTCGGAGGCCGGCTCCGAACTCAGGTCCTTCTGATTCCAGGGCCGGCGCTCTATTCACTGCGCCACCTAGCCGCCCCCGATCTAAGACAATTCTTAAGGACTCATGATGGAAAACGCTATCCACATCCAGAGAAAGAACTATGGAATCTTAATGTAGATAGAAGCATACTATTTTCACTTTTTTGTTGTTGTTGTTTTTTCTTTTTAATGGTTTTTCCCTTGTGATTCTTCTTTCACAACACGACTAATGTGGAAATATGCTTATTGTGATTGTACTTATATTAGTCTATATCAGATTGCATGTGAACTTGGGGAGGGGAGTGGAGAAGTGAGAAAATATATGTAACTCAAAATCTTGTGAAAGTTATTGTTAAAAACTATCTTTGTCATATAATTGGGGAAAATGCTATTAAGTGTAGGGGAGGAGTGCCTTGGTGAGGGTCACACAGCTATTAGTTGTCTGAGGCTGGATTTGAACTCATGAAGATGAATCTTCCTGATTCTAAACCCAGTGCTCTCTCCATTGCCCCATCTAACTACCTATAAATTGGAAGAGAGAGAGGGAGAGATAAAGGGAGGGGAGTGGAAGGAGAGAGACAGAAATTAATTTATAATTTTACAAAGATGTATAAAAATATAGGCTATGAAATTATTATTCACTCTCGTTAGGTAGGGGATACAGTGAATAAAGTGCTAGATTTGATATCAAGAGGGTTTGCCTGAAATCTGTCCTGAGATACTAGCTGTGTGACTCTTGTCAAGTCACTTAACCTCTGTTTAACTCATTTCCCTTAACTGTTAAATGGAACTAACAATAGCTTGTAACTCCTAAAATTATTATGAGAATCAAACCAGATAATATTTATAATGATCCTAATATGGCACCTGACACATACTCTTGATTCCTTCTTTCCTTAAGCTAAGAAAATGATTTAAAATTACCTTCCAATTCTGAGATTCTGTCATTTTGAATGAAAAAAAGGACATCTAGCTCTCTTTATGGTAGCAAAGAATTGGAAATTGCAGGGATACTTATCTACTGGGAAATAGCTTAAGAAGTTGTGGTGCATGCATGTGATGGAATACTACTGTGCTATAAGAAATGATGAATACTGATCTTACAAAAACATGGAAAGACTTGTGCAAAATAACAGAGAATGAATTGAGCAGAACCAAGAGAACATTGTACATATCAAAAGGAATAGTATTTGAAGAATGGTTTTGAGGGAATAAGTCATTTTGACTATTATAAATACCCAAATTAACTATAAAGGACATATTAGGAAAGATACTATCTGTATCCAGAGAAAGAACTAATAAATAGAAACATAATTAGAAATAATAAATAAAAGGATAATTTTATATATATATATATATATATATATATATATATATATATATATGTACCTATTTGTGTTTAATGGTAGACATTTCTTTTTTGGGGGGAGGGGGGGTAGACAGTGCAATTGAGGTTAATTGACTTGCCCAAGGTCACATGGCTAGTAAGTGTTAAGTGTCTGAGGCCAGATTTGAACTCAGGTCATCCTGACTCCAGGGCTGGTGCTCTATTCACTGTGCCACCTAGCTGCCCCCTAATAGTAGCCATTTCTGAGGCTGGAGTAGGAGGGGGAGAAAAAAAAGGGAGAAAAGGAAATTTACATACTAATTTTGTTTTGTATTTAAATAGAATAGCAAGTTGTACATAGTGAACTTGTGGTTTCAAGGGTAATCTCTTGTTTATTATACTATGTTATGGAAATGCTTGTTTTATTCTATAAGTTTAAAAATAAGTTAAATAAAAAGATTGTCTACCACTACTGGCAGCTCTGGATTGAGGTGAAGAAATGTTTCCATTTGTGGTGGTGGTGGTGGTGATGGTGGTGGCTGGTTGGTTGATGTTGTTACTGTTGGTGTAGGCAACCAGTGCCTAATAAAAAAGTATACATTTTATAATATTCAATTAAGTTATTACCTTCTGCAGAGAAGTTATCTCATGCATTTTCATTGTACAACATGACCAAAGATGAGGAAGCAGCACGGTTTCTTAAATAATATTTTTCCCCTTCTGATCATTTAAAATCTAATCCCAAAGACTTCCGAAACCTGAATAATTGGGAGAGATCTACTCTTCCTTATATGTTAATGTTAAGTTTGGATCATTTGAGAGTTTCAACAGCAAAAAGTATATGAAGACTATTTCAAGATTCATGTATCATAAATTAAAATTATAAGCTAATATTATTCATATATTTCAGTGGAGAAAAATAAGCAAAGCTGTTTATGGTAGGATATTCTAGAAGACATTAATAGTAACAGGTGGCTGTGCTATCACTTAGCTGAAATAAAATTTCTAGAATCTCTTGCTATTCCAGAACATTAATCATTATTGAGAAAGCAATCAGATTTCAAAGCTGTCCCAGCCAAATTCTAACTCTTTAAGTCTTTGGCTCATTGATGGGGCATAGCCAAAATGGTGGAGTAGAAACAGGAAATTCAGTGAGTTCCCCTCACAACCACTTCCAATACCTGTAAAATATGACTCTAAACAAATTTTAGAGTTACAGTGACAGAGAGAAACAAAAGTGACAGAGAGAAACAAAACTCCCACTAAAGGCAGCCTGGCAAGCCAACAGAAAAGGTCTATCTCATGAGCTGGGATCCAAGCACAGTCCCACATAAGCCATGTGGTTCTGGCCCCTGGGTGGCCTGACTAGTGGCCCAGACCAGCCAGAGCAGACCAGGAGAGTGAATCACGAGAAGCTGTGTTGGTCTCCAGACTTAACCCATAAGCACCAAAGAGAAAGCAAAAGGTCAGTGGGAAACTCTATTGGAGCAGGGTGACAGAAGAGTTTGGTTTGGCCCCTGCTCTGGGTGTAAGAGGTAGCAGAGGCATGGTGGCTATAGCTGCTGCCACATGGCTGCCTCTGGAGCTCCTGGCCTGCAGATCATAGGGGGACCAAGGGAGCATTCAGAGGGTAATTGCTCTTGCTTTGACCTGCTTGGATCTGGGTTGCAATCTGAGGTGGTGTCCTGGGCCATGTGGCAATGTGCCAGAGCTTATGGGAGTTGCAGAGGGTGCCCTCCTCAGACCTCTGACAACATTTGTGAAACCCCCACGATTTGGGACAAAGTTCTCCACTCCAGAAGCTCTGGAAGAGTTCTATTGTGGCAAAGAGCTCAAAAATAAAGTAATTATCTGGTAAGATGAGCAAGCAGGGGAAGCATAATCAGACCATAGAACCCTTTTGGGGGGACAATAAGGATCAAAACATGGAACCAGAAGAAGTCAAAACTCCTTCATCAAAAGGTTCCAAGAAAAATATGAGCTGATTACAGGCCATGGAGGGGCTCAAGAAAGATTTTGAAAATCAAGTAAGAGAAGTGGAGGAAAAATTGGGAAGAGAAATGAAAATGATGCAAGAAAATCATGAAAAGGGGCAGCTAGGTGGCGCAGTGAGTAGAGAGCCGGCCCTGGAGTCAGAAGGACCTGAGTTCTGATCTGTCTCAGACACTTAACACACACAAACAGAAACCTAGCTGTGTGACCTTGGGCAAGTTACTTAACCCCAATTGCCCTCCAAAAAGCAAAAAGAAAAGAAAAGAAAAGAAAAGAAAAGAAAAGAAAAGAAAAGAAAAGAAAAGAAAAGAAAAGAAAAGAAAAGAAAAGAAAAGAAAAGAAAAGAAAAGAAAAGAAGAGAAAAGGAAAGGAAAGGAAAGAAAAGAAAAGAAAGAAAAGAAAAGAAAAGAAAAGAAAAGAAAAGAAAAGAAAAGAAAAGAAAAGAAAAGAAAAGAAAAGAAAAGAAGAGAAAATCATGAAAAATGTGTCAACATACTCCCAAAGCAGACACAAAAACTATGTGAAGAAAATAACAACTTAAAAAATAGACTAACTCAAATGGCAAAAGAGGCCCAAAAAGCCAACGAGGAGAAGAATGCCTTAAAAAGCCAAATTTGCCAGATGGAAAAGGAATTTCAAAAACTCACTGAAGAGAATAATTCCTTCAAAATTAGATTGGAGTAAATGGAAGCTAATGACTTTATGAGAAATTAAGATACTATAAAACAGATCCAAACAAATGAAAAAAATAGAAGGCAATATGAAATATCTCATTGGAAAACCACTGACCTGGAAAATAGATCCAGGAGAGATAACTTAAAAATTATTTGGACTACTGAAAACCATGATCAAAAAAAGAACCTAGAAATCATCCTTCAAGACATTCTCAATTAAAATTGCCCTGATATTCTGGAACTAAAGGGCAAAATAGAAATTGAAAGAGTTCACCAATTGCCTCTTGGAAATGATCCCAGAAAGAAAACTCCTAGGAATATTATAACCAAATTTCAGAGTTCCCAGGTCAAGGAGAAAATATTTCAAGCAGCCAGGAAGAAACAATTTGAATATTGTGGAAACAATCAGAATAACACAAGATCTATCAGCTTATACATTTAGGGATTGAAGGGCTTGGAATATGATATTCTGGAGGTCAAAGGAACCAGGATTAAAACCAAGAATCACCTACCCATAAAAACTGAGTATAATGTTTCAAGGGAAAATATGGTCATTCAATGAAATAGAGGACTTTCAAACATCTTTGATGAAAAAACCAGAGCTGAACAGAAAATTTGACTTTCAAATACAAGAAGCAAGAGAAGCATGAGAAGGTAAACAGGAAAAAGAAATCATAAGATACTTATTAAAGTTGAACTATTTACATTCCTACATAGAAAAATGATAATTGTAACTCATGGGACTTTTCTCAGTATGAGGACAGTTGAAGGGAATATGTGTGCGTTTATCCATACATATATATGTTTATATAGGAGGGCATATGTATATATGAATACATATGTGAGTGTATGTATATATGGGTACATGAATACATAAAGGGCACAGGATCAATGCAATAGGAAGGGATTATATCTAAAAAATAAAATTAAGAGGTGAGAGAGGTATATAATGAGAGAAGAAGATAAGGAGAGATAGAATAGGATAAATTATCTCATATAAAAGAGGCAAGAGAGAACTGTTACAATGGAGGGGAAGAGCAGGATGGTGAAAGGGAATGGGGCAACATTACTCTCATTGATTTGGCATAAGGAGGAAATAAAATACACACTCAATTGGGTATCTTACTCACAAGGAAAGTAGGGGAGAAGAGGATAAGAGGAGGGATGGTAGAAGGGAGGGCAGGCTGGCGGGGAGGGGAGTTGGAAGCACATACATTTGGAAAGGGACAGAGTCAAAGTAGAAAATAGAATAAGTTGGGGGCGTGCAGATAGGATGGAGGGAAATATAGTTAGTCTTCCACAACATATCTACTATTAAACAAATGCTTTATTAACTTCTATTTTACATCATTCATTTCCGCCAGATTTTGAGTTACAAATTTTTCCCCTGTTTTTCCCCTACCCACCCTCTCAGAATAGCAGTCCCACAAGATATTGCTTCCTCCAATCTGCTCTCTCCCATATCTTCTCCCATACCCCCTTTGAATTTTCCATTAGAGCAAGGTGAATCTCTGTGCCCCAATGCCTGCCCATCTTATCTCCCCAATACAAGCAAAAGAGTATTAATAATAGTATTTATATATATTTGAAACATTTAATTTTAAGACCTCGAAATTCAGATCCATTCCCTTCGTCCCTTGTCACCCATTGCCTCTGGGAAGATAAGTAATTCAGTATATGTTGTACATGTCTAGCTATGCAAAACATTACCATAGTAGATATATTGTACAAGGCTGCTTATAATTCCCTCCAACCAATCCCACCCCCCACCTTGTCCATTCCCTACTTGATCCTGTCCCTCTTCTATAGTGGGTACTTCCAACCTCCCCTCCCCCCAACAATGCCCTCCCATCTATCATCCCCCCTCTCATCCCCCTTCCCCCTATTCTGCTGCAGGTTGAGATATCTCATTTAGTATGTATGTCATTCTCTCCCTGAACCAAATTTAATGAGAATGTGGTTTTCACCTTTTTGCCTTCCTGTTCTTCCCCTCCCTTGCAGCCTCTTCCCCTTGCTTCTTCTACATGATATAGTTTACACTGCCCTGTCTCTCCCCATCTCCTCTTGCCACTTTCTTCTCTCACCTCATAATTTCACCCCTTGATTATCCTCCCTCCCCAACAAATTCAACCTATGCCCTCTATCCATATATAACTGTACACATATATACACACATTCACATATGTATTCATATGACCATACACCCTTCTTCCATTATTTTCATACTGAGAAAGGATTCATCAGTCACAGTTATTGTTTTTCCATATAGGAATGTAAATACGTCAACTTTGATAAGTTCCTTTTGATTTCTTTTCCCTGATTATCTTCTCAGGCATCTCTTGCTTCTTGTGTCTGGATGTCAAATTTTCTATTCAACTCTGTTTTTTTCTCAAGAATGCTTGAAAGTCAGAGTTCTGGTGGAGACTGGTGGTGGTGGCAAGTCTTGGACTGGTTGTCTTGAAAGGAGACCTGAGCTGCTGAAAATCCTGGGATACATATTTCTTTCCAACTCAAGAAGACAGAAATTAATTTCAGGACTAGGACACATTTAAACATACATTAATCTTTTAAGAATAGGTGAGGTGGGGCCAAGATGGCGGAGTAGAAACAGCTCATCCAAGCCACTCTGCCCCCAGATTCCCTCCAAACTATGTAAAATAGGACTGTGAACTACTCCTGGAGCCCAGCACCCACAGAATGACACAGAGAAGCTAACCTCCCGCTGAGGACAGCCCAGCAGCCCTGCAGGAAGGACCAACACAGCACTCTGTGAGTGGGGAGCCGAGCTGATCCCAGGTCCCCATGAGCCGAGTCTTAGCCCCAGGGAGGTAGGGCCAGCAGCCGGATGGAGAGACCCCAGAACAGCAGCAGCTGTGGCAATTCCAGAATTATCAACATAGACATGCCTAGGACAAAGTGAGAGGTTAGTGCCCTATGGAGTTTGGGACCAGTATTTGGGGAACGTGTTGGCTTCCTCCCCTGGGGGTTAGAAGCCACTGAGGAGAGATGCCATTTTGTAGTTTTCAGAGGCAGCTCCAGCTCCTGGCCTGCAAACTGTAGGGAGATCCAAAGATCAGTCTTGGGGGGGTAATCGCTCTTGCTTTAACCTCCCTGGATCTGGATTGTGATCTGGGGGGGGGGGGGGGGAGGTCGTGGGTGGATTTCCAGCTTCCAGAAACAGAAGCTGTCCCCCACACGTTTGGGATGAAAATTCCAGTCTGGCAGCAGAGCCATAGTGTGGCAACAAGCCCAAAAGTCAAGTAATTAAGTGGCAACATGCCAAGGCAAAAGAAACAGAAAAATGCAACCCTAGACTCCTATTTTGGGGGCATAGAGTGGGAAAAGGACTGTGAGGTCAGAAATCCTACTCCAAAAGCCCCAGGGGAAACATGAGTGGGTTGCAGGCCATAGAGGACCTTAAGAAGGACTTTAAAAATCAAATAAGAGAAGTGGAGGAAAAATTGGAAAGAGAAATGAGAAGGATGCAGGAAAAGTATGAAATGAGGGTCAAGGCCTGACTGAGGAAAACAACACCTTAAAAAATAGACTAACTCAAATGGCAAAGGAGGCCCAAAAGGGCAATGAGGAGAAGAATGCCTTAAAAAGTCAAATTTGCCAGATGGAAAAAGAATCTCAAAACCTCACTGAGGAGATTCATTCCTTCAGAGTTAGACTGGAGCAAATGGAAGCTAATGACTTTATGAGAAATCAAGATGCTGTTAAGCAGATCCAAACAAATGAAAGATTAGAAGGCAATGTGAAATATCTCATGGGAAAAACCACTGACCTGGAAAATAGATCCAGGAGAGACAATTTAAAAATTATTGGACTACCTGAAAGCCATGATCAAAGAAAGAACCTAGAAATCACCCTTCAAGAAATTCTCAAGGAAAACTGCCCTGATGTTTTAGATCCAGAGGGCAAAATAGAGGTTGAAAGAATCCACAGATCACCTCCTGAAAAAGATCCCAAAAAGAAAACTCCCAGGAATAGTATAGCCAGGTTCCAGAATCCCCAGATCAAGGAGAAAATACTCCAAGCAGCCAGGAAGAAACAATTTCAATATTGTGGAAACAATCAGAATAGCCCAGGACCTGGCAGCTTCTACACTGAGGGATCTAAGGGCATGGAATATGATATTCCAGAGGGCAAAAGAGCTGGGAATGAACCCAAGGGTCACCTACCCAGCAAAACTGAGTATTTTGTTTCAGGGGAAAATATGGTCATTCAGTGGAATAGAGGACTTTCAAGCATTCTTGAGGAAAAAACCAGAATTGAATAGAAAATTTGACATCCAGACACAAGAAGGAAGAGATGCCTGAGAAGGTAATCAGGAAAAGAAATCAAAAGGAACTTATCAAAGTTGAACTATTTACATTCCTATATGGAAAAACAATAACTGTGACTGAGGAAACCTTTCTCAGTATGAGAATAATGGAAGAAGGGTGTGTGGTCATATGAATACATATGTGAATGTGTATGTATATGGTTACAGTTATATATGGATAGAGGGCATAGGTTGAATTTGTTGGGAAGGGAGGATACTCAAGGGGTGAAATTATGAGGTGAGAGAGGAAAGTGGCAAGAGGAGATGGGGAGAGACAGGGTAGGGTAAACTATCTCATGTAGAAGAAGCAAGGGGAAGTGGTTGCAAGGGAAGGGGAGAATAGTAAGGCAAAAGGCAAAACCACATTCTCATTGAATTTGGTTCAGGGAGAGAATGTCATACATACTAAATGGTATATCTCAACCTACAGCAGAACAGGGGGAAGGGGGATGAGAGGAGGGATGATGGATGGGAAGACATCCTTGGGGGGAGGGGAGGTTGGAAGTACCCACTATAGAAGAGGGACAGGATCATGTAGGGAATGGACCAGGTGAGGTGTGGGATGAGTGGGGGGGGGGGGGAATTATAAGCAGCCTTGTACAATATATCTACTATGGTAATATTTTGCATAGCTAGACATGTACAACATAAACTGAATTACTTATCTCCCCAGAGGGAATGGGTGATAAGGGAGGAAAGAAATGGATCTGAAATTCAAGGTCTAAAGATTAAATGTTTCAAATATATATATAAATACTATTATTAATACTCTTTTGATTGTAATGGGGAGATAAGATGTGCAGGCATTGGGACACAAAGATTCACCTTCCTCTAATGGAAAAGTTGAAGGGGTTGTGGGAGAAGGTATGGGAGAGAGCAGATTGGAGGAAACGATATCTTGCGGGACTGCTATTCTGAGAGGGTGGGTAGGGGAAAAACAGGGGGGGAAATGATTGTAACTCAAAATCTGGCGGAAATGAATGATGTAAAACAGAAGTTAATAAAGCATTTGTTTAAAGGAAAAAAATAAAAATAGAAAAAAAAGTAAAAAAAAAACAATGCTTGAAAGTCCTCTATTCCACTGAATGACCATATTTTTCCCCTGAAACAAAATACTCAGTTTTGCTGGGTAGGTGACCCTTGGGTTCATTCCCAGTTCCTTTGCCCTCTGGAATATCATATTCCATGCCCTTCCATCCCTCAGTGTAGAAGCTGCCAGGTCCTGGGCTATTCTGATTGTGTTTCCACAATATTGAAATTGTTTCTTCCTGGCCGCTTGTAGTATTTTCTCCTTGATCTGGGGATTCTAGAACCTGGCTATAATATTTCTGGGAGTTTTCTTTTTGGGATCTTTTTCAGGAGGTGATCTGTGGATTCTTTCAACCTCTATTTTGCCCTCTGGATCTAAAACATCAGGGCAATTTTCCTTGAGAATTTCTTGAAGGGTGATTTCTAGGTTCTTTCTTTGATCATGGCTTTTGGGTAGTCCAATACTTTTTAAATTGTCTCTCCTGGGTCTATTTTCCAGGTCAGTGGTTTTTCCCATCAGATATTTCACATTGCCTTCTAATCTTTCGTTTGTTTGGATCTGCTTAACAGTATCTTGATTTCTCATAAAGTCACTACCTTCCATTTGCTCCAGTCTAACTCTGAAGGAATGAATCTCCTCAGTGAGATTTTGATATTCTTTTTCCATCTGGCAAATTAGGCTTTTTAAGGCATTCTTCTCCTCATTGCCCTTTTAGGCCTCCTTTGCCATTTGAGTTAGTGTATTTTTTATGGTGTTGTTTTCCTTGGTCAGGCTGTTGACCCTCATTTCATACCTTACCTGCATCCTTCTCATTTCTCTTCCCAATTTTTCCTCCACTTCCCTTATTTGATTTTCAAAGTCCTTCTTAAGGTCCTCTATGGCCTGTAACCCACTCATATTTTCCTTTGAGGCTTTTGGAGCAGGATTTCTGACCTCACAGTCCTCATCCTGTTTTATGCTTCGATCCTCTTTACCCCCAAAATAGGAGTCTAAGGTTGCATTTTTCTGCTTATTTTGTTTCCTTTGCCTTGGCATGTTGCCACTTAATTACTTGACTTTTGGGCTTGTTGCCACAGTATGACTCTGCCACCAGACAGGGGAGCTTCTGTCCTGAACGTGTGGGGGGACAACTTCCGTTTCTGGCAAGCTGGATATCTACCCCACGACCTCCACCGCAGACCACATTCCAGATCCAGGGAGGTTAAAGAAGGAGCGATTACCCGCCAAGACTGATCACTGGATCTCCCTACAGTTTGCAGGCCAGGAGCTGGAGCTGCCACTGAAAACTGCAAAATGTCGTGTCTTCTCAGTGGCTTCTAGCCCCTAGGGGTGGAAGCCAATTCATTCCCCAAATACTGGTCCCAACGTCCATAGGGCACTAACTTCTCACTTTGTCCTAGACATGTCTGTGTTGATAATTCTGGAATCGCCACAGCTGCTGGTGTCCTGGGGTCCCTCCAGCTGGCTGTTGGCCTGGCCGCCCTGGGGCTAAAACCACAGCTCACAGGGACCTGGGCTCGCCTCTCTGAGCACTGGGCTGTTGGCTCCCAGAGTGCTGTGCTGGCCCTCCCTGCAGGGCTGCTGGGCTGTCCTCAGAGGGCAGCCAGCTTCTCTGTGTCGTTCTGTGGGTGTTGGGGCTCCAGAAGTTGTTCAGTGTCCCCTTTTATGTAGTTTGGAGGTGATTTGGGAGGAGAGCACCTTGGATTTGCTGTTTCTACTCTCCCATCTTGGCTCCGCCCCTTGAAATCTAAGTTTTAAAAACAAATGTTGAAAAAAAATTGTTTTTTTTTTTTATATGCACCAGGGAGATAAGATATATAGGCACTGGGGTATAGAAATCCATCTTGCCTTACTAGAAAGTTAGGGGGCTAGTGGGAGGATATGAGAGAGAGCATATTGGGGGAAGGAATAGGTTCACTATTTTGGGGTGGGGGTAGGGGAAAGACAGGGAGAAAATTTATCACTCAAAATCTCATGGGAATGAATGTTGAAAAATAAAAATAAACAAATAAAAATTAAAAAAATAAGTCCTTGGCTTAGAGAGCAGCTACCTTACCCTTGCAAGAAGGATAGGTGAAATATGGGTCCCTATAGAGTGATTGGAAGGGCTCCAAGAAGACAAAAATACTCATAAGCTGAGCAAGTAGGTTTTTTCCTTTTTCAAAAATAAATTTGGAAATTACTTACATGTCATTTGTGGGGCAGGGAGGCTCCAGAATAGCTATATTCATAATAAAGAGTATTAAAAAGTATGAGAAAATACCCCACGACATCATCCCAGGATTGCCAAGCAAAAATGAGACCATCTTATTACAAAAGAAAAAGAATTACTATGAACATATATGTGCATTATATATTAGAGAGAGAGGGAGGGAAAGAGAGGGAGGGAGAGGAAGAAAGGGAGAGAGAGAGAGAGAAAGAGAGAGAGAGAGAGAGAGAGAGAGAGAGAGAGAGAGAGAGAGAGAGAGAGAGAAACAAGAACACTTCCTTTCATTTTGATTTTTGAATTTCTGGGCTTGTCTGGTCCCTTCATTTTACTACATCCTTATCCTTTTTCCTTTTCCAATTCAGTTCAACAAGCACTCATTAAATGCTTACCCTGTTCAAGGCATAGTCCTAGGCCCACATATACTAGGAACTTTTCCTGGAAGGACACAACATTTATATAAATGAACAATTACAAGAAATTTTTTACTTTTTCTAATGGAGAGGACATACTTTCTGAATTCAACCTTACTGAGCTGATTTTTATCACACTTAAAAGCTTACATGAACACATACATTCAATATTCTGGTTCTTTTCAATGGATTCATCATCTTTTTTTGATGGGGTCTCTTTCTCTCTCCCCTATGAGCACCCAATGCAGCTTGTAAAAGTATGCATTAAGAAACCACTTCACAATACACTGAATATCTCTTTTAAAAACTATCTTCAAAAACCACTTTTCTAAATGGACTTGAGAATGGTCTGCCAAACAAATGTCTATAAGTATGATTGTGAAGAAGAAAAGAGAGAAAGTTGTAGAGGACGTCATTCTTAGAGACTAAAAGAGTTAACAAGCCGTGCTAAGAGCCTGGCTTTCTCAAGGAATAGTGAAGGACCTGAGGAGAGTCTTACTCCAAAAAGCACAATAATTTCTTTCTAGCCCACAACATTGGAATTTCATTTCATATTCCTTCCATGAGCTCCCATCCCACTATCCATATTGGTAAGTACCATTGCTAACGTCATTAAATTTCTTCCCATAGAGATTAGGCAACTCTTTAAGCTTTGTTTTCTCAGTTTTCTCCTTCTTCTAGCCATACTCGGTCATGCAGAAGGGGAGACAGTGAAAAGGAGACTTCTTTCGAGCTACTTGTTTCTAGGTCAGTCAGAACCAAAGATCAAAGACTCTCGAGCCAGGCACTTAACATAATCTTTGAACAGGAACTAGTTTCTGTGTTTACCCTGTAAAGAGGGTGTGCACTTGTTCAGTGTAGGTGTTGAGTCTACTCTCATGTCCTGTCCTTCATCCATGAGTGGAAATGTACTTTTGGTCAGAGGCTTAGAAACAGAGGAAAAAAGCAAACTAGTCACTGTGCGATTCTAAAACCTTTCTAAAATTTTATTATGAGAAGCTAGGGCAGAAAGGGGTTTAAAACAGAGAAATGGGTATTCAAGAGTTCAAAAATAAAGGGGTATTGTATAGTATAATTAATAAGAGAACTAGACAGCTCTGTTCAAATCCCACTTCAGGTATCTTTGTGGTTCTACTTGAGACACTTTACAGTTGTATGTCTCAAGTTTCATCCTCTATAAAATAAATAGGTTGTACTCAATGACCTCTAAAGTCCCTTCCAAGTCTAAATATATGACTGTACATTACATATGTCACTACTATAATGGTTGAGGTACATTTCTAATTGAAATGTGTCATTTTAATTCTTTCTCTGAGAAATATCTTAACATATTGTATTTGATCCTCCTAAGAAGCAATATTATGCTGTATATGAAAGGAAATCTATTAATATCTACAGCAGTTTAAATGACTTTTTTACACCAAGTTAATTTTAATAATTATTTCCAGATAATTTTACAGAGAAGGAAACAGAGGCCCAGGAGATAAAATGACTTGTATAAGTATGTGCAAGCAGTAAAGAGCAGAGGTGCGAACCTAGATCCTTGACCTGGCTCCAACTTGGGTGGTCTTTCTATTATACTGATATAACATAAACAAATATTAGTGGTGAATAGATTTGCCCTAGAAGTTCATAGATACCAACTAACAAATTCTAGTTGTCTATATCCCTAAGTAATTTCAGCCATTAATATTGTCTAGTGATAAAAACAGAACTCTGAAAAAATGTAATTGGTGTTCTCTGCCCTCTAGAGATCAAGTGCTCAAACCAATCGGCATGTGGCTGATCCATACAGCTCTTTCATACTTTTTATTACCCTCAGTACACAAAACCATTTGAGAAACAGGGAAAGGGAGAAGAGGAAGAAAGGAGAAAGAGAAGACTGACAGGGAGAGGAAGAAAGGAAGAGAGTCAAAAAGGAGAGAGTGCGTGTTTATTTTTTTTAATTTACTGAAATTGCCAAAATACAAGTAATGCTTTAAGTATGAGAAGGGGGGAAAGAATTCTAAAATATCAAAGAAAGGTCCAGCCCAAGCCAGTTTAATGAGAACAAGACTGCATAGCAAATTTGCCAGATACTTTGGATCCAATATTGGATCCACTATGCATCTAAAGAAAGCATTCTTAATTCTCAACATTACATAAGTTGATTCCATAGTGATTATTCATTTCTTTATCAAGAATAAAAAGGTATTTATCTGGCACCAGTTATGTCTCTGTATAATGTATTTTATGAAGAGACATACCCTTCTGTGGATATGAAATACATGAGTCTAAAGCCTCAAACTATTTTAATAGAAAGAATGCTATAAAATACAGGAGAAAAATCAATCCATTAGTCTCTTATTTGCATAATAGTCAACTTATCTGAAAATGCAAGTACAAAAGCTAATGCCAGTTGAACTATGTCAAACTGAAGAAGTAAATGAAGCCTATGGCTTCAAGTGGCAAGCCCAAATCCAGTTCATGTTGAATTAATGTGCTAATAGAAAACAGGACTGTTATCTGGAGAAACCCATTTGGATTTGGCTTTATATCCATACACGTATAAACAACACCGATGGAGTCATGCAGCTGCACTTTCAAAGAAGACCCATTCATTTTGCATGATCCTTCACCATTTCTAAAAGTCAATTTAGCTCTAAATAACTGCATAGTGGCAGAGATACTGTAAGCATACGGAAGTCATCACAGAGCTCAAGGGTTACTCAATATGAAATGAAAGGCAACAGAGCTGTAGGGGTAGGAAGATACCATCTGTTGCCAACAACTTTGACCAAGGAACCAGCACGTCTTCCAATATAGGCCCATCCTCGGCCAAAAGGGAAAAGAAAGGAGTACAGTGGGCAGTGTTGTAGGCTGGTATTTTAGACTGATTTTTAAGAAAAGTGTTGTCTTTAAGGAGGGAACAGAAAAACCTTCCTAGAACTTTATTGTTAGTAGCAGAGGATAGCCACATCAATCTAATGTTCCTGAAGTCTCTGTGCTTTAATTCCTTGTGTTCTTAATGTTTCTGAGTAAGTTTAAAGTACTAAGCCAATCTGCTATGGTACCTGAAGTCTTGGATACAGAGAATATGAAGGATTTTGTGGGTGATAAATCTGCACTGCAAGGCAAAAGACACTTGCAATCTTGATGGCACCTAATTTTTTTAGTTTTTTTTTTTAATTTATTAAAATGTAATGTGCACATGCTTTACTGAACTTAAAATTTGTATGTGTAGGATGTCCTCTTCCAAAGCACTGAAAAAGCAAGAAAATGCAAAGGAAATATACTGAAACATAAACATTTCAAAGATTTCAACCATGGACAATTTAATTTTGGAAGAATAAGTGAGGTTGGAGCACTGAGTGATTCCCTTCCTTTTTTCCACTTACTAGTATTTTATCTTTTCCAATTACATGTAAAGATAGTTGTAAACATTCATTTTTATAAGATTTTGAGTTCCAAATTTTTCTCCATACCTCCCTCCCTTCCCTCTTCCTAAGACCACAAGCACTCTAATATAGGTTATACATGTACAAGCATGTTAAACATATTTCCATATTAGTAAGGTTGTGAAAGAAGAATAAAAACAAAAGGGAAATCCATGAGAAAAAAAACCTTAAAAATAGGATGCTTTGATCTGCATTCAGACTTCATAGTTCTTTCTCTGGATGTGAATAGTATTTTCTATCACGAATCTTTTGGAATTGTCATAGATCATTGTATTGTTGAAAAGAACTGAGCATGTCATAGTTGATCAGCATGAAATATTGCTTTTACTGTGTACAATATTTTCCTGGTTCTGCTCACTTTGCTCAGCATCAGTTCATGTGAGTTTTTCCTGCTCATCATCTTTTATAGCATAATAGTATTCCATCACATTCCTCAATTGATGGACATCCCCTCAATTTCAAAATCTCCACCACCAAAAAAAAAGCTGCTATAATGATTTTTGTACATGTGAGTCCTTTTCCCATTTTTATGATCTCTTTGGGATATAAACCTAATTGTAGTATTGCTGGATGAAAGGCTATGCCTTTTTCAATAGCCCTTTGAGCATAGTTACAAATGGCTCTCCAGAATGATTGGATCAGTTCACAATTCTACCAACAAATGAATTAGTGCTCCAATGTTCCCACATCTTTCCCAACATTTGTCATTTTCCTTTTTTATCATATTAGCCAATCTGATAAGTGTGAAGTGGTGCTTCAGAGTTATTTTTATTTGCATTTCTCTAATCAATAGTAATTTAGAACATTTTTCCTATGACTATAAATAGCTTTAATTTCTTCATCTGAAAAATGCCTATTCATATCCTTTGACCATTTATCAATTGAGGAATGACTTGTATTCTTATAAATTTGACTCAGTTCTCTATATATTTGAAAAATGAGGCCTTTATTAGAAACAGTGGCTATAAAAATTGTTTCCCAGATTTTTGCTTTCCTTCTAATCTTGGTTGTATTGATTTTATCTGTGCAAAATCTTTTTAAATTTAATGTAATAAAAATTATCCATTTTGCATTTCATGTTCTCTGTCTCTTGTTTGGTCATAAATTCTTGCCTTCTCTATAGATCTAACAAGTAAACTATTTCTTGCTCTCCTCATTTCCTTATGGCATCAACATTTCAGATTAAAACATATACCCATTTTGACCTTATCTTGGTATATGGTGTGAGATATTGAACGATGGCTAGTTCTTCCATACTATTTTCCAGTTTTCCCAGCAGTTTTGGTCAAATACTGAGTTCTTATCCAGAAGGTGGAGTCTTTGGACTTATCCAACACTAGATGACTATAATCATGTATTATTGAGTTTTGTGTACCTCACCTATTCCACTGATTCACCATTCTATTTCTTAGTCAGTAGCAAGTAGTTTGAATGATTGCTGCTTTATAATACAGCTTTGGATCTGGTATGGCTAGGCCATCTTCCTTTGTATCTCTTTTCATTAATTTCCTCAACATTCTGGATCTTTTGTTAATTAAGATGAATTTTCTTATTTTTTCCTAGTTCTATAAAATATTTTTGGTAGTTTGATTGGTATGGCACTAATCAAATTTAGGTAGAATTGTCATTTTTTTATATTAGCTTGAGCATGTTTTATTAATTAGTTAAATTAATTATATTACCCATGAGTAACTAATATTTTTTTAGTTATTTAGATCTGACTTTATTTGGATGAAGTGTTTTGTAATTGTGTTCATATAGTTCCTGGGTTTATCTTGGCAAATAGACTCACAAATACTTTATATTGTCTACAAATATTTTAAATAGAATTTCTTGGGGGCAGCTAGGTGGTGCAGTGAGTGGAGCATCAGCCCTGGAGTCAGATGGACCTGAGTTCGGATCCGGCCTCAGACACTTAACACACACAAACAAAAACCTAGCTGTGTGACATTGGGCAGGTTACTTAACCCCAATTGCCCTCCAAAAGGCAAAAAAGAAAAAAGAAAAAAATAGAATTTCTCTTTCTCATGATGCTGAGCTTTGTTAGTAATATATAGAAATGCTTATGGTTTGTGTGGGCTATTTTAAATCCTGAAACTTTGCTAAAGTTATTAATTATTTCAAATAGACTTTTAGTTGATTCTCTAGGATTTTCTAAGTGTATCATCTTATCTTCAAAAAAGTGAGTTTTGTTTCCCCATTGCCTATTCTAATTCCTTCAATTTCTTTTTCTTTTCTTACTGCTAAAGCTAGCATTTCTAGTACTGTATTGAATAATAGTGGGAAAATGGGCATTCTTTTTTTTCAACCCTGATTTTATTGGGAAAGCTACTAGCTTATCACCATTACATATAATGCTCACTAATTATTTTAAATACACACTACTTATTCATTATTTCTATGCACTCTAGTGTTTTATAATAGAAATGGATAATGCATTTTATCAAAACTTTTTTCTGCATCTATTGAGCTAACCATATGCTTTCTATTACATTTGTTATTGATATGGTTAATTATGCTGATAATTTTCCTAATTTAGATCCAGTCTTATATTTCTAGTATAAATCCCACTTACTCATAGTGTATTATCCTCATGAAAAATTACTGTAATCT
The DNA here is from genome assembly GCA_011680675.1 of Gymnobelideus leadbeateri. Lineage (NCBI taxonomy): Eukaryota > Metazoa > Chordata > Mammalia > Diprotodontia > Petauridae > Gymnobelideus > Gymnobelideus leadbeateri. Next base: position 691,207 of record WOXC01006809.1, on the reverse strand, counting down.
TCTCATTGATATTTTATTTAACATTTTTACATCAATATCCACTAGGGAAATTGGTCTACAATTTTCTTTCTCTGTTTTGACTTTTACTTGTTTAGGTACTTTTTTGTCATATTTGTATCATACAAGGAATTTTGTAGGAGTCCTTCACATATTTTTTTTTCAAATACTTGATTTAGTATTGGAATTAATTGTTTTTTAAATGTTTGATAAAATTCAATTGTTAATCCATCTGGTCCTAGAAATTTTTTCTTAGGGAGTTCAATTTCTTTTTCCAAAATGGGATTAAGTATTTTATTTCCTCTTCTGTTAATATGGGCAATTTACATTTTTTGTGGATATTCATCCATTTCACTTAGAGTGTCAAATTTATTGGCATAAAGCTGGGCAAAATAGTTCCTAATTACTGTTTTAATTTCCTCTTCATAAGTAGTGAATTCACGCTCTTCATTTTTTTATCTTAGTTTGGTTTTTGTTTTTTTTAATCAAATTAAACAAAGATCTATCTGTTTTATTGGTTGTTCTCCCCCCATATAACCAGCTCTTGTTTTTATTTATTAGCTCAATAGTTTTCTTACTTTTAAGTTTATTAATCTCCCCTTTTGTTTTTAAATTTTCTAATTTCATATTTTATTAGAGAGTTTTAATTTGTTCTTTTTCTAGCTTTTTAGTTAAATGCTCAGTTCATTGATCTCCTCTTTCTCTATTTTATTCATGTAAGTATTTAGAGATGTAAAATTTCCCTTAAGAACTACTTTGCCTGCATCTCATAAAATTTAGCATTTTGTCTCATTTTTGTTGTCTTTTTGATAAAATTATTGATGTTTTCTCTGACTTGTTTGACTCATTCTCTAGGATTCAATTGTTTCATTTCCAATTAATTTTTAATCTATCTTTACACGGCCCTTTATTACACACAATTTTATTGCATTATGATTGGGAAAAAGATGCACTTAATATTTCTACCTTCTTGCATTTGATTGTGAGGTTTTTTTAATTCCCTAAAACATGATCAATTTCTTTTATCTTTTTAATTAAATCATTTATTTTTAGCTTTCAACAATCACTTCCATAAGTTTTAAATTTTATCTCCCTCCTTCCCCAAGATGACATGCAATCTGATATGGGCTTTAAACATACATTCCTATTAAACACATTTTCACCTTAGTCACATTGCATAGAAGAATTATAATGAATGGGGAAAACCATGAGAAAGAAAAAAGAAACAAAAGAAAATAGTCTGCTTTGTTCTGTATTCTGACTCCATAGTTTTTTCTCTGAATATAACTGGCATTTTCTATCATGTGTTCTTTGGAATTATTTTAGGTCTCTGCATTGCTGAGCAGGGCTAAGTCTATCAAAATCATTCGTTGCACACTTTTACATGATCAATTTTTGTGTAGATATTATGTACCACTGAAAGAAGGTATATTCCTTTCTATCTCCATTTAATTTTCTCCAGAGATCTACTATATCTAACTTTTCTAAAATTCTATCCACCCCTTACCATCTTTCTTGGTTCTTTTGTGGTTAGATTTATCTAGTTTTAAGAGGGGAGGCTGAGGTCCCCCACTAGTGTATTTTGCTCTCTACTTCCTCCTGTAACTCACTTAACTTCTCTAAGAATGTGGATGCTATTTCACTTCGTGTATATATGTTTACTATTGATATTACTTCATTGTCAATGGTGACTTTTAGCAAGATATAGCTTCCTTCCTCATCTCTTTTAATTACATCTATTTTTCCTTTGCCTGAGATCAGGATCACTACCCCTGCACTTTTTTTTTTTTACTTCAGCTGAAACATAAGTTCTGGTCCAGCCTTTTACCTTCACTTGGTGTGTCTCTGCTTCAAACATGTATCTTGTAAAGAACATACTGTAGGATTCTGGTTTTTAATCCACTCTGCTGTTTCCATTTTGTGTGAAAATTCATTCCATCCATATTCACAGTTATGAATACTGTGCATTTCCCTCCATCCTATTTTCCCCTATGTACTTTTCTCTCTCCTTTTTTTATTAAACAAATGCTTTATTAACCTCTGTTTTACATCATTCATTTCCACCAGATTTTGAGTTACAATTATTTTCTCCCCTGTTTTTCCCCTACCCAACCTCCCAGAATAGCAGTCCCACAAGATATTGCTCCTTCCAATCTGCTCTCTCCCCTATCTTCTCCCATACCCCCTTCAATTTTTCCATTAGAGGAAGGTGAAACTCTGTGTCCCAATGCCTGCACACCTTATCTCCCAATTACAAGCAAAATAGTATTAATAATAGTATTTATATATATTTGAAAAAATTTAGTCTTAAAACCTCGAATTTCAGATCCATTTCCTTCCTCTCTTGTCACCCATTCCCTCTGGGAAGATAAGTAATTCAGTATATGTTGTACATGTCTAGCTATGCAAAACATTATCATGGTAGATATATTGTACAAGGCTGCTTATAATTCCCTCCCACTCATCCCACCCCCCACCTGGTCCATTCCCTACTTGATCCTGTCCCTCTTCTATAGTGGGTACTTCCAACCTCCCTTCCCCCCAAGGATGCCCTCCCCTCCATCATTCCTCCTCTCATTCCCCTTCCCCCTATTCTGCTGCAGGTTGAGATATCCCATTTAGTATGCATGTCATTCTCTCCCTGAACCAAATTCAAAGAGAATGTGGTTTTGCCTTTTTGCCTTCCTATTCTTCCCCCCACCCTTACCACCACTTCCCCTTGCTTCTTCTACATGAGATAGTTTACCCTACCCTGTCTCTCCCCATCTCCTCATGTGACTTTCCTCTCTCACCTCATAATTTCACCCCTTGAGTATCATCCCTTCCCAACAAATTCAACCTGTGCCCTCTGCCCATGTATGACTGTAAACATATAGACACACATTCACATATGTATTCATGTGACCATACAGCCTTCTTCCATTATTTTCATACTGAGAAAGATTTCATCAGTCACAGTTACTGTTTTTCCATATAGGAATGTAAATAGTTCAACTTTGATAAGTTCCTTTTGATTTCTTTTTCCCTGATTACCTTCTCAGGCATCTCTTGCTTCTTGTGTCTGGATGTCAAATTTTCTATTCAACTCTGGTTTTTTCCTCAAGAATGCTTGAAAGTCCTCTATTCCACTGAATGACCATATATTCCCCTGAAACAAAATACTCAGTTTTGCTGGGTAGGTGACCCTTGGGTTCATTCCCAGTTCTTTTGCCCTCTGGAATATCATATTCCATGCCCTTCAATCCTTCAGTGTAGAAGCTGCCAAGTCCTGTACTATACTGATTGGGTTTCCACAATATTGAAATTGTTTCTTCCTGGCTGCTTGTAGTATTTTCTCCTTGATCTGGGGATTCTGGAACCTGGCTATAATATTCCTGGGAGTTTTCTTTTTGGGATCTTTTTCAGGAGGTGATCAGTGGATTCTTTCAACCTCTATTTTGCCCTCTGGATCTAAAACATCAGGACAGTTTTCCTTGAGAATTTCTTGAAGGGTGATTTCTAAGTTCTTTCTTTGATCATGGCTTTCAGGTAGTCCAATAATTTTTAAATTGTCTCACCTGGATCTATTTTCCAGGTCAGTGTTTTTTCCCATGAGATATTTCACATTGCCTTCTAATCTTTCATTTGTTTGGATCTGCTTAACAGCATCTTGATTTCTCATAAAGTCATTAGCTTCCATTTGCTCCAGTCTAACTCTGAAGGAATGAATCTCCTCAGTGAACTTTTGAGATTCTTTTTCCATCTGGCAAATTTGACTTTTTAAGGCATTCTTCTCCTCATTGCCCCTTTGGGCCTCCTTTGCCATTTAAGTTAGTCTATTTTTTAAGGTGTTGTTTTCCTCAGTCAGGCTGTTGACTGTCATTTCATACTTTTCCTGCATCCTTCTCATTTCTCTTTCCAATTTTTTCTCCACTTCCCTTATTTGATTTTTAAAGTCTTTCTTAATGTCCTCTATGGTCTGCAACCCACTCATGTTTTTCCCTGGGGCTTTTGGAGCAGGACTTCTGGCCTCACAGTCCTCCTCTCTCTCTATGCTTCAATCATTTTTGCCCCCAAAGTAGGAGTCTAAGGTTGCATTTTTTTGTTTAGTTTGTTTCCTTTGCCTTGGCATGTTATTACTTAATTACTTGACTTTTGGGCTTGTTGCCACAGTATGGCCTGGTGCCAGACAGGAACTTTTGCCCCAAATGTGTGGGGGGGTGCCAACTTCTGTTTCTGGCAAGCTGGAAACCCACCCACAACCGCCACCCCAGATCACAATCTAGATCCAGGGAGGTTAAAGCAAGAGTGATTACCCCCCAAGACTGATTGTTGGATCTCCCTACAGTTCGCAGGCCAGGAGCTGGAGTTGCCTCTGAAAACTGCAAAATGGCCTGTCTCCTCAGTGGCTTCTAGCCCCCAGGGGAGGAAGCCAACACGTTCCCCAAATACTGGTCCCAAAGTCCATAGGGCACTAACCTCTCACTTTGTCCTAGGCATGTCTATGTTGATAATTCTGGAGTCACCACAGCTGCTGGTTTTCTGGGGTCCCTCCGCCCGGCCACTGGCCCTGCCGCCCTGGGGCTAAAACCGCGACTCAGGCGCTTGGCTCCCTGCGCTCTGGGCGCTGCGCTGCTGGCTCCCAGACCACTGCGCTGGTCCTTCCTGCAGGGCTGCTGGGCTGTCCTCGGCAGGAGGTTAGCTTCTCTGTGTTGTTCTGTGGGTGCTGGGGCTCCAGAAGTTGTTCAGAGTCCCCTTTTACATAGTTTGGAGGTGATCTGGGGGAAGAGTGGCTTGGACGCGCTGTTTCTACTCCTCCATCTTGGCTCTTCTCTCTCCTTTTATCCTTTCCTTTCTCACAAGGGTTTTGCTTCTGACCATTACCTCCCTCAATATGCCCCCCCCTTATATCATTTCTCCCACAGTCTATTTATATTACCCTATAGGGAATAAGGAAGGGAAAGGGTAATATAAATTTCTACATCCAGCTGAGTGTGTATGTTAGTCCCTCTTTGAGCCAAATCAAATGAGAATTATTTTCAAACAATGCTAACCCTCCCCCTTCTTTCCCTCTATTTTAAAAGGTCTTTTGTGACTCTTCATGTGATGTAATTTGCCTTATTTTTTCTTCTTCTTTCCTCTTCTCCTAATACAATTCTTTTTTCACCCCTTAATATTTTTATATCATCACATCAAAGCCAACTTATATTCACACCCTCTGTCTAGTATACTACTTCTAACTGTCTTAATAGAGATATAGTTCTCGAGAGTTACAAGTATCATCTTCCCATTTAGGGATGTAAACAGTTTAACATCATTGAATAACTTTTTCCCCTGTTCACTTCTTTATACTTCTCTTGAGATTTATATTTAAAGACCAGTTTTTCTGTTCAGTTCTGGTCTTTTCATCACAAAAAATTTGAAATTCCTCTATTTCAATGAATATCTATCTTTTCCCCTGAAAGATAATGCTCAGATTTTCTGAGCAGTTGATTCTTTGTTGTAATCCAAGCTCCTTTGCCTTCTGTAATATCATATTCCACAACCACTGATCTGTTAACATTGAAGATATTAAGGTCTGTGTAATCCTCACTATGGCTCCTTGATATTTGAACTGTTTCTTTCTGGCTGCTTGCAGTATTTTGTCCTTGACCTGATAATTCTGGAATTTGGCTAAAATATACCTTGGAATTTTCATTTTGAACTCTCTTTGAGGAGGTGATCAGTGGGTTCCTTAAATAACTATTTTGCCCTCTGGTTTTAGGATATGAGGTTAGTTTTCCTTGATAGTTTCTTGAAAGATTCTGTCCAGGCTCTTTTTTGATCATAACTTTCAGGTGATCCAATAATTTTTAAATGATCTCTCCTGATCTGTATTCCTGGTCAGTTGTTTTTCCAGTGAGGTATTTTTTTAAGCAATGGGGGTTAAGTAACTTGCTCAAGGTTACATGGCTAGTTATTTTTATGTGTGGTTGCTAATTTTGAGGCTAGAACTGATTCTGGGTCCTCCTGGCATTCTTACTCACTGCGCCACCTAGATGCCCCTTCAATGAGGTATTTTACATTTTCATATATTTTTTTCATTCTTTTAATTTTGTTTGACTAATTCTTGATGTCTCATAGAGTCATTAGCTTTGAGTTACCCCCTTCTCATGTTCAAGGAATTATTCTCTTCAGTTAGCTTTTGTACATCGTTTTCCATTTGACCAATTATACTTCTTAAGGAATTGTTTTCTTCAATTTTTGTTGTTCCTTTTCCAAACTGCTGTCTCTCTCTTGCATAATTCTCATTTATTTTCCCAATTTTTCCTTCTACTTCTCTTATTTGATTTTTAAAATTATTTTTGAGATCTTCTAGGAAGGTTTTTTTTTAATTATTATTATCTTGAAACCCATTCATCTTCATGCATATGTAGGCATTTTGACACTGTTGTCCTCTTTTGAATTTATGTTCTAATTTTTATTTTATTTCTGTCACCATAGTAGCTTTCTATGGTCAGGGCTCTTTTCTGTTTTTTATTCATTTTAGCCTATTTTATGACTTTTAAAGTTTAGTTCTACTCCTGGGCCACAGGGGACACTGTCCCAAGCTTCTTAGTGGTCTTTCTGTACCAGGATCTTAGGTGCTGGTAGCTTGCTTACTCAACTGGGGTGATTCATCCTAGTCATGCTTGTTATGCTGGGGGTTACCAGGCTGACAGTTTGCTTTCTGCACTGGGGCTGGAGCCCTCATAACTTGCCAGCTGTGCCACTCACCTCCTGAGTCAGGACCAAGGGGTCTCCATTGCTCATCTGTCCTGTGGTTAAGAGCATTCCACTGGCTTGCCTGGACACTGTCTACACTGGGTTTGCTTGCCTTTTACCCAAGTGAGACAGACCTTTCCTGAAATTATTCTAAGTCATCTTAGTCTGGAAAATTGTTTCACTCCATCTTTCTTTGGTTCTGTCACTCCAAAATCTGTTTAGAGACTTGATTTTACATTGTTTCTGAGGGAAATTGGGGAAAGCTCAGGCAACTTCCTGGCCTTTCTTCTCCATCTTGGTTCTATCTTTTTGATGGCAGCTTCTAATGTCTAACACAAGAAAATGCTTGTGACAGAAATCAGAGGATCTTGAATGTAAATGATCATATACCCATAACTTCTAATTCTAGAAATTCTTTGTTTTGTCCCAATCCCAAATACCTAAGCTTGTGCAACTTCTGAAAAAGGGAATTAAAAATAAACAATGGCAACAATTTTTAAGGACCTACCACCTATCTACTCTAAGCACAAGCAGGGGTTTAAAATGTAAATAGATAGTGTCTCTGTCTTCTTAGAATTTAGAGTCTATCAAAGATACAATGCCAAGATAGTCAGTTATAATACATAATATTTCATGATGAGGAAATTACCTTTTCATGCTCTGAATGATCATGCTCTACTTCAATGGATTTGTGATTCCATTAAGGTAAATATTTCTACAATAATGAATATAACAACACAACCTCACTCCCACATCCTACCCTAATGCTTTTTTCCTACATTTTTCTTATCCATTAGTCATCCTTTTCTCTAGTTACATGGTTAGCCTATCTCCTTTTCCAGACACACATTTAATGATGTCTTTATGACACATCTCTTTTTTGGTAGTAACAAATTTCAACCTAATCATGCCTACCATAGACCTTTTGATTGCCCTTTGTATCACCCTAAATTTTAATTCTTCAGAGACTATGATATTTTGTGACTTTTCAGCCATAAAACATCACCTGGAGAATATTGTTTTAAAGTGGAACTTTTCTTTCAAGGAGGTTATTAAAATTTTTTTCACAGTTTCCCAAAGATAATCCAACCTTCTTTATTTCTCTTCTACTCTAGTTACAGATTGCTGTCCATCCAAGGTATATATTGTCCATTCAAACTGAATAGCAGCCATTCTTCATATCAGTGTTTTTTTCTATCTGGATACTTAGGACATAATGATAGAAACTATTTAAGAAGCTCTTCATTGTTCCAGGACTTGATGGATCTCTATAGTGTCATCTGAAGAGTATCTGGAATGCATCTATAAGGAGTCCTTTTTGTTGTGGACTCATCATTGTACATCTTTCATGACAGTGACAAACACCATAATATTGTCATGCTTCTTCCTCATTTGATGAAGAATTAAATCACCTTTAATGATGCATCTTGTGTGGTTTTAATACAGGCATGGAAGATACCTTGAAGAATGGCATTTTGCTCTATTGAATCAAATTATTTTTATAGTCAGCTAACAGAATGAAATTGTATTCTCTGAACCTTCTATCAACTACACAACTGCAAGGATGTGATCTGCCATCGAATAACATTTGTGCAGATTTCCCTGTTCCCTCCTTGTACTTCTATCAAAGATGCCCTTGAAATACATGTAGGTTTTTCTCATAAACGTTTCATGGACAGAAGAAAAGTTAGGATTGTGCCAGTAGTTAGGGATATTATCGATCACTTTTTTATGAGTAAAAATAGCTAGAATTTAGAGAGAACTTTAAGGTTCACAAAGCACTTTACAAATATTATCTCATTTAATCTTCACAACAACCCTGGGCAGTAGGTACTATTATTTGTTCCATTTTACAGATAAGAAAACTGAGACAAATAGAGATTAAATGACTTGCCCAAAGTCATACATTTAGGAAATACACGAGGCTAGATATGAACTCAGCACATCCTGACTTCAGATTCAAAACTCAATCTACTGTGCTACCCTCTTGCTAATAACAAAATCTTTTCCAAGAATTTACTCTCTTGCTCTCTTTTCATGTTGAGAATGCATCCTTCAATACCCTCAAAATTATATTATCCTCAGTATGGACTTCTTTGATTTATTTTTTATCTAGTCCAGCTTCTTTTCCCAACTTTATTTTTATGATGTCATTACTATTCCCACATGTAGAACCAATTGTGATATTAAAAATCTAAATGTGGCCATTCCATAATTAGCGCAGAAAGTACCATAAAATATTTACAAATCTGTTTCTTTTGGGATCTATTTGCTATTCTCCCAGTTTTACCCTTAAATGTTCTTTAAATTATCTATATTAATTTAATCTTTCACCAAGTTTTCTGTAAATTTGTTTTCCCTCCATTGTTTGTCACTATTTTTATGAGGCAATGCTTTTCCATCATCCTATTCCTTAATATTTGATGAATGGAAACTCCATTAAAAATTGGTATCATTGGGTGGCTAGGTGGCACAGTGAATAGAGCGCTGGCCCTGGAGTCAGAAGGACCTGAGTTCGGAGCCGGCCTCCGACACTTAATCCACAGAAAAACAAAAACCTAGCTGTGTAACCTTGGGCAAGTTACTTAACCCCAATTGCCCTAAAGGGGCGGCTAGGTGGCTCAGTGAGTAAGAGTGCTGGCCTCGGAGTTGGGATGACCCGAGATCAGATCCGGCCTCAGAAAATGAGCACCCACACATAAACAATGACTAGCCATGTAACCTTGAGCAAGTTACTTAACCCCAATTGCTTTAAAAAAAAATTGGTATGACTTTTGACTCCCATTTATCTTAGGTTGGCAATGAGATTCAGGGTTTCCTGGCTAAGATGATTTCTAGGCACTGGGAAAAATAGTTTTAATTACAGGTTGTGAGGGATGGATTGGGGGTGGAGATAGAGGTGGGGGAGGATTCCCAAGCAGCAATGAAGGCCCATCAGAGTTTAGGTACAGTGAATTTTCTTTTCTTTTTTTTTTAAAGCAATTGGGGTTAAGTAACTTGCTCAAGGTTACACGGCTAGTCATTATTTATGCGTGGGTGCTCATTTTCTGAGGCCGGATTTGATCTCGGGTCATCCCAACTCCGAGGCCGGCGCTCTTACTCACTGTGCCACCTAGCTGCCCCTACAGTGAATTTTCAATGGGTAAAAGCAGTATTTTCTTACTTTCTCCAGGGATTCTCAGTAGTCCCAGAGAAGAAAACAACCAGATGGTAAGACTTATAAAGGACAAGATTCCATGGATTCAGAATGATGAAAACTCAGGTAAGTAAGAAATTCTTGGGTAGTTGCTAGTGAAATATTAAAGGGAAAACATGTGGCCACAGCTGACAATCAGTAGTTCAAAAGGCATTTATAGCATAGGTTGTATATATAAAGTTCGGTGGCTATTTATAGCATAGGTTGTATATATAAAGTTCGGTGGTTTTGGCATGTAGTTAACTGGCAAAATGTGTCCTTTGTAAATATTTAATATGGATCCAACCAAAAATCTCAATCTTCCTAAGAATAAAGTAGACTCACATCTGGAAATTCTGTTTTCAAGTATTATGCCAACATTATAGACAACACTCTATTCATTTCATTAGAAACTAATTTTTTAGTATTTTGAACTCTTCCTAAGCATATCTCTATCACTAAATATTTACAAAATGTTTCTACCAACATCTGTATTTGCTCTTTATTGCTTAGAACAAACAGATCGACAAGGTAGGTCAGAGTTGTTCTTTTCCTCTTTGTTCTGATAAAATTTGAGGAAGGGACCCATTAAAGGGTTCTTCAGGACCTATCAGTAAGTTAATGGAATAAGCAGGATTAGAATTTAATGCCACTATCCCCTACCACAACCCCAGCCCTAAATTGTGCACTTACTCATAAATCCATAATGTACCAGCATGACAATTTTAGTGCCTCAGGACACCTGATGAAGTGAAATAAGCATAAACCAGGTCCATCCAGCCAGTTAACTCAGGTAACAATTTGATTTGTTCAAAATGGATGAGGACTAGTTGCTAATCCCAATTGCCTATCTGATGGGTCCAGAAATATCAAATTGCTCAGTTTATTTATTCCCATTGCTCCATTACAGAGCAAGCATTCTAGAAAAATCACACACTTTATAGTCTGTTGTTGGTAATAGCTGAGGAATGGAAATGGAGAGTCACAGACATAGACTTGAAGGAAAACAGATGTTCCTTTTCTTCCTCATATTGAAGGTTTTTAAAACATGCCTTCTTTTGGTGCATTATTTTACCTAAAAAATCAGAGTCACAAAAGCTAAATGTCTTATACAAACTGATTCAAAAGCCCCCACCACTGACCACTAGCCAAGAAATGGGTATCCTTTGTGATTAGCAGAACCAAAGAGTAAGTATTTGACACCAATTCAGCAGGAGCTATTAGAGAATTCCAGAGACACAGAGCTGGTTTCTATCACTGGAGGGTGGAAAGAGGAAAAAAACAAGAATTTTGGAAATAGGTCACTGATGAGAGTGAGGAAAAATGTATTGCCTGATTTCAAGAATCTTTTTGTTATGTCACAAAATTCCAAAGTTTTGGGAGAGAATGTGTAAATTTTAACATCTAATCAAAAGACATAGATTAACTTCTATATGCTAAAGGTTAAATTTATTAGGAAAACCTTAAACATGACAAGCTGATGGCTAATAAAATACCTATTCTATTCTTGGGATGTTTCCACCAAATTCCTCTTGTGCCCTTGCCCCTCCCTCCCTTTTAATATGCCAGTATAGTTCAAGTAAAAGGACACAGGTTCAATCATACTTCTAGAGTTTGTTTTCAGTTACCAGATTACTGTACTAGTTACCCTGAATGTAAGCCACATAAGTCATTTGTCAGGAATCATAGAAAATTTAAAATTTGGGGCCTGGCACTCCTATGTCTATATTCCCCATTTAAATTGAAATTAGTGGATCACTTAAAGGTGAGAGTCCTAATCTGCAATAGAGCGGAAGTAAATTAGGGTATCCTCACTAAATCTGACATTAATATAATGAGCCCCTGTCCCACCCTTAGGCAAAAGGACAGCCAAGGTACCTAAGGAAAGACAAATAGAGCTAGGTCACAAAAAAAATGTAGTGAAGTAAAGAAAAGAAGGGAGGAGGAGAAGAGGGAGGAAGAGGAGTAAGGGAAGGAGGAGAAGAGGGAGGAAGAGGGGGGGATGACATTTATTATGGGAAATTTTACTACTCTTTATGAGTGCTTTATTCCTTTAACATTTATGGTATTGAAACCTGCTGTTTTGAGATAGATCTTGCCTAAAAGCAAAGAGTCATTTACCACACCCTAAAACCAAGAAGTCTTCTTATAAGGAACTATAGCCATACAAATACTTCTGATGTGGTAACTAGAATAATTATCACAACAGACCTACTAGTAAGCTCTTGTGAGACACTCAGGTTTTGAGTCATTATAAGTCTAATGGACTGGTTCTTACATGTGCAGGAATTTGCCTTTTCTACTGAGGTCAAGTGAGAGGGTTTGTCATAACTCTAAACAGTCCTCCTGGACATTTAAATATAGGTACAGCCAATCTACAAATGGGCATAAGACCGAACATGTCCAGACATAGGATGGAGGGGAGAGGGGAGGAGAGGAGGGGAGGGAGAATCTGTGTGGGTGTATATTCTGTTCCAGCTGAACACAATAACACAATTTTGTTTCTTCCTTCTGTTTTACCTCTGTCATCATGCCTGATTGACTTTCAAGAGTTTCAAGGTGCCATATCTCTCTAGTTTGGGCATATAATACTAGTTCATTTTTACACAGCCCCTTACAGTTTGTACAACTCTGCTTAGAACAGCCCTGTATAGTGCAAATAGTATTTATCTTCATGTTACAGATGGAAAAACAAAGCTAGGAGAGGTAAAGGGAACTTTCCAGTCACCAAGCTGGTTAGAGCAATGAAAGCAAAATCAACTCTAAACTACTAATGTAGAATTGACAAAAAAAACTTTAGAGATTCTGCCCTAATTACATTATTTACCTTGATTGCAGCAACCACAAATAATGAATACCCTGAAATAGCAGGTCTCTGATACAATGGAATAGCACCCTTTAAATGAGCTCTGGCAAACTGAATCTTATGATCTGATCTAATTAAACCATGTAGATAGAGAGCCTTTTAGCCACCTAGGATAAGATATTTAGAGTTTTAAAGACCATCTGATTCAATCTTGATTTACAGATGAGGAAACTGAGGCCATGGAGGTGAAGTGATTTGCCCAAGGTCACAGAGGTAGCAAGTATCAGAGTGGGGATTCAAACCCAGGACCTCAAATTCCAGAGCCAGTGGTCCTTCTGTATTGTGCCACACTGCTTCTGTCATAGGAGAAAAGAAAACCAACTCTTGTGGAGGGAGTGTAAGCTTGAGAAACTTAATCCAGAGGTCAGAGCAAGACTGAGCTCAAGACAATAAAAAGCACAGGAAAGGCCTGCAAAGGGGGCAGACTCCTCACTTGTTTGTCATACTGCACTGATTACTTATAAGATGCTAATGATGTGAAGTAGAGACCAGGGAGTCTCTGAGAATCAATTTATTCCTGGAAACCAGGTGAATCAATCTGGAAGCAGGGTGTCTCAGATTCCATAAGCCCTAGAAATAAGTCCAGGGAGAAAGACTAAATTACAAAGATAGAGTCAAGCTTGATAATAGCTGACATTTTAGAGTACCTCAAATGAAAAATCAGGAACACACTCAGGTATATGTCATCTGTTCCCACAAAATCCCTACAATATTAACAGTTTAAATTTGCATTCCACATTCAAGTCTTTAAAGTGCTTTATATGATCTCAACCCTATGAAATAGATACTATTAGCCCCAACTTACAATTGAAGAGAGTGAGGTTCAGAAAGAGCAAGCAATTTTCCCAAAGGTTACAAATTTCAAATGTAGTATTTGAACCTATACCTTTCTTAACCTAAGGGCAGAATTTAAACACTACATCACACTTTCTCTCTAGGCCAGAGATTCTTAACCTTTTTTGTGTAATTAAAGGACCTCTTTGACAATCAGGTAAAGCCTATGGACCCCTTTCAGACTAATATTTTAAAATGATAAAATAGAATATATAGGATTACAAAGAAATCTAAATATATTAAAATAGTTATTAAAAAATTCAACCGAATTCCATGGACCTCAGATTAAGGACCCCTGCTCTAGAGAGAGAGTGAACTGGAGCCAGGGTGTGAAATGCAGAGTACTCAGAAGCAAGGCAACTAAGAATATCTTTTGAAGACAAAGAGTTCCTGGGCAGCTATTGTGGCTAAATCCCTCCTGCTACTTAAAGAGGCGTAATTGGCCTGGGGCCTGAACCTAACTAGAGAGTAACATCTGCTAGTTAAAATTAGCATTCTTGAAAGATACATTTTCAAATACCTGTGATAAAAGTTTGATATCAAAAATCCATAAAACTAAAAGTTATTCCCTAGGATGTGAGGTCAAAGAATACGGACATCTCTCAAAAGAAGAATGGGAACTATTAAAAATTACATGAAAGATATCTGAATCATTAATGGTTAGAAACATGGAAATCAAAATAACTTTGATTTTTTTCTTCAGTCTTGCAAACTGACAAAATAGTGAAATATGGGAATAGTCAATTTTGGAGTTTTTGTGGAAAGACAGGGACCCTAATACATTGTTATTGGAATTTTGCCTTAGTCCAAATATTCTGGTAAGCAATTTGGAATTTTGCTATGACAATGACTAAAATGTCCATATCCCTTGACAAAGAGATCCTACAACTAGGTATATGCACCACAGAGGTCAGTGGGGGAAAAAAAAGAAAGGAAGGAAGGAAGGAGAAAGAAAAAGCAAGCATACGGGAAGGAGAAAGAAAGGATGGGAGGGAGAGAGGAAGAAAGGCTTTATACATACTAAAATAAGCACTTTTTTGTAGGAGTAAAGAAACTTCAAAGTAGACATCCATCCAATAGGGAATAGCTAAACAAGCTTTGAGGCATGAATATAATGGTATATTATTGCATTATTAAGAAATAATTAATATAGAGAATCATAGGTAGACATATAAATAAATGCAAAATGAAGTAAATAAAACCAGAAAAAACAATATGTACAACAATGTAAATATAAGGATCAAGTCAGTGAAACAAATTTAGTATTATGAAATTATCATGACCAGACTGGATCCAAAGACAAGATATGAAAATTCAGCTCTCTCCCTTCTCTATAGCCCGGAGGTAGGAAGCACGTAGAAATTGCATATAATATCAGAGTCGATTGATGGATTGATTGATGACTTTACTGAGCTTTTTTTTTCACTTTTTTCTTCTTTGCCATACAGAATGGTTCTCTTAGAAGGGAAAAAAGGAGAGATGTGTTGGTTAATATAGATACTATAAATAAAAAATAGAGAATAGGGATTAATCTTTTGAATTCCTTGGAATAAAGAGCTTCCAGATGAGGAAACTCCCTCAATGAATGACATTTGGCACTTTCTCTGCAATTTATCATCTTACAGAGCTGCTTAGAGCACAGACTGGTTAAGTAACTTACATAGGGTCACAAAAGGTAATATGTGCCAAGGCATTTGAATCCTGGATCTCAGGCTCTGTTTCTCTATTCACTATGGCATGATGCCTCTTAAAAACAAAATACAGTAATATTTTAAAACTGGAAAGATGCTTCACTTTCCTGGCAAGTCAAGTATCACTTTAGCTTGTGGTCCAATAATTTGCTGTATTATATTTTCCTTCTTGAATCTAGAAGGGTGCTATTATCATACTCTCACGGGATCAGAAGGAAATCAGGCTAGCATAGCTCTACATCAATTGTCTTGTAATTTTCCCTTCCAGCCAATACGATTCTTTTTTAAAATTATATTTTATTTCCCCAGTTACATGCAAAAATAATTTTTAAAATTTATTCCTTAAAATTTCTTAAATATCAGAATTCTCTCCCTCCCTCTTTCCTCTCCCTCCTCCTTGAGATATTAAGCAATCTGATATAGGTCATACATGTGTAATCATGCCATACCATTCTTTACTGAAGAGTCAAGTATGAACTCAATGGAAGCAGCCTGTGACTTCTTGCTCCAAGGCATCTTAAAGAAGGGCAAACTTTTGAGGCATGAGCATAGGAAAACCACCTAGCAAGGCAGGAGACTATGACCCCATTTAAAAGACGTTCCACTTGTGCTTGCATGGGAACAGATTCCCTATGCTTAGAGTGAACACATCTCCCCCTTCCTATTCTTAATCCTTTTTTCCCCTTCTTTTTCATTACTCTCCCAGAAATCACTTTCTCCAAATAAATTAAATTCAACAAATTTTAATGTGCAAAGCCATAGGGATACAAAAAGAAAACAAAAATAGTCTCTAAGGACTATATTCATTTCCCACAAAATGGGTATAAAAAATCATTTCTTTTATCTATACAAGTCATGCCAACCTTTATTTCCACCACTAGATTTCTAAGGAATCCTCTATAAGGAAGCTGAAGGGAAGTGGTGTTGAAAGAATCTGATTTCTTCATGCACTTGTATATGGCAGCTATGAATATGCCAGCATAGTTCTGACTTGCAAAAATATAACTGACTTTCCATGTAGAAGACAGAAGAAAAATATGTATTCAGACAGCAGAAAGCCAGGTTCCAACACCAGAAAACCAAATTCATCCTAGCAACAGACATCTATACACAATAACACTGCAGAGAGCAGCACCATCCCAAAGCTTTCCCACAAACAAACACAAGCCTAGCTGTCTGCTTGCTTGTATTCTCTCTCTCCCTCCATTATAACTGCTGTGACTCCCAGCTTCCTCTCAGCTCTGTTCCACCTGTTCAGCAAACTCCTTCTACCATAGGCTCCATGTGATTACATTCAGTCTATTAAAGGACAGGGAAGATCTTCAAATTGCCATTACCATTACAACTTGGAGTCTACCGATCAGCCTACCACCATCTTTCTTCTTTAAGATACAGTTTTAAATTTTGAATATGTCCTGGATTATAAACCAACCAGATTGCAGGCTCCATGAAGGCAGGGGTTACTTATGCTTTTTTCTTTGTTATACTATAGAATTCCTCTATAACCTCTTGCATTCTGAATTGTGCATAGTAGAAGTTTGGCACATTATTTGTTGACTGAATAAAAAAATGAAATGCCAGAAAAAGATACCATTTTAACAAGCCACATGCGTTGCCAAGGTTAAAATATAAGTAAAATTGCAGATCATGTAATTCTTGACAAATCAGATTGTACCAAAACCTAAATTATCACTTCCAGCAGAGCTTAAGTCTGATGTGCTTTAAGAGTTCTGTATTTTCTCATAAAAACAATTCAGTGGAATTTACAAAAGAATCATAACAATCATATTTCTTTCTTGGATGGCATACATTCTGCTTTAGCTGTTCCAAAAGTTAGGGATGACACAAGAAAATTACACTCCATAATTTACATGGAATATGAGTTTAGCAATAAAACATATTTAAAATATATTTTAAAAATAATAAAAACTTCCTCTCTTCACTCCTTCCTCTTTGGGAAAAGGTAGGTGGAAAATGTAATATCTTTATTTGTAATATTTTTTATTAATGTGCTCACAATTCAGTTCTAAAAACTTTGAACTTTGTTACTATATGGAAATTTTGATTCCTAAGGAAAAAAGAAACTATAAAGAAGACATAAAATCAAAAAGTCAGAAACTATCATTTTTAAGAGATTTCTTCAGGATGATAGAGTCAGCAGCAGCAAACCATTTAAGTTTCCAAAATTCCATTACATTATCAACTAATTTGATCAAACTCCTAATTTCCCTAGAGATCATGATTACTACCTCTGCCTTTTTTACTTAAGTAGAAACATATCAGATTCTGCTTCACTCTTTTATTTTAACTCTGTGTGTGTCTTTCTGTTCCATATGTCATACAACATATTGGATTCTGGTTTCTTTTCCATTCTGCTATCCACTTCTGTTTTATAGGTGAGCTTATTTCATTCATATTCAGTTCTGATTACTATCTATGTATTTTCTTCTATACTATTTTCATCTGTTAAGGCTTCTCTCTCTTTTTATCCTATCCCTCTTCAAGTCTGTTTTGATACTAACCACAGCCTCCCTTAATCCTCCTTTCATCATTCCCTGCCCACTTTCTCTTGTATCCTTTCCTTCCTACTTCCCTCTTGGATGAGTTACATTTCTAGACATAACTCAGTCTGTGTATGTGTGTTTGTGTGTGTGCGCATGCGCATGTGCACGTATGTGCATGTGTGTTTGTGAATTCTTCGCTCTTTGAAATAATTCCAATGAGAATAAAGTTCAAGCAATGCCCACCACCCTCCATTTTCCCTTCTACTATAAAAGCTCTTCCTTGCATGACTCTTTTATGTGAGATAACTCCCCATTCTACCTCTCCATTCCCCCTTCTCCCAGTGCATCCCTATTTCTCATCCACCTTTTTCTAGATCATTCCAACATAATCAATTTATATTCATGTCCTCTGTCTATGCAGACCCTACCCACCCTAATAATGATAAAGGTCTTAGGAATTACATGTATTATATTCCCATATAGGAATATAAACAGTTTAACTTATGTTGAGTCCCTTATGATTTCTCTTTCACGTTTTTACCTTTTTATGCTTCTCTTGAGTTTCTTGTTTGAATGTCAAATCTTCTATTCAGCTCTGGTATTTCCATCAGGAATTCATGGAAGTTCTCTATTTCATTAAATATCCAGATTTCCCCCTGAAGGATTATATTAAATTTTGCTGAGTAGATTATTCTCCATTGGAATCCTAGCTATTTTGCCTTCTAAAATGTCAGATTCCAAGCCCTCCACTCCTTCAACAGGGAAGCTGCTAAATTTAGTATGACACTGTTTCTCTATGATATTTAAATGGGTTCTTTCTGGCTGCTTGAATTATTTTCTACTTGGCCTGGGAGCTCTGGAATTTGGCTATAATATTCCTGGGAGTTTTCATTTTGAGATCTCTTCAGGAGGTGATCAGTGGATTTTACCATTTTATATCACTACTTAGAGTTTAAACTCCATTCAATATAGAAAACTAGAAATGAAGGATGCCTATCAATTGGGGAATAGAGGAAATTATAGCATATGAATATAATAAAATGCCATTTTACTGTAAGAAAAAATGAAGCAGATGGTTTCTCATAGAAACCTGGAAACAATTTTATGAAGTGATGTAGAGTGAACTGAGCAGAACAAGGAGAACAATTTATAGAGTAACAATACAAAGCAAACAACTTTGAAAGATTTAAGAGCTCTGATCAATAATAATCATGCATTATTCCAGAAGACTGATTAGGAAACATACCACTTCTCTTCTGACAGAGAAGTGATGGATACAGGGTAGAGAATATAATATACCTTTTTGAACATGGCCAGTATAATCAAGTGCACTCAACTATGCATATGTGTTACAAGGGCTTTTTCCCCATGCAGGGAAGGAATGGGAAGGAACAAAAAATTAGACTTGTATTTATTTAAAAATTAAATTTTAAAAAGATTCTATTTGAATATGCTTCATTAAATGTTTGCCTGGTCCATTTCCATTTTTATAAAAAGAAGTTGGCTCACAAGTAAATTAAATCCTGGTTCTATGGGCCATTATGGCAAAAATATTCAAGAATACAGCTCCTATATATGCTGTGCCTTATAGGCCTACTATCTCAAGCAACGTTTCAAACAGGATATACAGGTAATCATTCCAAACTAAATGATTTCAGTATCTCTTGATCATGGAGAAGGTAGTGAAATGAAATGAAATAGAATTCAAAATGGCTTTGGTTATTTGCAGAAACTGTTGAAACACACATACACATACACACACACACACACACACACCAATTTGCTAAGGTGATAAATTGAGTCATGAAGAATGGGGAAACACTTTGAAATAAAGCTAAAAACATTAGCAAAGAATCAGGAAAATAAATCTGAACAGTAAAGACTCACAAAAGTTGCATTCTTGACAGAACCCACAAAATGACACAGAGAAGCTAACCTCCCACTGAGGACAGCCCAGCAGCCCTGCAGGGAGTGGCTGGCCAGTGCAGCACTCTGGGAGCCAACCCCAGCCCTGTGTGAGCCAGAGGTTTTAGCCCCAGGGCAGCCTGACCAGCTGCCAACTGGAGGGACTTCAGAACACCAGCAACTGTGGTGTTTCCAGAATTACCAACACATAGATGCCTAGGACAAAGTTAGAGGTCAGTGCAATATGGATTTTTGGACCAGTACTTGGGGGTGCGTGGCTTTTGCCCCCAGGGTGAGAAGCCCTTGAGACACTTTAGCACAGCCATAGCCATGCAGCAGCTTCAGTTCCTGGCCTACAGACTATGGGGGCATGAGTTATCAATCTGGGGGCAAGCACTCTTGCTTTAACCTGCTTAGATCTGGATTATGGTCAATTTTCCAGGTCAGTGTTTTTTCCCATGTGATATTTCACATTGCCTTCTATTCTTTCATTTGTTTGGATCTGCTTAATAGCATCTTGATTTCTCATAATGTCACTAGCTTCCATTTGGTCCATCATCATTCATTTCCATCAGATTTTGAGTTACAATTTTTTCTCCATTTTTCCCCTACCCACCACCCCAGAATAGCAGTCATACAGGATATCCCCTCATCCAATCTGCTCTCTCCCATCTCTTCTCCCATAACACCTTCGACTTTTCTAGTGGGCCAAAGTGAATTCCTGTTCTCCATTACCTGCACATCTTATCTCCCAATTATATGCAAAATAGTATTAATCATAGTATTTATATATTTTTTTAAAATTTGATTTTAAAAGGAAGATAAGCAACTCAGTATATGCTGTACATGTGTAGCTATGTAAAACATTACCATAGTAGATATATTGTAAAAGACTGACTTGATTTCCCTCCCTCCCATCCCACCTTCCACCTGGTCCACTCCCCACCTTGATCCTGTCCCTTTTCAAAAGTGGGTGCTTCCAACTTCCCTCCCCCCCAGCCCAACCCTCCCCTCTACCACCTTCCCTCATCCCCCTCCCCACCATGTTCCTGTAGGGTGGGACTCCCTATTTAGTATGCATGTCATTCTCTCCCTGGTCCAAATTCAATGGGAATAAGGTTTTGCCTTTTTGCCTTCCTGTTCCTCCCCTCCCCTCCAACCACCTTCTGCTGCCTCCTCTACATGAGACAGTTCACCCCATTGTCTCCCTGCATTCCCCATTACACTTTCACCTCTTAACCTCACCTTTTAAGTATCATCCCTTCCTATTAAAGTCGATCTGTGCCCTCTATCTATGTATACCCAAAAACATATATATGCACATTCACATATGTATTCATATGTCCATATACCCTTCTTCAACTATTTTCACACTGAGAAAAGTTTCATCAGTTACAGTTATTGTTTTTCCCTGTAGGAATGTAAATAGTTCAACTTTGATAAGTCCATAGTGATTTCTTTTTCCTGTTTACCTTCTCGAGCATCTCTTGCTTCTTGTATATGAATGTCAAATTTTCTATTCAACTCTGGTTTTTTCCTCAAGAATGCTTGAAAGTCCTCTATTCCACTGAATGACCAAATTTACCCCCAAAACATGATACTCATTTTTTCTGGGTAGGTGATTCTTGGTTTTAATCCCAGGTCCTTTGACCCATGGAATATCATATTCCATGCCCTTCAATCCCTCAGTGTAGAAGCTGTCAAATCCTGCGCTACCCTGATTGTAATTCCACAATATTGAAATTGTTTCTTCCTGGCTGCTTGTAATATTCTCCCCTTTATCTGGGAATTCTGGAACCTGGATACAATATTCCTAGGAGTTCTCTTTTTGGGATCTTTTTCAGGAGGTGATTGGTGAATTCTTTCAACCTCTTTTTCTACCTCTGGGTCTAAAATATCCGGGCAATTTTCCTTGAGAATTTCTTGAAGGATGATTTCTAGATTCTTCCTTTGATCATGGTTTTCAGATAGTCCAATAATTTTTAGATTATCTCTCCTGGATCTATTTTCCAGGTCAGTGGTTTTTCCCATGAGATATTTCACATTGCCTTCTATTCTTTCATTTGTTTGGATCTGTTTAACAGCATCTTTATTTCTCATAAAGTCACTAGCTTCCGTTTGTTCCAGTCTAATTCTGAAGGAATGATTATCCTCAGTGAGCTTTTGAGATTCTTTTCCCATCTGGCAAAGTTGGCTTTTTAAGGCATTCTTCTCCTCATTGCCTTTTTGAGCCTCTCTTGCCATTTGATTTAGTCTATTTTTAAGGTGTTGTTTTCCTCAGACAGGCTGTTAACTGTCATTTCATACTTTTCTTGCATCTTTCTCATTTCTCTTCCCAATTTTTCCCCCAATTCTCTTATCTGCTTCTTAAGGTCTTCTATAGCCTGTAACCAGCTTGTATTTTCATTTGGGGCATTTGCTGCAGGAGTTCTGACCTCACAATCCTCCTCCTGTTCCATGCTTTGATCCTCTTTGCCCCCAAAATAGGAGTCTAATGTTGCATTTTTCTGTTTATTTTGTTTCTTTTGCCTAGGCATGTTGCCACTCAATTACTTGACTTTTGGACTCATTGCCACAGTAGGACTTTGCCACTAGCCAGGGAAACTTATGTCCCAAATGGCATTTTCTCAACTTCTGGAGGTATTAGTTGGGTGGCCTCTGTGAAGCCTCCACACAATCTGGCAAGCTGGTCATATACCCCAAGATCTCCACCCCAGAATGCAATCCATATCCAAGAAGGGTAAAGCAAGAGTGATTACCGCCCCCCCCCAGACAGATCACTGGATCCCCCTACAGGTCGCAGGCCAAGAGCTGAAGCAGCAATGCGGCAATGTGGTGCAAGGTGAGCCAGCTCCTCAGTGGCTTCTTGCCCCCAGGGGAAGAAGCTGACGCATTCTCCCATCCAGTCCCAAAGTCCATAGGGCACTGACCTCTCACTTTGTCCTAGGCATCTATGTGTTGATAATTCTGGAAACTCCACAGCTGCTAGTGTTCTGGTGTCCCTCCAACCAGCTGCAGGTCTGGCTGACCTCAGGCTAAAACCAAGACTCATGAGGGCCTGTGCTCATCTCCCAGAGCTCTTCACTGGCCACTCCCTGCAGGGACCCAAGGCTGTCTTCAGAGGGAGGTTAGCTTCTCTGTGTCATTGTGTGGGTTCTGGAGCTCCAGATGTCATTCAGAGGACCCCTTTTATATAATTTTGAAGTGGTGTGGGTTGGAACTCTGGGAAAGTGCTGTTTTTACTCCACCATCTTGACTCTCCCCCCCCCTAATATTTTATTTTAAATTTTTGCATTTATATTCATGAGGGAAATTCATCTATAATTTTCTTTCTCTGCCTTGGCTCTTCCTTAGGTATTAGCTATCCTGATTTATTTGTATATAAAAAAGAATTTAGTAGGACTTCTCAAATTTTTCCAAATAGTCTATAAAGTATTAGAATTAATTGTTCTTTAAATGTTTGATAGAATTTGTTGTAAATCCATCTGGCCCTGGAGATTTTTTCCTAGGGAGTTTATTGATGGCATGTTCAATTTCTTTTTTCTGAGATGGGGTTATTTAAGTATTTTACTTCCTCTTCAGTTAATCTGGGCAACTTATCTGTTTGTAAATATTCATTCATTTCACTAAGATTGTCAAATTTATGGGCATACAATAGGGCAAAATAGTTCTTAATTATTGTTTTAATTTGCTCTTCATTGGAGATAAATTCAACCTTCTCATTTTTGATACTGGTAATTTGGTTTTCTTCTTTCTTTTTTTAAATTAAATTGACTAAAGGTTTATCAATTTTATTTTTTTTCATAAAACCAGCTCTTAGGTTTTTTTTAGCTCAATAGTTTTATTAATTTCAATTTTATTAATCTCTCCTTTGCTTTTCAGTATTTCTAATTTAGTGTTTAATTGGGGATTTATATTTTGTTTTTTTTCTGTTGGGTACCCAATTCATTGATCTCATTTTTCACTGTTTTATTCATGTAAGTATTAGAGATATAAAACTTCCCTAAGAACTGCTTTCACTGCATCCCGTAAGTTTTGGTATTTTGTCTCATTATTATAATTCTCTTGAATGAAGTTACTGATTGTTTCTACAATTTGTTCTTTGACCCACTCATTATTTAGGAATAGATTATTTAGTTTCCAATTAGTTTCTTGCCTATCTTTCCATGGCTCTTTACTACATACAATTTTTATTGTATCATGATCTGAAAAGGAAGCATTTAATATTTTTGCCTTTCTGCAATGGGTTGTGAGAATTTCATTCCTTAGAACATGAACTTTCTATAATATTTCTATATTATTTCTATAATATTTCTGAAGAGTGATTATCCAGCCTACTCTTGAAGAATGTTAGTATTAAAGAAGTCATTAGGGGCCAAGGCAGCCCATTTCACTTTTATTAGTTTTAATTATTATTAAGTGTTTTCTTATAAAGACCCAAAATCTTCCTCCTAGTTCTGTTCTCTGTGGTCAAACAAAAGAAGCCTAGTTTTTCTTCCTCATAGCAATATGACAGTCCATCCCACACTTGATGATAGCTCTTCCTCAGCCCTCTCTCCCATAAAAACTCTTCTTTTATCCAGGCTAAACAACCCCTTTGCCTCCATCTAACATTTCTTTGACATAGCAGACAGCCTCAGGATGTCCCAGTAATGTTCCAGTTAATTTTCAGTTACTCAGTAAACTCTTATACAAGACACTGTGTCTAACTGTATTCCTTCTCCATGAAACACAAAATGGAAAGAAATTAGGTTGTATTTTGGAAGATTTGGATTCAATATTAATAACAATTTATTGACATTGAAGGCCATTTACCAAATAAAATTGTGAAATCTGTAAAAGCCTTGACTAATTTTGCACATAATTTTCATGTAATAGAACAGGAACTGACCAATGAGGATCCAATGCTGGGAACAAGTGCGTTATGTTCTGCTTGCTGCATAACATCTTGGAGCCTTGAGAACTTGTTTCCAAAAATGTGTGATGTTATGTAATGGAGAGACCCTGACTCCAATTAAGATCAGATGTAGATATTCTGTGCCTCTTTCCCTGATCTGTATTGCATGGTGGAGGAAAGTCCTTTAATTGGCTGTTAAATAAGGTATACACAAAAGGGCATTAGGTGAGAAAAATTTCTCTCTCCCCCTTGTTTTCTTCCCTTTACTTTCTCCTTGATCCTCCCTACCTGACTCCCCTGCTCCTCCCTCTGTCCCTCCTCTCTCCTCTATCACTCTTTCTCTCTCTTCCCTGTTCCCCTCACCCTCCTCTTTTCCTTCTCCTTCTCCCTTCCCTCTCTCTCTTTTTTTCTTCTTTCACTTTCTTCTTCTTCTCCTTTTTCTTTCCCCCCTTTCCTCTCCCTACCTCCTCCTTTCCTCTCTCCTCCTTCCTTCTCTCTCTCCTGCAAGTTAGTTTTAAGGCATTTCCTGAAGAACCTAGCTGAGCAGTGGATTGACCAGGCCACCAAAGTGGCTATGGCCTATAAGCAGGGAAGCAACCCCACCCATGAGCTATGCTATGTTTGGAATTGAACTTGATGTTGCAAGCTATTGGATATTAATTATATATATATATATATATATATATATATATATATATATGATATTGAGAATATACCAATTAGTAAAAATGATAAAAAGATACTAAGTGGCACTAAGCTATTGATATTAGGTAGGAAACACAGTATAATGGGAGCTCAGACCAATACCATTAGAAAAAACACCTCTGCAGTGAGAAAAGAAGGGGAAGCAAGATGGCAGAGTAAAGGAAGCAGATCAATTCTCCTGACGTTCCTCTCCAAACTTTAAAATAATGCCTCAAATCAAATTCTGGAGCAGCATAGCCAACAAAAGGTCAGGGTGAGTCATGTTCCAGCTTCTAAGACAACTTAGAAGGTCAGAAAGAGAAGTCTGTGATGGGGGGTTGGGGCACATGGTGGCAACACCAGATGTGAGCATTGGAGGTAGCAACCGTAGTAACAGGAGCTTTGGGAGCTCCTAGATATGAAAATGGGATCTGAAAACTGGTCATAAAGAGATAATACAGGGAACTCCTGTGCTAGTACTACATTCAGGACAGAATACTATTTGGCAACTCCATTGCCCCAATGTATTTCCAAGTTACAGTTGCAAGGCAGAGAAGAGTATTTGCAGCCTGAAGGGATCAGGGTCACCAAGAAGCAGTATTGCTAGCAGCAAGGGATCAGAGGCCCTTTCTCAGTAAGGACCAATTTTTTTCAATTTTCATTTTAATTCAGTTTTTTTACTTCCTTTACATTTCTTGCTTTTCATAGTGTTTACTGGCAAGATGGATAATATAGAATTACACTTTATATGAATTCACATGTGCATATGATATATTGCTTCTCTTCTAAAAGTATGGGGAAGAGGGGGAGATAATTTGGAACTCAACTTTTTAAATGAATGCTCAAAATAAATAAGTAAATATTTGAATGTAATCAGTGATGGAATCAATGTCTGTTGTCCAAAGACAAGCCTAGCTAAGCTTGAAACAGTTCATCACTAGTTTGTTTCATGATTTGAGTTTTCCAGTCCCTGAGACTCTCAAAAAATATATCAATTTTGGAGAAGTTGTGGAGAGGGCTCCCACTCCAACAAAATTACATATATCTAAAGATTTGAAATAAATATTTTTAATCTTTTTTTTAATATGAAAAAAAAGGAAAGATAACTCCAACCCTCTGAAGTTACACTAGAACCTGGAGGGGAGATACAGTCACCCTCTTGGGACCTGACTTGCTAAGTAGAATGTGGTTTAGTGTAGTTTCAGCAAAGAGAATTCTGATTCTGTTCATTCTGATCTCTCTCCCTTTTCTACTTAATTACCAAATTCACTCTTATTCATATTAACAGATTCTATGAACATAAGCATTATCTGTCTTTAATAAAACATTCACTTTCCTCACAAGCACTACCAGTTAATTTGCTCATTAGGCTCATTGCCTAGTATGAAGTCATGGCCATTTGGATCTATGCCTATTTTCATGGTTGACATAAGGTCCTTAGTCTGGGATAATTTTAACATGATCCTGCCCAGATCCTGACCTGTTCAAGATGTCTTCTATTCCCAGGATTGTCTAATTCTGTAAAATGATTTAGTCAGCTTAGCTAAGAACATTAGCCCCAAGAGTAGTCTGCCTTTAATTTTTTATCTTAATTAAATTAATTAAATAAATGTGCATATCCAGCAATGGTGCTGACAAACTGTTAAAAAAAATTAAGGAAGAAGACTTACTTAAGTAGTACACTTGAACTCCAGAACATCATTTCTAACTGTTCATTAGACAATTCCACCTACAAAGTCCAGTAGTAGCTTGCCTATATTCCCAAAGCTGTTCTTATCTTTAACATCACTATAGCACTACCATCCTTAAAGAAGGAAAGAAGGAAAGAAAGAAGGAAGGAAGGAAGGAGGGAAGGAAGGAAGGAAGGAAGGAAGGAAGGAAGGAAGGAAGGAAGGAAGGAAGGAAGGAAAGAAGGATGGAAGGAAGGAAGGGAGGGAGGGAGGGAGGAAAAAAGAAAGGAAGGGAGGGAAGGAGTGAGGGAGGGAGGGAGGAAAAAGAAAGAAAGGAAGATGAAAGAAAAGAAAATCTGACTATTCTGAATTCCCTTACTACCTACTCACCATTGTCAAATGTTGGCTCTTCCCTCTCCTATTTAGGTCTCTCTCATCTATATCCTTTACATTATACTGCTGAAACATTGCTCATATCTGACCTTTCCTTTCTACCTTGCTATTATTAAGTTAATACAGACTAATTTCCACACTCACCTTAACTGTTGCAATATTCTTCTAGGTTTCCTCATCCCCATCTGTCTTCTTATATTCTCTGCCCTGGTTATTTTCATACCACTGACAGATTAGTCTTCCCTATATACAGATCTTATATCACTTCTCATCTTAAAGACTTTTGGTTTACCCCTATCATCTCTCCCAAAAAAATCCAATGCCAGTTTGACAAACAAGGTCCAATGAAATATGGCATATCTCTTGGCCAGAGTTGCTTCATACTGTTCTGCATCTTTGTGTGCTATTTTTCTGTACAGACTGGACTACTCACTGACTCCCATACAAATCCATGCTGAGTAACCTCTATATCTTTCCTCATTCCATGATCTAACTCCTACTTCCCACATTTCAAAATCATATAATCCTCCAAGTCCCAGTTCAAATGCTATAATGGATAGAGCACTGGACTTGTAGACCTGTGTTCAAGTCGCACTTCAGATACTTACTAACTGCATGACTTTGGACAAATCACTTAACCACTCTATGCCTCAGGCTCTTCATCTATAAAATGAGAGAATTGAACTCAAGTATCTCTAAAATTCCTTCCAGTTTTAAATTTGTGACCCAAAGATCCAGAAACTCCTTTCCTACTCTTCAAAGGAGACTTTTGGTCACCAGGACTAAAAATTAAAGGTCTCCCAGATGATGGGACTTCCTTATTCAAGTCAAGATAACAATCTACTAAGTGCCTCACAAGTTTTTTTTCAAGAAAGTCTTCAAGACTTTTCAAGAAAGTCTTTGATAAATAATAACTCCCCACCTAAAAATGAGATGCTATTGTTATCTTACACTGAAGTTCTACTCTGATGCTTTAGAGGGGCAAAGATTTTTTAAGACAATGCTACTTACCAAGTTGGAATGGTTTCAAGTCTCAGTAATAGCATCATTCATTCCAAAGAGACTTGTTACTATCAGAGTTAGACAGACAGCTTTGAACTGTTCAGGCCATAGCCAGTCACTAAAACATCTGCTAAGGTGTGCAGGGGCTTTGACCTAACCTCTCAGTTCCTGGAGAATTATCCATAATTAGTTATTAATAATCTGAAGGAATATGAACAAAAAGATAGAAGGAATAGATTACTGTACTAGCATAAGGAGGTCCAGAAAGTGGATAAAATAAAATGACCAAAATGGGAACATATGTATGTGTATATATCTATATACATACACATACACACACACACACAAAGAAGTATAACTGAAGCCTTTCCCACAATTTTTAGTTTTCTTCCTCCCAAAACTATATAGTATTTTTTGTGTGTGTATATATATATATATATATATAAATGTATACACACATATGTATATTTACACATATATATGAACTATTTCCAGCTATAGAATAAAAAGTCCCAGAGTATATGGACTGTTTCATTTTGTTTTCACATCCTATCCGCAGAATCTAGTACAGGACTTGGCAAATAGTAAGCTCTTAATGAATATCAGAAAGACAAGAGCACGGGGAGCCGAGCCCAGGTCCATGTGAGCCAAGGTTTTAGCCCCAGGGCCAGCAGCCAGCTGGAGGAACCCCAGAACACCAGGAGCTGTGGCGACTCCAGAATTATCAACATAGACATGCCTAGGAAAAAGTAAGAGGTTAGTGTCCTATGGACTTTGGGACCAGTATTTGGGGAATGTGTCGGCTCCCTCCCCTGGGGGCTAGAAGCCGCTGAGGAGACACCCCATTTTGTAGTTTTCAGAGGCAGCTCCAGCTCCTGGCCTACGAATTAATTGTAGGGAGATCCAGCGATCAGTCTTGGGGGGTAATTGCTCTTGCTTTAACCTCCCTGGATCTGGATTGTGATCTAGGGTGGAAGTTGTGGGTGGGTTTGCAGCTTGCCAGAAATGGAAATTGCCCCCCACACGTTCGGGATGAAAATTCCTCTATCTGGCCTTAAAGCCATACTGTGGCAACAAGCCCAAAAGTCAAGCAATTAAGTAGCAACATGCCAAGGCAAAGGAAACAGAAAAATGCAACCCTAGACTCCTATTTTGGGGGCATAGAGCGGGAAAAGGACTGTGAGGTCAGAAGTCCTGCTCCAAAAGCCCCAAGGGAAAACATGAGCGGGTTGCAGGCCATAGAGGACCTTAAGAAGGACTTTAAAAATCAAATAAGAGAAGTGGAGGAAAAATTGGAAGGAGAAATGAGAAGGATGCAGGAAAAGTATGAAATGAGGGTCAACAGCCTGACTGAGGAAAACAACACCTTAAAAAATAGACTAACTCAAATGGCAAAGGAGGCCCAAAAGGGCAATGAGGAGAAGAATGCCTTAAAAAGTCGAATTTGCCAGATGGAAAAAGAATCTCAAAAGTTCACTGAGGAGATTCATTGCTTCAGAGTTAGACTGTAGCAAATGGAAGCTAATGACTTTATGAGAAATCAAGATGCTGTTAAGCAGATCCAAACAAACGAAAGATTAGAAGGCAATGTGAAATATCTCATGGGAAAAACTACTGACCTGGAAAATAGATCCAGGAGAGACAATTTAAAAATTATTGGACTACCTGAAAGCCATGATCAAAGAAAGAACCTAGAAATCACCCTTCAAGAAATTCTCAAGGAAAATTGCCCTGATGTTTTAGATCCAGAGGGCAAAATAGAGGTTGAAAGAATCCACAGATAACCTCCTGAAAAAGATCCCAAAAAGAAAACTCCCAGGAATATTATAGCCAGGTTCCAGAATCCCCAGATCAAGGAGAAAATACTACAAGCAGCCAGGAAGAAACAATTTCAATATTGTGGAAACACAATCAGAATAGCCCAGGACCTGGCAGCTTCTACACTGAGGGATCGAAGGGCATGGAATATGATATTCCAGAGGGCAAAAGAACTGGGAATGAACCCAAGGGTCACCTACCCAGCAAAACTGAGTATTTTGTTTCAGGGGAAAATATGGTCATTCAGTGGAATAGAGGACTTTCAAGCATTCTTGAGGAAAAAACCAGAATTGAATAGAAAATTTGACATCCAGACACAAGAAGCAAGAGATGCCTGAGAAGGTAATCAGGGAAAAGAAATCAAAAGGAACTTATCAAAGTTGAACTATTTACGTTCCTATATGGAAAAGCAATAACTGTGACTGATGATATCTTTCTCACTGTGAAAATAATGGAAGAAGGGGGTGTGGTCATATGAATACATATGTGAATGTGTGTGTATATGGTTACAGTTATATATGGATAGAGGGCATAGGTTGAATTTGTTGGGAAGGGAGAATACTCAAGGGATGAAATTATGAGGTGAGAGAGGAAAGTGGCAAGAGGAGATAGGGAGAGACAGGGTAGGGTACACTATCCCATGTAGAAGAAGCAAGGGGAAGTGGTTGCAAGGGAGGGGGAGAATAGGAAGGCTAAAAAGGCAAAACCACATTCACATTGAATTTGGTTCAGGGAGAGAATGACATACATACTAAATGGGATATCTCAACCTGCAGCAGAATAGGGGGAAGGGGGATGAGAGGAGGGATGATGGATGGGAGGGCATCCTTGGGGGGAGGGAAGGTTGGAAATACCCACAGTAGAAGAGGGACAGGATCATGTAGGGAATGGACCAGGTGGGGGTGGGATGAGTGGGAGGAAATTATAAGCATCCTTGTACAATATATCTACTATGATAATGTTTTGCATACTAGACATGTACAACATATACTGAATTACTTATCTCCCCAGAGGGAATGGGTGACAAGGGAGGAAGGAAATGGATCTGAAATTCGAGGTTTTAAGACTAAATTTTTCAAATATATATAAATACTATTATTAATACTCTTTTGCTTGTAATAGGGAGATAAGATGTGCAGGCATTGGGACACAAGATTCATCTTCTTCCAATGGAAAAGTTGAAGGGGGTATGGGAGAAGGTATGGGAGAGAGCAGATTGGAGGAAGCGAGCGATATCTTGTGGGACTGCTATTCTGGGAGGGTGGGTAGGGGAATAACGGGGGGAAAATGATTGTAACTCAAAATCTGGTGGAAATGAATGATGTAAAACAGAAGTTAATAAAGCATTTGTTTAAAAAATATCAGAAAGACAGAGAGACAGAGACAGAAATGGAGAGAGATGAATAGATAATATATACATACATAAACATATACATCATACATCTATAGTTGCATGTTTATATCATTAATTGAAATTCCAAAAATCTAGCTAATATATTTTGTAAATCAACATGTCCTCCATTTGCATTATTGTTTGCAATGATCACTTTGTAGTAAGCATGTTTTGATAACTATGCATTGTATTTTATGATGGTTACAATAATAAAAATTATAAAGCAAAAATTAATCATGTGAGATAAGCATCTTCCACATTTTGAGAGATAAAGTAACTGAGGGCTAGAGTGGTAAAATACAACTTATCTGAATTTTTACACATTCTGGGCTAGAACTCCACTTCTAACTCTTAATCCAGCCATTATTTCCATTATGCCACCCTAGGATGTTTCAGTTAAAAGTAAAAAATACCAGTTTCATGTATTTCATCTTCCATGGCAAATAAAGACACATTCCATGTCCTCTTTCTGTATCTCTCTTCCTCCCTCCCTCCCTCCCTTTCTCCTTCTCTCTCTCTCTCTCTCTCTCTCTCTCTCTCTCTCTCTCTCTCTCTCTCTCTCTCTCTGTCTCTCTCTCTCTGTCTCTCTCTCTGTCTTTCTCTCTCTGTCTCTGTCTCTCTCCCTCCCTGCCCCTCCTCTCTCTCTCTCTCTCTCTCTCTCTCTCTCTCTCTCTCTCTCTCTCTCTCTCCCTCTTTCTCTTCCTCCCTCCCTACCTCTCTTCACTTTCTATCCTTCTCTTACATACTTAGAGCATTCCTTATAGGGAATGAAAACTACTAACGCTAGGAAAGGGTTGTTGAGGATGGAATTAGTGTATGTCCCGACAGATTTATACAAATCCCCTGTGCCTAAGAAAGTTGAACTCATAAGAACTGAATAAAGGAAAGGTGTTAGTAGCATATTTATGTTTAAAGGATCCCAGATGGTGAATAAAGTAAAAAAGAGAAATGTTATGTCAGTATTTTACATTCACTATATCTCAGATCCAGGGCAAATATTCGTATTTTTTTATTGACTCAAATTTCCTGGTACCTCTTTAAAAGAACTAAGAAGAAAATGCAATAAGTAGGGCTGATGCAAGTGTATTTCATACTGTTTTGCATATATATTTGCTTTTTGGAGGGGGAAAGGCAGGGCAATTGGGGTTAAGTGACTTACTTACCCAAGGTAACACGGATAGTGTGTCAAGTGTCAGATTTGAACTCAAGTCCTCCTGACTCCAGGGCCAGTGTTCTATTCACTGTACCACCTAGCCACCCCCATTGCATAGATTTTAAGACTAGAGAAGACTAGCTAATTCAATTTAGGCAAAGAGAAGTCTAAGAATTAAGATTATAGATTTAGAACTGGAAGACACCTTAGCCATCATCTGGTCTACCTGTTCCATATTATAGAGGAGGCCTAGAAAAATAAAGTGATATGCTCAAGGACACAAAGTCAGTAAGTTGCTAAGCCAATATTTGAACATAGGGTTTAAAATTCTAAATCCAGTATCCTTTCTACTGAACCCAGACACTGATTCATTTTGCAATTAAGCCTTTGTATTACTTGAAGAACCAAACTTCAATATGTAAATATTGGTAGAACTAATTCAATCATTACCAAAATAAAGAACTACCATAGTTCAATCCGTCCTTTCATTCTACCCCATCCTCTTGACTTCCTAGGATTGTTCTTGAACCTAGGATTAAAACAGAAAATACAGAATTTTGAAAAGTGAGATTGGGAGTGATAGAATGAGAAAAAGAGGAGACAGAGGCAGTGAGCTCTCAATGGAAATTATTTCTAAGTCTAAAATATTGTCAGTGCCCATTTGGAAAATCACTTTAATGTTAATTAAAATAGAAGAGTACCTCAGAACATCTCAGATGTCTCATAACAGTTTGAAAAGTCACTAAATAAAAGTTCCTCATCCAATGGTATTTTAAAGAAAGTCTCCAATAAAGCCTCCAATAAGTTTTGGAAACCTATACAATTGGTGATTCAGAGGGAAAAGATTTTTTAGTCAGTTCCCCATAGATCTGGCAAAAAAAAAATGAGAAGTCATCTTGGGTTTGTGTGTGTGTGTGTGTGTGTGTGTGTGTGCACGTGTGTGTGTGTGCATGTGTGTGTATATGTCCATTTGTTCTAAAGGTCCTACTTTAACCCAATTATTTCTTTTAAGAAGGAATGATCAGAAATTTTCTGAAAGGTTAAAAGCACGAGCAGCTAGGTGGTACAGTGAATAGAGCACCAGCCCTAGAGTCAGGAGGACCTGAGTTCAAATCTGGCTTCAGAGACTTAACACAAAACTAGCCATGTGACCTTGGGCAAGTCACCTAACTCCAATTGCCCTAACTTACCCCTTCCAAAAAAGAAGCAAAAAAAATCTTAAAAAAGAAAAGTTTAAAGGTATCTGTAGCAGAGAAAGAATTTGATAAATAGGTATTAGAGTAGTTAGGAAGTTTGCATACATAGCTCTCTATTGACATATTCCTTAAGTCTAATTTGTTTTAGAAATTACTAACTTATCTGAGGCTTACTGACTTTTCCATACAATTTTTAATGCTAAATGTTGAACAGCTTATCCTGAAAGTCAATTATGGCAGTCTAAATTGAAAATGATATTCAGAACTTTTCTCAGGACATGTTTTCTTTGAGACTTGATGTTGCCCTATAATAGGGTATAAACCTCATCCTGTAGGGTGTTTACAGACAGCAGAACTGATTTTATCAGTTTCCACTAATGTAGCTCCCAATCATTTTATGGCTTAAGTGGATGGTCCTCCAGAATTGTTGTAGAAAAAAAAATTATCCTCTTGCCAAAATGGTGATGAGTTTCTATGAACTTAGGCTGGTCTTCAGATGGCAGACACAATCCACTACTGGGCTCATTCCCAAGGCCTTTCCACCTTAATAAGATTTGCTAAAGCTGAATTTTGTAGGCTCAGTGTCTAAGAACCCAAGGTTACCATCACACTATGATGGAGCATCCCAATATAACTTTAGTGAAGGTAGTTGATGGGACAGAGGCTAAGTCCAACTCTCAATTATTCCTAGTAATGAGAGATAGGAAGAATTATGGGTAATTGAAACCCACTGATAATCAGAGCACTTGTTGGCAAATCGTTTTAGCCACCTCATTCCCTTCTCTTTACTTCATCTCTGAAGCTTCTTATTAACAGAGAACTGAAATTCAAGATGACTAAAAAGGAGTAAAATTGCATGTGGCTGTCTTTAACCAGCTCAAATAACCAGGCTTAGAAAAATATACCAACAGCCGAAGGAGGAAAACACTAAATATTTTTGAGCAGGGGGGTGACATCATCAAACCTCTGTCTCAGGAGAATTAATTCAGTAGCTGGATGAAAAGTGCTTTGAATATAGAAAAGATTAGAACCTGAGAGATCAGTTACAAAGCTATTCTTCCACACCATCTCCTTGCTATATTCTTGCCCTCCAACCTTCCCCTCTAACTTGAAATTCCACCTTTCACTCTAGATTATGGGCCTTGAATTGGTGAAAATTCACCATATCTTCCCCAGCTCACATCCACCACAATACTCCCAGGCCATCTTTATATCTTACCACTACTTTAGTACCCCCTTAGTACTGCCTTCTGCCTCTAGCACTGGGAATAGCAATTAAGTTAACACCAACATTCCATGGGAAATAAATTTCTCTGTGACTCCACTTACCTACCCTTTCCTGGCTAACACTCCTCCCTAAGTGTTGTTTTCCCTCATTAGAAATTAAGTTCCTTGAGGTAGGGAATGCCTTGCTTTTGGTATATTTATCCCCAGTACTTAGAATAGTTGACTGGCACATAGTAAATGCTTAATAAATGCTTCTTCATTCATTCTTTCACATTCATGAGACTTATTATATCCCATAGGGAGGACCAATGAAATCAAAATAATATGGCGTGTTACCAAGTCAATTAGCAAAGTCAAAGATGGGGGAGGAATGGTTTTGCACATCTGAAAACAATCTGGGGATTTTTGTGGACTGAAAGTAAAACATGAGTCAATAATCCCATATTACATTGTGATATGTTTAAAAAATGGCCAAAAAAAAAAAACTAAAAGAATCTCAGGCTCCATTAGAAGATGCATGGCATCCAGGAACATAGAAATGATAGTCTCTTTTCTCTGTGCTCTGCCCTGCTCAGAACAAATCTGGAATAGTATGTTTAGTTCAAGACCCCATATGTTAAGAAGGATATTGAAAAACTGGAGAGTGTCCAGAGGAAAGTATGATAAAGGGTATTGAGATCATGTCAAATCATATCAGGGGAGGGATCTGGACACAGAAGTGTGCTGGAGCTAACATGAATCTGCTCACAAAAGTCAATTAGCTACACACCAGAGCTTGATTTATTGTTTGTTATCTAGACTTAAGAAAGTGATGGAGAAAATGTTAATAATTCAGATTAGACTTGAAAGTGTCCCCCCCCCCCCCCCCGCCCAGAGAGTTGGTCGTTAAACATTTAGCAGCATGACCCCTGTCCCCTGTCTGGAGATGTTTTGCCTGGAGTGGAAAAAAAACAACTGGCAGAATATGATAAATGTCCTTCTTTTACTTACAGGATTATCTGGCAAAAGAGAGATTATATTCATCCTCCTTGGGCCCAAAGGGCAAAACTAATAGCAACATATGGACATTGCAAAGAGGTAAATTTGGGCTTAGCATAAAGAAAAAATTCTAGCAATTACAGTACTCCCAAACTAGAATGAGCTGCCTCAGAAGATCTCTTTCTCTTCAGTGGAAGTCTTTAAGTAAAGGCTGGATGACCATTTTAGTAGAGGATGGTGCTGTAGCATATGGTTGTCCTATCTGTGTTTCCTAAGAGTAGGATTTCACTGTAGAGATGCATTAGTCTTGGTGTGCTTCAACATGGAAAGTCAGCCAAACAGGCCAGCTGAATTGTTTATAAGACATAAACCTCATCTTGTAGGGTGTCTATCAGCAGAATAAAAAAATCAAGGAGGCCCCAGGTCTTCAGCCCCATAGTCTCAAAACTGGCCTTTGTACTATAGATAGGAATGTGTTGACAGGAGGGAGAGCAAGAGAGCCAAATGAGACATTGCTGTAGTTGTTGTAGCAGAGCAGTGCAACTCTGAGAAGTCTGTTTACACGAGTGACTTTCCCTTGTGTGTCTATGTTTATATTCTCCTGTGTTGTGGATGTCACTGTAAAAATCTCATGCCTATGCTGCAAGCTGTTTGAGGTCTTATTCACTGAGTGCTCCAAAAGGCTGGCTAGTGTTAACTCTTTGTCACAAGTTTAGAGATATTTTCGTTTTTGATAAGACAATCTAATGCTTCCTTGTCAGGTCAAAGGATACTGGAGTCTAACCATCCTTGCCTTAAGAGGTACTTAAAAACACACAACAGCAATGTATAGAACAAACACACATTCCTCACTTCTGCCTTGCAGAATTCCTAACTTTTTTTGAAATCATCAGTCAGGTGCCATTTCTCATACTTTTTTAATAAAATATTTTATTTTTTATTTATATAAAATATAAAATAAAAACTTTTTTATATATAAACACACATTTTCTCATATTTCTCAGACTTTTTCTAATCTCAGTTTTTAAAGCTTTCCATCTTATGAAAGTTTTTTGAATCTGCTTTGTGTGAATATTGTATATCTTCAGTAAAAAGTAAGCCCCTTAATGGCAGGAACTATTTCATTTTTAGCTTAGCACTGTATCTGAAACATAGTAGGTATTAATAAATGTGCTGAGTAGACTTCCCCTTATTGGATGTCTTTGAGGAAAGGCTGGATGAATATGTATTGGGTATGGCATAAAGGTATGCATTTTCAAATTTTTTTCAGCTATGCATTTAACTAAAAGATTTCTAAGGTTCTGTCTCAGAAACTCTTGGATTCTCTGTTGATTTGACACTCCCACCCTACTTTCAAAAGGGAAAGAATAGTGGGGAAAGTTTCTTGGGAACCAACTTTCTTTCTTCCATGTGAGCAAAGGAAAAAAATCTAGAAAAAGGCACCTGATGCTATCAGATTTCAAGCATAATATAAAATTGTAAGAGTGAAGGATAACAGATGGACAGCCCTAGTACTTACTATATGAAGCATTAAGGTAAAACACATTCTGATAACAGTGATCTAACTGCATGGACACAAAGGTTGAAGAAAAAATTGAAAGGTGTTTCATTCTTGAAACTAACTGACCTCCTAAAATGTAGAATGTAATGCTGGAAAGTCAAAAGATGGTACCTTCTAAGACAATGTCCCCAGATAAGCCCATAGAATTTCCTCATATATACTCAGAGAACAGAGATCAGAGAACAATGCTGAGCTAAGACTCATAACCATCCCAATATCAAGGGCATTATATGTGTCTTTGCATATCCAGGGTTGAGAAAAGAGTCTTGATCATAGTGATTTCTTTATTAACATTTATTTAATTGAACTAAATACTTAAACATAGGAAGACAGTAAGGTTTTATACAATTTAAAATCCAGAAATGAAGTAAATAACTTTAATATGGAAATAAATGCATAAAGGTAGGAATGGGGCAAAGTAGGTAGGTGGAAAAATTGTCTTGCTTCTTTAGTTCACCTTTTGTTTCACCTTAAACTCTTTTGCATGCCAAGCCAGAGGAGATCTCAGTACTATCTAATCCTAAATTCCTATTATGCAGTTGTTTGTACAAGGTTATTTGCACATTATCTCCCTTAGACTGTGAGCTCCTGGAGAGCAAGAGATGGCAGAGGTTTTGTGGCTCTCTTTGTATCCCCCAGTGCTTACATGGTGCCTGGCTCATAGTAGGTACTTTTAAAATTTCATTTCCTTTTAAAAATCTGTAACAGACCTTTATCTCTACCCAGACAGAGAGGTTTAAATATAAAATTTAAGAGATTTAAAAGAAAATCTTGGATCAAGGAACATCTTCCTGGCTTTTGTTAACTGGGTATGGTAGCTATGGCAAAAGGGATGTCAGTCCACCTTTATGAGGAACAGATTGTAGGCACTATACCCTAGCAGACTAGGATTGACTTGGTCTGCCTGGTTCTGAATGTAAGAGACTGGAAACTAACATTAGGAAACAAAGCTGGGCTGAGAATCACAGTCACAACAAGTGATATGGCACCACACCAAGTAGGAAGCAGGTTGAGCAAGAATAGCACAATGACATCATCAGAAGACATGGGCATCTGATAACATTCAGATGTCACTCTTCAATCCATATGCACTGGTCATGTGTATTCTGGGCAACATAAATGTATGCCTATAGTGCCAGTGCAATATTCACAGCACGGATTGTGAGTATAAATATTCCCATATAGTGCTTGATCAAAAAATATAGCACTCTCCATATAGAGGACAGAACTAAAACACTTATTAAGACACCAGAAAACCAAATCCCCAAACAAGCTGATTCCATCATAGTAGTAAAGAAGCTAACAAGCCATAACAACACAGAGAGCCACAGTGTCCTTTAGCCTTCCTACAAACCAACACAGGATCAATATTTACTCATGAGCCTATCTGACTCCTTGTCTGAGCATCCTCTCCCCCAGCCATCTAGTATAGCTCTGACTCCAAGCTTCCTGTGGCTCTGCTCTACCCTTCAGCAAACTCCTCCCACCATAGGCTCCATGTAACTACATTCATCCTATTAGGGGGTGGAGTTTACCTTCAAAGCACTGAACATTTAAAGCAGGAATACTTTCAAATTCCCTGAGGTCTATTAAGGGGCAGGGAAGAGCTTAAAATTCCCATTCCCATTACAATGCCATTATACATAATCCCTATGTGTACCTTTGAGATATGCATTAGAGGGAAACTGTCTTTGGGGTGAGTGTTATTTTTCTTACTATAATTATTAATATTATTAATATAATTATTAATCATTAAATGCTTTTGCTTTGAGCTATTTTCTCAGGCTAACTAGAAGAAAAAGTAAACAGTAGAGGGGACTTACGAGTTATGGTTTTGAGTGTGTATATGCCCATAAATGCCTTGAATATAGGGTAGCTGTCCTGAATGCCTCAACTGTGAGAGAGAGGAACCCCAGGTGCTCAGCTCCCATAAAAGAAAAAGACAAACATGTTAATGATCATAGTAAGGTGACAAAAAAAAAGGTTCCATTGGTAAATATTTAATTATTTTGCTTTTTGTATCAAGACTTCTAGAAAAAAGTATGGGTTAGCCACAATAGTGCAAATTTACCAAAGCAGGGGAAAATGTCTAGAATAACATCCATAAGTAAGAAAATATTGTAAATAAGGGTACTAAGATTAGAACATGATAAGATATAGACTAATTCCATATGTCCACATACTTCCCATTACCTAAGAGCAGAATCTGTTATCAAAAGAATATGAGGATGTTAGCTATTTTTTAAATGTTGGCAAACTACCCCAAAGCCATCATGCACTCATCTTTAGTATGGGAAAGGAAAAAGGCCAAATGACATGAAGAATGCATATATCATGAGCAAGTGACTTTTCCCACAGTATATTGAATGCATGTTTATCATTATCATTTGACTATGTCTAGTTAGCAAGATGGGGGCAGTAAGGGGGTACAGTAAAGTGGTAGGCCTGGAATCAGGAAAACTGGCCTTTCTGAGTTTAAATCTGGTCTCAGACACTTACTAGCTATATAACCCTGGGCAAGTCACTTAAGATACTGTTTGCCTCAGTTTCCTCATCTGTTAAGGATCTGGAGAGGGAAATGGCAAGAAAATTTGCCAAGAAAACCCTAAAATGAGGTCATGAACGGCTGAATTGACTGAAAAATGATTCAACAACTGAATTCAGTATGATAAAGGCACTATGGATAATATCCTTCATAGAAAAAAATAATAATAACATATTTATGTAACACTTTCTTCAGAGTAACCTCATCAGGGAAATATAATTATTTCCCCCAATTCCTCATTGCACATGCAGAAACTGAGACACAGTAAAGATTAATGATTTGCCTCCAGTATACAACTAGTAACTATCAGAGATGGCATTTAAACCAGGTCTCTGTTAATTCCACATCCAATGTTCTACAGCATTATGCTGCCTTTAAGTAACAGATAGCACGTTACAAGACTCACTAGGAAGGTCAAACCTTTCTACCACACACAACAGTATTTTAACCCGTGAAGGTGTCCCTCTGCCAGGTTATGAAAACAATGAAGAAAGTCAATTGTGGAAATAAGAATCAGGCACATGAAAATACAATTTTGAGCAGTGACTTCCATTTGGCAGGGTCTGGATACTTTAGCAACAGGCTCCTGAGGCATTAACTTTTTAAAAGGGGTTTTCACATTGCGACAACTATAAGGGGCAGGTGGGGTACAGTGGGTGAAAAGAGCTCTAAATCAGTTAGAAGGAAGCATTAATTTGAGTCTTGGCCCTACTGTGGGACCTTGAGGAAGCCATTGCACCTGAGCCTGATTTCCTCATTTATAAAAGGAACTATAGCATTACATGGCAAAAAGAATGCTGCACTTGGAGTCAGAGATCCTAAGTTCAAACCTGGTTCTGTCAGCTATGATCTGTGATGTTGGACAAATCATTTACCTCTCCTAGGCCTTAGTTTCTTCACCTATAAAATTAGGGGGTTGGAGTAAAGGACCTCAGAGGTCTCTACCCTGAAATCTAAGAATCCTATGACGATAGCATTTGCACACTACATATCCCACATGGTTGTTGAAAGGAGATTGCTTAATAGACTATAAAATGCTTTATAAGTAAGAGTTATTACCTGAATGTAAAGTGAAAATATAATAAATCACCTAGATATATTAAAATATCCAGATGTGTTGCTTCATATAGACATAACACAGCTTTGCATGGAATCAAAACTCTTAGTGCATTAGTATGCAATGCACTATACAGAAAACTCAGAGTTATAATCAAAAAGCAGGAATCTAAGAATTTAATGGGATGGGGGGAGAGATTTTTCCAAGGCTAAACATTTTCTTTAAACATGACTAAGAATAAACATAAACTTTTCCTGAAGATTGAATATGCTTGGGAATGCAGTTAAGTAACAGTTGCCTCTTGGCTTCCTGGCTTCAGTTGGGGGCTGAGTTATTAAAATATCTGCCACAAGAGACATTCTCATGGTTTCCTCCATCTGGCTACAGTCAGAAAGCACCACAGGCATAAGAGAAAATCTGGGCTTATGACATTTCACATGAACTGTTTTATGTAGTTTGAAAAATGACTTGTTAGTTCAAGGGTATCACTTCAATGAGACAAGGGGTTCCTTCATGTGACCATAGGCTTTGAAGTTAGAAGGGACCTCAGAGGGTCTCTTGTCCAACTCCTACCTGAACCAAACCATCTCCATGCCTTAGGCATATGTGTACCTATTGGCTCAAGTATACTTTACTCTCCAGCATTTTCTCCATTTCTTTTCTACCTTAACTCCTTCACATCCCCTGAACACATCACCTAGTTAAAAAAGACTGGATTTTGCCCCTCTAAGTGCATCCATTTTCCTTTCCCTTCCTGACTCCTCCAACAAACAGCCTTTACATTCATTTCTGCTCTCTCTTATCTTGAATCTATCCCTATTTTA
The DNA here is from genome assembly GCA_011680675.1 of Gymnobelideus leadbeateri. Lineage (NCBI taxonomy): Eukaryota > Metazoa > Chordata > Mammalia > Diprotodontia > Petauridae > Gymnobelideus > Gymnobelideus leadbeateri. The sequence goes on along the minus strand of WOXC01006809.1, from coordinate 649,114 downwards.
CTGGCTCTTTCTCTGCTTCCTACAAACATTCCCATGTCTTCAATATCCATTAAAAACCCTAATTTGACAGTAGTATGCTCACTAGCTAGCATGCTCTCTTCCTTTTTATGGCTAAATTCCTTGAGAAAGTCATCTACACTGGGTGCCTGTTACCTCTCCTGTCACTAGCATCTTAATCCTTTGCTATCTGGCTCTAGTCTCATCATTAAATGGAAACTGCCTTTTCCAAAGTTAGTAATGATATCTTATTTGCTAATCTAATGGCCCCTCCTTGATATTCATCATTCTTGTCATTTCAACTGCATTGTACACTATTTATGATCGTTTCTTCCTGAATACTCTCTTCTCTCTAGATTGTCATAGTGTTGCTTTCTCCTGACCCATCCTTCTCAACATCCTTTGCTGTTTCTCCATGCATATCACACCCATTAACAATGACTACCCCTCAAGACTCTTACCTGACATAGGTTCCCTTCTTTATCATTCTACACTATGTCATTTGATGATCTCATTAACTGTTTTGGTTTCAATTATGATCTCTACATAGGTGACTCTCAGACCTATATGTTTAGCCCTAGTTTCTTCCCTGAGCTGCCAACATGTATCTCTAATTGCCCCTTAAACAATTTGAACTGGATGTCCCTAAGGCATCTCAAACCAAACATAATGAAAACAAAAATTAATTATTTTACAAAAAAACCTTCTTCCACCTATTCTGAACTTTCTTTTTTCATGATAATCCCAGTAACCCAATATTATACTCCACATATCAAATGTATGTATGTATGTATGTATGTATGTATGTATGTAATATTTTCACAGCATCTTTCATGACTACCAATAATTAAGCCATTATCACAAAAAATGCACAGGCTAAGGAGAAAGAATCCAACTGTAAAAATCTATTATGGGAATAGAGATGACCAGGGTTCATCTTCAAAGGAGGATATTAAAGTAAAGAAACCTTCAAAGAGTAACATCAAATGGTCACCTGCCCAAAAAGAATTTATAGAAGACCTTATAAAAGACTTTTAAAATGAAACAACAGAGATGAAGGAAAAACTAAAAAAAGAAAATAAGAATAACTCAAGAAAAAGAAGAAGGGTATGAAAGGAAAGTCAATCAATTAGAAAAGGAGATCCAGAATCTTAAGGAAGAAAATGACACCCTGAAAATTAAAATTGGGCAAAGTGAAGCCAGTGAAATTATAAGAGATTAAGAAATAATTAAACAAAATATGAATAATGAAAAAGTAGAAGAGAAAGTGAAACATCTTATGGAAAAAGAACAGATTTGTAGAATAGATCAAGAAGAGAAAAAGAAATACTTAAAGAAAATTGTTCTGAAGCATTAGAACAAGGAGGGAAAGTGGAAATAGAAAAAAAAAAATCCATTGATCACCACTTAAAAGAAATCCTATGAGGAAAAATCATAAGGATATCATAGTCAAATTTCAAAACTCAAGGAAAAAATATTAAAAGTATCAAGATTAAAGAGCGGGGTGAGATAAGGCTGATAGGGAGACCAATTAGAAGGAATTTCAAAGGTCAAAGCAAGAGTTGATAAGGACCTGAACTAAGATGGTGCCTGTGGAAATACTGAGAACGGGAAAGATAGATGGAAGGGATGTTGTAGGCCCTTGCAAACAATTTTCTCTTGATAAAGTTTTTATTGAATTGAATTAAAAGTATAAATTCCTGATAAAACTTTAGCACTAATACCTACTGAGAGGTTGTAGGGTTAAAAAGTAGCCGTTAAAGCAGTTTTATTTAGAAATGCTTTGATATTGTTCTTTTCCCCAGTGAAAAGGAAAAAGAACACCTTGTCTTAATGTTCTTTAAGGGGAGGAGAAGGAATATATTTTAGAGTTGTCATAATAACTAATGTAACTGGGTTTTAATCAAAGCCTTAGAAATTTTTTGTTCTACTGCTTATACAGAAGGAAGTATAACTCTAGATTGTTGCAGAGTATTCTGACTATGATATGACACTGAGGACCTACATAAGGGTAGAGTTGGTAGAGAGCTTCTTAAGAGAAAGATACAAATGAGTTAAGACAGAACCAAGGATGAGAGAGGGAGAGAGAGAGGGAGAGAGAGAGAGATTTTGGAAGCAGCAGACATGTAGAGGAAGTCAACTCTTTAACATGATATTTATTTTCCTCTTGCCTTCTTAGATGCAATGAAGAATTTTCCTTGAGTGAGAATGAGGCTTTTCTCTCAATTGAGCTAAAATCTCACCTCAATCCCATCAAACAATCTCATTCCTTTTTGCAGATTTTCTTGCATAGTTTTATTTGTCTAATTTATCTGATTTCTATTTCCTTAACCTCCTTGAGGCCTTTTGCCATTTTGTATCTCTAGCACTTAGCAGAGTGCCTGGCACAGATTGTCTGGCAAAATGGGTTTACTCATACTCACTATTTCTTTTTTTTTAATTAAACAAATGCTTTATTAACTTCTGGTTTACATAATTCATTTCCACCAAATTTTGAGTTACAATTTTCCCCCATTTTTCCCTACCCACCACCTCAGAATAGCAGTCCCACTAGATGCCCCCTCATCCAATCTGCTCTCTCCCATATCTTCTTCCATACCCCCTTCAACTTTGCCATTAGGGCAAGGTGAATCTCTGAGCCCCAATGCCTGGACATCTTATGAAACATTTAATTTTAAAATTTCGATTTTCAGATCCATTCCCTTCCTCCCTTGTCACCCACTCCCTCTGAGAAGATAAGCAATTCAGTGAGTGTTGTACATGTATAGCTATGCAAAACATTACCATAGTAGATATATTGTAAAAGACTGCTTATATTTCCCACCCACCCATCTCACCTCCCACCTGGTCCATTCCCTACTTTGATCCTGTCCCTCTTCTAAAGTGGGTACTTCCAACCTCCCCTCCCCCAGAATGCCCTCCCCTCCATCCTTTCCCCTCTCATCCCCCTTTCCCCTACTCTCCTGCAGGGTTAGATATCCCGTTTAGTATGTATGTGATTCTCTCTTTGAGCCAACTTCAATGAGAATATGCTTTTGCCTTTTTGCCTTCCTGTTCTTCCCCTCCCCTGCAACTACTTCCTCTTGTCTCTTCTACATGAGATAGTTTACCCTACCCTGTCTCTCCCCATCTCCTCTTGCCATTTTCCTCTCTCAGCTCTTGACTTCACCCCTTAAGAATCATCCCTTCCCACCAAATTCAACCTGTGCCCTATATCCATATATACCTATAAACATATGCCCATATACCCTTATTTAATTATTTTCATAATGAGAAAGGTTTCATCAGATACAGTTATTGTTTTTCCATGTAGGAATGTAAATAGTTCAACTTTGATAAGTTCCTTTTGATTTCTTTTCCTTGATTACCTTCTCAAGCATTTCTTGCTTCTTTTGTCTGAAGGTCAAATTTTCTATTCAACTCTGGTTTTTTCTTCAAGAATGCTTGAAAGTCCTCTATTCCACTGAATGACCATATTTTCCCCTGAAACAAGATACTTAATTTTGCTGGGTCGGTGACTCTTGGCTTCAATCCCAGCTCTTTTGCCCTCTGGAATATCATATTCCATGACCTTCAGTCCCTCAGTGTAGAAGCTGCCAGGTCCTGGGCTATTCTGATTGTGTTTCCACAGTACTGAAATTGTTTCTTCCTGGCTGCTTGTAGTATTTTCTCCTTGATCTGGGAGTTCTGGAACCTGGCTATAATATTCCTAGGAGTTTTCTTTTTGGGATCTTTTTCAGGAGGCAATTGGTGAATTCTTTCAGCCTCTATTTCCCCCTCTGGGTCTAACACATCAGGGCAATTTTGCATGAGAATTTCTTTAAGGATGATTTCTAGTTTCTTTTTTTGATCATGGCTTTCAGGTAGTCCAATAATTTTTAAATAATCTCTCCTGGATCTATTTTCCAGGTCAGTGGTTTTTCCCATGAGATATTTCACATTGCCTTCTAGTCTTTCATTTGTTTGGATCTGTTTAACAGCATCTTGATTTCTCATAAAGTCACTAGCTTCCATTTGCTCCAGTCTAACTCTGAGGGAATGAATCTCCTCATTGAGCTTTTGAGAGTCTTTTTCCATCTGGCTTTTTTCTTTTTCCAATTCGGCTTTTTAAGGCATTCTTCTCATTGCCTTTCTGAGCCTCTTTTGCCATTTGAGTTAGTCTATTTTTTAAGGTGTTATTTTCCTCAGTCAGGCTGTTGACTGTCATTTCATACTTTTCTTGCATCTTTATCATTTTTCTTCCCAATTTTTCCCCCACTTCTCTTATCTGCTTCTTAAGGTCCTCTATGCCCTGTAGCCAGTTTGTATTGTCATTTGGGGCTTTTGGTGCAGGAGTTCTGACCTCACAGTCCTTCTCCATGCTTTGAGCCTCTTTGCCCCTAAAATAGGAGTCCAATGTTGAATTTTTCTGTTTATTTTGTTTCTTTTGCCTAGGCATGTTGCCACTTAATTACTTGATTTTGGGGGCTTGTTGCCACAGTAGGACTCTGTCACCAGAGAGGAGAGCTTCCATCCCCAACGTGGGGTCTTCACAACTTCTGCCGGTTGGGTGGCTTCTGTAAAGCCTCCATCCACTCTGGCAAATTGGATACCCACCCCAAAATCCCCCCCCCCCCAGACCACCATCCAGATCCAGGCAGTTTAAAGCAAGAGCGATTAACCCCCAGACTGATTGCTGGATCTCCCTACAGTTCGCATACCAGGAGCTAGAGCCACCAATGATGCTGCAAAATGGCCTTTGTGCCGCGTTTCTTCAGCAGCTTTTCGCCCCCAGGGGAGGAAGCCAACACGTTCCCCAAATACTGGTCCCAAAGTTCATAGGGCACTAACCTCTCACTTTGTCCTAGGCATATCTGTGCTGATAATTCTGGACTCACCACAGCTGCTGGTGTTCTGGGGTCCCTCCAGCCAGCTGCTGGCCCAGCCACCCTAGGGCTAAAACTGTGGCTCAGGCAGCCCTGGGCTCAGCTCCCAGAGCTGCACTGTTGGTTCCCAGCTCGCTGTGCTTCCTGCTCTTAGAGCGCTGTGCTGGCCGCTCCCTGCAGGGCTGCTGGGCTGTCTTTAGCAGGAGGTTAGCTTCTCTGTATAGTTCTGTGGGTGCTGGGGCTCCAGAAGTTGACCAGATTCCCCTTTCACATTGTTTGGAGGTGGTGTGTGGCAGAGCACCTTGGAACTCTTGTTTCTACTCTGCCATCTTGTCTCCGCCCCTCCATACTTACTATTTCTGATGGTCTTTTTTGCAATCAGTATTTAGGAGGAAAGAATTAAGCTGGCAAGTATAATCTAGTGGTTGACCTTAAGAGCAACCAAGGAAGTTGCTATTATTTTAAAATCCCAAAAATTATACCCTGACACTTGCCATATTGGTGGTGGAGGAAGTGGTGTATATATAAAATTTGACCTTTTGCCACTAGTGGAGTTAGAAGAAGGAAGGAAGAAGTGTCTAACCACAGTCTTTCTCTTGCTTCCTCAAAGTGGAAACTGTAGTCTCTTTAAGGGATGAGTCAGATTCTAGAGGTATCTGTCTCTGGAATCCCTCCTGAGGGCCATATTTAGACAACATGGATCATACCAATGCCCGTGGGGACATGTCAAATATGGGGAGATGTCATAAGTCATATATGGGCACATGCATATTTTAGACTCATTCCAACACAAGTATTCTTCTAATGATACTATATGGTATAAGTAGTGGAATACTATAATCTCTGGGCAAACAAAAATTATGAGTCACTCAGTGAGTAATGGAAAGATGGATGTTGGGCATAAATAAGCTGCAGCATATTATCAACAATGAATTTCACATGAAAATCAATGTAATCTATATAATCAAAGAGATAAAGGATAGGAAAGGGTGATGTACTGGTCATGTTATTAAAGCAAGCAATAACAGAGGGACAACCTGCATGCTACATTGATGTGCATATAATGTCATCTCACCTAAAGGAAGGGTCCAAATATATTAGAGGGCACACCATGATGGATATAGAGGCAGATATGGACAGGGTTCTAACAGAATGAGATAGTTTGATTGATTTAAAATTTGCATAGTTGGAAGGAATATTCATATCAATAAGATCATCAAAGTAATAAATAGTGATAAAATGATATTAATACTTTATTTCTGTGATTCAATAGATCTGTCATTTTACAGAAGTAAGTGTTCCCTCCAATGATACAGATTGCAACTCAGTCATGTTCTCTCATTCTAGTCAATTCTTATATTTTCTATTAAATTCCTAGAGCACCTTACCCTGTGTGCTGGGGGCTTTCCTCCAAGTCTTTTTTTAACATTTTAATATCACGTAATATAATTATAACATAATAGCAATAATGTTATTGCTGCTCGATTTTTTAAAACAACAACACTGTTGCTATTGTTATGTCAAATTACATAATACCTCAAAGGAGTATAACCTTAATTCTATTGTTTTTCCTTTAGATCATTCCATAGTTTAAAAAAAATGTCCTGGGAATCAGGATGTTAAGGAAGTTTAACAAGTTACTAGAAAGAGTAGATAAACATGGACTGGACTTTTTTTTCAAAATTAGCAATATATTCAAAATGAATCCATAAAAGTTTCATGGTGCTTCTAAAAATAGAGTGATACCAAACACAAAATCTGAGGATGAGTTAAAGCTAGTAGTGAATATTGAATCTAAGTTGAGCTGGATTGGAGGGAGGGGTGCTATATTAAGGACAGTAGGAAGACCAAAGAAGGGATAAGAACTATTTCTGGGATGAGTAGTATGATTGTAATGGACTATGGAAAGAAGGTAGAACTATTGAGCTTTCATTTAACTTTTGCTTTCTCTACCAAGGAGAATGATTTTAGGTTGGCGAAGGCAGAACATGAATGGTTTGCAGAAATTCAGAATCAGTGAGATGATGCTAAGAGAGCAACTACTTGTAATCAATGACTTCAAATGATCAGACCTGAATGAACTATATAACCAGAGCATTCACAGAACTAATGTCCCCTTAAGGTTTAGTATGAGTTCATAAAAAGGGTGATAACAGACTAACTATATGTCTTATTTTGACAGGGCTACTGTACTATAAATCAGCAGAATGAACAGGAATAGGATAACTATATTTCAACAAAACATTTAATATAATCTTTCAGAATATCCCTGTAGACAAGATGGAAAGGTGTAGTCAATTTGTTATATTTAGAATGGCTTGGATGATCTTGCTCAGGAAGAAATGATTAATAATTTATATTGGCCTAAATGGGATCTGTCTTTTTCTTGTGTTGTTAAATATATTTATCAATGATTTGAGTGAACAGATATATATGGTATACTTAACAAATCTGAAGATGGTACCTAACTGGGTTGGATTGCTAACAAAATAAATGATAGGACCCAAAGGTTGTCAAGAAGTTAAAATGATGAAGTAATAATTCAGTCAGATGAAACTAAATGCGAAGAAATTTCAACTTTCACACTTGGCCATGGAAGGCCTTCCTCGAGAGCGTCAAAAAAAAAGTTTTGAATTTTGCATAGACTGCCAGCACATCATGAGAAAACCACATGACACAATGGTCAAAAACTAACTAAATGTTAGATTTCATGAAAGAGAAGAGTATCCAGAAAGAAGAAAATGAGAGAGCCATCATGAGCTATTCCAGTCAAAGTATCTCTAGTATACAGTTGGCAATTCTGAGTGCTACATTTTATAAAAACATTGACAAATAGGAGCAGAACATTGAGAAGATGGGATGTCCTGAATCCCTTGAATGAACTAGAGTTGCTTTGCCTAGAGAAGCCTGGAGATGTTTAGCCAAGAGAGGAACAACATGATAACTGTCTTAAATGTATAAAAGCCTGTCCTGTGAAAGAGATATTAGACCTGTTTTTCTTGCCCCAGAGGATAGAAAAATGAGGAATGAATGCAAATTGCAGAGATAGATTTTGGCTTTGTATGAGGAAAAACTTCCTAACAAAAACAGCTATCCAAAATTGGATTGCCCCCAGGATATAAGCTCTCTTATGCTGGAGCTGTTGAAGCAGACTAAGGATATTTTAGAGGAGGCTTCTATTTGGGTATGGATTGAACTCACTGGCCTTCTGATGTTTCATCCTGATCACAGAGGCTAAGACTTTATGACTGCTGGAAAATACCAACAATGGCCCTCATTCCTGGCTTGAGAACTTCTAAATTCTTGGGGACTCTGTAGTTTAAGGAATTCACTCCAAGAAGTTCAATAGTAGATTATTTTAGATTGGAGGCTGGGGGGGGAAGGAAAAAAGTTAAGTTTTAGTTGTTTTGTCTAATCTTGGCTCATCTCTCCTTTATTTGAACCCAAAGCTAATTTAATGGACATAAGGATAAATTCTCAACTGAAGTAATCATGATTCTCATAGTTACATTATTTTTCTGTTTCATCTGAATAATTGTTCTTATTTTATGACAGCTATAGACTAACAATTTTGCAAATTGATTAGAAGATTATTTCTGATATTAGGGAAAATTCCTATCAGTGTCTTGTGTGTTAGTGAACTAAGCAGAGATAAAATCCATGAGATTCCCAATCCCTTTAAGACACCTTTTACAAATGCTTCCTTTGATATACATTGATTTTAAAGATCACTAAAATTTTGGTAGTAACTTCATCCCAGATGTTTCTTTACCTACAGGGGATCACAGAACCATGATCCGCTGAATCGTGCAGATCACATTTCTAAGAAGCAGCTTGGTGCTAGGAAAAAAAAGTCTTAGATATGGAGTCAGCAGACCTGACCTGGCTCTATTGCATCATACCTCTATTACCTTAGGCAAATGAAATCAACTTCCTGGACCTCAGTTTCCTCATGTGTAAACTGAAGGATTGAATTCAATGACCTCTAAAGTTTTTTCTCTTTCAGATCATTTCTTCAAGCCATATTTATATCACTTTCCATAATAATAAAAATCCCAAAGGATTCTTGATTTCATGAGTATTACAGAATCTTGATTATACCATATTCTATGGTAACATCATTGCAGAGGACATTTTTCTTTATAACCCCCAGAGAATGAATGAATGAAGCTTTTACTAAATGCAAAGCACTATGCTAAGCTGAGAATACAAATAGAAAAGTAAGATAATCCATCATCTCAAGGATCTCACATAATATTGGGGGAAACAATACAGTTGGAAGATTTCAACTTGCAGATCAGATGGACTGGTTCTTAGGGTGCTACGGCAAAGCACAATATTGCCTCTTCTTCAATGTCATTTCTACTGATAAAAACAGATCAATTTCTATGGTAAACCATTTGACAATGTCAAGGACTTTGGTGGCAAAAGCTTTCTTTTCTGGGTCTTGAATTAATGTAGCTATCAGAACATGTAGGAGCAGTTGCAAGACTCCATCTCTCTAGGAAGTGCTTCACAGGGTGGTGACCTTGGGAACTGAGTTGGAAGGACTGCTGTTGGCAAGATCCTTGGGATGTGAGACAAGATAGTAGTTAAGATGCTGGTGTGGTTTGAGTTGCCTTCCACAGGCTGCCTCCTATCTTTCCCTCAGGGTATGCTACTGCTTCAACCACACTGGTTTGCCTGCCCTGTGTGTGGCAGTTAGTTAATTGGCAGGTGGTAGAGATGGCTGACCCTTTCTCCAAAGAAGCTGTATCCCTGAAAGAACTGGAAACTGAGGGCATACCCATCAATTGCGGAATGGCTGAACAAGTTGTGGTATATGCATATAATAAAATACTATTGTTCTATAAGAAATGATGAGGAGGCAGATTTCAGCAAAACCTTGAAAGACTTACATGAATTGATGCTGAGTGAAGTGAGCAAAACCAGGAGAACATTGTACACAGTAACAGAAACATGATATGAAGACCAACTTTGACAGACTTAGCTCTTCTCAGCAATACAATGATCTAAGACAATTTCAAAAGACTCATTCAACTTCAAAAAAAGTTGATTTCATTTGCCTAAGGTAATAGAGGTATGATGCAATAGAGTCAGGTCAGGTCTGCTGACTCCATATCTAAGACTTTTTTTCCTAGCACCAATCAGCTTCTTAGAAATGTGATCTGCATGAGTCAGCAGATCATGGTTCTGTGATCCCCTGTAGGTAAAGAATGCTATCCAGACTATGAAGTCTGAATGCAGATCAAAGCATACTGTTTTCTCTCTTTTTTCTCATGGTTTTTCCCCTTTCATTCTAATTATTTTTTCACAATATGACTAATGTGGAAATGTGTTTAGTATGATTGCACATTTATAGCCTATAATAGATTGCTTGTAGTCTTCGGGAAGGAAAAGGGAAAGAGGAAAGGAGAAAGAGGAAGGAGGGAAGGAGAGAAAATTTTGGAACTCAAAATATTATAAAAGTGAATATTGAAAACTATCTTTATTGTAATTAGAAAAAAATAAAATACTATTAAGTTGGGGGGAGAGTTGTGCCCCTGGATGATGGGTCATGAGGCCTGGGCTGAAAGCAGACCCATGGTGCAGCTCCTACATTGACTCTTGGTCTTATCTGCCTGTGGGAACATCTGATCAACAACTGCTGCTACTGTTGGTAGGAGGATGCAAGCCCCCTCTCCACAAGGATTTCTTCCCTCAGTGATGACTGCAAAGGCTGAAATGGAAGCAGGTCAAGTGATTTGGAGGACACTGCTATTCCCAAGGCTCTTGGGTTCAAGATCCTGAGCTATCCCCATCAGGATCTGAGGGGAAATGGAGGTCAGGATGGTGGTGGTTTGAATTACCTGGCACATGCTGCCTCCTGTCTTTCTCTCTCAGGATGTCTTACTGATTCATGAAAAATTATCCCCATTTTCCATGGTAACTTCATTCCACAGACTTTTTAAATCTTCTGAGAATCATAATCTCCACCCCCATTTTCTGAGGTAATTCCATTCCAGAGGGCTCTTTATCTCCAGAGAATCATGATTGCTTCATTTTTGGGGATAACCTTGACAATCCCTCCACTCCCCCAGGGCTTTTTAGCTTCTGGGGAATTCAGCTTCAGACAATACCAAGCAGTGATGCCTATGATAGAAATTATCTTCCCAGTATATGTGTTGTAAAGAGTCCATGATGGTATGAAGCCATGGTCACCTCAGTCATTTGGAGAAAGCTCTTAATGTCCCCAGAGAGTAACAAGAACAATCAACCCCTTGGTCAGGAAATAAGAGGAAGTGCCAACTCAGTGGAAATTTATTTATTACATGCTTGGAGGCTGCTGAAATAACAAAAAGTCTGACTTAACAGGCCAACTGGCTCTACACAAAGGCAGGAGGGACCTGGCTTAGATGAGGGCAGTGGACAGAATTCAAACAGAGGCCTGCAGAGCAATTTTTTTTAAAGGCACTCCCTTCAAAGAAGGAAAAAGGCAATGTGGTCATATAAATTAAATTAGGCATCAATGAGAAACTTTCCTTGACCCAGCTCCTAGCAGGAAATCTGCTCAATGTAGCCCTTGGCGCCGAACAGGTCACCAGCTCCTACGTCAGTACTAATGCATTTTTCATGACTACATTGTGTGGGGAAATCCCGATTCCCAGGTTCAAAGAGTTAAAATAACCAAGGCTGTCCATGAGCTATAGCAACTAGCTCCCAGGAGTGGCTAGAGGGGACCAGGTTTTATTCTGAAAAACCTTAGGGAAAAAAGAAAACCCTGAAATGCCACACACCTTTATTAAACCTACTTTTCTCCACTTTTGCGGGCTTTTTTTTTTTTTGCTTTTTGGAGGGCAGTTGGGGTTAAGTGACTTGCCCAAAGTCACAAGGCTAGTAAGTGTGTCAGGTGTCTGAGGCCAGATTTGAACTCAGGTCCTCCTGATTCCAGGGCCGTGCTCTATTCACTTCACCACCTAGTCACCCCTGTACTTTTGCTTTTAAAGAATCATAGCTCTGGTTTACAAAAATTCCCAATGAGCTGGTGCTTTAGTTTTTTTTTAGCAGGGGGGAGGGCCTCTTTTTGTATCCCCCAAGTTTATCACAATGCCTGGCACATTTTTGTCATTAAGTAGTTATTCAGGGGAGTTCTACTCATGGTGATCTCATTTGGGGTTTTCTTGGCAAAGATACTAGTGTAGTTTGCCATTTCTTTCTCCAGGTCATTTTACAGATGAGGAAACTGAGGTAAACAGGGTTAAGTAACTTGCTCAGAGTCACAAAGCTAGTGTCTGAAGCCAGATTTGAACTCAGAAAGATGAACCATTGAATTGATTCCTCAGGTCACAGAGTCAGGTTTAATAACATACTTAAACTTATTTTGCTAGGAAAAGGGGGTCAAGTGGGAAGTTTTGTTTCTTCCTTTTATCTTGCTGAGATTAAATTTGGTTTGTTATCCCCTGAATTATAAATCTCTTGCAAATCTGTCCAGGAAATTCCTCTTTCCATAACTTCTTTCCTGCATGTAATTTTTTGTTCTGTTAGAGAAACCATGTTATAATGAACCTGGAGTCCAGAAGACCTGTATTCAAATCCTGTCTCACACATTTTCTAACTGTGTGACCATAGATAGGTCATTCAACCTCTCTGGGCTTCAGTTTCATTTTTAAAATAAATGGGTCAGATTTCATTACTATGTTCACATACTACTCTATCCCTATCTTTTTCTGTATTTTTCTTCTAATTAAAGTGGACGGTAATCCAATAAATATTTATTAAAAGTCTACTATGTACCAGATATTGTGCTAAGAGTTGGGGATATAATAAAAATAAAAGACAGTCCCTGTTTTCGAGGAGCATACAAATCTAACTGGTAGAGACAAGATGCACAACAAGAGGCAGGAAAGTGGGGAGGGGGAGGCCACTTGAGGGCATTTTGTTCCACAGAGCAGAAACCAGGAGAGCAGCATATGTAGAGTGCAGAAAGCTGAAAGGAGGGGCAATTAGGTGGCACAGTGAGTAGAGCACTGGCCCTGGAGTCAGAAGAACCTGAGTTCAAATCTGACCTCAGACAATTAACACAAAAACTAGCTGGGTGACCTTGGGCAAGTCACTTTATCCTAACTGTCCTAAAAAAAAATATATATATAACAGAAAGCTAAAAGGAGCTGTCCTCTAGAAAGGAAAACATTGGAGTTTGGTACTCCACCCTCCACCCCTCCAATAAGTGGTTAGAGGAAGCTGAGAGAGGTGGGATCAAGCAGGCTTGAGCTACCTGCATGCTAACTCAAGGGAAGTCAAGTCACAAAGGGAAAATTGCCTATTTCATATGACACTATTCCATAGGTTTAGCTACATATCCAGATTGTTTAGTTTTATAGACATTTAATAATAACAGCTATCATTTATGTAACAGTTTAGGGAAGGTTTACAAAGTACTTTTCATTTTATCTCTTACAACACTGAAAAGTAGATGCTATTATTATCTCCATTGTACAGCAGAAGTTCAGTGATTTGTCCAAGGTCATACAGCTAGTACATGTCCAAGGTACAATTTGAAATCAGGTTTTCCTGATTTAATGTCCAGAGATCTATTCACTGAAACATGTGGAACTGGAACATGCTTTATCCATAAAAATCTTTTTAATTGAATTTTATTTTCAAATAAAAAGGTAGTGTGATATGGTAGAAATCAAGTAATCAATCAATAAGCATTTATTAAAGACCTAATATGTGCCAGGCACTGTAATGAGTATATAATAACAAAAATCAAACAGTTATTGCCCCCATGAAAGATACTTTCTGCTAAGGGAGACAACATTGTACATGTAGACATATGATATAGATACAAGGTGATTTCAGGGAGAAGATGCTAGTAGCTGGAGAGGGAGATAATGAGGTGCTGCTTGAGCTATCTTAAGGGCAAGTATTATGTATTTTCCTTACACTAAGGAAGGTTCTGAAGTGGTTAGCTCAAGTATTATTTTTCCCCTTTTCCAGATGAGGAAACAAGATTAGAAAGGCAAATGCATTTCCTTAACAGTAGAATGAAAAAAAAGGGTGAGAAACTGCAAATATGTACAACTTGCTATTTCTGTTAAATATATAATAAAGTTACCATGTAACTTTCTTTTTTTTCTTTTTTTCTTTCCTTCCCCCTCCCCACCCTAGAAATGGCTACCATTAGATTTAAAACGTATATATATATATGTGTGTGTGTGTGTGTGTGTGTGTGTGTGTGTATGCGTGCGCATGTGTGTGTCTGTATACATACCTACTTACATACATATATACACATATACAAAAACATTTGATACATATTCCTATTTATCAGTTCTTCCTCTGGTTGCAGATGGCATCTTCTTTCACAGGTCTTTTGTATTTACTTTGGGTATTTATAATAATCAAAATGACTTAGCCACTCAGTTATTCTCAAAACAATAATTGCTGTTACTATATACAAAGTTAGCATTTACTTTTTGTCAAGCACTATGCTATATTATGGGGAGAAAGAGAATGGCAAAAAAAAAAAGCTGTGCCTGCCCTCAATGAGATTACATTCTTTTTTTTTGCCTTTTTTTTCTTTTTGGCGGGCAATTGGGGTTGTGACTTGCCCAAAGTCACATGGCTAATAAGAGTGTCAAGTGTCTGAGGTCGAATTTGAACTCAGGGTCCTCCTGACTCCAGGGCCTCTATTCACTGCACCACCTAGCCTCTCCAATGAGATTATATTCTAATGGGGAAACAACATGTAAACAACTACATAAAAACAAGATAAATAGAGGAATAGTTGGAAGGTAGTATCTGAAGGAAGGCATTGGAAGGATAGAGATTTAGAGGGGAATAGGACAGAGAAAGGCCTTCTGCACACGACATAGGATTTGACCTGATTATTGAGGGAATCAAAGAGATGGAGGAAAGGACTTGTCTAAGAAGGAAGACACAGGTTAAAAAAAAAAGTCAGACCCAGGACTTAGACTCCTAATCTTTCTGACTCCAAGGACAATGATTGTGCAACAACTCCAGCTTTCACAAGCATAAAACTGGTTTACTCCATAGATTAGATTCCATAATGGAAGGTCCAAACAACTGTTTTTACAGAATCAAATTTAGGCTTAATGTAAGCAAAAACTTCTCCAGAGCTGGAATTTTCAAAAGCAAAATAGACTGATAGAATTAGAAAGAAGAAGAAAACCCTCAAGTCCCACATATCTTCATCACACCTATTTTCTATTTGCAACTCCTGGATCCTCTTTTCCTAGAGGTCTTTGCACTAAAACTAAATGACCACTCCCTTGGGGAAGCTGGATACAGGAGTACCACTCAGATATGAGATGATCCAAATTCAATTCAATTCAACAGATAATTATTGATTACCTATTCTACATGGGAAGTGAATCACTCATTAAGAAGATGGTATCTGAGAATGAGATTTGAATTTCTAGACCATAAGAGCTAGTATGGTTTCACCAAGAAAACTTATTTTTAAAAATTGTATGTTTAAAAGGAATAGTAAGTTGTACATATTAGCTGAACCTTATGTCTTTTGACAGAAATAATAAAGTAGAAAACTAGAAAAATATTGCTTAAAATAGTTTACCTATTTTAGCAAAACATGATCAACTATCTGGTGCTATTATTGTAGAAAAACAGAGAGAGTAGGTTGGGCAATATCACAATTGTCCCAATAAATTTGTATTTGGGTGAAAGAATAGTTTTTGGCTGAAAGAATAGTTTTTGGCTGAAAGAATAGTTTTCAAGATGTCATCAAGTTATCCAAGATGTCATCTTGGAAGGAAGGCTCTAGTGACATGTACTTACTATTTTTATCACTGACTTGGATAAAGGCATGGATATTTAGCTTATCAAATTTTCAGGGGACACTATGCTGAGCATAGCTTGCATACTGTATGATGCAGCCAAAATTCAGAAAATATCTTGACAGGTTAGAATATTGAAAGAAATTTATTAAGATGAAATTTAATAGGAATAAATGTGAAGTCCCTCATTTTAGTAATAAAAAGAAATAACCTCATAAGTTTAAGGCCAAGGAGGCATGAATAGACAGGAATTTGTTTGCAAAAGTTCTGGAGGTTTTAATAGACTACAAAACAATATTTTTTCTATAATGTGATACAGCAACCAAAAGTTGTAGTATCCAAATAATAGCCAGATAAAGACTGAGTCATTTTTGCCTTTCAGTTCCCCAGCACCATAAGTCACTTAATAAATGTTTGCTTATTGCTTGAAGACAGGCTCACATTTGCCTCACTGGAAGGAACATACTGAAGATTGTGCAATGCGCTGTGCTAGGTGACAGAAATATACAGCTAAAAATGAAATAGCAATTATCCTCAAGGAGTTTATATTCAACTAGTCTTTCTGATATCTATCAACTTAAAGATTCACTGATTCCATATCTTCTTATGCCTAATTACGGACAATGTTCCTACATTGGAATCCGACACTACAAGCTGTTGTAACTGGAAGCTAAGCAGACACTAAGGGAGATCTCACTGCCACTATGGAATGACTCAAAGGAGCTCAGTGCATA
The DNA here is from genome assembly GCA_011680675.1 of Gymnobelideus leadbeateri. Classification (NCBI taxonomy): domain Eukaryota; kingdom Metazoa; phylum Chordata; class Mammalia; order Diprotodontia; family Petauridae; genus Gymnobelideus; species Gymnobelideus leadbeateri. The sequence goes on along the minus strand of WOXC01006809.1, from coordinate 632,719 downwards.
AGATCTCCAATACAATCTTCCAGTTCAGAAGCAAAACATAACCTCATCACTATATGTAATAAATTTAGGGCAGGGAGGGTATAATCTGTGGGACCATGATTTTTCTTTCAATGAAAAAGCTTAATTAAAATCAGCCTGTTTTGCCAAGTTTTGCTGATCAACAGATTAAGAGTGAATATGGCTCTCCAATTTAACAAATTTATTTTAACTATTCTGTAGGAACAAGACGTGATGCTAAGGATACAAAGAAGAAATAAAACAGTTCTTGCATCTTTGCTCTGCTCTTTTATGCAATAAGAGCTTTGTAAAGCAAGGTTTTGTTTTTGGTTTTTTTTTTTTTTTGGTTCTTTGGAGAAGTGTTAAGCTAGCAAACTGATCACAAACCAGATTAAAATGTAGTAGGAAAATAAATAGATGATAAGTAAATAAACAGACAGATAGCTAGATGGATGGATGGATAGTCAATAAAAATACAACACAACATAGATAATGTTCATTTGTGGATTTTATAAGTCAGCATGTGTCTGCAAGGCTCCATTTCTATTTGAGTTTGACATCCCTGCTTTAGATGGCCATAAAATTGTTAGACAACTTAACAAGTTGTTAAATTGCTAAAGATGTACATAAAAAGTAAAAATCCTTATTTCATATTATTCCAAATGGTATTTATCTAAATCTTAGAAGCTTTATCTTAAAACCTTAAAGGGGGAATTAATTGTGAATAATTATAATGAGAGCAAATAGGATCATAATAAGGATAAAGTAGCGTTCTAAACAAGGTAATATGTGGAACTCAAAGAGGGAAAGACACTTTCCAAAGACAGGTTCATAGAAGGTTTCACAGTAAAGGTGGCACTTAAACTGAGCTTTCTGAGAAGTATTTCAGCAGATGGACATGGGAATAGGAGAGAGAAAACTTCCACATATAGGGAGTAAAGGCATGGCAGACAAGAATACAAGGCATTCTTATATACTATATTAATGATATATAATAATAGAAAAAAATAGTCCCATTAGGCTAGAATGTAAAGTACATGAAGCAAATAAGTAGACCTTGAAAGACAGGATAAAAATGGAAATAAACATGACTTATCCAGAAAGCTTCCCAATTTTGTTCACATCACCTATTTTGTTTTGTTTTGTTTAATGATAAAAAGTGGTCAGTCATTATTGTGGCAAGAACTCTAGATATGGAATCAGAGGGTCTGGGTTCCAATTCTACCTCTGACACTACCTTAGTGACCTTTAGCAAGTCATGAAATTTCCCTAGGCTCTCCAAGTTTCTTCATTTGTAAAAATGAAAAGGTAGGACTAAGTGAAATGCAAGGTTCTTTCCAGCTCTATATCCAAGATCTCTATATATGATAAATGTATGTATACTACATATTTATATACATAAATATGCATATATATGCACCTACCATGCATATATGTGTAATTGTGGATATAAATAATATAAATAAAATATTAATAACAAATAATATTATCACATATAATAAATTAATAATAAAATTATAAATAAATAAAATACATATATAATACATGTGTGTGTAGTCTTTGGGAAGAACAAGCTGCTAAATATTAAATATGCTTCATAGCAGCATTGAGTTTTAGTAGGAAAGGAACTTTTTCACAAAGTCCAAAGAAAATTCCAGCTGTAACTAAAAAGTCCATCTGGATCATTTTTACTCACTGATTTTCCTATTTTAAAATGTGATGTTATTAGCTAAAAACCACTTTTGCTACTGGAAGTTCATGCAGAAGGCTTTTGTGAATGAGAGTGATGTCATGAAGCCCTCACAAGTATGCCATCTAAATATAGTCAACCAGATTTCCAAGGCTATGTAGGCATCTACCACTTACTTTCTGGCACATATTGCTTTGTTTAACCAAAGGCCACTAGGTCTGAGCAAACCAGAATAGACTAGCATCCAAAAGGAAAAGAAAAGAAATCCACAGAACTACTGATTTTCACTTTAGCTATGTATAATACACATCTCCTCAAACATGACTCCTCCTGGACTCCATTGCTTGTATTCTAGAAACTTTTATACATTTATTCCCAGAAACAACCCAAACCCATTATGTTTAATTAAACTTGAAAAAAAAAACTGTTGATTTAAAAGGATATCTTTTTAAAATATATTTGCATATTTTTATAATAATACTAATATATCCATATATTACTTTAGGGTTTTCAAAGCACTAATCTAATTCAACAAATATTTGTTTAAAACTGTGGGTAAGGCACAACAGTTCTTTAAGTAAGGTACATAATGAAATTGCTATCTTCTTCATTTTACTGATGAAGAAGGGGACATTTAGAATGAATGAATATATGATTGAAAAATAATTTAAGAGCTTACTACATGGCAGAAGTTGTCACTCATAGTTATAGAGCAAGGAAGAAGTGTCACAAGTGAAATGAAACCACGTCTTCTTCAGGGCTCTTTCCATGGAAGCATACAGTACCTCATACATTTGTGCACCCCCACCTTGTTTGGGGGCAGGTAGATGGATAAAACACTAGGCCTAGAATCAGGAAGCCTCATCTTCTTGAGTTCAAATCTGACCTCAGGTATTTACTAGCTGTGTGATCCTGGGAGTCACTTATAACCCTCTCAGTTCCATATCTGTAAAATGAGCTGGAAAAGGAATGCCAATCCACTCCAGTATTTTTGCCAAGAAAATCCCAAATGGGGCCATGAAGAGTTGGATGTGACTGGAAAAATGACTGAAACAGCAACAACAAACCTTCCTTTAAAAATTTTCTCTAACTTTCTACATAGATGAACCTTAATCTTGATTGTTTTAAAATATCTCCTAAATATTTAAAGAGTAATAAGTATAAGGGGCAATTTTATTTGAGATCTATACAGGAAAAAAACTAAAATATTATAGAAAAATTACTTTATAAGAAACCCATATTTGAAAGATGAATTTCTGTGAAATAGAAAAGAGACAGATAGTAAGATGGAAACAGAGAAAGAAAGAGCAGAAGAAAGGAAGGAGAAAGTCAAGGAGAGAGGGAGGGAGGGAAGGAAAGGGAGAGGGGCAGAGACAGAGAAGACAGAAAAGAGACAGAGAAAAGAAAAAAAGGAGTCAGAAACAGAAAGAGAGGAGAGGGACAGAGAAAGACATAGAGGTCGAATTTTTCATTCTTGAGCAAATGTCTTCAGTTTTTTTTAATTGTGTGTTCCTCTTAGGCATCAAAATACCTCCTTTTGAAAGCGCTCTTTGCATCAATGATCAGAGCAAAGGCTAAATCCACGGAGCTGGTGCTTAACTAGGCAATTTTTCTAAATTCCAACCCCAAATCCCAAAGAGGTCGGTCTTGTGGTGCAACGACATTTCAATTTATATCCACTGGCGTGGGACCCACATCTTTGCAATAAAACCAGAAATAATGGGCCCAAGTGTAGATGAGCCTGAGAAGACTATGATGAAAACACATCAGGAACAGCCTTGAGACACAGTATTGGCCTACTGGCACAGCCCACAGAGACAATCTGTTAGCAGCTAGAAGAGAAGGTCACACCATATTCTTTACATTACACAATCCACACTTGTGTTTATGTAGGGTGTCAAAAAGGGCCAAAGAAAATAACTCACTCTGCGGGAAGTCTCAATGCCCTCTCTCACAGCATTGGCTAACCAGAGCTAACACTTCCACATTCATTTTCAGTCTCTTTCCCACCTCCTTCCTCCTTCTAAAGAAGCTCCAATTGTTCCCTGAAAGCTATAAGCACAAAGTACAGAAGAATAGATTTCCATTACTGCCAATATCCAAAGTATTTTTTCCTAGTATTCTCTATCTCCACCCAGCCCCGTTCCCTACACACATATATGTCAATTACTGATTTGTAAATTTGTAAATTCTCCTCACTTTTTTAAAGGAGATGGTGACATACTTGTCAAGTTCAGGGTAACAGTTCTGCTTGGAGTTTGCCCAAACTATGTTAGGCCAGACCTTGAATTTGTCTCTGTTATCTCTGTTTGAAGTATTTTAACTCTGGTATGAAATGGGACAAGCCAGGGGAAGGAATGGAGTGAGGAGGGGAGAATGTATGTGTTTTGGAGGGGAAGAAGAATCTTTATCTTCTATAATATGTTCATAGGTGAATTGTTGATTAAATTTACAGGATTTGTTTTCCTGCCAGATATTATTTCTTCTTATTTTAGAATACAGAGAAATATGGCTAAATTTCAGAATTTAAACTGGATTTCTGCCAGCCCTGTAACTCTGATTATACAGTTTATTTCACAACCCTGTGAAGACATGTATGAAGACAGTTAAATAAATTTGGGAATCATTTTTTATTGAATATCTCTTAAGGGGCTATATACATGATGAAGAAAAATCATCAGTGGCTTGTTTTACAATAACATGTATCTTTTCCATTTTTCCAATTTGATTCCTCTTTCCACAATAATGTTCATAATTTGTTGTTGCTGTTCAGTCCTGTCCAATTCTTCGCGGAATTTTCTTGGCAAGGATAATGGAATAGTTTGTCATTTCCTTCTCCAGCTCATTTTACAGATGATAAAACTGAGGAAGCAGGGATAAATGATTTACCTAGAGAGTAAGACCAGATCCAAACTCAAGAGAATGAGTTTTTCTGACCCCAGGCTCAGAATTCTTCTATCCACTACACCACTTAGTTGCTCCTGAAGTTCATAAAGGGGGCTAATTCAATTGATTACTGAGAGCCTGGATGCTCTGCTGCCTCTGCATAGATTACTGGTCTAAAAATCACACAAGGTTCTTAATCTCTGAGACTCTCTTAATGACTTGTAAAACCTAGTTTTTCCTGTCTCCAGCAGATAGTAATGGGTAACTCTAGGCTAAAAGACATTCTGAAGTTAAGGGGCTGGCAATTGAAAACTAATGAAGGGAGAAAGTCTTGGAGACCTATTAACCAATCAGCATTCAACAGCCTAATAGGTTCCCCTCCCTAATGAACGTGTGTGCCTTAGGGCAAAAGAAAAACTGTAAATTAATCTGGAAACAGTCTCAACTGTGGAGACAAATGAGCAAGCTCAGATCACATCCAAGTAAGATCAATGTATACAATCACAGAATGGGGCAGGGAAGCCAAACCTTCTACCTAAGAGATATTTAAACTAAATTGTCCTTTTCCTTCCAATTTGTTTGATAACTCAGCCCTTCATTTGGCAAGTGGATACATCTGCTTGCTCCACGGCTGATTGGCCCTTGATCCTAATTAGAGAAAGGTTGCTGGGATTCTTAGTTTGTAGGTGGTTTACATTCCTGGAAGAGACTAGGATTTCACACAATACCTTTGGGAACTTGCCTTTGCCTTGGCGATGCAGAGAATTAATTCCCAGACCAGCTGCAGAATGCTTGAATTTCATATTTTGCCCATAATATTCAGACATACTTTTCCCCCTTAAGATAAGTTTTAAAGTGTTTTCACACACTTTCGCATAGCCCTTAGAGTGTGGCTACTCCTGCCAAATCGCAAATCCACCACTTCAAAGCCTTTTAGTTAATGAGTGGTCAGTGAGAGCTGTTCTTTAACAGCCACCCTTCCAAACCAATCTGCTACTCTAGATAAGTTGATATTAATACTCAGAATCTATTCTTCACACCAGAGGCTCACACAGGGCCCAGAGATGTAGGGAAAGGGGTAAAGCATTTTCCAAGGTGGATTACCATGGTAAATTTTTGCCCCTTTACACTCCTAATTCAATTCAACAAACATTTACTGAATACCTGATATCTGCAAGGTACTGTGGCTATTATGATAAGAATGATAGTCAAGGAACTTACAATATAGTAGCACAGATAGGGTATGTGTCCATATAAAAACAACAACTACTACTATTACAACAACAATATCTAACATTTATGTAACACTTTAAGCTTTGCAAACAACTCTTTTTTTGTTTGATTGTTGTGTTGCATTTCAGTCATGTTGATTCTTTTTTCAGATCAAGCCCTCTAACCCTTAGAGTTCCTCAGGGTTTAGGACCCAGTCTTCTTTTCTCTCCCTCTATATTACTTGGTGATCTTGTCTACCATCTCTGTGGTGATGATTCTCAATCTACCTATCCTCCTCTTAACTCTCTGCTGAAGTCTAATCTCACATCTTCCACTACCTTTCAGACATCTCAAGCTAGAATGTCCAGTAGACAGCTTGAACTCACTATGTCCAAAATAGATCTCATTCTTCGTCCTAAAACCCTCTCCCTACACCTACTTACTTACTTATTACTGTAGAGGATAACACCATCCTCCTAGTCCTTCAGGTTCATAACCTAAGGGTCATCCTGGCTTCCTCACTATTTCTCATACCCCATATCCAATCTGTTGCCAAGGCCTGTCAATTTCACCTTTGCAAAGTCTCTCAAATACATCTATTTCTCTCCTCTGACACTGCTGCCACATTGGTTCAGACCCTTATCACCTCATGCCTAGACTATTTTAATATCCTGTGGGCAGGTCTGCCTAGCTCAAATTTTTCCCCATTCCAATTCATCCTTCAATGGCTCCCTATTGCCAACATGATCAACTACAAAATTTTTGGCATTCAAAGCCCTTCAAAACCTAGCCTCCTTCTGCCTTTCCAGTTTTCTTATACTTTAATCCCCCTATACATACTCTTCAATCCAATGACACTGATCCCTTGGCTATTCTATGAAAAAGCCACTCTATGTCTTGGTTCTGGGCATTTTCTCTGATTTATATCTGGCTTCCTTTATGTCCCAAGTGAAATCCTATCTTTTATTGGAAGCCTTACTCAATCCTTCTTAATTCTAGGGTTTTCTCTTTGTAATGTTTCCTATCTGCCCTGTGCATATCTCACTTTGTATATGTTTGTTTACATATTGTCTCCCCCATTAGATTGTAAGCTTCTTGAAGACAAGGACTGCATTTTGCATCTTTTTGCATCCCCAATGTTTAGCACTTGGTAGGTGGTTAATACATGTTTATTGATGCATTGCTCAGCATAATAACCTTTTAAGGTAGTTGCTATTATTTTCCACATTGTACAAACAAGAATACTGAGAGTGAAAGAGGTTAAATGATTTGCACAGGGTCACAATCCTAGTAGGTGTCAGAGGCATAACTCAAACTCAGATCCTCATCACTCTAAATTCCACAATCTATACATTTTACACCATATACCAAATAAGGTCGAAATGAATAAATTATTTAGACATAAAGGGTGATATAAGTAAATTAAAGGAGCATAACAAATTGCCTGTCAGATCTAAGGACAAGGGAAGAGTTTATAACAAACAAGAGACAGAGAGGATCACAAGAAGTAAAATGGATAATTTTGACTACATGACATTAAAAGGGTTTGACATAAGCAAAAGTTAAGCAGCCAAGACTAGATGGAGAGCAGGAAACTGGAAGAAAACAGTTTACAGCAAATTTCTTTGATAAAGGTCTCATTTCTCAAATATATAGGGAACTAAGCCAAATTGATAAGAATACAAGTCATTCTCTAATTGGTAAATGATCTAAAGGCACAAATAGAAAGTTTTCAGAAGAAATCAAAGCTATCAATAGTCATATATAAGAAATGCTACAAATCACTATTGATTAGAGAAATGTTAACTAAAACAATTATGAGCTATAACCTAATGCCTCTCAGATTGACTGACATGACAGAAAAGGAAAATGACAAATGCTAGAGAAGATGTGGAAAAATTGAGACACTAATGTAGTGTTGGTAGAGAACAATTCTGGAGAACATTTGGGACTATGCCCAATGCATACGCTTTGACCTAGCAATGCTACTACTAGGTCTATATCCCAAAGAGATCAAAGAAAAGGAAAATAATCTAAATGTGCAAAAATATTTATAGCAGCTCTTTTAGTGGTGGTTAAGAATTGGATATTGAGGGGCTGCCTGAATGGGAATGACTGAACATGTTGTGGTATATGATTGTAGTGGAATACAATTGTGCTAAAAGTGATAATGAGTCGTGCTCTAGAACTTGAAGCAAGTAGTATGGCATGGGAACCTGTTGAAAGGCAATATGTTAATACCACTGGCCCAAAAGACCTCACTCTTTACCTGAGCCAGCCACCAATCCATTCTTTTGAACTACTTGAAGTGCTGTTGGTAACCAGTCTATAACTTAAAAGTTATAAAGAGTTGCCCATGGCTTTCCCCCATAGCTAGTAAGTTTCAGAGACAAAACTACCGAAGCCAAGCCATTGAATTCCATTCATTATGCCACACTATGTCATCATCTTTAGTATACCTTTAACATCTTTGCCTCCAGATTCAATACTTATTAATTTTATGAAATTAGGCAATTCATTTTGACACTTTACTTCTGTTGAACTTCTGTTTACTTCTCAGATGTTGATTAGGGATAACAATATTTACACTATTGGTGTCATGAAAATTTTGCTTTGCAAATTTTAAAATGCTATAGAAATGCAAGCTATTATTGTAGGTATCAAACCTAGTCCTGGAGAAAAGTATCAAGGCAATCAAGTGGGGGTGGAATTGGTGACCTTGCAAAGACAAAAGAAAAACCAAGAAACATTAGCCTTCGAGTAGATTCATCTCATTTCTAGCCTTCTTTCCTGGACTTCTTAGCTCACGTTTTTCCCCCCTCTTTTATTATTTCTTTCCTTTTCCCACTATCAAATGCTGTCTGAGTTCTACTCCTAGAATAAGGTGTGGACACCATTTGTGAATAGAGTCGATTTCATTCAATTCAATTAAACAAAAATATTAAGTGTCTATATTCTGTTAGGTGCTCAGAAATGCAAAGACCTGAAAGCTCAACAAAACAACATAGGCCTGACCCTTTTGAGCTTACATTCTATTTCGGGGGTAGGAAGAAGTACATACATACCCAGTTTTCAGTAAATTCCAATATTATTCTTTCAGCAAACTTTTATTAAGTTCCTACTGGGTTTAAAGAAAACTGAAAGGCACTATGGCTACCAATGTGAAAAAACTTAACGAGTGTCTGCTTTTGAGAATTTTACGTTCTACTAGGGAGAAAAGAAAGGAGCAGAGCCTTGCTCTCCATCTGTATGTCCCTACATTCACTAAAGGTGTTTGAGTTACAGCAATGAGGAAACTGTAGCTGAGTACACAGACCCAGTAGAGTCAATATGAGTCAGGGATTTGCAGAAATGTACCTATTTAGAGGCAGAAAAAAATAGTACCAGCTGCAGAAATGTTTCCATAGCCCCCCAGGGTACATTATAAGATACACTATAAACTTTGGCCTAAAGTAGGAGAATACAACTAATGGTTCATTAGGAGCTGAGTTCTGAAATCCTGTTTAGGGCCTACTTAATCCTAACTTGAAAGGAGCAATTTGGTCTTCCTAACCAGGAGTAGCTAACATGTTCTCTTCTGAGGATATAGATAATAGTGTTCATTACTTCTTCTGCAGTGGCAAGGAAATCAACCTGAAAGTCTCTAAAGTGCTTTCCATCTAGGGTCTATGGCCAAGTGTTCTAAGTCGTTTTGTTTTGTTTTTAATTTTATAGACAAAACTTGCATCAACTGCTCCTGACCTCAGTAAAGGCTTTTAAGACTATAAGCCTGTCATTCCATATACTTTGGAATTTGTATTTGGAATTGTTAGATGATTAACAAGCCCAATTGTCTCTGGGCAAAAAGGAAGTTCATTTCCTTAAGTGAATTCTTGACAGACAAGGGTGGTACAGTTTATAATCCTAGTTCTAAACACACATAATTAAATATATGCTGCCAGTCTTTCTTTTTCAGAGATTAAAAGATGAACATTTCCTTTAATTTGGCAGCTGTAAGGGAAGATCTATACACCCATGTACTGTTCCCTTGACCCAACTCCCCACCCCTCACACACCCAGCTGCATCTTTCCTTTGCTTATTCATTGCTTCCTTCTGCCCTTCCTGAAACTCTCTTCAAGCATCTTTCCAAGCTTTGGGTCAAATTCTTTTTTTTTCCTTAGGACTATGGAATTGTTCTATCAAAGTCATGTCAAATTCCATTTCATAGGATCATAAGCATTTAGAGCTGGAAGGCACCTTAGAGCTGGCATGCCTTAGTCTAATCAGAAAATTGATAGAAACAAATGTAGATGCCTAACCTTTGGGTTTAAAAACATCAACTTCACAAATGTGGCACTGGAGAGGAAAAACTAAATATTCAATGGTGGAAAAAAGACCTAGGGGTACTAAATTGTATGAGCCAAGAAGGGAATATGAAAGCCAAAAAAGCTATTGTGGAGCACACACTGGCTTAAGAGAAACCCATCACTAAGGCCAGGGAAGTGATAGGCCTTTTAAATGCCATCCTGGCATTGTACTCTATGTTACTGAAACTAGAGATGGAATATTGTTCAGGTCTGGACAGAGCATTTTAGGGAAGACATTGATAAGCTGGAGAGTGTCTAGAGCAGTCATTGTCAAATTATGTATGATGTGGGAACCCCCAGGGGTCACCAAAGCCCTTGCAAGGGACCATAAATTAAAACTCTTTGCAATAATAAAAATAATACATTTTTAACATGGTAAACAAAAATAAATAAAATCCATACATTAAAAAAAACTGAGGGGGCGGAGCCAAGATGGCAGCATAGAAGCAGGAAAACTCCCTACACTCCCCCCATAACCACCTCAAATACTTATAAAAAATGACTCTCAACAAACTTTAGGGCTACAGAACCCACAGAGTGACAGAGAGAAACAAATCTCCTGCTGAAGACAGCCTGGTAGGCTGAAAGGAAGGGCCCATCACAGCATGCTGAGAGCAGAGCCCAGCTCCATGTAAGCCTGAGGTTTTAGCCCCAGGGTGGCCACAACCAGCTGCTGCTAGAGGGACTTCAGGAGAGTAGATCATCAGCAGCTGTGGAAGTTTCCAGAATTATCAACCCATAAATGCCAAAGACAAAGTGAGAGGTCAGTGGAGACTTTGGGAACAGGGAGTGCAGGAGTGTGGGAGTGTGCTCCAGCCTCTGCCCCTGGAGGGAAAAGTGGCTGAGGCAAAGTGACTGCCACAACATGGCTGCTTCAAAGCTCCTGGCCTGCAGATTGTAGGGGGGACCAAGCAACCATTCTGAGGAGTAATAATGCTTGCTTTAACCTACTTGGATCTGGATTGCTGTCTAGGGTGGAGGTCCTGGGGTACGTGACCAGGTGCCAGAGCCTGTGGAGGCTTCTGAGAGGGCATCCAACTAATAAACTCCGGCAGCTGTGAAAACCCCAGCAATTTGGGACAAAGCTCTCCTCTCTGAAAGCAGAGTTCCACTGTGGCAAAAAGCTGAAAAGTCAAGTAATTGAGTGGCAACATGACCAAGCAAAGAAAGCAAAGCAAGCACAGCAATCCGACTTCAGATTCCTACTTGGGGGACAAAAAGGATCAAAGCATGGAACAGGAGGAAGACAACAAAGTCATAACTCCTGTACCAAAAGCTTCCAAGAAAAATAGGATCTGGTTACAGGCCATAGAGGAGCGTAAGAAAGATTTTGAAGACCAAATAAGAGAAGTGGAGGAAAAATTGGGAAGAGAAAAGAGAATGATGCAAGAAAATCATGAAAAGAGAGTCAACAACCTGACTGAAGAAAATAATACCTGAAAAAATAGACTTAACTCAAATAGCAAAAGAGGCTCAAAAAGCCAATGAGGAGAAGAATACCTTAAAAAGCTGAATTTGCCAGATGGAAAAGGAATCTCAAAAGCTCACTGAAGAGAATCATTCCTTCAGAATTAGATTGGAGCAAATGGAAACTAATGACTTTATGAGTAATCAAGATTAAACAGATCTAAACAAATGAAAAAATAGAAGGCAGTGTGAAATATATCATTGGAAAAACCACTGACATGGAAAATAGATCCAGGAGAGATAATTTAAAAATTATTGGACTACCTGAAATCCATGATCAAAGAAAGAACCTAGAAATTATCCTCCAAGAAATTCTCAAGGAAAATTTCCCTGATGTTTTAGAACCATAGAGCAAAATAGAGGTTGAAAGAATCCACTGACTACCTCTTGAAAAAGATCCCAAAAAGAAAACTCCTAGAAATAGTATAGTCAGGTTCTGGAGTTCCCAGATTAAGGACAAAATATTACAAGAAGCCAAGCAGAAACAATTTGAATATTGTGGAAACAAAATCAGAATAACACAAGATCTGGCAGCTTCTACACTGAGGGATCAAAGGGCTTGGAATATGATATTCTGGAGGCCAAAGGAGCTGGGATTAAAACCAAGAATCACCTACCCAGTAAAACTGAGTATAATGTTTCAGGAGGAAATATGGTAATTCAATGAAATAAAGGCCTTTCAAGCATTCTTGACGTTGTTCCTTATGCCCGACTGCTACACAGACTTCTCCTTTTTGTCCTTAACCTCTTTCCCCAACTTTTAGTATTTTCTTCCAATGTAAAATAAATGTATAAAACAATTATTCTTTAAAAAATACAGAGTTGAACAGAAAATTTGACATTCAGATACAAGAAGCAAGAGAAGCATGAGAAGGAGAAAAGGATTCCCTTCAACCTTGGAATCAATGCTGTCCCAGAAATCCCAGTCCTATCCTTAAATATTAAGCTGTTCCTTATGCCTGACTGCTACACAGACTTTTCCCTTTTGTCCTTAACCTCTTTGCCCAACTTTTAGTATTTTCTTCCAATGTAAAATAAATGTATAAAACAATTGTTCTTTAAAAAAAATACTGAGGTGTCTTCAATACTTTTAGGAGTAGAAAGGGGCCCTGAGACCCCAAAATTTTGAAAACTGCTGGTTTAAAGGATAAATAATATGATGGAGCATCTCAAGACCATGTTATATGAGGACTAGTTGAAGAAAAATAGTATTGTTTAACTGGAAATCAAAAATACTTAGGCAGGGTATCAAAATTCTCTTCAAGCATTTAAAGGCATGTCAAATGGAAGAAATGGACAGGTAGGTGGTACAGTGGATAGAGTGCCAGGCCTGGAATTAGGAAGACCCAAATTCAAATATGGCCTCAAACATTTACTGGCCATGTGACTCTGGGCAAATCACTTAATCCTGTTTATCTCCATTTCCTCATCTGTAAAATGAACTGGAGAAGGAAGTGGCAAAGCACTCCAGTATCTTTGCCAAGAAAACCCCAAATGGGGTCACAAAGAGTTGGACACGACTGAAACGACCCAACAACAACAGATGGAAGAGAGTTTAAGTGTGTGGAACCTGGTCCCAGCAGACAGGGGAGCACTAATGGAAACTGCAAAGAAGAAGATTGGGCCTTCAGAAAGGGGGGGAGGGGAAATCCCAACAATTAAAGAAGTCCAAAAGTAGAATGAGTTGTTTCCAGAGATGGTCAGTTTCCCTTGTCTAGAGGTGTTCGAACAAAGGCACTTCAGTGTTGCAGTGTAATATAGGTGATGTTAAACTTTTTACTCTTAGGATCCTTTTAATAGTGAGCATTAACACAGGGTTTTATAGTTTGTAAGGCTCTTTATAAATATAATCTTATTTGACCCTTACAACAATATTGGGAGATTGTGGGTGCTATTATTATTACTATTACCCTCATTTTACAGATGAGGAAACTGAGATAATCAGGAGTTAAGTGACTTGCCCAGAGTCACACAGCAAGTAAGTGACTAAGGCCAGAATTGAACTCAGGTCTTCCTGATTGCACATCCAGCACTCTATCCACTGAGGCAGCTAGCCCCCTTTTTACTTTTAAGTGTATAAAACTATCCCTTTTCACTCTCAAAAATTATTGAGGTCTCACCAAAGAGCTTTTGTTTCTATAGGTTATATCTCTCAATATTTATTATCTTAGAAATTATAATATCCTAGGATTGTTATAAAAATAGTTTTGACCTCGTGGACATCTTGAAAGGGTATCCCAGACCTGCTAGGAGTACCTGGACCACACTTTGAGAACCGTTGATGGCAAGAAAGGCCTCCAGCTTGGTGGGTGGGCCTCTCATGCATGAATATTTATAGAAGGGTATGGGGAGGAGTTAGAAAGAATGTGAAGGCATAGACAAGTTGTTATCTGAAACTTTGGTAGGATTATCCCAATTCTTGATACACTAAAATATAGAATTATCATCAAGAAAGGTAATTTAAGCCCTTGAATAAAAATGACCTAGAAATAAATGATTCAAAACTTTTCAACAAAATATATTTAGGTATAAATTACTGTGCAAGATAGTAACAGAGATACAAAGATACTCAGTGCCTCTGGGCTAGGTCCCTGGTGGGGATATGTTGGTCCATGGAATCAAAACCAGGTAAAGCAGCAGACATAAAGTGGAGTGAGCCCAAAAGTCCAATTTCTGCCCTCTATAAAGGAAGCATGGGGAGGAGTTTGGTCCAACCATCCATTCAGAGAGGAGAGGAGGCTGAGGGAGTTGGCATCAATCAAGGCTTGAGTTAACAGTAGCATGGTGACGAAATTAGAGGTGATGGGCTTAATCTAAAAGGGGCATTTTGTTCTGTGGAGTTAAAAACAAGCTGAGCACAAGATACAGAATGGAGGTTTCAGATTCAAGTCAGATGCAAAGGCCCTATTGCCTTGGGGTGCAGAAGGGCAAAGAAAATAATAATGCATCATCTTTAATGCCAGTTTCATTAATAACATCATACTAGTTTCTGTACAGTTAGGTGGCACAATATATAGAGTGCTGGGTCTAGAGGCCAGAAGACTTTCCCTGAATTCAAATCTGGCCTCAGACACTTACTAGCTCTATGATCCTAGGCAAGTCACTTAACCCTGTTTGCCTCAGTTTCCTCATCTATAAAATGTGCTGAAGAAATATTTGGCGAAGTACTCACAGTGTCTTTGCCAAGAAAACCCCAAATGGGGCCATGAAGAGTCAGACATGACTAAAACAATTGAAAAGCAAATTGTTTTCTGATGTTGGATCATTTGACAGTGCCAATGACTTTGTGGATGAGAAATTTCTTCTCCACATATTCAGTAGCTGTGGTTGCTGAGGAGGCAGGTGCTACAGCTCATCAAAAGACATTGTCAGGTAGCCTCTCCGTAAAGGTTACTTCTATGCATTATGGCTATGGAGACCAAACAAGAAGCAAGACTGGTGATCTGGGGCCAGAGCAAGGCATGGAACTGCCATTCTCATTGCTCTTGGGCTTACATGCCTATCAATGAAAGTTGTTTAGTGGTTCATGTTGGTGGAGGTAGGGATAGTGAGTACCTTCTCCACCAGAATTTTTCCCCAGGATGATGGCTGCAAAGGCTGAGCTGAAAACAAGGTTAGGGATCCCAGGGGAACTGATATTCCCATGTCTCTTGGCCTCAGACTCCTGGTCTATCTCCATAAAGATCTTAAGCTAGTATATGAGGTAAACATGATTCCTCCTCAGGATGTCTTGCTGATTTAGCCAGCCTGGCTTGCCTGACCATTGGTGGTAAATGGTTGTCAGTTGGTGATGTTGTTGGTGGGTATGACAGGTCCTGTATGCACAAGGGTTGTTGCCCTGATTGACTGCTGAGACTAGGCTAAAAGTTTCCTTAGAACATGGCCATAAGGAGCAGGTTAGAAACAGGACACACGGGGGCGGAGCCAAGATGGCGGAGTAGAAACAGCTCTTCCAAGCCTCTCTGCCCCCAGATTCTCCACAAACTATGTAAAAAAGGACTCTGAAAAACTTCTGGAGCCCCAGCACCCACAGAACGACACAGAGAAGCTAACCTCCCGCTGAGGACAGCCCAGCACCCTGCAGGAAGGACCAGCGCAGTGGTCTGGGAGCCGGCAGCGCGCAGCGCGCAGGAGTGGAGCCGAGCCCAGGTCCACTTAAACCGAGGTTTTAGCCCCAGGGCGGCAGGGCCAGCAGCCGGCTGGAGGAACCCCAGAACACCAGGAACTATGGAGATTCCAGAATTATCAACATAGACTTGCCTAGGACAAAGTAAGAGGTTAGTGTCCTATGGACTTTGGGACCTGTATTTGGGGAATGCGTCAGCTCCCTCCCCTGGGGGCCAGAAGCCACTGAGGAGACACGCCACTGTGTAGTTTTCAGAGGCATTTCCGGCTCCCAGCCTACAAATCGTGGGGAGATCCAGCGATCAGTCTTGGGGGGTAATCGCTCTTGCTTTAACCTCCCTGGATCTGGATTGTGATCTAGGGTGGAAGTTGTGGGTGGGTTTACAGCTTGCCAGAAACGGAAGTTGCCCCCCACACGTTCGGGACGAAATTCCTCTATCTGGCCTTAAAGCCATAGTGTGGCAACAAGCCCAAAAGTCAAGCAATTAAGTGGCAACATGCCAAGGCAAAGGAAACAGAAAAATGCAACCCTAGACTCCTATTTTGGGGGCATAGAGCGGGAAAAGGACTGTGAGGTCAGAAGTCCTGCTCCAAAAGCCCCAGGGGAAAACATGAGTGGGTTGCAGGCCATAGAGGACCTTAAGAAGGACTTTAAAAAGAAACAGGACACAGAATGCTATGTGAGCCCCATGGAAGAAAAGATATTTTTCAATTAGGGCAAAATTACTGGAGGGATTTGCCCTTTCATTCTCCATTTTATTTTATAGATGATAGAAACTGAGGCAAACAGGGTTAAGTAACTTGCCTAGGGTCACATAGTTAGTAAACATCTGAGGCTGAATTTGGACTTAGTGCCAGGTCTGGCACTCTACCACTTAGCTGCCTGCTAGCCCTTTAGCACCCCCAGTTACTTTGGGAATGTTACTTTCTAACCCATCTATGGGGAACTAAGCTGTGAAGAAAATCATGAGTAAAGGGTGAGAGCTTGCTAGAATACACAGCAAAATCACCAACCATGAAAAATGCTCCTTGAGAACTATACAATTTGAGGAAATATTTTTATGTCTCTATATCCCACCCCCAACCCCCATCCCCAAATTAAGCTGGTGCTCACTTGAGAGAAGGACCCCAATCCGGGGATTCAAATCCCACCCTGAAATAGAATGATTAAATAGCCAAGAAAAAAAGGGAGCAGGAAGGACTTCTATTTCCAACCACTGGTTGAAGTTTGGCTTTACACTTGAGTATTCCTTTATGTTCAAAAGAGTTAATATGTCATTTCCAAAGAGAGGGTATTTTCTAAGCAGAGGGAAAATTTGGGGTGAAAGTTTTTGCCATCTCTGTGAAATTATCTTATAATCTGTTTGACCTGAATATAAGTCATAGGATCATAGATTTCAAGCTGAAAGGCCACCTAGTCCAACTCCTTCACTTTATAGTTGAGGGCAATGGGGTCCAGAGGGGTTAAGTGTCTTACCTGATGTCACACAGATAACATGTGAGAAAGTCAGGATTCCATATCAGGTTCTTAGGCTCCAAATTCAGCATCTTTCCTATTAAAGCATGCTGCTTCCCCTATCTCTGTGGTCAGAGAAGTCCATCATCTGAGAATAAAATGCTCTCCTCCTGCTTCTTAACCAGACATGTCCAAGGGCAGACAGAGAAAGGTGCCAAATCAATGAAAAGGCACTTTTTAAGCTTTTACTTTGTGCTATGTACCAAGGACACAAACAAAAAAGACAGTCCCTGCTCTCTAAGAGTTGCATTCTAATATAGGGAGATAGTACAAATAGAGGAGTAATAGCCAGGAAGGGAATTTTGTTTGGAAAATTACAGGGATAGTGGATGGAGCCATCAGGGAGTGTATTTATATACCTTTCCTGACAATGATAGCAGCATTAACTTTATTATGCTTCCAAAATTGGGAAGGGAGAGGGGTTAAATGGAAGAAACACATATGGTAGCAAGGCATCTGGTGAAAAAAGACCCAGAGAATAAAGTGAAACATGGTTTGAGTCAGCCTCCTTAAAGTGGGTCATGGAAGGCACTCATGGATCACAGCAGTAGCTGTGGGTTAGGAGGTCCAAAGCTGAAAGGGTTAGTGGTGAGTTACAATGGAAAGAGCACTGCCTTTTGCTTTAGAGAAGAAGGATTTAAATCCTGGTTCTGTCATTTACTGCCTGTGCAACCTTGGGAAATCACTTGACCACCCTCAATTTCCTCATCTATAAAATGAGAAGATTGGACTACATGAATTCTGTAGTTCGAACTTCCAGGTCTAAATCAATGATCTTATGATCCAGTGATGCTCCTAAGTTCTTCCAGCTTGGCTTCTGGACCAAGTGGTAAGGAGGTTGATGAGAAGATGGAAAAAGAGAAAAGTGAGGCATGGCCAGAATCTGCTTAGATTTGTAGTTGCTGCTGCTACTGTTGAGTTGGCATCTGACTCATAATAACCCCAACTGGAGTTTTCTTGGCAAAGACTGGAAACGTTTGCCATTTCCTTCTCCAGTTTATTTTACAGATGAGGAAACAGAGGAAAAAGACTTGCCCACAGTCATGCAGCTAGTAAGTGTTTGAGGCCACATTTGAACTCAGGGTCTTCCTGACTGTAGGCTCGGGGCTCTATCCATTGCACCACCTAGCTGCCCCAAGAATCTGCTCAGATGCAGTGAGCCAAATGAGGCACTATTTAATCAGGACAGCACTCACAGTAAGAGTTCTGGAGTTAAAAGAGTTGTCCTCCAGGAATGGTCTCTGATCTAAACAATAAGAAGCAACAAGATGACTCAAAACATGATATAAATCACAGCCTCATGGAAAATGCAGCCACCTGTCACTTCTCTCTATCCATATTTATCCCAGGGGCAGCCTTATTTCAGCTCTTTTAGATTGCTGATGAGTTTTTTTTTTTTATTTTTGGTTGAGATCCATAAATAACCTCTTCTCTCCTTCCATGACTAGCTAATCTGGGCTCTCTCACCTCATTGTGTCACTGACTTGCTAGAGATAATCATCCAATTATGTGGTCCTCATCTCAAAGGCTAGACAGACCTATAGCACTCAATATACGTGTGAATGATGGTCCCCCTTTCAGAGTGCTAATTCCAGAATTATACTTTAATGGGTATTGTTGAGCAAAGCAGATATTATTAAGCATAACCAGGGAGATATTCTTTTTTTCCTTCTCTGTTGTTCCCAGGGCAACACTTCTGGAGTGTTGAATGTGGACAGGATAAGTTCTTAATCTTCCTCTAATGAGGTCCAGTGCAGAGTGACTTCCTTGCTGCCCTCAAGCATCATCACAGCTAAGGCAGAAGTGTTTGGTTACTTTTCTTCAAAATTGTGTGGTTTGGGGGGGGGGGTTCCTAAATCCTCTTGTTTGCCTTGCCAAGGAGTGTGGCAGCTGCTGGGCAAGATGCGAACCTGACACAGATATGTGGTCAATATGCCAAGTCCCTTGATTGCTTTTCAGAGATAGACATCTGGAGCAATATAGAAGTACTGCATCCCTGAACAGACCCTCTGCATTCAGACAGGCTGAGATGGACCAAAAGGTAAGTGAGTTTCTCCCCCTGTATAAACTCCCCATCTTCCTCACACACTCAATGGTACACCTACACTAAATTCTTCCCTCCATGTTTAATGGCTTCTATCTGCACACCACTGAACCTTATGGGAACATACTTTTAGAGCTGGAAAGAGACCATCTAGTCTAACTCTCTCATGTTTTACAGATAAGGAAACTGAGACCTAAGGGGGACAAATGGCTTCTCTGAGGTCACATAAGTAGTAAAAATCAGAGGCAGGATTTAAACACAATATCTCTAACCTCAGTGCTCTTTCTACTGTACTATATTGCCCCTGTAGTAATTTCTCCCACTTCTCCCAAATTTTCTGGTACAATGGAGTTATGCTGGCTACAGCAGAAACAGGCTTTTAGCTGTCCATGACAGCTGACAGAATGACTTCTTATACATCTTTTCACTGTCTAAGGAGTCCAGGTGTTCTATCTCAGCTAATCCCAGGTCAGTAAGGATTTTCTTTTCACCTTATCCACTATGGTTTGAAGGACTACCTACCTGAAATCAAATTCAAAGCCTCAGCTGTTATTGCAACAGCATAATAACCCAGCTGGATGGGTGGAGAGAAATGTACTTTCGTTCAAAAACGTTGAGAAGTACGTTTTAAACAAGGAAAGTAAGGCTACATTAGCTAGAATAGGAAGGATGGAGAATGTTGCTTTAAAAAAATATCAATTCTTTTCTCAGCAAAAAGCCAAGGAGGGACACCAAAGTCAAGTTATGATAGTCTCCCTCCCACAGGTGGGATAATTGAGCTAAGGATACACTTGCAGATAAGCCTGGTTATGCAAAAAACACTTATGAAACATCTGTTTCTGATGTTCATGAAAGCTATGATAAAATGCCCTTTTCTATACAATGTCAGCCACTCACTGTGCCTATACTCTGTATTATAGTGTTTTTCATCTGCAAGCTTTGTTGAGTTCTTTTTTATGGCTTGCTTTCTTCAAATCCTTACTGTTGTTTTCACAGTGTTCTTGGGTCACCCTTGAGGGGATTTTTATTTCCATATCTTTCTGGGAAGTGTTCAAGTGTGGTTGCTTTCCACTTCTGGAGAATCATTTCACTTCCATCTCCCCACCCTACCCCCACCAACCTAGGTTTGGCCAAGTTACATGGAAAACTCTTGTTTTTGTGCTTCCCCCTCAAGAACCACAGACTAAATGAATTTGTAGATTCTAAGTGCCAAAGAAAAAACTCATCGAGTTACTTTTTGAGAAGAGAGAAAAATAGAAAAAAGATAGCAAGAAAGGATGAACAAGAGTGTCATAGGTCTATTTGTTTGTTGTGTAAGAAGAAGAAGAAAAAACTCTGCTGATAAATGAAGGCACACAAGCTAAATATATTACTTGCCTACCAAAATTTAAACAGTTAGTTCATACCTAGAGGATTATCCAAGCTATCACTGACCTTGGCAAAGATGCAAGGGTAACATTTTTTAAAGGATAAAATGTTCTTGAAAAATATCCCAGAGGAATCAGATATGGACACATTTCCTTCCATCCAATAATGCATTTTTCCTTGCCTTTTTCTTTGCCTCCAGTCAAAAATAGTGCATTTTTAGACATAATGCAAGACAAAGCTTGTTTCTAGCCTTGGTTCCATTACTTACTGCAATTTTAGCTTCCAAGATTACTGATGGCAACTTGCAGAGGCATAGTGGAAGTAATGTACATGAAGAATGTACATGAATTGCATTGTGCCTTATATATAAGAACATAATAAACCAAACCAGGAATTCTTGAGCAGAATAATCTATAAAGGTCTGATTCAAATTCATTTGTCTCTGCAATGCAAACTTATCAGTGTCCTGGAGTTTCTTCTGAAATCTGTCCAAAGCAACCACCTTTATTTGGGAGGGGGACTATTTTTCCCTTGTGCTGTAATTGGCCAGGAGATTTTATAATATATTCAATCTTGAAACATGATCTAAGGAGAGATGCTAAGATTACCCAGGTTGAATGTCTATGCAATGATTCACTTCTCTTCCTGTCTTTCTTATTCTAGTTATGAACATGTCCTAAGGGAATGACTGGAGCATTGGGGTTAGAGAAATGCCATTTCAGTCCTCTTGATTGGCATAATACCATAGACAATTTGGAATCAGAGTAGCATTCACCTCACTACTACCATGGGGAAATAGCTAGAGTGGGCTTTAGGCTTTGTGTTTGTACAATGCATTAAAAAAATCAGGGGTACTCGTATGACTGTTGCATGAGCCAGGACCATTTTGCCTAATCAAACAAGTAAATTACCTTAATTCATTTCATCACTACCTTGAGTCAAATCAAACTCCTAGATATTCAGAAACAATTTCTGCATCTTTTAGTTGGGATTTGAACAAGACTTGAGACGTTAGTGTACTACAAGAACAATACAACAATATGCCAAGGTATCCATAAAAGCTGATGTGGTCTTGGGTTTAATTATGAAGAATATAATATTCAGAACCACATGGGCTACAAGGTAAGAATTTGTCTTTAGACACAGAAACTCTCTAAGAAATCTATTAATCAAACAATTAAGAAATTATAGATACTTGAATTGGTGAAGATGCATTCAGAATATGGTAAGTCATAATAGTGTGGTGTTCTGCCATGATTAGGGAACATTTGGTCTGTCATATTGCCCTTTATTCAAAATATGACATGCAGGTAGAATGAGAGGTTCTTAACCAATATTTTTTTGTGTCCTGGACCCTTCTGGCAATGTGTTGAAACCAATGAATCTTGTCTCACAATTGCATTCTAAATGCATAAAATAAAATACGCAAAGTTACAAATGAAACCCATGATATTGAAATATACTTATCAAAATAGCATAAAGTTAATAATAAAAAAGTTAACAAAATAGTTAAGAACTCCTTAAGTTAGAAAGACAGGTCATAGTGCTAGTCCATCAGCATGTATATTTCAGATAGACATTGTTATCAACAGTGAACTGGGTGTAGAATTTAACAGGAATATAACAGGGTTGCATTTAGGATGTTCTATACTATATTTATTAACCTCAAGCTTCTCCCTAAAACAAAGCATGAATTTAAAATCAATAGTACTGTATGGCTATAGTATACTAGTTCTGAATAGAGATCAGATGCAGGAGTGAGGTGTGGAAGCTCAAGAAAAAGAAGCCACATGATAACATTTAAATTTGATATAATGATAAACTTGATCATTAGAACTTCTTAAAAGTGGGATGGTATGCCCTGGGAATAATAGTGAGTGTCCCTTCCTTAAGGTTTTTAAGCAGAGACTGAAAAGTCTTTTTTTTTTTTTTTTTGGAATGTCATAGAGGGATTTTTGGTCAGATATGGATTTTCTGAATGGTTTCTAAAGTTTCTTCAACTCTGGGATCCCCTGATGAAGTCCAAAGCAGATCATTTGAAATACAGCCTTGCACTAAAACTATAACTAAGAAGGCAGAGATTCAACTCTGGAAAGTTTTAAGATTGTTCCTGGTTGAGTGTAGAAGATACTCTCACCTATCGAATATCTTCTTGTGGAAGTTAAAACCATCTGTAGTCAGTTGATCCAAATGAGAGAAGGTTCAGGGTCGGGGAAGTAAAACGTTTCTTCAGACCATTTATTTCAGTACATCAACACTGTGGTACTTGCAAGGATATCTTGGATATCCAAGGATACTTGGAAAGAACTGACAGATTTCTGAAAGGGCATAGGTCACTTCACTCCCCCAAACTTCAGTTTCTTCATGGGAAAAATAACAGCATTTGTTTCATGGGATCATTGTGATTATCAAATGAGATTAATACCTGTAAGGCGTGTTGTAAGCACCAAAGTGGTCTAGAAATGTCTGCTATTATTATAATTATGGTTTGGTAGAAAGTTGAAAGAGTTACTGTGGCCAGAATAACTCATCACCTGGATGGCCTCAGAATCTACTGATAAAACTTTGGAGAACTGAAAGTCACTCTCTCTGTATAATAAACCACAACAATAGACCTTAGAGGAACTCTGATCTGTTAACATTCAGAGATCTAAGATTCTGTGATAAAGTCAAAAGCAGAGGTATCAAGCTTGCTACAGATGATACTGTATTTCAACTTGACACAACTGGTCAAGAGAATTGGAGAAATTCTGTAAATTCTATTGAAGTGAGAAGGAATCAGTCCAATGTAAGTCTAGGCAAAGCTATCATATGCTCTGGGCACGTCTTTGTGTCACCTGTCCCCTTCCTTCCCTACCCACCCTAATTCTTCTCTCACATGTTGGTTAATATCTGATATTTGTAGACACCTAGAGTCAGAAGTGCTTTAGATGGCATTTAATGAAACTCTTCTTATACTGGAGGAAAACCTTCAATAAGAGTGGTCCATTATTGTGTTTGTGTTTGTGTGTGTGTGCGTGTGTGTGTGTGTGTGTGTGTGTGTGTGTGTGTGTAAGAGAGAGAGAGAGAGAGAGAGAGAGAGAGAGAGAGAGAGAGAGATGGACCCCTTTGTCAGTTTATTGAAATCTATGGACCCTTTCTTTTAATGATGTTTTAAAATGGATAAAATAAAAACATTGGCTTACAAAGAAAACCACAGGTTGGTCAAAATAAAAATGCAACTTTTCCCACTCAAGTTCATGGGGTCCCTGAAATAAGGGATTAATGGACCCCAAATCAAGAACCCTTGGTCTGCAATATCCCCAACAGTTAGGTGATAATACATCATACACTATACATCATTACAAGGAATACATTAACTATTCAAGACTGCTCATTACATTGTTGGATAGCTCTAATTATTAGAATGGTCTTATTTTTCCTCATTTGAACTGAAACAAATCTCCCCATAAATTTCAGACAGCTTGATTGTATAATAAATAATCTGCTGAACTCAGACTCAGGAAGACATGAATTCAAATCCTGCCTCAGATACGTATTCAGTAATGCTTACTAGTGACATTGGGCAAGTCACTTAAATTCTCTCAATTTCAGTTTCCTCATCTGTGAAAAGGGGCAATTAGATGGTACAACAGACAGAGCACTGGGCTTAGAATCAGCAAGATTATTCTTCATGAGTTCAAATCTGGCCTCAGATACTTACTAGCTATGTGACTCTGGGCAAGTCACTTAACTTTATTTCCTTATCTATACAATGAGCTAAAGAAGGAAATAGCAAACCACTCCATTATCTTTGCCAAGAAAACCACCAAAAGGGTCACAAAGAGTTGGACATGACTGAAACAACTCAACAACAACAACAACAACAACAACAACAACAACAACATCTATGAAGATAGAATCATAATAATACCTACCCCCAGATTTGTTTTGATGATCAGAGATAAATACACATACACATGTGTGTATAAACATCTATGTATTTATACATACATGTAAAATATATATGCAATATGTATAGTATTTTTTTCTTACTTGCAAATTAATGCTTAATGTTTATAAAGCCAAAGGGGCTGGGATGCTCAAGTTCCTTAAAAAAAATTCTGGAGTTTAAAAAGAAAATGATGAATCTTGACATATCATCATGTACAAATAACTTACACATGAACTTTTCTTTCCCTATAGGACAAAGACAGGGAAGAGAGGGAGCAATCTTGAGAATCCTATCCCAAGTTTTGGGGGATAGGATAGGACAGATCCATTTAGACTAGGCAAGGATACATTAAGAAATGAGGGTAAGGGGAGGAGTCACCCACAAAGTCTATGATCCAATGGTCTTGGTCTGAATCTGTGGGGAGAAAAGAGGTCAGGGTAAGAGCAAACAGTCTCAAGCAGCCTACATGGAAACTTTTAAGTAGGCAGAGGCTAACCTGAAACTAAGTAATTTGTACACCATGGTACACAAATAAAGGAGGTGGCTGGCCAGCTCATTCCAGTGGCTGTATTCTTCTAGAAGGCCATAAATAAGAAATCCTATAAAAATCCACATTACATGAACTAAATTTGTTCTTTTTGCCACAGTTATAAAAAAAACCACATAGTTTTTATAAGGAAACAGAAAATAGAAAGGTTTTGTTTACTACTGCTTAGCTTATCTACAAAAATTTGCAATCTATGTGTGAATACATGAATGTCCATACTTTAATGTAAAATGTCTACTTCTATAGCATGTACTATGAGGCTACTATCCCGATTTCTACATACATTGTCATATCTGGTCACTAGAGCAAGACTGGATATATCTCCCTTCAAAGGGTTCCAACCTGAGGGCCTGGAGGTTGTTTTTTCTAGGCCTAAAGCTTTCATGGCCCCACCAATATGCTTCCTGACATGACTGTCAGTTGATATCAATAACAGAGTCTGATTTAATTAGCATTTAGAAAGTATTTACTAAAATATGATAAGAATATTTGGATTTCTTTTTTAAGGACCTTGCCTTGAACACAAATGACTCTGGCTCTCATTGATTGGCCAACAATGGGTCCTAGCCCAAGCCTCACTTGATCATTCTTTGGGTTCTGATGGTTCAGAGTGCATGTAAATAACAACTGTTTCTATTTTGGCCAGAAACCCTGAGGGTCTTTCCTTCCCAGATTAATTTTTTTTTTTTTAGCTAGGTTAAAGAGGCCATTCTTTGCCTCATTTCTTACCCATCCTTAATCACTGAATGGGCATTGCGCATTGTTCAAACTGAGACGTGTAAAAGACCTTAACTTAAAAAGGCCAAGATCCCCCACCCATCTCCAGTCCTCCTGTTCTATATACAGATCCAGATGACTCCAAAGGAGAAAATGAGATTGGTGACTTTGCACAGTCCTTCCTCACTTAAATCCAATTCATTTGTATGTCAAGGCATCACCTTCCTGATGTAATGGTCTTCTTCAAGAATGAAAGAGAAACAACAACAATGATCACAAGAGGAGAAGGCCTAGGGGCCAAGGGTGGGGAACCTGTGACATAGAGGTGTAAGCACAAGCAAGGTGGGATTTTTGTTATTTTCTTTTTAAAGCTCATTTTCCTAGACTCAGGCTAAATTGTAAATATCTGAAGGATTAATCTCCTTTGAACCCTAGATAATTCACAGCTGGGCTGGGTCATATAGGTTTTGTGCATTCTGGCTCTGAGCCAATCAGGGACTGAGTATTTGTTATATATTCTAAGAGGCTGGTATTTTACTTTGGGGGCTCACTCATGAAAAGGACCTTTTGATTCCCTAAACTAGACTCTGGGTAACCATTTGTTAAGAGCCCCCCCAACTACTCAGTTGCTGGTGCTCTCTTAGTCTGGTGATGTATGTAGACGGTTGTATTATTCTGTTCAGACAGTTGGAGCCCAGTTTATTGAATCCTTTCTTGGATACTCACTTTTTTTCTGTTTATCTATAATTAAAGTAAGATTGTTAACCCCTTTAAAGTTGTCTTTCCTTTAGAAAAACAGATCAAAGAACATGTGCTAGCAGGCCATCCTGGCTATACTAGGGTGCTTGCTAATAAAAAAGGCCACATGTAGCCCTCTAGGTCCTCAAGGGCAGCCCTTCAACTGAATCCAAACTTCATAGACCAAAAGGGCAGCATTTGAGGACTTAGAGGACCACACGTGGCCTCAAGGCCACAGGTTCTCTACCCCTGGCCCTATGCTAAAGCTAAAGCTGAAGTAAAGATATTCTCCTCCCTATCCTCCTTCTCCCTATCCTCCTCCCCTATTCTCCTTCCTGCAAGCCATTCTTCTTCAAGTATTTGGATGAAATACTGTATCCTGGCTCATGTTCATACCAACCTTTCCTCTGTTTGATGATAGAATAATTGGGTTCTAAACTAATCTTTTATTTTATAGATGAACCAGGACTTGTCCATTGACTGTTTTTCAGTCAATCCAAACAGTGTTCTGGTCAACCAGTCCATGGCACTTTTTACTTCAAGAACTTTTATGTATTTAATCCAGTGTTTTTGATTAATTGATTGATCTATTGAGACAGATGAGTACCTTGTTTAGGTATCACTTATTCTAAATGGAGTGTTTTGATTGATTTCTTCAATCAAGCCTCACCATTACCCTGCCCACCTAGTGGCAGTTAAAAAATTCCAACTCAATGATTTTATTTCATCTGAATTACTTTTTTTTCCCTGACACATACCACATATGAATTTCTTGGGAGTGGTGTAGGTACTTTTTCTTCAGTTCATCTCCAGTCATAAACTTTGGCCCATCTATTTCAATCCCACAACCATTTCTTTTACCTTATCAAAAAGGTCTTGGTTGTAGTGTAACAGCCCAAGGAGTGATATTAGATTTACACCACGGAAAGCATCAGCTACTACTACATGCCAAAAGTTTGACAGGTAGTTCAGGCTTATGGCCTTCCAATGCTTTTCCCTCCACTCTCTGAGTAAGCCTAGACCCATTGAGAAAAATTGTAAACATGTATATTTTCTATCACTTGCTCTTTCCCCATGTTCACTGCCTAGTCAACATGACCATCAAATCTTAGGCACTTACCACCTTCTCCTAGATATGATTATTTCCATCATGCTACACAATGCAATTATTATCCTTTGACCTGGATGCTATAATTCTAATGGTGTGTCCTAAGATTGTATTTTTCTTCTTTGTCAGTAGTATCCCATTATTGGCTGCTTCTCAGGGAGTGTTATCACCTTTTCTTGAGAACTAAGACAAGTACAGATTTGGAGCCTTGGTTTCAGATAAGGATTTGATTAAATTAATCTGGGTCCACTTTCTATCACCAACAAGCTTACCACTTGAATCTGGCTTCCTATTCCCTTCCCACTACCCATGGGCAGACCCAGACCAGAAGGATTACTAATGAGAGGAACCTGCCTTTCAAGAACATAAAGATAAGACACATGTTCTTGCTGGTAGTCATATTTGGCTCCAGAGGGAGACACTAAAAAGAGCATAACAGGCCGTCTTGGGAAGGGATGATAAACACTGAAGGACATGAACTCTTTAGCTTGAACAGTCTCATAGGGATTGTCTGTCTGCATGCAAATGACAAAGATTTCCTAATCTGGAATAAATCTATCTCAGCAAGACTGAAAATTTTAGCCAACTCAGCTCACCTCTATCAGAGGCATCTCTGAAATGGGGTTCAGTTTAACTCTTCCAATGATTTGCAATAGATAAGAACCCATCCAGGATGAAACATCACCATCTGTAAGTTGGAACATGGTCTTGTTTGCCACATGGGGCAATAGGATACACTTATTAGCATTTCATGGTTGTAATGGAAATGCAGATTTAAAGATCTTCCCTGCCCCTAGCATAAGTGCACCTGGAGCCTGTGGTGGGAGGCTTGTTTTTCAGGAAAGCCCACACCTTGATACTTTGTGATTGGGCAGTGGGTCAAGGAGGTTGTTACATTCTCTGAGCCAAGAGAAGGCTACATAAGCCCTGAGGAGAGGCTTTGCTTTGGGGCTCACTTTGAGAAGTGTTGTGTGATTTGACCATATGAGACTCTGGGAAGCCGTTGTTGAGAGCCCCCCGGCTTTGAAAACCCAGATGTTGATGCTTCCCTCTCTGGTAACTGTGATTTGGTATTGATATAATGGTAGGACAGTTTGGAAGCCTGTCTGTCTGATCTGTAAGTTCTGTAACTCTGAAGTTCGGGGTGCTGACCTTTTTCCCCTGAACTAGGTAATGTATGTTTGTTTGATTAAAGTAAGCTTGTTAACCCATTTTGAGTTGCTTTCCCTTTGAAAAGCAGATCTAAGAACCTGTGTTGGCAGTCACCCTGGGGATATTGGGGTGCTTGCTGCTACAAAATGGCGATGAGGGATGGGATCTGCTGAGTAAAAGGAAAGTATGGGGGCTGGGATAATTGTTTCCCAGTTGTGGTAGCTGTGATTCTGTGGAGCCATGGAGCAGGAGAGAGGAACGGCCTGCATGCTGACTTCACTGAGCTGAGAGCAGGAATGGTGAGCTGCCTGCATGGAGATCTGTGGAGAAGCCTGGAGCCGCTGCCTTCTGCTGGAGAAGAAGGAACCCAGGAGTTTGGTATTCAGCCACAGGACAAGATAAGGACTGTGTGGCAAAGCTGGGGCACTGAATGTGTTTCCTTGCTGCATCCCACAGTTTGGGACCCAGGGGGGATGGACTTGTGACTGTGGTGGGTGGGGTGAAGTGCCATGGACCCCAAGGACCCCACTTTGGTTTTGTTGCCTAGTTCCCCCTCTCTGGACTTGGAAGCAGGGGCTGGAGCAGTGTGAGGGGAAGGACACCCCCCTCCTCCCAAGAGAACTTTATGTGATAATGCTTTGTATTTTGTGAATTGATGTGAAAATGCAATGTACTTTGTTTAAGGCCCAGTGGCCACTTTGGTAACTTTAAATGTACCTTGAAAATATGACTTAAGAGATGGTTAGTGCTAATTGAAATGTAAATTGTCTATGCTATGGGCATCCTTAGTAAGACTTTACTGAATAAGGTACTGGTTGTACTTTGAGATATTGTTACAGATAAGAGACTAATTGAGCTAATCAAGACTTTGCCCCATGAGTGGAAGACTTGTACTTTGAAAACTGATGTAACTGATTGAGTTAACTTAAGAGTGACTATTTTTTGATTTTACTGATAAGTGGACTGAGTTAACATTTGCCCCATGAGTGGAAGACTTGGACTATTGTATTTTGAGATTATATTGTGATTTTCTTATGTACCTGGAAAATGTGACCTAAGAGATGTTTAGTGCTAATTCAAATGTAAATTGTGTATGCTATGGGCATGAAAGATCTTGGGGCCGAATGTAATGGAAATGCAGATTTAAAGATCTTCCCTGCCCCTAGCATAAGTGCACCTGGAGCCTGTGGTGGGAGGCTTGTTTTTCAGGAAAGCCCACACCTTGATACTTTGTGATTGGGCAGTGGGTCAAAGGGTTGTTACATTCTCTGAGCCAAGAGAAGGCTATATAAGCCCTGAGGAGAGGCTTTGCTTTGGGGCTCACTTTGAGAAGTGTTGTGTGATTTGACCAGATGAGACTCTGGGAAGCCGTTGTTGAGAGCCCCCCGGCTTTGAAAACCCAGATGTTGATGCTTCCCTCTCTGGTAACTGTGATTTTGGTATTGATATAATGGTAGGACAGTTTGGAAGCCTGTCTGTTTGATCTGTAAGTTCTGTAACTCTGACGTTCAGGGTGCTGACCTTTTTCCCCTGAACTAGGTAATGTATGTTTGTTTGATTAAAGTAAGCTTGTTAACCCATTTTGAGTTGCTTTCCCTTTGAAAAGCAGATCTAAGAACCTGTGTTGTCAGCTACCCTGGGGATATTGGGGTGCTTGCTACTACAATGGTTAATGTAGCTTTCATTGAGTATGATTTCACTAAACTTATTAATTATGTTGTCTTCCTTTCTGTATCCTGAAGCCTCAATATGGTCCCTATTGTTAGTTCGGTCTCCTACTGAGTATGTAGTCACTAAATTTCCCAGGTCTTTTCATATGAGTGAAAAAGAATGTCAAAGGTCATTTTTGTCATCTGAAGCAACTAAGTGGAGTAAAAGATATAGCACTACGCTTGGACTCAGGAAGATCTGAGTTCAAATCTTGCCTCACTTACTAGCTGTGAGACACTGGTGAGGTCACTCAAACTTTTTTAGGCTTATTTTAATATATATTTTAATATAGTGTTAATAACACTATACTCAAGGTTGTAATAAGTATTAGTAAGGATCAAATGAGGATAGATGGATAGATAGAAAGATAGACAGATATATATATTTTTTTAATTTTTTGGTCTTTATTAATTTGTTCACTTTTATTTTTCAAGATTCATTTAAAAAATTCCTTGAGTTTCAAATTTTCTCTCCCTTTCCTCCCTATCCCTCCCATGGCGGCATACAATCAAGTATATGCAAATACTTTCACATTAGACATTAGTCAGGTTATAAAGAAGGATTGTATCAGATGGAAGGAACAATGGGAAAGAGGAAACAAAACTAAACAAAAAAAAAGAAAAAGAGCAGGTAGTTTGCTTCATTCTGGGTTCAAACTCTGTTCTTTCTCTGGATGTAGACATCTCTCTCCATCATGAGTCCTTTGGGGCTGACTTATAACCCTGGATTGCCGAGAAGAGTCCAGTATATAAAAGTTGGTCATCGCAAATAGGTTGTGTTTGTAACTGTGTACAAATTTCTCCTGGTTCTACTCTTCTCACTCTGCATTAATTCATATAAGCGTCCCCAGGTAAATATGAAGTCCATCTGCTCCTCGTTTCTTTTTTTTTTTTTAAAGCAATTGGGGTTAAGTAACTTGCTCAAGGTTACACGGCTAGTCATTATTTATGTGTGGGTGCTCATTTTCTGAGGCCGGATCTGATCTCGGGTCATCCCAATTCCGAGGCCGGCGCTCTTACTCACTGCGCCACCTAGCCGCCCCTTTATGGCAATTGGGGTTAAGTAACTTGCCCAAGGTTACACAGCTAGGTTTTTGTTTGTGTGGATTAAGTGTCGGAGGCCGGCTCCGAACTCAGGTCCTTCTGACTCCAGGGCCGGCGCTCTATTCACTGCGCCACCTAGCCGCCCTTGCTCCTCGTTTCTTATAGCACAATAGTATCCTATTACATCCATATACCACAACTTGTTCAGCCATTCCCCAATTGATGGACACCCCCCATTAATTTACAATTCTTTGCCACCACAAAAAGAGCTATTAGAAATATTTTTGTACATATGGGTCTTCTCACTTCTATGATCTCTTTGGGATACAACCCTAGAAGTGGTATTGCTGGGTCAAAGGGTATGAAATTATTTATAGCCCTTTGGGCATAATTCCAGATTGGTCTCCAGAATGGTTGGATCAGTTCACAACTCCATCAGCAATGCATTAGTGTTCCAATTTGTCCACATCCTCTCCAGCATTTGTCATTTTCCTGTTTTGTTATTTTAGCCAATCTGATTGGTGAGATGTGGTACCTCAGAGTTGTTTTGATTTGCATTTCTCTAATCAATAGTGATTTAGAGCATTTTTTCATATGCTTATAAATATCTTTAATTTCTTCCTCTGAAAACTGCCTGTTTATATCCTTTGACCGTTTATCAATTAGGGAATGACTTGTATTCTTATAGATTTGACTCAGTTATCTATATTTTAGAAATGAGTCCTTTATCAGTGATATAGGTTGTAAAAATTCTTTCCCAATTTTCCACTTCCCTCCTAATCCTGGTTACATTGGTTTTGTTTGTACAGAAACTTTTCAATTTAATGTAAATCAATATTATACATTTTGCATTTTATAATGCTCTCTAATTCTTATTTGGTCCTAAAGTCTTCCCCTCTCAACAAATCTGACAGGTAAACTATTCCTTGCTTTCCCAGATTGCTTATAGTATCATCCTTTATACCTAGATAATGCACCCATTTAGACTTGATTTTGGTATATGGTGTTAGATAATGGTCTATGCCCAGTTTCTGCCATACTACATTCCAGTTTTCCAAGGAGTTTTTGTCAAATAGTGAGTTCTTATCCCAAAAGCTGGTGTATTTGGGTTTATCAAACAGTACATTAATATAGTCACTGCCATTTCACTAAGATTGTCAAATTTATGTGCGTACAACTGGGCAAAATAATTACTACTTATCGTTTTAATTTCCTCTTCATTGGTGGTAGATTCACCCTTTTCCTTTTTGGTACTGATCATTTGATTTTCTTCTTTCTTTTTTTTATCATATTGACTAAGGGTCTATCAATTTTATTGTTTTTTTTTTCATAAAACGAGCTCTTATTTTTATTTATTAATTCAACAGTTTTCTTAATTTCAATTTTATTAATCTCTCCTTTGGTTTTCAGTATTTCTAATTTAGTATTTAATTGGGGGTTTTCAGTTTGTTCTTTTTCTAGCTTTTTCAATTGCATGACCAATTCATTGACCTCCCTTTCCTCTAATTTATTCATGTATTCACTCAGGGACATAAAACTTCCCCTAAGAACTGCCTTTCCTGCATCCCACAAATTTTGGTATGTTGTCTCATTGTTGTCATTCTCTTGAATGAAATTATTGATTGTTTCTATAATTTCTTGTTTCACCCACTCATTCTTTAGGATTAAATTGTTTAGTTTCCAATTAATTTTTAGTCTGTTTTTCCATGGCCCTTTATTGCATATGATTTTATTGCATCATGATCTGAGAAGAATGCATTTAATATTTTTGCCTTTCTGTACTAAATTGTGAGGTTTTATTCCCTAGTACATGGTTGATTTTTGAGTATGTGCCATAAGCCACTGAGAAGAAAGTATATTCCTTTTTATCCCCATTCAGTTTTCTCCAGAGATCTATCATATCTAGCCTCTCTAAAATTCTATTCACCTCCTTAACTTCTTTCTTGTTTATTTTGAGGTTGGATTTATCAAATTCAGAGAGGGGGAGATTAAGGTCCACCACTAGTATAGTTTTGCTATCTATTTCTTTCCCTAATTCCCTTACTTTCTCCTCCAGGAATTTGGATGCTATACCACTTGGTGCATATATGTTAAGTTATGATATTGCTTCATTCTCAATGGTGCCTTTTAGCAGGATATGGTTTCCTTCCTTTTAATTAGATCTACTTTTGCTTTTGC
Source organism: Gymnobelideus leadbeateri (assembly GCA_011680675.1). NCBI lineage: Eukaryota > Metazoa > Chordata > Mammalia > Diprotodontia > Petauridae > Gymnobelideus > Gymnobelideus leadbeateri. Next base: position 598,940 of record WOXC01006809.1, on the reverse strand, counting down.
TTTATCTGAGATAAGTATTGCTACCCCTTCTTTTTTTACTTTAGCTGAGGCATGATATATTTTACTCCAGCCTTTTACTTTTACCCTGTGTGTATCTCTCTGTTTCAGATGTGTTTCTTGTAAACAGCATATTGTAGGATTATGGTTTTTAATCCATTCTGTTATCTGTCTCCATTTTATGGGAGAGGTCATTCCATTCATGTTCACAGTTATGATTACTATATGTTTCTTTTCCTCCATCCTATTCCCTCCCCTGTTTATGCTTATATTTTTCTCCCCTTCTCCCTTTTCCTCCTTAACAGTTTTCCTTTTGACTACTGCCTCCCTCAGTATTCCCTTCTTATCAGCCCCCCCTCCCTTTTTCTCCCCTTCCCCCTTCTTCTCTTCCTTTTAAACACCCCCCTTACCTATCCCTTTACCCTTCCTACTGCCTTTAGTATATATTTATACTTAATGTAGTATGTTATTTCTTCTTTGCACCAAGAGTGACAGGAACAAATCTCATGCAAAGCTCTTCTCCCTCCCTTTTTTCCCTCTATTATGATACGTTTTTTGTCTCTTCTCCATAGAGTCCTATGCTTAACTGGTTGTGTTATTCCCTCCTTGTACCAGGACCAATGAAGGGAAAAGCTCTTTTAATATTCATCTTCCTCCCTTCTTTTCCTCTGCTATATTGTTATTATGCCTCTTTGTGTGGCAAATTTACCCTTTTCCCCTTCATTCATTGCTCTTCTTCCATTGCAGTCCCTTTGTAGCCCTTTATAAGATTTTTTATCATAATTTTGTGTAATTTATACTCATACCCTCTACTTGTCTATAAACAGTTTGTTCTTATTAAATAACAGGGTGTGTGTGTGTGTGTGTGTGTGTGTGTGTGTGTGTGTGTGTGGTTGTGTGTGTCTGTTTGTGTGTTTTCCTTGTTTACCTTTCTATGTCTCTCTTGTGTCTTGTAATTGGAGGTTCGATTTCCTATTGAGCTCTGGCTTTTTCATCAAAAAGGTCTGGAAATCTGTTATATCATGCAATTACCATCTCTTTGCCTGGAAGAATATGTTCAGTCTCTTGGGGGAAGTGATCCTTGGTTGTAACCCAAGCTCTTTTGCCTTGTGAAAAATTGTATTCCACTGCCTCCAATCTTTCAGTGTAGAGGCTGCCAAATCCTGTGTGATCTTCACTGTGGTTCCTCAATATTTAAATTGTTTCTTTCTAGCCGCTTGAAGCAGTTTCTCTTTTACCTGGTAGTTCTGGAGTTTGGCCACAACATTTCAAGGACTTTTCAATTTGGGATCTCTTTCAGGAGGTGTCTGGTGGATTCTCTTGATTTCTATTTTACCCTCAGGTTCTAGTATCTTAGAGCAGGTTTCCCTGATGAGCTCTTGGAGGATATTGTCCAGGCTCATTTTTTTTTATCGTGATTTTCCAGTAGGCTTATGATTCTCCGATTATCTCTCTGTTTTCCAGGTCAGTTATTTTTCCATTGAGATATTTTACCTCTTTTTCTAATTTTTCATTCTTGATGTTTTGTTTGACTAATTCTTGGTTCCTTATAGAGTTATTTGCTTCAATTTGGTTGATTCTAGTTTTTAGTGAATTATTTTCCTCTGTTAGTGTTTGGAGCTCCTTTTCTATATCACACATTTTTCTTTTTAAGGAGCTGTTTTCTTCAATATAAGGTTTTTCTAATTTTGCAATTTTGATTTTAAAAGAGTTATTCATTTTGTCTTCTATCTCTCTCATTTGGTTTTCACAGTTCCTTTTGAGTTCATCTAGGAAAGCTTTCTGTGCTTGGGACTGGTTCCTTGTTGATGCTTCAGCTGTGGGTGTGGAGTCAACATTCAGAGTCAACCCTCTGAATTTAGTTCCTCCCTCTGAGAATAGTAGGACTCTAGAGTCTTTGTCTTTGCAGTCTGCTTTCTATAATTTTGAGGCAGAGCCCTAGCCAAGCCCTTCCTCTAGGGTTCCCAAGACTTTACTGTTTAGGGTTTTGCCCTGGGGCAATAATTACTATGTTTTCAGGGTGGGGGTGTGGTTGGAGCAGCTGGAGTTCACTCTGCCATCCTGGTCCTTGGAGGTCCTGATAAGGGTTTTTTTTTTATTTTTGGGCTATGGATTGATAGTCCCAGGAGTATTTGCTGTCCCTGACAAGGGCCCTGCATTTGGTTCTTATCTTGCTCTTTCCAGTTGCAACCCTTTGGTGATAGGCCTGGTAGTGGCCCTTGTGGTTGGTGGGACGACTTGCCCCCCTTGTTGATCAGGCCTCTGCATGCGCGCCCCAGCCTGCCTCTCTCAGTGTACCATGCCATCATCTTCCAGTTTTATAAATATAATATAAATGAGCGTTATTGTCCAAAGATAGATAGATAAATAGTAGATAGATAGATAGATAGATAGATAGACAGATATGTATCTTTATAAATATAATATAAATTAACTTTATGATCCAAAGTCCCAAAGACAGTAAGGCACAGAACTAGAATTTGAATTCGGATCTTCTGACTTCAAATTCAGTACTCCTTCTACTGTCCCAGGCTCTGCTTTCTATGAGTTGCTTTTAAATCAGAGCTTAAAAGTATAGATTCTTTACTTTTATAATGGATTTTCAAAAACCTAAATGTGAGGTTTTATATTTCTATTAAACTTGATGTTACTTTATATTAAACTTCAGATTTCTGTTAAATAATCTATTTTGGTTTCATTCCATCACTCTTCTCTGTTGATATATTTTAATCCCAAATCTGCTACATGATATATTAGCTATTCCTTCTTTCTATTTAAACCTAATCCCTCAATCTTTTTTTCTATCCTCTTCAATAGATGTAGAAAAAATAGATTACATTCCTTTGAGTTAAGAACCTTTCATTCAGTTGAAGGCCATCATTTAACTGTTCCTCTCTGCCTTCTCTTTAAAATGATGAATAATCTTAATTCATTTGAAATTTCCCAATAAAGCTTCTTCTCTTACTATTAAATCATCATCTGTCTTCTGCAGAATTTTTTTGTAAGCTGCTCAACATTTCCATAATGTCAAGGATTCACAAGTTGTTTGATGTGTTACTATCTCCACTGAAGCATATTGCACTCCAACAACATTCTAAGAAATGGTTTTCAAGAATTATTGGAGCTATAAAACTTATCACCCTGGAACCAACCAAGTGATGGGCCTCCCTAAATTTAGCTAGGTTGGACCACAGAAACCAGTCTTGGGAGGAGGGATAACTTTACTCATTGTATTTGTATCCTATTCCAAGCCTAGCACATTTCCTGGCTCTCAGTAGGCATTTGATAAATACTTGTTGACTGATAGATTCAATTTTCCACTTTCCAAGGACTTTTCAGAGTTTTTCTTCTGCTCTGTGAACCCAGTCATCTGCATGCCTCAATGATTCATTAAAAGAAAACTGCAATTTTTGAAACTTTTTTTTATTGTGCAACCCTGAGAAACCAGTATTATGTTAGCAAGGTCTCAGGTGTATTGACTATAAATGAAGGATTGTCACATAATACCTGTGTTCTAAATGTCTAATTTTATATTTTATTATTATAATTCTGTGTCTCTCTTTTCTCCAGTTCTTCCTCTATTTCTGGTTTTCTTCTTTGCCCCTCAACATAGACTCTCATTTATCCAATCAGCCAATAGGAAAGCTTAACATATGCCAGGCACTCAAGTACTAGGAATACAAAGATATACACACACCAAAAGAAAAAGATATAATGCCTACTTCTGAGGACCTTATATTTTATAAAAGGAGAAAATACACACACACACACACACACACACACACACACACACACACACACATGCATACACATACATAATGTATATATGCACATAAATATATGATAATGGCAACTATACATACACTCTTATATGCATATATATAATATACATATTTTATTTATGTATACATAATATATATGTACACATATTCAATATATACATAAACATGTATACAGGGAATGAGACAAAAAAATGCCCTCTTTCACCTATTCAAAATTAAAAATCCATCTGGGAGGAGAAGACCTTCAAGGTTTCTGGCCAAAAGAGAAACAATTGCTATTTGCACTCACTCTGAACCATCAGGGTCCAAACAATGATCATTGAGTGAGGTATGGACTAGGACCTACTGTTGACCATTCAATGAGATTCTTCATCACTGAATAGGCATTACCTCAGTAAAACTGAGATGTGGGAAGGATCTTCCCTTAAAAAGACCAAGGTCTCCTACTACAAAATAGGAGCAATTTCCAGTCATCCTAATTTATATCTTGCCCCTTGACCCAGATGGTTCCAGAGGAGAGTGAGGCTAATGACTTTGCACAGTCCTGCCTCACTTAAATCCAATTCACTTGCAAGTTATGACATCATCATCCTGATGTCATGATCCTCTTCGAGAACAAAGAACAAACTACAACAAAAACATATAAAGAATAAATAGGGCAGCTAAGTGATGTAGTTGATAGACCTATAATCAAGAAGACCCATTTTCTCCTCTTCCACCTTCAAATATGACCTCAGACAATTTCTAGCTATGTGACCCTTTTTGCCTCAGTTGGCAAACCACTCCAGTATCTTTAAGAAAACATCAAATGGGGTCAGAGAGTCAAACATGACTTAAATGACTAAACAACAAAAGAGAATAAATACAAAATAAATACTATAGAGTTAAATACAAGATAGTTTAGAAGGGAGGGCCCTGCTACTTGAAGATCAGGAAGCGCTTCATGCAGAAGCTGGTATTTGATCTGACTCTTGAAGGAAATAAATGATTTTATGAAGCAAAGGTGAGCAGGGAGTGCATTTCTGGCTTGAGGGATAGTGCAAATACAGAGATGGTAGATGGAATGCCATATTTCAGGAAGAGAGAAAATGTCAGTTTAATTGGACCACAGGGTACACAATGAGCAATCATGTATAACAAGGTTGGAAAGAGAGGTTGGAGCCAGAAAAAATGGGGGGGGGGGAGGAAAGGGATGCAGCAGTCTCACTCACCTTGGCCCTGATCAGAATGCACCTGAAGTATTGGGTTCAGTTCTTAGCACCTCATTTTAAAAAAGTACATTAGCAAGCTTAATCTTTCACAAAAGAACAACCTAGAAGACAATGACAGACATTGAGTCATACTTGGAGGAAATAGGGATATTTACCTTGAAGAAAAGAAGATAACCAGTGAAGGACTATCAAGAATTCCATTTTTTTTCTCTTTCATAAATAAGCATAATACAACGTAATTTGAGAATGGAGGTGTTATTAACAAGTGTGGGTATGGGGGGAGGGAGGAGTAAGAGAAGATTTCCCTTAGAAGGTGGTGCTTTGCTGAGCCTTGAAGAAAGATAATGATACTTCAGGAAGAGATGAGGAAGGAGTACATTCCAGGAATGAGGGAATGGCTCATACAAATTCTCAGAAGTAGGAGATGGAATGTTTGATTCAGGAAATAGCTAGTCATCACTTTTTGCTGAAATGTAGAATGCATGAAGAGGAGTAAATGAAAAATACGTCTGGAATGGTAGGTTGTAGTCACATGGTGAAGGGCCTTACAGGAAGTCACTGAAGATTTTTGAGCAAGGGAGGAACGTGGTCAGAACTGCACTATTTTGGTGGGTGTGTGGAAGATGAATTGGAGTACAAGAAATAAAGAGCAATGGACTTTATTCAGAACAACTATGATACATATTCTAGGTGAGAGGGGATGACAACTTGAGCTAGACTAACAGTCATGTGAATAGAGGGAAGGGAATCAGCATGAAAGGTATTAGCTCTAGTTGACAAGATTTAGCAACAGATTGGACGTGGGGTGTGATGGAGTGGTAGGGAAAGGGGATGGTCAAAGAGGGCTCCAAGATTATAAACCTAGATGCTTGGGAAGACAGTAGTGCCCCTGAAAGAAGCAGAACAGCTTGGATGAAGGACCACTTTAAAGGAAAAGATGTTAAGTTGTGTTGTAGGCATGTTGAGATAGAGCTGCCTGTGAGGCTTCCCTATCACTATTGATGGTACCATCATTTCCCCAACCACTCCAACTCATCTTATTTATCTTTTGTTACCCTTTATTCTCCCTCATTCTACAGATAATATTAGCCGTCAGTCTTAGGACCACCGTATCTCTGCCTTCCCTCTCCTTCCTACCATTCTCACTGCCATTGCTATTCAGGCACTTGTCACCTTTTTTACATGGACAAAATGCACAGAAAGAGGACAAAAGCCTCCTAAAAAGTGTCTCTACGTCTCTTGCCACAATCATCTTCCTAATGCACAGGCCCTAACACTATACTGTTCAAAAAGATTTACTAACCCCCCATTGCCCACAGAATAAAATCTAAACTCTTAATTCAGGCATTGAACAACTTCCAAACTGTGACTCTAACTTACTTTTTTTGTTGTTTTTGCTTACCTCTCTACAGAGAATGAAATGCATTTGCTATATTTCAGACAAATTGGGCTACTTGTCCCCCCCGTGTCGGAAAAGCAGTTGCCTCTCTTTGTTTGTCATACTCCCCACTCATACCTGTAACTTCTTCATCTGCAATGTTAAGCCTCAACTCAAATACTGTCTCTTCCATGAAGCCTTCCTTGATCCCTTCAGGTAAAATAATTTTTCCCTTAGCTAATCTCATAGAATTTTATATGCTTCTTTATATTATACTTTATATTGCATTATATTTAATAGTATACATATTTTATTATCCTTGTGAGATTCTTAGCTCCTTAACAGCAGGGTCCAGTGTGGTAAGGTGGCAAAGTAGAGAGACTGCTGGTCCTTGAGTTAGGAAGACTTGAATTCAAATCTGCCCTTACTTACTCACACTTCCCCACACTTACTGGCTGTGTGACCCTGGGAAGGTCATTTAATCACTGGTTCTGTCAGGTTTCTCAATTATAAAATGAGGATCATAATTGTACTTACTGCCTGGAACTGTTCTGAAGATCAAACAAGATATTTGTTAAGCAGTTAGCACAATTCCTGCACCATAGTTAGCACTTAATAAATATTTGTTCCCTTCTCTCCCTTCCCTTCCCTTATCTTGGTGTTAGCTTCAATGTTGAGCACTATTCAACAAACCAGGCTTGTTTTCATACCTCAAGAATCTATTATTTCATCCAAGTGGAATACTTTCTGTATTGATACAGATTACAACACTCTACACATTAATAGATGGTCTTTATGATTTGCTAAGCAATTCATGGACTGGTAGGTAGCCAACCCTCCCATCATAAGCCTTTTCCAAATTAACTACACTAGTCCTTAGATGAGAGATATGTAATCCATATATAATCCATCATCAAGTCCATTTTAAGATGCTTAAACAAAGCCTCAATACTCTATTTATCATTCTCTCATTCACTTAATATTCATTCTATTTGTTTGTGTTTGTATCTCATCACCATACTAGACTATAGATTCCATGATGGAAAGGACTGAATCTCATCCAAACCTTTTGAGTCTCTAGTCTCTGGCATGGATGCTCAGTGTAAATTTTTATTGAATGAATAAATATTAGTACCTCCCAGAGCTTATTATCCCCTGGCAAATCTTTCATAAATGTAGGGATATCATCAAACCAAAAACAAAGTAATGGAGTAAGAATTTAATGGAATATATTGTACACCACAGTGTCATGTAGTGGATAGAGAGCCAACTTTGGAGTCAAGAACACCTGCACTACAGTCCCACCTCTGACCTATACAATTTGACAGCTCTCTAAAAATACAAGTTGTGTCAATGTTTTTCACCTAAATTGGTAAAGGGATTTTCCTTACTTCTTTACAATGAAAAAAATCACAGATTTGGGCCAAAAATATGGTGCCCATTAAATGTTTATTGAATATGTAATTTATGTCAGTAACACCCCAGATTTGAAGCACATTTTGAACAAAGGGAAGTATTCACTCAAAACCATTTCTTCTGAGCCACTGTGAAATTTATTTTACCAGACAAATAAAAGGACACATCAACTCAAAGAAAAATTCGCTTAACTAAACAGCATTCCAAGATAAATGACAAGAAAGATTTCCCCTGTGTACACAAGGCTATACTGTCCCATAACACAAGTGGGAAAGCAAGAACACACAGAGAATATGCATGATCTAGAAATGACTTGATGGTACATTGTGTCATATAACATATGTAACCAGAGCACATGATCTTGGGTAATTCACAGCCATAATGGTCAATGTTCCCTAGTAATGTCATCAGGAAAGCTAAGCTCTCTATAAAGGTGGGGTCTTCCCATACCCTGTCCTCTCTACTGCTCACTGCTGCTATTGATTTTCCACCATTGCTACTGTTGTCTCTGCTTTCTGCTACCATGTGCTAGTCTTTGACTACTATGCTTCTTCAAAGGCAGAGATCTGCCAGCTGTTTAACTTGATACACTCATGAGTATTTAGCTCTTTGATGATTCAGAAACCTCCCCCTCCCAGCCAGGCACTCAGCCAGTTAGCTTGAGAAATGCCTAGGCATTTTAAAATGTCTTTTAAAGTTACCTCTGGGGGCAGAGCCAAGATGGCGGAGTAGAAACAGCTCATCCAAGCCACTCTGCCCCCAGATTCCCCACAAACTATGTAAAAGGGGACTCTGAACAACTTCTGGAGCCCCAGCACCCACAGAACGACAAAGAGAAGCTAACCTCCCACTGAGGACAGCCCAGCAGCCCTGCAGGAAGGACCAGCGCAGTGGTCTGGGACCTGGCAGCGCACAACACGCAGAGCGCAGGAAGCCGAGCTGAGCCTAGGTCTGCATGAACTGAGGTTTTAGCCCCAGGGCAGCAGGGCCAGCAGCCAGCTGGAGGAACCCCAGAACACCAGCAGCTGTGGTGACTCCAGAATTATCAACATAGACATGCCTAGGACAAAGTAAGAGGTTAGTGTCCTATGGACTTTGGGACCTGTTTTGGGGGGAATGCGTCGGCTCCCTCCCCTGGGGGCTAGAAGCTGCTGAGGAGACATGCCATTTTGTAGTTTTCAGAGGCAGCTCCAGCTCTTGGCCTGCAATTAATTGTGGGGAGATCCAGCGATCAGTCTGGGGGGGGGGGGTAATCGCTCTTGCTTTAACCTCCCTGGATCTGGATTGTGATCTAGGGTGGAAGTCGTGGGTGGGTTTACAGCTTGCCAGAAACGGAAGTTGCCCCCCACACGTTCAGGACGAAAATTCCTCTATCTGGCCTTAAAGCCATAGTGTGGCAACAAGCCCAAAAGTCAAGTAATTAAGTGGCAACATGCCAAGGCAAAGGAAACAGAAAAATGCAACCCTAGACTCCTATTTTGGGGGCATAGAGCGGGAAAATGACTGTGAGGTCAGAAGTCCTGCTCCAAAAGCCCCAGGGGAAAACATGAGCGGGTTGCAGGCCATAGAGGACCTTAAGAAGGACTTTAAAAATCAAATAAGAGGGGGCGGAGCCAAGATGGCGGAGTAGAAACAGCTCGTCCAAGCCTCTCTGCCCCCAGATTCTCCACAAACTATGTAAAAACGACTCTGAGGAACTTCTGGAGCCCCAGCACCCACAGAACGACACAGAGAAGCTAACCTCCCGCTGAGGACAGCCCAGCGCCCTGCAGGAAGGACCAGCGCAGTGGTCTGGGAGCCGGCAGCGCACAGAGCGCAGGAGCCCAGCCGAGCCCAGGTCCACTTGAGCCGAGGTTTTAGCCCCAGGGCGGCAGGGCCAGCAGCCGGCTGGAGGAACCCCAGAACACCAGGAACTGTGGAGATTCCAGAATTATCAACATAGACTTGCCTAGGACAAAGTAAGAGGTTGGTGTCCTATGAACTTTGGGACCTGTATTTGGGGAATGCGTCAGCTCCCTCCCCTGGGGGCTAGAAGCCACTGAGGAGACACGCCATTTTGTAGTTTTCAGAGGCATTTCCGGCTCCCAGCCTACAAATCGTGGGGAGATCCAGCGATCAGTCTTGGGGGGTAATCGCTCTTGCTTTAACCTCCCTGGATCTGGATTGTGATCTAGGGTGGAAGTTGTGGGTGGGTTTACAGCTTGCCAGAAACGGAAGTTGCCCCCCACATGTTCAGGACGAAAATTCCTCTATCTGGCCTTAAAGCCATAGTGTGGCAACAGGCCCAAAAGTCAAGCAATTGAGTGGCAACATGCCAAGGCAAAGGAAACAGAAAAATGCAACCCTAGACTCCTATTTTGGGGGCATAGAGCGGGAAAAGGACTGTGAGGTCAGAAATCCTGCTCCAAAAGCCCCAGGGGAAAACATGAGTGGGTTGCAGGCCATAGAGGACCTTAAGAAGGACTTTAAAAATCAAATAAGAGAAGTGGAGGAAAAATTAGAAAGAGAAATGAGAAGGATGCAGGAAAAGTATGAAATGAGGGTCAACAGCCTGACTGAGGAAAACAACACCTTAAAAAATAGACTAGCTCAAATGGCAAAGGAGGCCCAAAAGGGCATTGAGGAGAAGAATGCCTTAAAAAGTCGAATTTGCCAGATGGAAAAAGAATCTCAAAAGTTCACTGAGGAGATTCATTCCTTCAGAGTTAGACTGGAGCAAATGGAAGCTAGTGACTTTATGAGAAATCAAGATGCTGTTAAGCAGATCCAAACAAATGAAAGATTAGAAGGCAATGTGAAATATCTCATGGGAAAAACCACTGACCTGGAGAATAGATCCAGGAGAGACAATTTAAAAATTATTGGACTACCTGAAGGCCATGATCGAGGAAAGAACCTAGAAATCGCCCTTCAAGAAATTCTCAAGGAAAACTGCCCTGATGTTTTAGATCCAGAGGGCAAAGTGGAGGTTGAAGGAATCCACCAATCACCTCCTGAAAAAGATCCCAAAAGGAAAACTCCCAGAAATGTTATAGCCAGGTTCCAGGGTCCCCAGATCAAGGAGAAAATACTACAAGCGGCCAGGAAGAAACAATTTCAATATTGTGGACACACAGTCAGAATAGCGCAGGACCTGGCAGCTTCTACACTGAGGGATCGAAGGGCACGGAATATGATATTCCAGAGGGCAAAGGAACTGGGAATGAACCCAAGGGTCACCTACCCAGCAAAACTGAGTATTTGGTTTCAGGGGAAAATATGGTCATTCAGTGGAATAGAGGACTTTCAAGCATTCTTGAGGAAAAAACCAGAGTTGAATAGAAAATTTGACATCCAGACGCAAGAAGTAAGAGATTCCTGAGAAGGTAATCAGGGAAAAGAAATCAAAAGGAACTTATCAAAGTTGAACTATTTACATTCCTATATGGAAAAGCAATAACTGTGACTGATGATATCTTTCTCACTATGAAAATAATGGAAGAAGGGGTGTGGTCATATGAATACATATGTGAATGTGTGTGTATATGGTTACAGTTATATATGGATAGAGGGCATAGGTTGAATTTGTTGGGAAGGGAGAATACTCAAGGGATGAAATTATGAGGTGAGAGAGGAAGGTGGCAAGAGGAGATGGGGAGAGACATGGTAGGGTAAACTATCTCATGTAGGGGAAGTGGTTGCAAAGGAGGGGGAGAATAAGGAAGGCTAAAAAGGCAAAACCACATTCACATTGAATTTGGTTCAGGGAGAAAAATGACATACATACTAAATGGGATATCTCAACCTGCAGCAGGATAGGGGGAAGGGGGATGAGAGGAGGGATGATGGATGGGAGGGCATCCTTGGGGTGAGGGGAGGTTGGGAGTACCCACTATAGAAGAGGGACAGGATCATGTAGGGAATGGACCAGGTGGGGGGTGGGATGAATGGGAGGGAATTATAAGCAGCCTTGTACAATATATCTACCATGATAATGTTTTGCATAGCTAGACATGTACAACATATACTGAATTACTTATATCCCAAGAAGGAATGGGTGACAAGGGAGGAAGGAAATGGATCTGAAATTCGAGGTCGTAACATTAAATGTTTCAAATATATATATAAATACTATTATTAATACTCTTTTTGCCTATAATTGGGAGATAAGATGTGCAGGCATTGGGACACAAAGATTCATCTTCCTCTAATGGAAAAGTCGATGGGGGTATGGGAGAAGGTATGGGAGAGAGCAGATTGGAGGAAGCGATATCTTGTGGGACTGCTATTCTGGGAGGTTGGGTAGGGGAATAATGGGGGGAAAATGATTGTAACTCAAAATCTGGCGGTAATGAATGATGTAAAACAGAAGTTAATAAAGTATTTGTTAAAAAAAAAAAAGAAAAAAAATCAAATAAGAGAAGTGGAAGAAAAATTGGAAAGAGAAATGAGAAGGATGCAGGAAAAGTATGAAATGAGGGTCAACAGCCTGACTGAGGAAAACAACACCTTAAAAAACAGACTAACTCAAATGGCAAAGGAGGCCCAAAAGGGCAATGAGGAGAAGAATGCCTTAAAAAGTCGAATTTGCCAGATGGAAAAAGAATCTCAAAAGTTCACTGAGGAGATTGATTCCTTCAGAGTTAGACTGGAGCAAATGGAAGCTAATGACTTTATGAGAAATCAAGATGCTGTTAAGCAGATCCAAACAAATGAAAGATTAGAAGGCAATGTGAAATATCTCATGGGAAACCACTGACCTGGAAAATAGATCCAGGAGAGACAATTTAAAAATTATTGGACTACCTGAAAGCCATGATCAAGGAAAGAACCTAGAAATCACCCTTCAAGAAATTCAAGGAAAACTGCCCTGATGTTTTAGATCCAGAGGGCAAAATAGAGGTTGAAAGAATCCACCAATCACCTCCTGAAAAAGATCCCAAAAAGAAAACTCCCAGGAATATTATAGCCAGGTTCCGGAATCCCCAGATCAAGGAGAAAATACTACAAGCAGCCAGGAAGAAACAATTTCAATATTGTGGAAACACAATCAGAATAACCCAGGACCTGGCAGCTTCTACACTGAAGGATCGAAGGGCATGGAATATGATATTCCAGAGGGCAAAAGAACTGGGAATGAACCTAAGGGTCACCTACCCAGCAAAACTGAGTATTTTGTTTCAGGGGAAAATATGGTCATTCAGTGGAATAGAGGACTTTCAAGCATTCTTGAGGAAAAAACCAGAATTGAATAGAAAATTTGACATCCAGAACAAGAAGCAAGAGATGCCTGAGAAGGTGATCAGGGAAAAGAAATCAAAAGGAACTTATCAAAGTTGAACTATTTACATTCCTATATGGAAAAACAATAACTGTGAGGGATGATATCTTTCTCACGATGAAAATAATGGAAGAAGGGTGTGTGGTCATATGAATACATATGTGAATATGTGTGTATATGGATAGAGGGCATAGGTTGAATTTGTTGGGAAGGGAGAATACTCAAGGGATGAAATTATGAGGTGAGAGAGGAAAGTGGCAAGAGGAGATGGGGAGAGACAGGGTAGTGTAAACTATCTCATGTAGAAGAAGCAAGGGGACGTGGTTGCAAGGGAGGGGAAGAATAGGAAGGAAAAAAAGGCAAAACCACATTCTCATTGAATTTGGTTCAGGGAGAGAATGACATACATACTAAATGGGATATCTCAACCTGTAGCAGAATAGGGGGAAGGGGGATGAGAGGAGGGATGATGGATGGGAGGGCATCCTGGGGGGGAGGGGAGGTTGGAAGTACCCACTATAGAAGAGGGACAGGATCATGTAGGGAATGGACCAGGTGGGGGGTGGGATGAGTGGGAGGAATTATAAGCAGCCTTGTACAATATATCTACTATGATAATGTTTTGCATAGCTAGACATGTACAACATATACTGAATTACTTATCTCCCAAGAAGGAATGGGTGACAAGGGAGGAAGGAAATGGATCTGAAATTCGAGGTCGTAACATTAAATGTTTCAAATATATATAAATACTATTATTAATACTCTTTTGCTTGTAATAGGGAGATAAGATGTGCAGGCACTGGGACACAAAGATTCACCTTCCTCTAATGGAAAAGTCATAGGGGGTATGGGAGAAGGTATGGGAGAGAGCAGATTGGAGGAAGCGATATCTTGTGGGACTGCTATTCTGGGAGGTTGGGTAGGGGAATAACGGGGGGAAAATGATTGTAACACAAAATCTGGTGGAAAGGAATGATGTAAAACAGAAGTTAATAAAGCATTTGTTTAAAAAAAGAAAAAAATAATAAAGTTACCTCTTCTTGGGTTATAGTACTCCTTGATTCTAGTATCACTTATGACTTAGGCCTGGAAAATTCCTTTCAGTCCTTATCATATCCCAGCAGCACCCTCTTAAGACATCCTCACTTAACAGAACTGCAAAAGAACAACATGTCTCCATGACAGCCATATTCCTTTTATACCCCATAATGCTCGGAGTTGCCTAGCAAATAAACTTGGAGCAAGACCTAAAGGATCAGGGTGGTCAGTGAAATTTGTCCTAGTTTCTTTGTTCTATACTCCTACCTTTTTTATGCATTCCTGCCAACAACAAAATCTCACAAGTCCCTGAAAATGAATGAATGAAAGCTTTCATTTCCCCCCCTATATTACTACATTGACTCTTGGTCAGCTTGTTATCTACTATGATGCATTGATCCTAATGACTTCAGTTCTCTACTGTGCTTTGGCAATGGATGCTCAGCCTTGTTCTACATGTTTCTCCAGCCAAGGGATTTGGGTCAGGTATCAAGTGCTTCTGAAAATCATCTTTCTTCTCTGTTAGGTCTGACATAATGCTGCCTCCATCCTTTTATAAAGATATCCCTTGTGTGGCAGCATTATCATTTAATAAGGCAATTATATTCTTTTGGAGTAGAAAAAGCAGTGTACCAACAGATTTTTTTCCAGACATGTGAAATAAATTTTTAAAATACCAACCGTCTTCTTGATGACCAATCTGGTTTTAATGTGTGCCACATTAAACATTCTTTAAAAGCATCTGGAATTAGGGAGTTAGTGGTTTTACTCATTTTGTCAACTGATACCCATCATAATTTTTAAAAAGAAGAAAGGAAATATATGGCCTCCATAATGCTGGATAATGTACAAGGGAGGTGAATGAAAGTAATGGCCACATGACTGAAATTTCAATTTTCTCAAACTCTATGGTTTCATCTTCTGCATATAAAAAGAAACATCTGAGATAATTAGTTACCAACCCTCAAAGACCATTGTATCATAGATTTTGTAATGAAGTCCTTGGTGTAAAATCATATCATACTATTGTACTGAAGACCTTTATGGTTTATATGGGAATCCATGCTTGGAGGTAGGCAGGGAGGTCAGAATCTATACCCTCAAAACTGAGATTAGCCCTGACTGGAATTGGAATAGTTGAAGTATGAATGGTCTTCAAATATGCTTGTCTACAAATATTTATAGTGAGGACAAAAGATAAAGATGTTTGCACATGAGTTCCTTGAAAATCCAACAGGGTAGTGATGCTCCTTGACAGCTAAATGACCTGGTTGTTAGGGGGAGGGAAGATGGAGAAGAAAACTGAAGGGAAGAGGAGGTGAGTGCCAAAAATTCTAAATTGTTTTTTTTGTTTGAGGTTTTTTTTGTCTTTTTTGTTTTTTTAGAATTGTACTAAAGAGATGTGAAGAGGAATTGAACAAAGGACTGAATAGGGGCTACCTTATATCTTTTCTGGACTATGAGCCAAAAGTCCAACTAAGGAAAATTCTTTAGCCAGAATCCGAGTTATTCACTGTGTCAGGGTTCTTGTAGCATTGAGGAAAGTAATTTGGCACTGGAACAAAAAAAGAGTCTGGGACTCTGACAAAAAGAACCTTACTGCCTTTAAACCAGAGGTCCTCTATGTATTGAATATATTCCTTCTCATTTCTCACTGATAGAATCCCTCACTTCCTTTAAAGCATGATTCATATGCCACCTCCTTTATGGGGGCTTTTTTGAAGTCCTTCAATGACACACCCCCTCAGTTGTTAGTGTCCTCTCTTTCTTAAGCTTACTATTATTTGGTATGTACTTTTGAAATTTATTTACCCATGCACATGTTGTGTCTCCCTGGTCCCAACACTAGTAAAATATAAACTCCTCTCAAAGCCAAGAATTAGTTCATTTTTTTCAATTAGTTGACAAGCATTTTTTAAGCACTTAGTGTGCCCTAGGAACCTTGCTAAGAACAGGGAACACAAAGAAAAGTGAAAACAGCCCCTATCCACAAGTAACTCACATTCTAATAGGGGAGGTAAATCGGAGACATTCTCAGCAGTTAGCATAATTCCTTGTACATAATAGGAGCTAGACAAATGTCTCCAAGATTGAATTGTTGAATTTGAGGGAGACTTGGGTCTAGAAATAAAAGCGGAATGGGAAGAAGGTAGCAATACCTGAAGAATAATAGATAGATGTGAGAGAATCCTGTTGACTAAAGACCTGAATTTAATACAAAATAAATAAATTTCTCTTACTCTTCTCTACCCTTTGCCCTATGGAGAAAGCAGAAAGCTTTAGGTTCCAGAGTGAATTTATTCCATTTTTCCAGTGTGTGTCAAGTTTCCATGTCAGCCTTTAGTGATTACTTGATGTTGACTATATTGCTTCTTTTGCTGATTTTCCCCAGTCACTCATTATCATGTGATGATGTAAGCATCACCCATACATCCTGTGATATTTTGACCTTAATCTTATTAACATTCATTCATTCATAAGAAATCTTGTTCATTGTCTTGCCACCTGATACATTCTTGATACCTACATCTTCTACCCTCTTGTGACATATCATCTCTTCATTCTTCTCTTTGTAAGCATTCTAAAATTTCCTAAGAGGATAAAAATGTTTATGCTTATAATTTTATCCAAGGAAGATTTTAAAAATCATATTTTGTAAGTGCCTCACCATAACAACCAGATGGCAATCACAATAACTGTGAGTCCCATTCATTTCTGACTCAGCTACTCTGGACTTAATTACCGTGTCTGAGCTAAACACTGCTAAACATTTGTTGAATACCATAAGCCTGGCTTTTTGGAACCACAGCCTAGGATACCTTCAAAGCAGTCTCTCTTCATCAAAAGAGAAATAAATTTATTTGATAGTGTATCTAAAGTAAAATCAGCTTTTTATATTATAATAAATAATCAGTAGGGACAAAATGATCTCTCCATTGCCCAAAGATTTGATCTAAATTCCAGTTCACCTAGAAATCCTTAAAATTAATCATCAAATAATTGACCAAGTTCATCCCATTCCTAAAATTATTTATTTAACAGTAATTTGGGAAACAACAAAGTCATTTGCAAAACAGACCACATCAAATCATTGTGATGGCTGATGTTTGAAAATGGCCAACAGGGATCAAAATACCAATGAATGATTCTTTACTCAAACTGTTACTTATGAAGAGTCAATGAGATTTCAACATCAGTCAAAAACCAGCCCTGAACTCACCCCAGAAAGATTACTATGTGATGAGCATTGAATTTAAAAACAAAAAACAAAAAGAATAACACTTGTGCCAACCTCATTGCAAACAAAGAGAGCCATCTTCCCAAAGCTATGTTCCAGAGGTGACCTTTATACCAATCCTTATCACAATTAAGTGGGTTTGTCCTGTTATTCTCAATATGCATTATCCAGGCAGGAATTGGTGCCTTTGTTTGGGACTGCTTGAGATTCAGCTCACTCCTCCTCTATCTCCAGCCCTGATTTGCCTTTGACATATTGCTTGTATCCCCAGGCCTGGTGAGGGCTGGGACACCCATGGTGCTTTGTCAGTCATAGACAAGCTTTTGAAAGATCAAGTGATTTATTTCCCCCTCATTGGGAGGTGTTTTGTCAAACCCCAAGAAAGAATGAAAAGAGGGCTCTTCAAAAATGTATGTGGCTTAATATATTGTTCCAAATGTAAAATAAATATATAAATAAATGACCCAAGTGCCACCAGAGTCCAATGTTTGTGAGTTAAGCAATATTAATCAGTACTAAATTCAAGAAAATGCAAACCAATTGATGGCATAACCTTGAAATGAAACCAGAATGTTAAGTACCAATAAAAACTTCAAGTGCTTTGCCCTTCAACTGAATATTCTTGCTCATTTCTCAGAGACTAGAACAAAGGGATAAGGTTACTCTAAAATAAAACCGATTGGATGTACATCACTTGTAAAGAGTCAGTTTTCCTGACTCATTACACATTTTGCATGACCCCCAAACAGGAGAGAGGGAGGAATTTCATTCTGTTATACTAAATCACTATAAAGTTTGCTCATATTTTTTTTAACTTTTGAGGAAGTTTCACATCCTGTTTCCCTGTCCTAATTGCACATCTCCTAACCCTAACGGCACCACATTCTGTGGCTATGCAACCCCAGTTTGACATCACCATGGTAACTGATTCATTTGTACTTCCTCACATGATATCCCCTGTAACCAGAGGGACCAATAATTTTTGATATGGCTGGTCAGGCTAGAAATACTCAATGGCCATAGAAAAAGAACAAAATTAAATAATCCATATGAAGCTCAAAATTATACCCCTAGTCTCTTCATCCCCTCACTCTAACTTATTTAGCTAGCTGATCATTGATTCTCCATTTAAATATTTCAACACAAATTTAATTTCATCAATATAGTTATTTTAATCAATGGTGCAAATTGCAAGCTATACATGTATCTTCTCATCCTGAGTGATTCTTCTCTGTGCCTTTTCACAAATCTCCCATAGAACACCCACCCAACCATGCCATAGCTCTTCCCTTCAGAGTTTAACATTTTGTGGGTGCAGGCTAAGTATGCTTATCTGTTGTCCCTCACTCTCCCTACTGGACTGACCCACCTCCCTTTCTGGCCATCCATCTCCTTTTTATGTCATTTCTCACATGCCAGATGCCACCCAAGTTAACTGCACAACCCTAGTCACCAAACTGCAAATTCCATCATCAAAAGCACCAGTCCAATGACTCCTTTTTTTCTCCTTCATACTTCAATAGGTAATGTATGTAACAAATTAAACATCTCTTAAATTCTCAAGTGTTTCTTAGAATAAATGTAACCAAATAAGTAATCCTTGCCTTTTCTAAGGCATCCATTTTAAATAGATAAACATTTGTTATTTTACACATAATAGGAATGATAAAAGCTATAATGTGTGCTACAGTGAACATTTAGGAGTCACTCCAATAAAGCAAATCATTGCCTCTCCCACCATCTTAGGGGATAGCTCCTTATTTTTGGTTTGAGTTTATTTTGTTCCTAGAAGAGGCTGGTTTGGAAGGAAAGACAATTTTCTCCTTTAGTAATTTAGAGAAGACCAATCAATCAAAAACATTTATTAAGTGCCTACTGTGTACAAGGCACTGTGCTATCATAAGTAGAATAAATTTCATTGAATTCTCCTGTTTATCAGTCTTTCCCCAACTAGTTTAGAAAGCTATGGGAGGAAGGAAATAGGAGGGGAGGAAAGGACATTCCATCTTGAAGTTTCAAGTAAGAATAGTATTTTGGCATGGTGGATAGAGACCCAGCCAGGAAGACCTGGTTTTAAGTCCGCACTCTAATTTATATAAGCTGTTTGACCTGGAATGAGTCATTTAACCTCTGAGTAATTTAGAAACTCTATAAAAAGGGCAGGTAGGTGGCTCAGTGGATTTAGAAGCAGCCCTGAAGTTAGGAGAACTTGCTGAGTTCAAATCCTGCCTTAGGTAGCTGTGTGACTCTGGGCAAGTCACTTAACCCAGACTGCCAAAAAGAAAAAAAAAAGAAAGAAAAATATTCTATAAGACCATAAATTACAGAGAAGGTACTCACCTGAATTGAGAAGGGGATTTTCTTACCTGAGTGTCTAATACAATTGTACTCATGTAATACTGCATTTTGTTTATTTGTATTTTATGTATTCATTTATCCTTTTATTCATATAGAGCTTTAAAGTTTGCAAAGCATTTCACACATGTGAAATTTGAATTCAATCTCATTCGATGAGACATATTAACCTCATCTTATCCTTCCAACAACCATGTGATGTAGATATAGTTATGAACCCCATTTTGCAGATGAGGAAACTGACTCTGGGGAAAATGATGTGACTTGGCTAGGGTCACAGAGCTAGAAAGTGGAATCTGATGTCTGCTTGAGCCCAACTCTAACCATTATGCTACCTAACTTTCCATACCAATGAAATCATAGGCCTAGCCCCTAATCTTATTTCAGTAGAAACACATGCTAAAGGAGATTTTCTTTTTCTTTTCTTGAGTTTCCCAAATTAGCTTATTATCTTTTTCTACGAAAATATTGCAGAAATAACATTTTAACTAATTATAATTTCACTTCTGGAATTAGCAAGTGATGATGAGAAATGAGGATGCAACGTTGTTCATCAAAGTAATCTTCTTTCATAACCATTGTTAATTGCAAAAAGGGAAATAGATTATGGAAAGAAATGATTCAGTCATGATAAGGCTTCCTTATTCTATGAATGGAGAAAATGTTCACATATTTCATTTCAGCTATAAAATAACAGCTGGTGTTAATGTGGTACTTGTTCTATCCCATCTTCTACTGGAAGACTTTCCCAACTCCTCTCAATTCCATTGTTTTCCCTTTTTATTTCCTATGTTTTCTATATAGAGCTTATTTGTACATATTTATTTGCTTGTTGTCTTCCCAATATATCCCTGTCTCAGAGAGGAGGAAAGCAGAGAGAGTGGAGAGGCTAAGTGACTTTCCCATAGTAAGTACTGGAAGCAGGATTAGAGTCCAGATCACTAGGGACGTGAAGTTCACTAGCTTTCTCACAATACAACACTGCCTTTCACACAAATAATTTAAGAGCTGGAAGGGACAATATAGACTGTCTAATCCAGTTCTCTTATTTTATAGCTGAAGAAGTGAGTACAGAAAGGTTTAGAAACTTTTCCAAGATCAATGGTGAAGTCAGTACTTGAACTCAGATTTTCAATATTCAAGTCCAAGAGCTTTTCCTTCTCATAGCAGGGAATCCTACTTTCTGACACTAAGAGATGAAGGCTGCTTCCATGCTTGTCACTCCAATCTAGGTCTGTCAGTATGGGCATTGTGTATGTGCTATATATTTGCAAAACAATGGCAGTACTTATGGTTAAGGAGTATGTCCAAATAATGGCATCTATTCTCTGCTACACAGCACTAAATAGTAACCTATTAGCCCCAAATAGTTGCTTTGGCTCCCTAAGCAAGTGACTTTCTTCTAACCCATAAAAATAAAATACAACTAGCTATTTGGTCATCCTCACCAAACCACATAAATTCTCTGTCTAGGTTGATTTAAATCAGAGCAAGCCTGAA
This sequence comes from Gymnobelideus leadbeateri, assembly GCA_011680675.1. Classification (NCBI taxonomy): domain Eukaryota; kingdom Metazoa; phylum Chordata; class Mammalia; order Diprotodontia; family Petauridae; genus Gymnobelideus; species Gymnobelideus leadbeateri. Next base: position 577,762 of record WOXC01006809.1, on the reverse strand, counting down.
ATATCAATTCCTATTGCCAATGACCCAAAGTGATGAAGAGGGCGTAAGAAAGAGAAATGGAAGGAAGGCACAGAAAACAAAATGTAACAGGAACAAAGACAATGGTCCTTTGATTGATCATAGTCCTAAACAATGTTACCTCATTTTTTTTAATTTATGGGGAGGCAAACTACATATACTAAGTTATTGAATGGTGAAGATAACATGATAAAATTTAGTACTGTAATAAGGTGAAACTAATATCAAAATTAATCTAATCCAGTATTTAGACGCACAGATATGCATCTGTGTGTGTGTGTGTGTGTGTGTATAATTACTCTTTTTTTTCTCCATGGTAATTAGGACATAAATATAAACTGCCTACATCAATTACATTGTTTCTTTTACACAGCTGAAATGATGACTTCTAGAATCAGCTAAGTGGAGGAGAGAAGAGAATTGGGCCCAAAAGGAAGTTGTCTTTATGCCCTTTGGAACAGCTCAGGACTCATAAACCAGGTCACCTCAAACAGCTGGGTTTCTTCTTTCTCCTATGTAATCATGATGCCAAAATTTTGTTTTCCTTTTTTGGGTTTGCTAACTGTCCTAAATTTAACAGAATGAGTAGAGTGATTTAATAGAATGTCCCTGTCCCTCAATTGTATGTCTTACGCTGCCTGAAACATATTCCCTGCTGCTTAGGAAGAGGTAGAGCAAGTAATAACAATAGCAACCATAAAAGGACCAAATGGACGAAGAATGAACCAACAAATGGTCAGCTCTCTGGCTTTCTCTGATGTTTGCTTCCCAACATAATGTATATTTCCTAGCCTAAGTCTCTGACCTAGCAGCTATTTTTCCAATTTGTCTCACTACAATAAATTTCAGGACTCTGCAGACACCCTATAGCCAGTAAGGTATTTCCATTAAAATGTGCCCTCCTCCAAGTTCACCTTGTGTGCGTCTGATAGGAATTGCCTTAGTCATGTCATCCCTCCTACTCTATAAACTCTAGTGACTCCTTTGCATATCAAGAATCAAATACAAAAGCTTTTGCTTGGTGTTCAAAGTCATTCATGACCTAGTCACCTACCTCCTCACCCCAGTCTCCCTGCCCCTGCTTTCCAGGATTCCTACACCTTACTCTCTCCCACGTACTCTTTGATAGAGCAACCATAGTCTTCTTACTTACTGTTCCTCAAATAAGACATTCCTTCTGTTCACTCCAAGCATTTTCTCGGGCTATTCTCCATGCCTGGAATGTTCTCTCTACTCATCTCAACCTCACAACTTCCCTGGTTTCCTTCAAGTACCAACTAAAATTCCATCTTTTATAAGAAAACTTTCCTAACTGCTCTTAATTCATGTGTTTTCTCTCTTAATTATTTCCTATGTTCCTGTATATAGCTTGTTTGTATATATGTGTTTCCTTGTTGTCTCCCCCATAAGATTATAAGATCCTTGAGACTAGGGATTGTCATTTGCCCCCCTTCTGTATGCACAACACTTGACACAGTGCATGGTATACAGTAGACCAATAAATATTTATTGGTTGACCAATGAGTTTAGGGCCATCTAGAATCTGACACTCCTATGCTTGTTGATTGATTGGTGTAGAGGCCTTAGCACATATCTGCTAGCCAGTATAAGATCCATGGAGCCTCACCTGATTCTTCCACCTTGGCAAGTTGTAGAGACTTCCAGCTGCTTGATTCCAAAATTCATACCTTTTAGATCCTTGAATCATGGATTTGGAGCTAGAAGACCCCTCAAAAGTCATCTAGTCTGATTGACTTCATTTTACTAATGAGAAACCTGAAGCACAGGGAGATTAACTTTCCCAAGGTCCCACTGGCCGTATTTGAGCCCATATCCTCTCACTTCAGAGCCAGGGCTCTTTCTACTGTACCACAATGTTTCCAACACTGAGGTAAACTAAGGCAAATAAAGGTTAAGTGACTTACCTGGCATCTCAGAGCTAGTAGCATCTGAGACCAGATTTTAACTCAGGACTTCCTGACTTCAGGCCCAGCACACTATCCATTATGCTACCTAACTTCTGTTACTACTTTAAGTAGTTATATAATAACCCTCATATCTAACTACTATATATTTACATATATTCACTTTATATCTATGATGCATATAAAAATATGCATGTATGTATTTGTCTCCCCCGTTAGAACATACACTTTGTTTCATTCTTTGTACTTGTTTCCCCAAAATACTGTTAGATTGACTGATGATGCTTACATTCTAGAAGGACATATTATCTTATCTAAATATTACCATATAATAAAGGGGACAGTACCAGGTGAACCAGATTTCATGGTAAGATCTGGACTTAAGAAAAATTACTTTGTCACTATTATGTAAGGTAAGAGTGGAGTGGGGAGAGACTTGAGGGAGGGGGATCGATTAAGAAGCTAATTTAATAGTCCAGGAGAGAAGTAAGAGCCTGAATTAAAGTGCTAGCTATGTGAATACAGAAAGGACCAGATAGTAGTGATGTTATGGAGGTAGAAATGTCAAGATTTAGCAAGTGACTGGATGTATGGAGAAATAGAGACTGAGAAGTCAAAGATAACAGGGAAGTTACAAACCTGAAGGAGGGGAAGGAAGATAGGTTGTCAGACAGAAATAGAAGAATTTGGAAGAAAGGATTATATGGAGAAAAAGATCATGAATTCATATCTGAACATATTATGAGCACAGTGACCATGTCTTAAGTAAACTTTGCATCCCTCAGTACCTAGTACAATGTTTTGGACAAAGGAATTCTTTAATAAATGATTGTGAGATGGATGAGGGTTGAATACCCAGTATTCGGAATACTAAAAGAATACACTAAAAAATACTACTAGTTTTGAAGATCTTTTTTCAGTATTTGATCCAAATCAAATCCAAATTGTAAGGTGAACCATGCAACATCATACCAACGTGGAACACTTGTATAATCACTATCCTAAAGATAAAAGGAAAGAAAATGGTAGCTGCAGAGAATGTACATTCTGATGATAAAGTGGGGTAGGACTGAAAGTAATTGACATGCAATGGGCCTCAGGGCTAACCCAATGCTCAGGGTCATAGCTTCAGAGCAGATCAGAAAATCTATGGCAAACAGCACTCAGAAGTCCACAGAAACCAGGTCACTATTGTGTAAACACTTTGCACTGCTTTGTAAACAGACAGAAATATCACATCAGTTTGGTATAAACAGACTAATAACATGCAGAAACCAGGGACCTTCTCTGCAGAAGCTTTGTGAACATTGAACAGAATCTCATGGATCACCATCTTTGACTTATATCTGAGCATCTTCATATGAGTGAGTAGACCACTTTTCCTGAAATGTGGTTGAATAGAAGCTGACATCATCATTTCAGAAGACAGGACAACTGACTTTTCAGCTTTTAAAAACTTTCAAGACCTGGCTTGGAGTCCTAGCCCATAAATGCAGTTGGCTGCTGGCCTGAGCCTGTGCTATAATCCTCAAGGCTGTTCTTCCTGCTTCTCAATTCTATAGCTATTTCGTACCTATAATTCAAGAGCTGTGCTTTGGATACACCTGAAACCAGCAGATTAGACTTGGGTCCCTGGGACAGACAAAGGAGAAAAGAAATCCATACACAATAATAATTATAACATATTTGTGGCTATAAAGTAGTTTACATATTTTATCTCATTTGAATCTTATAACAGGCTGGTGAGGAGTGATCCCCTTTTATGAATGAAGAAAAAGTTGTGACTTGCCTTAGGCATCCCTCATTTAATAAGTGATTCAACAGGAACTTGAACCAAAATATTTTGACTCACAGTGTAGCAACACAAGTAGCTGTTCATTTTCTCTGGCCTCTTGGATGTCTTACAGATGTTGAAACAGAAGACAGGAAGGATGGCTAGGTGGCACAGTCAATAGAGCACTGGCCCCTGGAGTCAGGAGGACCTGACTTCAAATCCGGCCTCAGACACAATACTTATTAGCCATGTGACCTTGGGCAAGTCACTTAACCCCAATTGCCCTGCCTCTCCTCTCTAAAAAGCAAAAAAACAAAAAACAGAAGACAGAGAAGGGGCAGCTGGGTATATACATGTATATTCATATACAAAGTAGCTATATGACCATGGGCAAGTCATATTTCTCAAATCTCAGAACCACGTATAATTCTCTAAAATGAGAGATTATAATTCAGTTGCCAGTCTGCATCAGGGGAAGGTATTTCCATAATTAGAGTTCTCAACATGGATGAAATCAGAGGTTTAGAACATACAACACACATATACACAATATAATACACATACGTGTGTATGCACACACATATACAATGCATATACATGCACGTGTGTGTATTCTCACATGTATTGAACACATGCATATATGCACATATACATATGTATGCATATATATGCATATATATACATATATATATATATATATATATATATATATATATATATATATAAAACCCATTGCAATGTAGGGATATGGTAAACACAAAGACCCCCAAAACTATTTATTTCTTTTTGCAAGTATTTATTATTCCTCTCAATGGATCTCCAAGTTATTTTTTTTTAATCCTCACAATAATCATGCACAATGGCCATGTCCAAAAATTGTAGATATGATTCTTGATTTTATGTAAGTCACTTCTCTGGCAGGAGGTGAGAGGTTCCCTAAAACCACTTCTGGGGGGTTACCATGGGGCTCTGGAGTCAGAACTTTGGAGAAGTTAGCCTAGAGCACAGCCATTGAGGATGGTGGGTGAAGGGGACTATCGGGTAGCTTTCTGTTTAGCTAATTATTCTTGTTTACTAGATCCTAAATTCAGTTATTTCTCTAACACTGTAAATCCTACAAATTTCCTCTACATGTCAGTCTCCCAGTAACTTCATCCTAGTTAAAGCCCAAGTAGGAATTGGACTTATGATTTCATTCTTTTTTTTTTTTTTTTGGAGGGCAATTGGGGTTAAGTAACTTGCCCAAGGTCACACAGCTAGGTTTTTTTGTTTGTGTGTGCATTAAGTGTCTGAGGTAGGATCCGAACTCAGGACCTTCTGACTCCAGGGCCGACGCTCTACTCACTGCACCATCTAGCCGCCCCTATGATTTCATTTTTAAAGGGAAATCCCAGAGTAGAAACTCCTTTTACCAAAGCAGGTCATTACTTCCTTTGCAACTTAAAATTTTACATAGTTGCCCAGAGCATTGAGAAGTTAAGTGATTTGCCCATGGTCACACAGCCAGTATGTGTCAGAGGCTCCCAGGCCAGTTTTTTTTTTTTATTCATTATGCTGTGCCAGGCTGCCTCTTTATAGCTCTGAATATTCCAGATAAAGGTTGAGAGGCAGAAAAAGTATTGGCCTTCCCTAATCTTCCCTCTTTTATCCACACTATAAGTCCTACTTACAAATATATCAAATTAATTTATCTTCAATATTTCCATACCCTATAAATGCTATTTTTTCTAGTATTCATCATTACTTCAAGCATTTTGACACTTTGATATTTCCCTTGAATCATTAATTCTATACACACACATATTAATACATATACACACATATCTACCATATGTACACCTAGCTATACAGATATATATGAAAAAAATATATATATATAAACCTTATCTCCTAATTCCATTATATATGTATATGTGTATATACACATATGTATAAAATACGTATGTGTATATGTATATTGATATATTGAGTGGATATAGATGTAATTAATAGATAAAACATTAATATCTTTCTATATATACATACATATATGCACATGTGCATGTAAATATTTATCTCCTAATTCCACATATGTGGAATTACATAGAGTAATAGTGTGCATGTGTATATGCACATATATGTGCATATGCTTATTTCTACACATATACATGCCTTATCTCTTAATTATATGATAAACTCCTTCAAGACAGGGATCTTAGTGTCTGTTTTTTTTTTTAAACAATTCACAATGCTACCTGAGTCATAGAAGTGACCCTCCATTCTTGAAGGTCATGGCAACGAAGGCCAATCTTGGTAGGGTTCTCCCAAAATGGATAAGTTTAAAGTATGGGTTGTATGTGTCTCATCCAAAGACAAGCACAACTAAGTTTTGAGAGGCTCATTACCAGACAGGCAGTGTTGGAAGAGTGGGAGGTGAAGGGATGAATGTTTCTGATGCAGCAACTCTCGAAAGTTGTATATTGAAGGTATAAAGGAATCTTGATATGAATCAGTAGAATAAGTCCTTATGCCCAGGACACTATACATCCTTGAAAGTATACATTCATATAATATAGCAAGTTTTACAAAGTATTTGCCTCATATCAGTCCTATAATGTAAGTAGTACAGGTGCTACAGTTCCTATTTTACAGAGAAGAAAATTAAGATTCAGAGACTGTTAAGTGACTTGCTCCAGGTCCTATGGAATGTGTAAGAGTCCAAAACTGAAGCCAAGTACCCAGTGACTATATCCAATATTCTTGCCCAATATTACCCTTCATCATCCTTTCTCTTCTTCTTAGTTCCCAGTATATCACCTTGATAAAAAAAAAAAAACAGTCTTTGTTGAATGAATTACCCAACAAATTATAACAAGCATGCATGTAGGAGGAGGGGTGTAGTTAGAAATTCATCCTCAAAGTCATGGAGACCTGAGTTCAAGTGTACTAGCTATGTAACCCTCAACAAGCCATTTAACTACTCAGTGCTCTTGACAGCTACTCTAATGCTCTTAAGTAGCAGAGATTGCTACTGACCATTGAGCCTTCTACTAAAATGTAAAGAGGCTGCAAACTACACCATTAAAAATGTAGGCAACACACTGAAGAAGTCAAAAGGTGGACTCAAGCTCCAACTCTGCCATTTACCTTGGACATAACCCTCCCCATCTTGAGACTTCATTTTCCTCATTCAAAAAGCAAGGATACACATCTCAGTTCTGTGATTTTGTAAAAGAAGAATTTTTTTCACTTTTATTTTTAGTATCTCTCAAAATAATTCCTCATCCAAAAATGAAAATCTCCTCAGTGAGCCATTCAAACTTTCTCGATCACAGATGACATGAAATTCTTGTGTTCAAAGTTGACTTGAATTTTATTAAATGGGATTGATGCTACGAGGTCTTATTTAGGACCTTGAGAGGCCATGAGCGGTTGATGCCATTTTGAGGCTTGGGATTCATGCTGACAGCCTCAGGAATCTGGCAGTTCCCTCTTGGGGTCAAAGTACCAAATAAATGTAGACAATGACAGTGTTTGGGCCATCCCGAAGTGAACATTTTAGACAATCATCCAGATGTTTGTCTCCATAATGCCAAGCTTCCACATGCTTGGAAAAATCCAGATAATTGCCTGGAATTTTCCAGTGGTTTTGACAAGTTGTAGGCAAAGCCTTGAGTTGCTACTCTTTGTACCTACAATAGACTTAACAGTAGAGTTTTTAAAGTGTAAGAGAATAGCTTTAAAAAATTTAGCATCAAATTCTCATCCTGGAGAGCACTATGGTAATATTCCCATAACAACGCTTTTTAAAAAGAGAACATGGATGTATCGTTTGTGGTTTCTGAGACCATAGGTCAAAAGCCCACACTGTCAGAATCATGTGGCACCAAATATTCACAAAGAATGCACAGAATCTATGGATTAATATTCCACAGTTAGTATTTCTGTACCGTTCATTCTCTAAAGCAGTATTTTTACCATCAGGGAACATGCACAGTTTAAAAAAATGTGCTTTGCTTTACAACTAAGACATGATTGATGTTTCACTAGCAGAGACTTTTCATAATACAACAGATGTCTCCTGACAAGAAAGTTATTGGTACAAGTAAACTATATTATTGCAATAATGTTAAGGTTCAGATTTTAACAGGGCTGGGTAAAACAGGAAGGAAGAGGAGGAAGGAAAAGGAGGTGGGGAGAGATGAGAGAAAAGTAGGAGAAAGAGATGAAGTTAAATGATGGAGTGAATAGATTGACTGCACCTGAACTCAAGAAGGTCTGAGTTTAAACTTAGCTCTAGATACTTACTGGCTGTATAACCCTGGGCAAGTCATACACATTTCTTTGAGTCAGTTTTCTCATCTGTAAAATGTGGGTAATAACAGCCCCTACCTCTCAGAGCTTTTCTGAGTATAGAATGAAATAATTTTTGTAAAGCACTTTGCAAACCTTGAAATTATATGTAAACATGAACTATTATTATACACAACTGGATGTCATCATTAGCCTAGAATATAGACACACTACATTGTTGTTGTTTGTCCTTCATTTTCAAAGAGGACTAATGACATCATAGGTAATGTCTTGACTCATGTGTGAATAGAATTTAAGTGAGAGAGTTACCCAAAATCATCAGCATCTCTCTTCCAGAGTTATCAAAGTCCAGTGGCTAGACAAAAGTCAAGACAATTGGAAATAGCCCAGGATGCAAAGGATGACCTTGTCATCTTTGATGCCTGATCAAGCTCTAAGTGCCTAATTCAGCCATCTTCATGGCCATTGCAACAAATTGTTCTCATCTACCTATTGCACTAGGGGAGGTCTTCATATGCTTGGGGTAGAGACCTGTAGCAGCAAGCACCCTAGAATACCTAAGATGGCTGCTAGCTCAGGTTCTTTGATCTGCTTTTCTAAGGGAAAGTAACTCAAAAGAGGTTAACAGTCTTAGTTTAATCAAACATATATCATTTACCTAGTTTGGGGGTGGGGGGGGGAGTCCATGCTCTGAACTTTAGAGAAAATACAAACAGAAGTTACAAGCAGACCAAAAAATAGAGACAGAGAAAATAACACAATTCAACAGACCAACAGACAGGGCTTCTAGCTGTGTGACCATTACATAGCTACATAGTTAGTTACCAGAGAGAGAAGCAGAAACATCTGAGTTTTCAAAACTGGGAGGGGGAGGAGGAGGGCTCAAAGGCTGCCCAAAGGCTCAAAGGCTGCTTATCTAGCGAATTCACAGAACTCTTTCCATAAATGAGTCCCAAAGTGAAATCTCACATTAGGGCATATATATACCTTCTCCAGGGTCAGAAGACATCACAACCTTCATGACCTGCTGCCTAATTACAAAGTAACTAAAGGTGTGTTGAAAAACAAACCTCCCCTAAGAAAACTTCTCTTGTAGGGCATGAAGTGAGACAGGGAAGGGGCAGGGAAGATCTTCAAATTCCCTTACCACTACAAAATCCCCCCCAACTACTCACCAATGGGTTTGAGGCCCATTAGTTATCCTCAACCTGTTTTAGCCCAACTACAGAGATGGTTTTACCAGGGTGTGGCTGCTGTACATGCTGTAGCTTCTTGGAGCCACAGGTGAAAGTTGGGTGCTAGATAGACACTAAAGGTGGCTCAGCAAGCCCTTATACCAGGAATGCTAATTCTTCTTGAACACCCCATACACACCAACACATTACATAAAATTAGTACTATTTTACTTTGTTATTCTGCCCCTCATTAGATTAGATACAGGCATGTGTGTGTGTGTATGCGTCTGTGTGTATTTGTGTGTGTGTCTCACAGGCACACATATATTTTTTCAACATTTTAGCACCCTGTAAGTGGTACATTCAAGAAATTATCATTACTTTAGGACTTTGACAATTAGATTTTTCCTGGCATCATTAATTCCTTTTTCATCCAAAGACTCTTCTGGCCTTCACAAGGTTAACATACATGTGAGTACATATGTGTGATGTATGTATATGTATATGTGTATGCATGTACACATATGTGTGTGCACACAATACTCTATATATACATTTACTGCATGTATAAATGAAAAGTAGATTTGTGTGTGCACTTATACAAATAAGAATGTATGCACATACATTTTACATATACACATATGTGTGCAGATAACTTCAGCAAACCCTAAGTTGTTTCCTTCTTTCCTAAGGCCACTAATTTGTTAGTGACTTGAACCAAATGAACAGAAATAATCAAGGCCAATACTATTATCAGGAAAGTACAATCAAGAAGACATCAGTGACTATTGACTATGTGCCTATCCTCCCATTTCTCTGTAAAATCTTTATGGAAATGAGCTGTCAAAGGTGTCCTTGGTGAAAATATGAGAAGGGAACAGGCAGGACTTCTAAGTGATTTTTGACAGCAGACCTCATCCTCACAATAACAATTGATTAAAGGGTGTGAAAAATGTAAGACCTTCTCATTTGTTGAGTGAATAGAGAGATATGCAGCCTTCAATTTCCTCCTGCAATGAGATTCCTCTACATTTACTGGTTAATAGGTAGGTTTCTACTGTCCTAAAATAATTAGGGCATTCCTCTTATTCTGAGATTTAGTTGCAGACAGCCGTGACGCATATAGGAGGAGGGAACTCTTCAGTATTTTGCTGAAACATAAATTACATTATTGTGAATCTTGCTGTTATTGAATTTTAAAAGTCTTAAATCTGAATTAAGAGGACAGATTTCATAAGATTTTAGAACTTAGAAATCTTTTGGTGAACCCTGAACAAAGAAGCTGCAGAATATTCCCCTGACATATTACGCCAAGGAAATATGGCACTTTTTTAAATCATGAAAATCCAGAATGTTTCTTTATATTCTCCTGAGGTTCAAAATAAATTTACTATAGATATTTTATTTTGTTGTTGTTTAGTTGTATCTGACTAGTCATAACCACATTTGGGATTTCCTTGCCAAAGATACTGGAGTATTTTGCCATTTCGTTCTCCAGTTCATTTTTTATAGAGGAGGAAACTGAGGCAAACAGGGTCAAGTGACTTACCCAAGCTCACACATCTAGTAAGTGTCTAAAATCAGATTTTACTTCATAAAGGAGTCTGACTCCATGCTCTGCACTTTATTTACTGTACCACCTAGTTGCCCAACATTTTGATTTTGTATAAAATATGTGTTTATATATGTATAATATAGGTTTCTTTTATCTATAAGTCATTACCCATTATCTGCCCCCTCATAAAATTTTCCCTTGTAATTAATAAAAGGTTAAAAAAACAACAGACCATATCAGTGACTGTGTATGACAGGGTATGCAACCTTTACACACCTAGTAGCCCACCCTGTCAACTGAGAGATGAAATTATTAACATCAAAATTGGCTGATAAGAATTTATTTTCACTAGAAAAATAACAAGTAAAAATATCCAAACTTGATGTGATTCATGTACATTGCCAAGCATGCATAGTGACATAGGTCCAAATACAAAAGATCAAAACTTCTTTCCATGATGTGTAAACAAAACCTATCTCCGTTTCCTCCTCTGTAAAATAATGATAAAATTTCAACCAGCTATATCTCAGAGTTGTTATGAGTAAAACATTTTGGAAACCTTAAAGTATTACATAAAACTGAGTTATTTCTATTGCTATTATCATTAACAACAATTCCACAGCCTCAGAATTAATAGATAACCCAAATAATGCCATGGACCTGGAGAGCTGAGAAGGGGAGCAAACTGAAATTGGATGACAGTTTGACAAGCTGAAATAACAGACTAAATATAAAAAAGATGTCATCAGAAAGATATATGACCAAAATAAAGGGGGTCATATAGTGAGAGCAAAAGGAGTACTGATGAAAAACCCAGGAATCCCACTGATAGTCGCATAATATCAAGAAAACTAGAAGGTGATCCCAAGCAAGTTGAGTTGGATCTACTAGGGAGAATTTACTAGAAGACAATGGTAAGAATCACATGAGATGGGTAGTCATGGATAAGCTGCAATCAGCTTTAGGGATACAGCAAAGCAAGTAAATATACATTTATGAATTCATCCCAAAAATAATTTGCACAAGTTAAGGATGGATAGGCAAGAATAGTTCTGTCTGCCCCTGGGGATTCTGCTTTCCTCTGATTGGAGAGGGTAGGGAGGGAACATCAAAGAACTCCATCCAGATCCTCCATCTAAGGAGGGCTCCCAGATTTTCCATTTAATGGGAGTATACAGGGCAGCCATCTAATAAATTCCCACACAAGTTCAGAATTTCATCATGCCTCTATGATGGAAACCCCTTCTTCCCACCTTTACACCTTATTTCATGGGTTGTCTTCCCCTGTTAGAAGGCGATCTCTTTGAGGGCAGGGGTTGGTTTAGTTTTCTTTTTGTTTGCTTTTTTTTGCTTTTATTTGTATTTCCAGTGCTTAACACAGTATCTGTTACATAGTAGGCACTCAATAAATGTTTACTGACTGACAGACATGGATGCTTAAAGTAACCTGAATAACTTTCAAGTCTCATTTTTGGGACCTACCAAGATTTGAGTTTTGAGTGAATACCTAACGTCTTTCTCTGTTTTAGCTGAAGAAAAAAAGTAATCAAAATTTGATGATTGGCTTGGCTCCAGTGAAGAGATTGGAGGGTGCATCTTCTCTTCTTTGTAGTGGTGGTCATCTACAGATGTGGAACACTGTATTTACTGGCAGATTTGATTGGCATGCTACTTTTAGCAGCCTGCATTGTTTTGTTTTTGTTTTTTTTGTTTGTTTTTTTACTTTTTCATTTTCAATCTTTGTTATAAAGGATGTATTTCTGGAAGTGGAGAGATGCATCTGGAAATGAAGTCACTGTAACATCAAAAGACATCAATAAATTTCTGAGGTGATGCTTAGCATGCTCAGGGAAAGAGAAAGCCATTGTTAATTAATTTTTCTATCTTTGTGTGGCCTTGTAATTTTCTCCATAATTCATTGCTGCTGCCAACAAGGTGAATTGAAATCAGCCTGAGGGTTATTGGTGATGCTTTGATGAGTCTGTTTAGGTATTTCTGGAGCCTTTCTTTCCCCTTATCAGGAGTTTTGACGATGGGAGGCCTGTGTGCTGTTGGTGGTAGCATTGTGCTTCTATTTGAGGAGGATGCATATCCATCAGTCATCCATGCCAAATTTGGGAGCTTGAAGACAAGCAATGCCAGACTGCAAGGTTAAGCCCTGGTTGTGATATCTTTGAGATGAAAGATCTCTCCAAAAGAAATGACATTCTTTACCTTTTTTCATGAACTCCCCTTTATCTGAAAATCTAGCTGGGCTTACTGCTCTAATGGTAACTCAACACTGTGATAGCTTGTGTAAACCTGGTTATTTTCACACCAGGGTAGTTTTGTTTTCCCATAAGAAAAGGGCTAGTTTAGAAGGAACTCAATTATCCTAATTGTCAAAATTGAAATAAATTGCTCTTATTTTAGGATGTTGGTAGATGGACTAAAGACCTTGAGACCCTATAAGTCATAGAAATAAGACAGTGGTTCTAGAGACAAGCAAACACTGGTTCTGGCATCTTTCTAGCTTTTTATTTACTCCTCATGGTATGGAAAGAGTATTAACTTTGAGACAGAGGAACTGAGTTCTAATCCTGGCTCTGTCTCTTACCCCCCATGTGACCTTACACATGACACTTATCCTCTCTACATAGTGTGGAAGTTGGACCATGTGACCTCCAAAGTCTCTTCCAGTTATTCTATGAAATGCCAAGTGAAAAAACTGGTGCTAAACAGGGCTCCTCAGACCTCCCTGCCTCAGTGGCTACATTACTTTCCACCATCAATAGGCCATGCCATTGAGTTTATGAAACAGTTGCTCAAGGTTGTAGGATGTATCTATATTTTTTATTCTTTTTCTGAGTAACAATATGCCTCTTAATGGTGTAGTTCATCAATGAATTACATTCTCATGTTCGCATTTCGATAATAAATGGATAACGTGCTTTCATTCATTTCATATGCCCTTTGGAAATGAAGCATTTTTATTGTCTATACCAATTGGGAGGGTCTTTGCTGAAATTCCAGTGGATAGGGAGCAGTATATTTGGAAGAATACTCACATTCAAAATGTTAATACAAAAAAATTATTAAACCCCAAGATGTACATTACTTTGCTCTGACACTGGGGATACAACAATGAAAGATGACACTGCTCCTGGCTTCAAAAGGCTTACAATTTAGTAAGGCAATTGTTTTTGTCTGTTTGTCATATTCCTAATGCCTAATATAATGCCTGACAGGTACACAAAGAAATTCATATGTGTGTGTGTGTGTGTATGCATGCACATGCATAAGAGAGAATTAGATATAGTATGTGAGGCAGGAGAGATCATTTGTAATCAGATAAGGGAGTGAATCAAGAGGATTTCATACCAAAAAACAGGTCACATGAGTAGAGCTTGGAAGGAAGAGAAAGATTTTAACAGAGAGATGTAAGGAGAGAGTGTAATATAGATGTAGGCAATGGATCGGACAAATGTATAGACAGTACAGGATAGATTGAGTAATAACTGGCAGTCCGTTTTGTTTGGAAAATGGAGTGTGTGAAGGGGAGTAATCCAAAATAAGTATAAAAACAATGTAGATTGGAGACAGATTGTGTTGGGTCTTATTTGTGCTTTGAACATATTTAGGAGAGAAATTGCATTATGAAATTAAGAACCCTTTCGGAAAACCATGCATATATGGGCACAGAAATCCAGATGTTCTTTCTCCAGGAACTGAGCATTTAAGGGAAAGCTGTCCATAGCTTTACCTTTAAACATGGGGGTAGCTCATCTTGTCCCATAACATTCCAAGAAGTAAAACTCTCAATTGGCTGAGAAACAAAATGATTGAGTCATTTACAAGCTACTATACCATTAATTCACTAAAGCAATACGATCTGGCACCAATTCCTACACTTGACACAAATTCCTGAGCTCACTTCTCCAGAAATGCAAACTCTCCCTAGGGCTCTGAACTCTGGTTTCAATTTAGAAAGAATGATGAATGGAATACAGAGGGTCATGTGACATGCAATTAAATAAAGGGGACCAAAAGTCCAGAATAAATGAAGTGAGGACTGTAATCATCCACGTCAATGTTTTGCTTATACTTATAAAAAGGCTGTGGCGTGGGAGAAGGAGCAAACTAATGATTATGATAAGAATAGGGACCAAATTTATGATTTCATTGATAAGGGGTATCCCAGGGGAGAAAACTGCCTCTATCAATGCAGATTGATAACCTTTTCTGAAATTTAAAGCATTGAGAGGTTAAATGACTTGTCTAGGGTTGGTTACATAGATATCTGAGATGGGACTTGAACCCAGGTCCTCTTGGCTTTAAGGTCATCACTTTTTCCACTATTTCACCTTCCCTAAAATGACAGCTTATGCTTCCCCAAAACAAAGAGAATTCTAGGAATGTTCATGCAGAGGAAAATCTGGATTATGCTGCTCTGTTCTACATATCTGTTCTGAGATAGATTGTAATTATAGATGAGATTACTTCATTGTTATTCTGAATTTCCTTTATTCTCCCTTCCTCTTCTAGACTTCAATCCTTCCTTCCCTTGCTCAAAGGCAAATAGAAACCCAGGGGCAAGCTTGAACCACAAGACCTAGAGTCAAAGCAAGTATGAAGAGAGAGGACACTAGGGGTTGATCAGGGATGATGGCCAGGGTGGACCAAAGATGGGCCATCATTTTTTCTTAGGTGAATTACCTTTAACTTGAAACAAAATGTTTAAAAGGAGACAGAGTACAAAATAAATTCTATGTCTACAGTCCTGAGAGTGGACTTTTAGATGCCTAGTCTTCAGACCTAGCTTTCTTTCTCTTCCCTTGTCATTACTTGCCTTTCCCATAAAGAAGTGCTCAAGGTATGAGGGGTACACAGCACTCATAGTTCAATCACAGGGTTGCCTAATTCTTTAATGGGCCCAAACCCCAGATCTTTACTGTGGTGATGGCTCTCTGACCCCACCATCCCTATGATTTTTAAAAAAAAAATCAAAAGCTGCCGAAGCTAGAAAAGACAATACTCAGAACTAAACTCTCGAACACCCAGCTCCATTCCATCTTTGTATGCCCTGAACTTAGAGGAACAGTGCCTGCCAAGTAGCCAGCACTACACTGAATTACACAGAATTTCTGTCATTTTCCACAAAGCAGTATACTATTTTTGTCCTGCCCACATACATATACCACTTTCTCCATCCCTCCAATGACAGGTGTTAGTCAAGAAAGAGAAAAGGACACAACATCCTCCCTACCTATGGAGATTACTTCAAGAATTGCTGATTTCTTTACCAACACAGATCACAAATCTTTTGTCTTTCTTTTTAGTTAAATTTTATGTTCAGTTGGCAAAAATCTGCCTTCTCTCTCTCCTAACCACCTTTAAGTTGATAATAAAGGAAAAAAGAAAAGCCCTATTGCAAACATGTAGGCAAGCAAAATAAATATCTGCATTGTTCATATCCAAACTAAATGATAAATATATATATATATGCATATATGTGCATGTGTGTGTGTGTGTGTGTGTGTGTGTGTGTGTGTGTGTCATTCTGCACTCTGAGTCTTTAATCTCTCAATCAGGAGGTGTGTGGTTCAACATTAATCTTTAAGAATCATGTTTGGTCATTGCACCGATCAGAATTCTTAAGTCTTTCAAAGTTGTTTATCTTTACAATATCATTATTGTATAAATTATTCTTCAGGTTTTTTTGTTTTTTAGGTAACCAGTCAATTCTTCCTATTTCTGTATTTCCTTTTGCTTCTATGATATCCAACTAGTTTTGATTTTTTTAAGATTCAATTACATATGATCTCTAGGCTTTTTTTTTTGGTCATGGTCAATAATTCTTAATTGTTTTTCCTTCTCAATATGTTATCTATGTCAGTATTTTTTTTTGCCATGAGATACCTTACATTTTCTTCTATTTTTCAAACTTTTGGCTTTCTTATATTTCTTGTTGTCTCATGGAGTCATTGGCTTCTATTTGGTCCATTCAAATTTTCATAGAGTATATTACATGGAAAAAAAGTTTTGCACATTTTTTACCAAGCTGCTAATTACTTTTCCATTTTCCCCCATAGCTCTCATTTCCGTTCCATTTTTCTCATATTCTTTTTTTACTTAAAAAAAAAGTTAACTCTTGCTTCATCTATTCCAAGAATTCTAGTTGATTTGTGCCCAAGTTGTGTTTTTCTTTGAGGATTTGCTTGTAGATATTTTAGAGTCATTGTTCTGAGTTTTTCCTTGAGCCCTTTTTCCCTATCACCAAATTAGCTTTTATGGTGGAATTTGGGGTTTGTTTATTCATTCTTTCCATTTATTTTCTGACTTCAGACTTAATACAACAGTTATGCTCACTTCTGGGGAAAGGTCTGGACTGGTCCTGCTGCTGCTCTTGGGGTATTGGCTGCTGTGTTGTTCCAGGATCTTGGGGACAGCTCAGGCTCAGGATCTCCAAGGTTTCAGTGTTCCCAAAGTGCTTTCATCCAAGGTAAAGCCTGATTATTACATCTTCGATCTGAACTCTGCAAGTTCTGAGCCTGGATATAGATCTGAGCAAAAGTAGACTACTGCTGGATTCAGTTACAGTCAGTCAACTGGAAAGTTCTGCTGGTTCAGTGACAGAACTACAAGCTTTGCTTTGATCTAGTATTCATGCCATGATTATTCCTCTCCAGGCTTCAAACTACATTCAAAGTTGGAACTGAGACCACACATCATTTTGGAGTCTTAAGGCACACTGATGCTGCTTGCTTCTCCTATTCTCAATACACAACCTAGGCTTTCAACTTTCTTATTCTGGAACACCATTGCTATGCACAGGTCCCCTCCTCAGTCTGCCCTGGAACCATGACCCAGAACTGAGTAATCAGCAACAAAATTGTCATGTGGCCCTTGTCTTCATATTTTCCTTGAGGATGAGGTGCCTCTATATGAGCCTGGGATCTCTTCTTTCTTGGTGTATAACCTCTCCTTGTACTAACATGTTATATGAAACTCACTTCTGGGAATTTGGGTGCCATTTTGGATCTTACCCTCTATGACAGATTGGTTTTGAGAGTTGACTGTGACTGAAAAATTAATCACCCTAAGGTCAACCCAAGCAAAAGTCTTTCCAAACTTAGCCTGGTCCTTGGTTAACAGACATACGATCAGTCACCAAACCTGTACTTGGACTCAGTCTACACTGATAATCCTTATTAAAGTCTACACTCTCTTGATAAGGTCTTTGAGAATCTAGGTGACCTCCATAAGTTGATGAAGCATCAAAGTCATTTTGATAAAGAATCATAACCTAGGAATCACCCTCAATTCCGCACTATCTCACACCTTCTATATCCAATCTGTTGCCAAAGTCTGTCATTTTCACCTTAATAACATCTCTCAAATATACCTCCTTCTCTCTGACACTGTCCCTACTCTTGTGTAGGCCTTCATCACCTCAAACCTTGCTTATTGCAATATTCTGCTGGTAAGTCTGCTTGCCTTGTCTCTCCCCACTCTAATCCATCCTTTATTCACCTCACCAAGGTGATTTTCCTAAAGTGCAGGACACCTTCCCCAACCCCTCAACAATCTCCAGGTTCAAATAAACACAAAATCCTCTATTTGGAATTCAAAGTCCTTCTTAATCTGATCTCTCCTACTTTTCTAGTCTTCTTATACTTTACCGCCCACAATATACTTTTAGATCCACTGATGCTGGATCTGGACACAGTAACAAGGAATATGGCTGTTCCATGAACAAAACACTCTCTCAGCTCCAGACATTTTCTCTGGCCTGGAATTCCATGCCTGGAATGCTCTTCCTCCTCAACTCTGCTTACTGGTTTCTCTAGCTTCCTTGAAGACCCAACTAAAATTCTAGCTTTTACAAGAATCCTTTACCGACTCCTCTTAATTCTAGTGCCTTCTCTCAGCTAATTATTTTCCATGTATCCTGTATATAATTTGTATATATTTGCTTACATGTTGTCTCCTTCATTAGACTGTAAACTCCTGGAGGGCATAAACTGTCTTTTGGCTCTTTTATTTTTACCCCCAGAGCTTGGCACAGTTCTTGACACATCAAAGGCCCTTAATGTTTATTTAATAATTGATTTAAACATGAGGACCCTTAGAGTGAAATAAAATAAGGGAAAAGTAGAGAAGTATTACATGGTACAGTGTAATGGTGTCAAACTCAAATAGAAATGGGGGCCATATATATGGAGCTGTGTAGGTCATCTATTGCCTTAGAAAACCACATACTAACATTATCTATGTTCTACTGCACTTTTATTTATTATGCTAAATATTTCATAATTATATTTTATCTGGTTTGGGTAATATATTTCCATCTGTGTTTGATACCTGTGGTATAGTAGAAGAGGTACTGAACTGGGAGAGGGGAGACTAAGTTTCCAGGTGTTTATTGGACACTAAGTCATTGTAGTGTGACCTTGAAAATTTGGTCCTTTGTTTGAATCTCTCAACTTGTCTGAACCCTCTCTATAAAAGTAGGCACTTGGAGTAAAGGATTTTAAGGTTTCTTCAAGTTCTAAAATTCTCTAATTAGAAAAGGCCTGGTTTTCAGAAGAATTCAGTTAAAGCAATGTTTTGTTCAGGTTCCACTTTTATTCAGGTTTGTTGATGAAAGGACCCAAATCCTTGAGATGGTATGTTTGAAAGTCAATCAATGTCCATCCCAGTTTGGTTAATCTGATATTAAAGATGTACACATTCTTTCTATATAGAGAGGAAGTCTTCTTTCTCCTGAAAATAAAATAGAACTTCCACGAAGACAGGCAATGATGGTGAGGATGATGATGATGAAGATTATGATGATGACAGAAATAAAAATAATAGCTAGTATTTATCTAGTCCTGTAAGGTCTGCAAAACACTTTACATATATTATGGCATTTGAATTACTTAAAACATAAAATCCGAAGTGCATCCCAATCACTGTGCCAGAATGTTTCTCTGTGGAAGATCTTTCTGTTAAGGGGGATAGAGGATGAAAGAAGAAGGGGTGGTAGAGATTATCAATGTAAACAATCAAGATTTTAGCAAGTATGATCTGAGTAAAGGGTGAAGATTGGGAAAGAGTCAAATAATCTGTTGCTGCCTGACTAATTCAAGATGTGCAAGCAAATATTATCTTTGCTATTCTAGGTTTTTCTAAACAACCAGTGTTTCCACATTCATGATGGCTGTTAGGATAACAGCACCATCTAGTGTGTTCTGACATTGTCTTAGGATGTATTCAGGAGACTTGCATTTTGTTACTCATGTTGTTGGATAAAAGAAGCTTTCTATATCCGAGGTAGGCTCCATCACATTTGGCCTTGGCACAACTGTGACCTAAAAGGTTTGGAACCACACTCTAAATTGGGCTGATGATAAAAATCACTCCTCAAAAATTGCCCAATTTTAGGGGGGCAATTTTTGAGATGAGAGATACCTCTGTATTTCAAGTGAATGGAAATATCTGCAGGTACATAAATGAAAACAAGGTATCTACTCAGAGGGGCAGACATCAATGTGTCTGATTTTGTTTTTATGGACAAAAATATATATGCAAACCAGGCAACATGCATCATTGCAAATTAAGCATCTTGTGGAAATGTTAGGGGTGGGAGGCATCATTTCATCCACTCCCTTTGTTTTACAGATGAGAAAACTGAGGCCCAAAAAGGTGAAGCTAGTTTCCCAAGATAATATAGTTTATAAATGACAAAGTCAGGATTTGAACCCAAGTTTCCTGGTTCCGGATCACATTCTCAGCAACTCCCAAGTTCCCATGCTGTCTCTTCCACTACTGAGGTTTGCATAAGATTTCCTCTCTCAAATTCCTTTGTCATGTTATTTACTACTCTGTCAATTTCCAAATTCAAGTAATGATGGGGACATTTATTTTAATATATTTAGTTACAATGACAGGACTGAGAATGAAATATTGTAAGTTAACTTTAGTAGATAATCAGACCACGATATGAAGAAACTGATTCCAAAGGGACTCTCTAATCCATTTGTACTATTGTACTCTTAAAGAGTACAATAAGAGGTGGTCAGTAGGATGGAAAGAGAAGGGTAAAAGGAGAAGGAAAAGAAGGGAAATGGAAAGGGAAAAGAAGGGGAAAGGGGAAAGGGAGAGAGGAAAGGGAAGTGGAATGGGAAGGGGAAAAGGGAAAGGGAAGGGAAAGGGGAAGGGAAAGGGAAGAAGAAGTGGAAGGAGAAATGGGAAGGGGAAAGGGAAAGAGGAAAGGAAAGGGAAGTGGAATGGGAAGGGGAAAAGCGAAAGGGGAAGGGAAGAGAAAGGGAAAGGAAAGAAGAAGTGGAAGGAGAAAGGGGAAGGGGAAAGGGGAAAGGGAAGGGAAGGAAGAAGGTGTGATTACAGGAATAGAAGAATTAGAATGACAGGTCATTTTTATTTCTACATTCCTCAATAAATATAGTTTCTACATGAAGCTCTCAATCCCTCAACATTTTTAATTTAATGAATAACTTGACATTGTTGGGGGGGCAAGGGGTAGAACAATCAAAAGAATACGGATAAGCAAAATAATAACCAACAGGAATGAGACCTTGAACCTCCTCCCAAGCATTTCACAAGATATCCAGACAGCATTTATTGAGCTTGCAACTTTTACTCAGTCAGCAGAGCTCATTGTTCAGCCACCTCCTTAAATGTTTATCTTTTTTACCTGTTTATATATCTGTAAAGCTGAAGCTGGCACAAATTAAAACAAATGACAGCATGTTTCCAGGCCAAAACATCACAGGTGGTAAATACTTGGACTGAATGTTAGGCCCAAGAGTGAAAACACATTTGTGATGTTTGCCCTTGCTTTATTGGTTTGGATTTACAAGGCTAGTACCTCAGAAAGTTAGTTATTTATTTCCCTCTAGGTACTTTGCCTGTAAGTAGGGTAAACTTGTGTCAAGGGGAAGGTAATGACCTTGTAGTAGTCTGCATTTCTGATAA
Source organism: Gymnobelideus leadbeateri (assembly GCA_011680675.1). Lineage (NCBI taxonomy): Eukaryota > Metazoa > Chordata > Mammalia > Diprotodontia > Petauridae > Gymnobelideus > Gymnobelideus leadbeateri. Next base: position 556,063 of record WOXC01006809.1, on the reverse strand, counting down.
GTATGGTTAACCTAGAGAAAGAACTTCACCTTATCTACTCTATATTTTTTAAATGAAAATAAAACCATTTTTTTCAAAGCAGCTAAGCTCAAATATTACTTACTCTACTTTAAAATCTGAGAATTTGGGGAACCTTTGTATTATTGTAGGAACCAATTGCATTAAAGAAATACAAACACTTAGGTATAATTTCAAATTTAATAATTCTTAAGATTGGTTCAAATCCTGCCTCAGCCACATAGTAGATTGTGAGCATGGGAAAATTATGTAATTTCTCTCAACCTGAATTTCTGCATCTGTATAATGGAGACAATAATAGCACCTATTCCACAGTTTTGTTGTGAGAATCAAATGAGATGAGTGTTTTATCAACTTTAAATAGTTGTATATAAAAAACAGCTGTTAACTGTTATCACTCACTTTTTAATCTAATTCCGGTATCTTCCTTGAAATTGGGAAGAATGTTTCCTTCAATTTATTGGTGGTTTAGATTTATTATAAAAATTTTTTTTAAACCTTCTACATATTAGGTACAGTTTCACCAGTTGCCAAAATCTCTCTTACCTTTCTTCTGCTATAGGATTCAACTCTTTACTCATGTATAATATATGTGTGTGTGCAATACACATATGTGTATGTAAACATATATACCTAGGTGTATGCACACATATGTGTACATAAATACCCATGTCTGTGTGTGCACTGTGTGTTTGCTTATGTGCATACATTCGTTATATTGTATAGATGTATACATGAATATATGCATATCCATACTACTAGAAGTAATTTTTTCTCCATCTGGGACACTGAGAAATCTCCTTTCCTATGTCTCTAAGCTTGATGAGAAAAGATGTTCTTTAGATTCATGTGGATACAGATACAGACTTAAGCTTATGATATTTTTACATGAGTTACATGAATTCCTGCTACTGATTTTATTCAATCAAAAGCTACTGTCCACCTGCCTGCCTCCCTCAACCTTCCTTTTTTTTTTGCCTTTGAAGCTAGGCTTTCAGTGATTGATTCATACTGAATGGTACTTAAATAATGATATCAACTGTCCATCACCTTTGCAGTATGCTTTGGATGTATATTTTTTTCCTGAAGTGCTTGGAGTTAAAAAAAAATAATCAGAAGAAAGCATTTAAACGTATTTAAATGGGATATGAGGAGGTTTAAAAGATAAAAAAATAGTTTATCCACAGTATATCCTATACCCTTGTATGAGATGAGCCTTTTTCCCCCACCAAATCCAGCTACTATCATTACTGAAACCATAGAACAGATGAAGGGAGTTCAGTCAATTATATATTGCTTTAATGAAATACCAGCTGGAAAGAGGGCTTGCTTCACTACAGAGGTGGAGAAGCAGCATGGCATTGGGCAAATAGTCCTAGAGTTGGAGTCACCCAACCAAAGTGAATTTCCCAGCAATCTTACCATAATCTTAGAAAATCATGGATAGACTTGCATGAAATAATGAAGAGCAAAATTAGCAGAACCAAGAGAACACTGCATAAAATAATAGCAATATTGTTTTAAGAACTCTGGGGGGTGGCTAGGTGGCACAGTGAATAGAGCACCAGCCCTGGAGTCAGGAGGACCTGAGTTCAAATACAGCCTCAGACACTTAACATAGAACTAGCTGTGTGACCTTGGACAAGTCACTTAACCCCAATTGCCCTACCTCTCTCCCTCCAAAAAGCAAAAAAAAAAACCCAAGAACTTTGGGTGATTAAGTCATTTTGACTCTCATAAAAACCCAAATTAACTACAAAAGACCTATGAAGGAAGGTGTTATCTGTATCCAGAGAAAGAATAGAAGCATGTATAGAGTGATTTTACATATGTGTCTGTGTAGACTTGTGTCTGATGTTAGCCATTTCTAAGGTGGTGGTGGGAGGAGAGAAGAAAAAAAAAAGCTACATGATAGCTATAATATATATATTTAAAAAGAATACCATTAGGGCAATTAGGTGACACAGTGAATAGAGCACCAGCCCTGGAATCAGGAGGACCTGAGTTCATATCTGGCCTCAGACACTTAACACTTACTAGCTATGTGACCTTGGGCAAGTCACTTAGCCCCAATTGCCCTGCCTTCTCCCCTCCAAAAAAACAAAACAAAACAAAAATACAAAGGAATACCACACTTTACATAATAGATTTGCAGTTTCATGTACAATCATCTTTTTTCTTTCTAATCTAATATGCTATGGAAATGGTTGTTTTACTTCTTAAATTCAAAATAACAAATAAGTAAATGAAAAATCTTTACTTATTGACTTTGTTGCTTAGAGCAGGGAAGTCAACCCCAAATAGAAGCAAGAGGCCACTAAATCTTACATAAGGACCTTTGCAGGCAACACATTGACTAGTTTTAAAATGTAGCGTTATCTGTGCTTTAGTGTATTTGTATTTATTTTCTACCCTGGTTAGGGTCACATTTGAGAGCACTGCCACATGTTTAATATCACTTCCTTAGAGCCTTTAAGACTCACTCTTACAGGCTTCAATTTTCTTCCTTATAAAAGGAATTTGGACTAGATTATAACCAAGTTCCTGGCAGATACACGTATACTACCACATGCATATTCTTCTTTGCCTTTGACCTTATCACATCTAAATAGTATCATTACCATGACACTTTCCACTTGAAACTTGCCTATTGTATTGAAATATCCTATTGAAAATTGCCTATTATATTGACTTCTTGCTTGCATTCTGGATTGTCATCCTCTTCTACTGGCTGGGGAAACTTTTCCCTATCTCTTAATCCACACCTAGGTAAAAAAAAATAAAATGAAAAAAAAGAAATATTAAAACATTAGCCCTAAAGTAATGGATCTGATATTCTATTAAGATTCTCCTCTTCTCTTCACACTGATAAAAATGAATGGCTAGAGGAGTTAGCATTTGTTAACAAGGAGTTTCAGAAGGTATTTGAGTGTGACAAACCATTGATCTCATCTGATTATTCCCTCTAATGACACAGCTTACTGGTATCTTTGCCTTCTTATCCATGAGACAGATACAACTTTTACACCTCTTTATGTTTATCTTCCAGAAGAGTCCATCCAACATTCTGGGAGAATTCCTTTAGATACCTTGACTTTGCATGGACACTCCTTTTTATTAGATCATATACTACTTCAGTGACATCCTGAACAATCCCTTATTGGAAATAAGTTGTATGACATGCTTTGACATTATATTATACTTCAGATGACCCACTATTAGAATATTTCAGAGATTTTGGCATTCTGTGACTCCAAGCTATGATCTACTATAGTGATCAGTAAAAATAATAGAAGGTTCAATCCTTATTGGGATCACTAAGATCTCTGTAGCAATACAATCCAATTCTTGGCATGGCACATTGTCTATATAATATATACAGTATATATTATATTGCAGCATCGTGGACTATGTGTCCAATAATACAACATTGTCTAGACTAAGGTGTTCTTAATTTGGAATCCATAGGGTCTGTAGATAGATTTCAAGAGGTCTGTGACCTTGGATGGGAAAAAAATTCTTTATTTCTATTGACTTCTAATTGAACAGTAGCATTTCCTTCCATTTTGAATTTAGGCAACAAACCACAGTGTATTAGGCTTCACCAGACTTCCAAAAGGGGTCCCTGACAGAAAAAAAATGTTTAAGAACCTCTGGTCTAGACAATACACATCAATACAGGTTTTCCTATGTGAATCATTTAGCCTAACTCTTCTAAGTGATTATTGATCTAATCATGAAGGTTTGTAAAGATGTTTAACACACATCATTATTTCTTCCTCAGTTCTAGGTACCTCTAAAAGTATAATGTATTCAAGGTAACCATTTCTTTGACTAGAAAATAATTATAAATTGAAAAGAAATAAAAAGGTAAAGAACATAATAACGATAAAAGAGATAAGGTTGGGGTTATGCTGGTAAATGTTTAACAACTGGGTCTCCAGAAAAAAAAATGTAGGATATGACACTTTTAAGTTGAATATGTATTATTCACATTTTCTCAATCATTTTTTTAAGTTTAGACAATCACCAAAACAATATTGTAGCATTTGCCAATTCCTGAGGTATAAATGACTACACTGAAAATTCACCATCATCTTTATACAAACCAGCTCCAGAAGGGCCATGGTAAGAGGTAAGTTAAAGGGCAAACAGATAGAAAGAACAAGAATGTTAAGAGTTATAATAATAGTGATCACAATCCATATTGAAATGCTTCCTTAAAGTGTTAAGAGAACTATTGTAACACCAAACCTGTGAAATAGGGAGGTCAAGTATTTTTATCTACTGTTTGACAGAAGAAGAAACTGAGTTTCAGACACTTGTGCAAGGTTGTACAGATAATAAATGGCAGAAAGGGTAACTCAGGCTTAAGTTTTCTGTCTCCAAGCCTTTCTACTGGATCATCCTGCTTAGCTATGGATGGAGAGTATATTCTCAAGTTAAATCAGAACAAAATGTGAAAAATACTGAAACCACTAGAATAAAAATATGACCCTGATAGTGAAAAGTCTGAAAATAGATGGTAGAAAATATATCTTTCTGTATGTAATGCACTGCCTACAGAATTGGTGACTTAGTATACAGCTTTTTTTAAAATAAGCACTTGGTAATTCTAAGTAGAAAAATCAATAACAAAAATAACTTCTCGGGGCGGCTAGGTGGCGCAGTGAGTAGAGTGTTGGCCCTGGAGTCAGAAGGACCTGAGTTCAGATCCGGCCTCAGACACTTAATGCACACACAAACAAAAACCTAGCCGTGTGACCTTAGGCAAGTGACTTAACCCCAATTGCCCTCCAAAAAGCAAAAAAACAAACAAAAAATAACTTCTCTTCCAATTTCCTTTAACTAGGGAGTGAATGATTGTTGGCTCACTCAGGATGTTCTTTTTTCTCCCTGTATTCTATAAAATGATTGCCTTCTCTCTCATCCCAGAATAAAACTCTCCATCAGGGAAACCTGCTCTAAGATACTAGAACCTGAGGGTAAAATAGAAATCAAGAGAATCCACCAGACACCTCCTGAAAGAGATCCCAAACTGAAAAGTCCTCGAAGCATTGTGGCCAAACTCCAGAACTACCAGGTAAAAGAGAAAATACTTCAAGTGGCCAAAAAGAAACAATTCAAATATTGAGGAACCACAGTGAGGACCACACGGGATTTGGTGGCCTCTATACAGAAAGATTGGAGGCAGAGGAATACAATTTTTTGCAAGGCAAAAGATCTTGGGTTACAACCAAGGAGCACCTCCCCAGCGAAACTGAACAAATTCTTCCAGATAAGGAGATGGTCATTCAACAATATAACAGATTTCCAGACATTCCTGATGATGAAACCAGAGCTGCTCAATGGAAAATTCAACCTCCAATTACAAGACACAAGAGAAACATAGAAAGGTAAACAAGGAAAACACACACACACACACACACACACACACAGAGTTATTTAATAAGAGCAAACTGTTTATAGACAAGTAGAGGGTATGAGTATAAATTACACAAAATTATGATTTAAAAAACCTTATTAAGGGTTGCAAAGGGACTGAAACAGAAGAAGAGGAATGCATAAAGGGGAAAAGGGTAAATTATGCCACACAAAGAGGCATAAAAATAATATAGCAGAGGGAAAGAAGGGAAGGGAAGGAATATTATATCAGCTTTGCCCTCATTGGTTCTGGTTCAAGGAGGGAATAACACAACCAGTTAAGCATAGGACTCTATTGAGAAGAGATTCAAAATGTATCGTGATAGAGGGAAAGAGGGGAGGTAGAGGAGCTCTGCATGAGATTTGTTCCTTTCACTCTTGGTGCAAAGAAGAAATAACATACTACATTAAGTATAAAAATATCCTACAGGCAGTAGGAAGGGTAAAGGGCTACAAAAGGGGGTGGGGGTTAGAAAGGAGGGGAGAAGTAAGGGGGAAAGGGAGGAAAAGGGAGAGGGGCTGATAAGAAGGGAGTACTGAGGGAGGCGGTGGTCAAAAGGAAAACTATTAAGGAGGGGAAGGGAGAAGGGGAGAAAAAATATAAGCATTAACAGGGAGGGAATAGGATGGAGGGAAAGAAACAGATAGTAATCATAACTGTGAATGTGAATGGAATGAACTCTCCCATAAAAATGGAGGTGGATAGCACAATGGATTAAAAACCATAATCCTACAATATGCTGTTTACAAGCATATTTACAATACATCTGAAACAGAGGGATACAGAGAGGGTAAAAGAATGGAGTAAAATATATCATGCCTCAGCTAAAGTAAAAAAAGCAGGGGGTAGCAATCCTTGTCTCAGATAAAGCAAAAGCAAAAATAGATCTAATTAAAAGAGATAAGGAAGGAAACTATATCCTGCTAAAAGGCACCGTTGAGAATGAAGCAATATCGTAACTTAACATATATGCACCAAGTGGTATATTGTCCAAATTCCTAGAGGAGAAAGTAAGGGAATTAGAGGAAGAAATGGGTAGCAAAGCTATACTAGTGGGGGACCCTAATCTCCCCCTCTCTGAACTTGGTAAATCCAACCTCAAAATAAACAAAAAAGAAGTTAAGGAGGTGAATAGAGTTTTAGAGACAGTAGGTATGATAGATCTCTGGAGAAAACTGATGGGGATAAAAAGGAATATACCTTCTTCTCAGCAGTACATGGCACATACACAAAAATCAATCATGTGCCAGGACATAAAAACCTCACAATTCAGTGCAGTAAGGCAGAAATATTAAATGCATCCTTCTCACATCATGATGCAATAAAAATCATATGCAATAAAGGGCCATGGAAAGGTAAACTAAAAATTAATTGGAAACTAAACAATTTAATCCTAAAGAATGAGTGGGTCAAACAAGAAATAATAGAAACAATCAGTAACTTCATTCAAGAGAATGACAATAATGAGACAACATACCAAAATTTGTGGGATACAGCAAAGGCAGTTCTTAGGGGAAGTTTTATATCCCTGAGTGCATACATGAATAAATTAGAGAATAGGGAGGTCAATGAATTGGGCATGCAATTGAAAAAAAGCTTGAAAAAGAACAAATTGAAAATCCGTAATTAAATACTAAATGAGAAACACTGAAAACCAAAGGAGAGATTAATAAAATCGTAATTAAGAAAACTATTGAATTAATAAATAAAACTAAGAGTTGGTTTTATGAAAAAAAAATAATAAAATTGATAGACCCTTAGTTAACATGATAAAAAAAGGAAAGAAGAAAACCAAATGATGAGTATCAAAAAGGAAAAAGGTGAATCCACCACTAATGAAGAGGAAATTAAAACAATAATTAGGAATTATTTTTCCCAATTGTATGCTCATAAATTTGACAATCTTAGTGAAACAGATGAATATTTACAAAAATATAAGTTGGCCAGATCAACTGAAGAGGAAGTAAATTACTTAAATAACCCTATCTCAGAAAAAGAAATCAAACAAGTCATCACTGAACTCCCTAGGAAAAAATCTCCAGGACCAGATGGATTTACTAGTGAATTCTATCAAACATTTAAAGAACAATTGTTTCCAATACTCTACAAACTATTTGGGAAAATTAGTGAAGAAGGACTACTACCAAATTCTTTTTATGACACAAATATGGTACTGATGCCTAAATCAGGAAGAGATAAAACAGAGAAAGAAAATTATAGGCCAATTTCCCTCATGAATATAGTTGCAAAATTTTTAAGTAAAATATTAGCAAAAAGACTACAGCAACTTATCACAAGAATAATAATCAAAATAACTTTGATCAGGTGGGATTTATTTCAGGAATGAAAGGATGGTTTAATATTAGGAAAACCATCAGAATTCTTGATCATATCCACAATAAAACTAGTAAAAACAACATGATTATCTCAATAGATGCAGAAAAGGCTTTTGACAAAGTACAACAATCATTCTTATTAAAAACACTAGAAAGTATAGGAATAAATGGAGTCTTCCTTAAAATAATAGGTAGCATCTATTTAAAAGCATTGGCAAGTATTACATGTAAGGGGGACAAGCTAGAAACATTTCCAATAAGATCAGGGGTGAAACAAGGATGTCCACTATCACCTGTCTTATTCAATCTGGTACTAGAAATGTTAGCAGTAGCAATTAGAGAAGAAAAAGAAACCAAAGGAATCAAATTAGGTAGAGAAGACACCAAGCTATCACTCTTTGCAAATGATATGATGATATACTTAGAGAATCCTAGAGAATGAAGTAAAAAACGACTTGAGACAATAAATAAATTTGGCCAAGTTGTAGGATATAAAATAAACCCACATAAATCCTTGGCATTCCTGTATATTTCTAATGAAATTCAACAGCAAGAGATAGAAAGAAAAATCCCATTTAAAGTTACTGTAGACATTATAAAATATTTGGGGATCTACCTGCCAAAATAAACCCAGGACCTATATGAACACAACTACAAACACTTTTCACACAAATAAAGTCAGATCTAACTAATATTGCTCATGGCTGGGCTGAGGTAATATAATAAAAATGACAATTTTACCTAAATTAAATTATATATTTAGTGCCATACCAAGCAATTTACTAAAAAAAACTACCTTACAGAGCTAGAAAAAATGGTAACAAAATTCATTTGGAAGAACAAAAGGTGCAGAATATCAAGGGAATTAATGAAAAGAAATGCTAGGGATGGTGCACTAGCTATACCAAATTTTAATCTGTACTATAAAGCAGCAGTCCTCAAAACTACTTGGTACTGGCTGAGGAATAGAGTAGTGGATCAATGGAATAGGTTGGGTACATATGACTCAGCAATCAATGACTATCGTAATCTACTGTTTGATAAACCCAAAGACCTCAGCTTTTGGGATAAGAACTCACTATTAGACAAAAATTGCTGGGAAAATTGGAATATAGTATAACAGAAACTGGGCATAGACCAGTATCTAATACCATATGCCAAAATCAAATCTAAATGGGTGTATGATCTAGATATAAAGGCTGATACTGTAAGCAATTTGGGAAAGGAAGGAATAGTTCACCTGTCAGATTTGTGGAGAGGGGAAGACTTTATGACCAAACAAGAATTAGAGAGCATTATAAAATGCAAAATGGATAATTTTGATTATATTAAATTGAAAAGCTTCTGTACAAACAAAGCAATGTAACCAGGATTAGGAGGGAAGTGGAAAATTGGGCAAGAATTTTTACAACCTATGTCTCTGATAAAGGATTCATTTCTAAAATATAAAGAGAATTGAGTCAAATCCATAAGAATACAAGTCATTCCCCAATTGATAAATGGTCAAAGGGTATGAATAGGCAGTTTTCAGAGGAAGAAATTAAAGATATCTATAAGCATATGAAAAAATTCTCTAAATCACTATTGATTAGAGAAATGTAAATCAAAACAACTCTGAGATACCACATCTCACCAATCAGATTGGCTAAGATGATAAAACTGGAAAATGACAAATTCTGGAGTGGATGTGGACAAATTTGAACACTAATGCATTGCTGGTGGAGTTGTGAACTGATCCAACCATTCTGGAGAGCAAGCTGGAATTATGCCCAAAGGGCTATAATTTCATACCCTTTGATCCAGCAATATCACTCCTAGGGTTGTATCCCAAAGAGATCATAGAAGTAAGAAGACCCATATGTACAAAAATATTTCTAGCAGCTCTTTTTGTGGTGGCAAAGAATTGGAAATTAAGGGGGTGCCCATCAATTGGGGAATGGCTGAACAAGTTGTGGTATATGCATGTAATGGAATATTATTGTGCTATAAGAAACAAGGAGCAGATGGACTTCATATCTACCTGGAGAGGCTTATATGAATTGATGCTGAGTGAGAAGAATAGAGCCAGGAGAAATTTGTACACAATTACAGACACAATATATGTGTGATGACCAACTTTGATATACTGGACTCTTCTCGGCAATTCAGGGTTATAAGTCAACCCCAAAAGTCTCATGATGGAGAGAGATGTCTACATCCAGAGAAAGAACTGAGTTTGAATCCAGATTGAAGCAAACTACCTGCTCTTTTTCTTTTTCTTGTTTGGTTTTGTTTCCTCTTTCCCATTGTTCATTCCATCTGATACAATCCTTCTTTATAACCTGACTAATGTCTAATGTGAAAGTATTTGCATATGCTATACTTGATTGTATGCCACCATGAGGGGGTAAGGGGGAGAGGGAGAGGAAATTTGAAACTCAAAGAATTGTGGAACTGAATCTTGTAAACTAAAAGTAAGCAAATTAATAAAGACCAAAAATTAAAAAAAAAAGAAATGAAGGGGATATAAAGAAATTGTGTTTTTAAAACTTCTAAATTTAGAAAATAAAGTTAAATCCCTCTCTCCCCTCAAAAGGGAAAGAAAATTCAATTCAGCATTACGTTCAGTGGGAAATACTGGTCAGAAATCATGAGTGGAATGGCAAGAACCATGATAAAGAAGCAGCAGTAAGGACAGGTAAGTCCTTACCTGTAAAGATGGCAGGCTTCTTTTGATGCTACCACTTTTTGCCATTATAATGGCTACTTGCAATCCCACAGATTATAGTTGCAATCTGGTTATACTGCTAATACAGGCATATTTACTTATTAACTTATACTCTGCCCTGTTCATCTATTGACAGTTCTCATGTCTTTGATAAGTGTTCTCTAATAATACTGAATAAGTTGTGATGTCTGAATTGGATAGTATACTATTGAACCTAAAGAAATGAGGAAATAGATTGTTTCAAAGAAACATGGAAAGACTGATATGTACTGATAAAGAGGAAAATGTGTGCATGATTTATTCTATAACATCTATATTCTGTATAGATTCTATATAACATTCTATAACACTATATTCTATAACAAAAGGAAGATTTATTCTATAACATCAATATTATAAAGACAACAATTTTGACAACTATATAAACTTAATGAAGAATCAGATGAGCCAGAACAATATATATATATATACATATATATATATGATTATAACACTGTACAAACAATGAAAAATCCAAGAGCTATAATCAATACAATGACTATTAATGATTCCAGAGGATTTATAATGAAACATGATGGAGGTGCTATAGGGGAGGGAGGGAGCAAGAGAGATAGAGACAGAGAGATAGAAAGACAGACAGTGAGAGACAGAGAGACAGAAAGACAGAGATACAGAAACATAGAGACAGACATAGAAACAGAAGGACAGAGACAAAATAGAAACATATATAGCAAAGGATAAATTATTTTCTTTTTTTTTCACTAGGGTAGATGGAAGGGAAAAAATAGATTTCTATTCATTTAAAAAATAGAGGGGTCGGGGCAGCTAGGTGGCGCAGTGAGTAAGAGCGCCAGCCTCGGAGTTGGGATGACCTGAGATCGAAACCGGCCTCAGAAAATGAGCACCCACACATAAATAATGACTAGCCATGTAACCTTGAGCAAGTTACTTAACCCCAATTGCTTTAAAAAAAATAGAGGGGTGGGGGGATACTAAATGTAAATTATCTGTACTTTCAGATCAAGTTGTATTATTCATTTTATTTGTTTTACTTTGCAACATAAGAACTCTTACAGTGAAGGTATATGAAAATATGATATAAAAACAAAATATTAATATCTTTTTATTAAATAAGGTAAATCCTTTTTAAGGCTATGTCTATATAAATATGGCTGAGTCGGTTTAAACCAAGACCTCTAATATCATATTACTGGCCACAGTTCATCAACATGACTTTAAGATTATTAAAAATAAAATCTAGTCTAGTTATAAATATACTACTGTTCAGATGGCTGCTGTTGGTTCCAACAAATTGACTTTTTATTGTTTCCCCCCACCTTCAAAACAGGCCCATCCTGTAAAAATCCAGCCTTTAATTATGATCACCTCAACACTTGTCTGATTAATTGATATTATATAGAGTCTAGCACAGTTTTCCATGAAAATTACTATTCATTCATTCAACAAACTTTTTACTCAAGGCCTACAATGTGCAAAATACCACTGGCACTGGGGGAAATAAAAAGATAATTAAGTACTGTCCTCACCCTCAAGTTGCTAACAGTCTAGCCTGATGGATATATATTACATACACAAATATACAATATCAAACAATAAATAACAAATTATATGAGCATACAAGGGGACGCAGTGGCCTAGATGGATTGCTAAAATCCTTTATGAGTCTAAAACTCGGCAATGATTAGATTAAGGAAAATTCATTTCCACCAAAGTTGGGTGTGAGGAATGGTGAGGCTGGCAGTGGGAAGAGAAGGGTAGGCATTATGTAAAGTTCTTTAAGGATGAAACAGTACTTGATTTGGGTCATGAAACATGTTTAGGATTTGAAAAGGGGGAGAATAGGGTGGAGAGAAGATAGAAAAGATAGAACATTTCAGGCACAGGGAAAAGTGCAAGCAGAAACATAGAGGTAGGAAAATAAAATGTGTACAATGGAAGTTGAGGAGTCCAGTTTGTAGTATGTTAGAGTCTGAATGTAAAGAAGAGTAGTAAGAGAGAAAGCTAGAAAGTTAGTATGGCAGTAAGTCCTAGAAAGCCTTAACTACAAAGTTAGAGAGTTGGAGTTTATTCAGCAGGTAACAGGAAACAAGAATGAAAAAATCCATCCTTGGAGTCATCAGGTTCAAGTCCTACCTCTGACACATACTGTCTGTGTGACCCTGGACAAGTCATTTAACCTCTCATTATCCTAAATACTCTCTAAAACAGGAAGTGCCAGGTTTTAATTTGCTATGCATCTTATACAAATGAAATCACAGGTCTAGTTTTTTTTGTTTATTTTGTTTTTAAGTCAGTGAAATATTTTGAGCAGAGAAGTGATACAATGGGTATATAAGAGAAATTGGTAATGGTGTCTTTTTGTACATCACTTGTCTCCTGAGTAACCTGTATGTGGTCCAAGAAGCAACAGTTAGACCCAAACATGGAACAACAGACTGATTTAAGATCTGAAAAGGAGCATAGCAAGGCTGCATATTGTTACCTTATTTAACTTCAAAGCAGAGTCCGTCAATAAAGGTGGTAGTAACTTGAATGTCAAAAAAAAAAAACAAAACAAGTTTTGAGTTCAAGTATAAGTATACGACCTCATGCAAGTCCCACTTTTGTCCCCCTGCATTCTTATTCTCATTCTAGAACTCATTTTTAATATACCTACGTTTAAAACTAAGAACTTGATGGGAACTAAGCTATATGGCTTAGTGGATAGAACACTAGGTTTGGAATCTGAAAGATGAGTTCAAATCCAACATCAGACATTCACTAGCTATGTGACCCTGAGCAAGCCACCTAACCTTCCTCGAGAAGGAAATGGCAAATCATTCCAATGTCTTTGCCAAGAAAACCCCATGGACAGTATGGTCCATGGGTCATGAAGAGCTGAATGTAACTGAACAAATGAATAATGGTCCAATCTATTTTACATTGAAAGCAACATGGCTTTTATAGAGACAAAGTCATATAATAATTCTGAATAAAATACTTACAAATACTTTTACTCATAGAAAAGACATATCAACATTATGACAAGGGAGCCAAAAAAAGCTAAAGAGAACTTAGTTTACATTAGTAGAAATGGGATCCTGAGAAATATGAATGATAGTACTCTGTCCAGGTCAGACCACAGCTAGAATACTGAATTAAATTCCTGGTTTCACATTTTAGGAAGAATATGGACAAGAGAGAGAACGTACAAATGAAGGTGACCAGGATGGTGAGAGAAAAAAAAAGCTGTGGTAGGATGAATTTTAGCTCTTCTCTGAGGGAGAAAAGATTTGGGAGGAAGCATGAAAATGGTTCCCAGATAGTTGAAGTGTTGTCCTGTTGTAGAAAGATTAGGCTTTTTTTTCATATTGGCCCCAGATGGTGGAACTAGAACCACTAAAGGGAAGAAAACATTATGATAATCAGGACTATTCAAAAGTAGAATAGACTGCCTCCGGAGGTGATGAATTCCTCACCAGATGTCTTCTAATAAAGCCTAAATCACCGCTCCTTAAACTGTGGGTCTAGACCCCATATGGGGTCGTGTAAAATTTGGCAATAGTAAAAGGTTTCTAAATGCACAGTGACCAAAAATTAATTCAAAATCAAATGCGTAAAGAATCCAAGGTGTTTCTGGCAATGCTTGCCTGTGTTGCATGATGCAACTTCACTGCAGCCTTGGTTCTGAACACAAAGCTTGCACACTTTGCACGGCATGTGCCCCCAGGCGGTGCAATGCCAACAAACTGCCAAAACACAAAAAGGGAGTGAGACTGGAAAAAGTTTAAGAAGCTCTGGCCTAAATGATCATTTGTTGGGTGTGGTCTAATCAGAATCAATGCTTTGGGTGTCATTTGTAATAGAAGGCCTCTGAGATCATTTCTAGTTCTGACATTCTATGAAGTATTCTTCAGAAATACAGTTTCTATGAACTGAATCATTTCCTAATACTAATTCTACTATCTTTTTTTTAAATATGAGCATTGTGTAGTAATAATAAGAGATAACAGATGGGCAGTTAAAGTATTATGTTGCTACACTCAAGATATCAGAAGAATTGGAGAAAATTATAAATTTACAACTTGAAGAAATCTTAAGTCATAGAATACTAAAGATAGATGAAAGATATAGGAAGGAAGGAAAGAAAGAAGGAAGGAAGGAAAGGAGGAAAGAAGGAAGGAAGGAAAGAAGAAAGGAAGAAGGAAGGAAGGAATGAAGGAAATGAGGAAGGAAGAAGGAAATTTATTAAGTGATTGCTCCATGCCAGGCAACATGCTAAGGTGGTAAGGATACCGATACAAGTAAGAAAGATGGTGTTTGCACTAAAAGAGGTTATACTCCAATGGGAGAAGAAACATCAAAAGAAAAGTTGAAAATATCAGAAGAGTATGCCCACCACCAGATGTTTTGGGGCAAGAAAAAGAAAAAGCTACCTATCCAAGCTTGGATTCCCATGGGGAAGAGTTCAAGGTTCCAGTAAAGTGGTGGGGGTGGAGGGAGAGGGAAGATGAGGATGATGATCAGAGTGTAGACACAGAAATGGCCAACAAGTGATGAGGTCACTGTTTTAAACTGGAAAGGGTCTTAAAGACCTTCAAGTTTAACCTCTTCATATTACAGATGAGGAAAGTGAGGCACAGAAAAAATAATAACTTACCTCGAGCCAGTCAGTTAGTAGTGTTTGAGGTGAGACTTGAATGCAGTTATTCCTGGCCACAGGTCCAGCACTCTTCTCACCATGCCCTACTGCCTCATGAGACAGTAGTTGTATTGTGTACATCTTGTATGCAGAGCGTTTGGAAAATGGTCAAGAACTTCACAGGATGAGAAAGAGAGGGAGGGAAGCCCCACACTGATGAAATCAAGAGACTTTTCAAAACGTCAAAGTATGTATAACAAACTGCCAATAAATATAAAAAACAATAAATCAGTTAAAAGAGACTGAAGCAAAATATCCCTAAACAGCTTCTAATCAAACCTGAATGTGATTTCTATTTTTAAAATAGGAATAAATTATGTCCAAGCAAACAATAAGCCCCAAAGAATACATTTATCAAAAGAGACAGAATACTTTAACAAAAAGACAGACATTAAGTACAAAAGAACACTTAGAACGATTAGAGATCTTGTAATATTCAAATGTTCTTCAGCATTAAGAGGAATTTCTATCCTCCAAGGAAACAGGCCTTCCTATTTATACATCATTAAGTGGCTCATGTTCAAAACCTGTTCACAATTTCCTGATTTCAAAGGAGGTTTGTCAATTCACAAGTTCAACAGTTTCCAAGTACACTGTATTACAGTGGCATATTGCAGCAAAATCCAACCCACATATAGAATATATATAATACATATAAAATATGTGTATGTGTATATGTATATGTATATGTATGTATATATATTTTATATATTCTGTAAGCTTTATTTTTATGTCTTCCATCCTGATCTAATTTTCAGAGACTGTTGTGTTTTTTGTTTTTTTTTACAAAAAATAATTTATAATGGTTTAAAAGAAAATCAAAAGAACGAGCTCCACAAACTTACTTCATAGGAAATGCTTCTCGTCTCACATTAGTGTCATTAGTAACCATTTTTAATCCTCTTACTGATTGAGAGATAATGGAAAGTAGTGGTTCGAGGGCTGGATTCAGAATCAGAATGACCTGGGTTCAGATACAGTCTCTGATAGGTACATGACTATGGGCAAGCCATTCCATCTTCTAAGACTCTGTTAATTACACAAGATTTATTTATTGAGTTATAGAGGGTGGCACTGACACAAAGAGGTCTTACAGGGATGAAATCATAGATCTTGGACATGCTCTTTATTGGAAGATAGGGAATGACAACACATGGGAGAATGAGGGGGAAATGACAAACTGGGCTTTAGAAGATGTAAACCTTTCATCGATCCTTGACATAACCTTAATGAGATGAGAGAATAATGATTGAGAACACACATAGGACGATGTGAGGAAAGGGAAAGAGATAGAAATAGCTTAATACTGCTTCAAAAGATAGCAGAAGTTTAATCTTCATTCAGAAAGAGAGTTGTAATTCAAGTAAGGTGAATATGAAAATTCATATAGAGGTGGTATATGAAAACATACCAGTGCAAAAGATGGGTGTTTCAAATCTTCTATCTAAATTGGACTGAAACTGCTTATGTCCTAACCCTTTATCTTCTAGAAATCAAAATCCACTCTCTTTAATCCAGATATATACCTTCTACTCTGTGCACAACCCTTATCAAACTATTAAATTTAGACAGCCAAAGAACGTTAGTGCTGTCTTGGTGACCTCATCGGTCCCATGAGATTAATTATCAAGTCTATGCTGATGAAATCCAGATCTATATATGCAGCCCCAGTATTTCCTCTCAATTTCATCACCAATTGCCTATTGAACATTTCAAGTTGGAGCTCCTGGAGACGTCTCAAATTCAACATGTCCAAAATAGAACTCATACTACTCTTCCAAACTTCCAATTTCTCTAGTCTGTCAGGTTCCTAAATCTTGGCATTAGCCTCAGTTTCTCACCATATATCCAGTTTCACCCCATATATCCAGTCAATTGCCAAATCTTATTGTTTCTATCTGTATGACATCTTTCATCCAACCACTTCTCTCCAATCGTCACACAGCTAACATCTTAATTTGGGCCAACACTCATCCCTTCTTGCCTAGATTATTACAATAGCCTCCTAAATTGTCTTTTCTCATGGAATATAAATGAAATAATGGGCATTTATATTACTTAGCTCTTCACATAACATTATTTTATTTGATCCTCACAAGAATTTAGTGAAAGGTATAATGAAAATATAATAATCCCTATTTTATCAGTGAAGGAATCAGTAAGTCTCAAAGAGTTTGATAAATCCAGGACCTGAAACCAGGCCTTTTGAGGAGTAATGGAAAGAGCATAGCTTTTGGAGTTAAGAGCACCTGGGTTAAGTTTCTGGCCCTGCTCCATACTACCTATGGAAAGTGACCAAGTAATCTAACATCTCTGGGCCTCCATTTCCTCATCTATAAAAAGGGGGGATTTGGACTAGATAATCTCTAAACTCCCCCCTAAGCTCTAGAGTCTTCATACTTGCTGTACTAAAATCTTCTCTAGTAGACTATAAGCAGAGAAGAGAGATTGGTTGTTTACATGGCACCCAATAAAATGTTAATTTTAAGTGCACCTGTTTCTAACTACAGCTAGAAAAAGCCAATATCCCATTTTCTGAGCAATAAGGGACTAAACTGTAATTTTTGAAAACCATTTCCATCTGCATTATCTCTTCATCCTGTTCATGTTATTTTAATTATTACACAATTTACATATATTCATCTATTTATTTATTTATACTAGCAGTGATATTTCTGATTTGAATCCTAACATTTTAATTACTAAGATGGAGCATAATAGCATCTCCCATATTTCCTTGAATATTCACAGGCAAGCTAACATGGCGTTCTGCTCTGACAGGCCATGTGTTTAATTGCTTCTAACTGAAAAGAATGAGCTGACACATTGTTATCAAAATATTAACAGAAAATTTCTACAAGAGGCAGAATTCAAAATTAACAAGCTATTCTTCATTTGGACTACTTCATATAGTTAACGACGGATAATTACCTCTTTACTAGTGCATTAACCATGTATCCATCATTTTATCCAAATATATTCCCCTTTACGGTATCACTATTCATGATAGTAAAAGACTACTGTTTTCAGAAGCAAAGCAAACATATTCAAATGTCCCCACTGCCCAAACTGTCTTGTCTTCTGCATGCCTGTCATAAACTTAAATGGACACCTTCAAAGGTAAGAGGTAAAATATCTCTTTATTGCACATCTTGATCTTGAAAAAAAAAATTGATTTGTACAAGGTATTTTACAACATCTCATTCTATCCTTGTGGACAAGAAGAAACATGGTATGGATGAATTTTAGTCAAGGGATAAATATTAAGACTAATGATTGATCTCAACCTTAAAGTAGGACTCCAGTAGATTTGTCCTTGGCCCTCTTCTCTTCAACATTTTTATTAATGACTTGGATAAAGGCAGGGATGGCAAATTTCTTAAATTTGCTTAGATCACCAAG
Source organism: Gymnobelideus leadbeateri (assembly GCA_011680675.1). Classification (NCBI taxonomy): domain Eukaryota; kingdom Metazoa; phylum Chordata; class Mammalia; order Diprotodontia; family Petauridae; genus Gymnobelideus; species Gymnobelideus leadbeateri. The sequence goes on along the minus strand of WOXC01006809.1, from coordinate 537,473 downwards.
TTGAGAGGAATATATAGCAATTCAAATAACAGAAATAGGTCGAACAACAGAAATAGGATTGAAAGAGATCTTGGGGCAGCTAGGTGGTGCAGCGGATAGAGCACCAGCCCTGGAGTCTGGAGGATCTAAGTTCAAATCCAGTCTTAGACACTTAACACTTACTAACTGTGTGACCCTGGGCAAGTCACTTAACCCTGATTGCCTTACCAAAAAAAAAAGAAAGAAAGAAAGAAAGAAAGAAATCTCAACAAGCAAGAGAAATGGCTTAAATCTAATAAGTTGAAATTGAAGTCAGTCAGTCAACAAAATTTTGTAAACCCTTACTATTGCCAGGCACTATATTAAGCTCTGGGGACACATAAAGACAGTCCCTATCCATAAGGAGCTTACATTCTGAAGAGGGAAGATATTATTAAGGGAGCTGAAAAGTGGGTGGAGCAAGGAGAAAATAGTGGTATGGTGTCAAAATCCAGAAAAAGGAATGAATGACTCCTGGCTTAGGGTCCTTCCTCAAATTGAAGGTTCCTGGAGGAACTCACCAATGAGAGAAAGAAAAGACATGGATGGAAGGATGTCTCAGGACAAGAGAGCAGCTAGAACATAGTAGAAAAGTCCTAAGAGTCAGAAACAGCCAAGAAACAAATGAATTGGCTAAAAGCAAAGTCCTGTACTTATCCATCATGAAAATTTGGATTGGATGAGATATGGTTACATAAACATAAATGTGAAAAATAACTGGGAATTTTAGTGAACTGCAAGGTTACTATGAGTTAGTGTGAAAGCAACTGAAAAAAAAATTTCATGATAATTTAGCCTATATTAATTGAGGCATAGAACAATGTACATTGTCCTCATTAGCCATCTGGAGAATTATGTTCAATTCCAGACACTGCATTTCAGAAAACACATCTGGAGAGGTAAGCATTATGGCAAGAGGTCGCAGATCATGTTATTCCAGGACTGATTGAAAGAACTATTGGTTAAAGCAACTATTAGTTAAGAGAACTCAAACAAAGAAGGCTTAGGAGAGATATGACTAACACCTTCATTTTTTTAAGGAATAACATAGATGGATGAAATAATTTTGCTTGATGTCAAAGTACAGAACTAGGAATAATGGGTATTATATATAGAGAGGTAGATTTTAGCTCAATGTAAGGTGAAGCTTCTGAATAATCAAGTTATCCAGAGCTACCTGAAAAGGGTAGTGAGTTCCCACATAACAGAAGGACTTCAAGAAGAAACTACCTGTCAGGAATGATGGTAGAGAGATCTTTGTAAAGGCACAGGTTGGGCTAGATAGCCTCTGAGGTTGTTTGCGATTCAAATCAATGTCTAATTTATGTACTTGTTAAAACACTCACTTTATTATAGATACTCAAACTAGTTCTGTTATATAAATCTTAGAGTAGTTCATAGGGCACGAAACCCACCCATAACATTTCCTTTAAGAGAGTTTTTTTTTTTTGTAATAGTCAAATTGTTAAAATCATCATCTCCTTGAGATACAAGACTAGATCAAACATGTGTCATGATAAGTTGGACATTGATAAATATGTCATTATAGGTCAAAACAATCAGCCAATGTGGCAGGAGCAGCAGCATATTTCTGTAATTCTATTCTAAATATAATTTAATTTAAAACAACTCAAGCATTTGTCTAAGCTTTTGCAGTTGTTTCCCTTAATCTTGAGGTCAGAAATTAAAAATCTTTCTGTATTTTTAAAAATACTTAATATTAATTATTCCTCTGAGGTTCACATGGTCAAACATAGTAAACTTAATGCCTTATTTGTCTTAGTAGTGACTTAAAACTTGCCATAAATTAATTTCTCCCTATGGAATATCTTTTCCTAATGAAATGGTCAATGTTATTCAAACCAACCAACAGCTACCTTGAAATACAAGTTGGACAAGGCAGCTATACCAGTGAAGCTATCAAGTATCAAAAATTCTATTTCTCGCTGAAGTAGAAACTATGTTATTGCCCTGGAGGATAATTAGTGATGCTTTTTTGGAGGTTCTTCAGTATATGTTGCTATAAAGGACATTATTTGCTTTAAAAATACACATAATATTTTAAAAGGAAGAGATAAAAATAAATTTTTGAGGGACAGTTGTGTTAATCCTGCTCAGAAACAGGTATCCATAAAAATGAAGGAAATCATCTAGCTTTTGTCTTATTATTATAATCCATTAAAATTACTTATACAAATAAGAGATTGTGAACCATATAAGAATAGACCTTTTTTGAAAGGGAAAAAAAAGTATAACTTCTACTCACTAAACCAATTGGGATAGGAATCACAGTCTGGCTAGTTGATTATTGAAGATTCTTCCACTTTCCTGAAAAAAATGACTCATTGTCATCAATAGATTTCATTCATCTTAATCTAATGCTTGAATTTCAACATCTCCATGTTTTTTATGGGTGTTGATATTATTTCCACATTGATAAAGATTACATTCCATCTATGTGGATCTTCATGAATTGTTATGAGTTGCTGAAACAAACAAAAAGCTTCCATCTTGGCAGTCAACCTTTTTGGGGAAGGATAAGTATCTTCACACTTATTTTGGCTGGTCTTTGAAATGCATATATATGGACTTTCTAACTTGGTAGAATCTCGTAGAAATTGTGCTCCAATGGTATAATATTCAGTAACATAGGCTCATACCCCCATTAGCCCTTTTGAAGATCCAGTATAACATTCACATTTCAATGTTCAGAATAAACTTACTAGCAAGATCCATGTAGTCATGTCTAATCATTAATGTGCACCTTTGATTTATCCTACTGAAGATGAGTTAACTGGTGAGATAACTTTAACCCAGTTGGATTCCATTTAAACATGAGAACTAGTGGTGACTGTGACTGCTGCTACCAAGGTTTCTCCAGCTTCAATGTTTTGTTTTGTTTTCTACAAATCCATTTCTTTTCAAAACACCCAGTGAACACAGAATAATAGGAGTAAAGATTTGTATTGGCCACATGAAAACAGATTATTTTCTCACAGTTTTAATTTCCCATGAACATTGTTGCTCTACAAGCTCAAACATGTACGTTGGGCCTCCCTGGTATTTCTTCTGCCGTTGCAATCCTGGTGCTGCCCAGCAGGTTTCTAATCTCTGACAGATTTTCATGCCTCAGTCGCCTTCCAATATTTGTTGAAACCAGCATTAAAAGAAAACAATACCACAACACCAATATGCCTTGAGTAGAAGTTTTCATTCGAGAGAGAATGGGAAGAAAAATGTAATGAGATCACAACATTTCTCAACCAAAAGTAAATGGGGAAACATGTTGATATATTTCAGGCTTCCTTTAACAGTTCCCTTGTTAACAAATTCAATCTATGCTCAGCTTTTAGAGCTGATGTGGGACTCTACAATTTTCCCTGCTAACAGGTTGTTTTCAAAACTGTTTGGACCCCAGTGTCCCACAAATAAAAGCCCCATTGTTGTGTCCCTTCTTCCAAAGTAGCACAATATAATGAAATGAGCACTGGCTTTGAAAACAAAGGACCTGCGTCCACGTGCTAACTCTACCACTTTTGTAATGAGGAAAATCACTTTATCTCTTGTCTTAGTTTCTTCATCTGTATAAAGACAGGGGCGGAACAGACAACCTCTTAGGTCCCTTCCAGTTCCAATTCAAATATCGAAGCACTACATGAATGCCAGCTATTATTATTACCTTGTAAAGCAGCTTCAACAGGGCAATCCCTTGATCAATCTGATGAGCTCCCCAATCACCTTGATGAGACCGCAGGGCAAGAAGCTTTTGTTGCATCTAATGGGGACCTACTCAAGTCATCAAGTTGAGAGGAAATAAACAATCCCTAATTGATTTTCAGTGACTTGGGCTGCTGCCAAAATGATTAACTCTCTGGGACTCAGGAGGACGGACTGTGGTTAGAGCAATCACTTGTCTATGCAAGCCTATCAAAGAGAGCAAATGACAACTTTTCTCTTGTATTTGCACTGATGTTTCATTAAAGGTTCTATTTCAGACTAATGTGTCTTCTGGATGACTAGTAAAAGAAAAATACACAGAAGGTGCCCATGAGGTATAACTCTGAGCAGGTGCTGACCCACAGAGGGCCTAGAACCCAAGAGAGTTTCTGGGGTTTTCATATTCTTTACAATATGAGATTGTAAAGATGGGGACTGGATCTGTGATTTCATTGACAGAAGGAAATACCAGGTGAGGGAATTCCCTCTACCAATGAAAGCTGGCACCTTTTTCTGTAATTTACAGTACTAGAGAAAGACCTATATACTGAGAGAATAAATTATTTGCCCAGGGCAATGCTTAGTATGTAATTTCAGTATGTGTCAGAGGTAGCATTTAAAACTATGTAGTCCTGACTTCAAGGTCATTTCTTGAGGCTAGCTCGGGAGTGGCCACACTAAAGTGGAGAGCATGGAGGGCCAGGCGGGAGCCTCACAGCAGTGAAGTCCATATATTCACCTGAGGATCAGCGTTTATACACCTTTTACAGAGTAAGCTAGTTCCTTTATCACACCGGACAGGCTGAACACTCCCATGTACCTAGTTCCCTTTGTGTCACTACTATCAGAATAAGTACGAATTCAGGGAGCTCTGTTCCCTGCACATCACGAAGAGTGGTGAGCCAGCGACCGGTTGGCCCAGGAGCAGATGCAAGAAGCTGGCCACTTCGACCTGCCAAACTGGAGTTTCTCTATTCACCATTATCTCTCAGTGGTATGGGGATATAACTACAATGACTACTACCACTACTATTACTACTAAAAATAATAATAAACATGCACACAAATACATGTATTTAAATGTATGTGTGGGTACACGTATACATGTACACATGCATATAAAAAGTGATGTGATATATATATATAGATATACACATATGTAAATATCTAGCATATATAATCTATGTAGCCTCATATGACCAAGATATGATCTATGTATATGTGTATAGATACATATGTCTAAGAATTATAATATATTATACACATATTTATACATATTGCATATCTAGTGTTGTATATGTACAATATAAATATGTGTATTATACACACATATATTAGTTTGCTAAGTACTCTCATCACAACAGCCTTGTGAGTAGCTAGAGCACGTATCATTGTTCCCACTTGACAAAATTCCCTTATGACAAAACTAAAGCTCTAACTTAATTGACTTACCCGTGATCATACAGCTAGTAAGTGAGACAGGATTTGAACCAAATTCTCCTGACTCCAAATTCAGTGCTCTGACAAGTCATGCTGTTTGATGGGGCACTCAGAGATCATGCACACACACACACACACACACACACACACACACACACACACACACACACACAATTATTTCCATCCTTTTCTAAACCACTTTTGCATTTATTCTTTAAAAATTCATATATGTGCATGCTGTCTCTCTTAATGTAAGCTCTCTGAGACTATATTGAGAGCAAAGATTATGTTATTTCTGTCTTTATATTCCCAATGCCTAACTCAGTGCCTGGCAATAGTTGTTTAATAAATGTTTGATTGATCTCATCCAAACTGTATCTACTAGGTATCCCACCCCCAGTCCACCCCTAGATAAAAGGCTTCAGGCAGGTGTTTTCTATAGCCAATGATTTCACTAGGCTGTGAGAAATTCCTATTTCTGCTTCTTATGAATTCAGTCATCCACAATCCATCCATTCTTCTCCCCATAAGTCAATATCCTCAGCACTTTGGCTTAGCAACATCTCTATTACAACTACCAAGAGAACTTTAAATTTTACAGACATATATGTGTCTTTCCCCACTTCCCTGATGAATTTTTTTTTAATATGTCCTCCTCTTTCCTGAATTACATCTCCCAGGAGACTCCTTAACAAATATGTCTGGTTGGCTGCTGTCTTGGCCCCTATCCTAGGTGGAATTTATCTTTCAGGGACCTCCATGAGAGAAGTGTACTGGTTAGGATAGTTTCCTTCTATCATGCCAATACCTCATATGACACTCAATTATCCTATCACAATTTTCTATCACTCACATAAGATCAAATCCTCTGAGCACACCCTGCCCTAGAAGTTAATCAGTTTCCAGGATTTATGCCTAAAATTGTAGTCACTACCACAATGCTTCTTATGGAACATAAGGTTCACAAGTAAGTTCTTCAGGCATAATCAATTCATTCTCATTTTTTTTCTTTGCTCATCTTCATCTATTACCTCTTTCAGAACCTATTTTAAATCCTTAATTCCCTCCATTATGTCTTCTCATAGCTTCTGTCTACCCATCTAACAACTGGATATGGTGACAACCTCCTCTAAACCCCAATAGCATTCACTCATACTTCTCATGAGGTATGTATCTCTTGCCTTGTATAATGTGTATACTCTGCAGATTTCAGTGCCCTCCCCGCCCCATTATCCATATAAGTTTCTCAATAACAAAGACCATGTCTTGACCACCTTTATTCTTGCCACACCAAAGAGGAAATTGGGACAGCTGAGCTGTAAGGGCAGCAAGCAGCAGTTCTTGCCAGTGGCTTTAGAATAATGCCAGCCTATTTTTCTTGTCTGATTTGCTCCAAGGTAACAGATAACACCAGGGAGAGCCAGTTCATTCTACATGTGTTGATTTAGGAGGAAGGAAAGGAAAGGAACCAAGTGAGATTTCTTTGTTGTGGGATAGTTTATCTAAAGAAGGTCTGTTGTTCCTGGGTGACTTTCTCTGTACATTGTTGGTCATTCATTTGTTTCAATGGACTCTTTATAATCCCATTCAGTTGTTTCAATGGACTCTTTATAATCCCATTTAGGGTTTTCTTGGCAAAGATACTAGAATAGTTTGCCATTTCCTCCTCTAGCTGAGGAAACTGAAGCAAACAGAGTTAAGTGACTTGCCCAGGGTCACAAGCTAGTTAGTGCCTGAGGCGAAATTTGAACTCAGGTCTTCCTAACTCCTGGTCCAGTGCTTTATCCACTGCACCATCTAGCTTTCTTCTATGAGGTATATGCTTTTAGGGAAAATTTGAGTAGCATTTTCCTACATGCATGTCCTAGATTTTCCTACATGCAAATCCCTAGTCAAGCTGACCATCTCAGTTGGGTGCAGTCTAACCTGTATGAGTGGAAAGGAAAGAAATGGAATGAAAAGAGCCACAAACTAGTACCTAGTCCCTAACCTATGCAACAGGCACAGGGAGCTGCCCTAGTTAGGTACATGCCACCAGTAGGGAAAGGTACACTGAGGGAAAAGTTTATAATAATGATTAGATCCAAAGAAAGTAGCAACCCCCAGATTAGGTGAAGTGAGGGGGAAATACACTTCTCCCAAAGTGGATGCTGAAATAAGAGGGTGTGCTTTCTCTCCTCTGTGGTCTCTTGTACCTTCATCTAGAAGCACATCCTGAATGTCAGCATCCTTCAGGGCACAAGGACACATGTGGGAGTCCTGGGAGAAAGCTCTTGTTTGTATATAGTTATTTTATGCTGTCATCTCCACTAGATTATGAGCTCCTTGAGGAAAGAGATAGTCTTTTACCTTTCTTTGTATCCACAGTGATTAGCCCAGTGACTGGACTATAGTAGCTACTTACTAAATGTGTATTCTCTGATGACCGACCAACTGACTTATGGCATTCCTGCAAAGAACTTCACTGATCATATGTGTTCTCCACCAAAACAAAGAGAAGACATGTCATTTGGAGCCATTATAATGCTGCTCCCCATTGAGAGGAAGTGGAATTGGGCTCAGTAAGTGATCAACAATGCTACAACACTCTATATACTGGGGGTCTAATGAGAGAATGCAATTACAAAAATTGCTCTGAAATCCCAGTTCTTCTTCTAATTACTGAATGCCTTTGGGTAAATTGCTTAACTCTACTATTCTTCTAATAAACAATCTTGAAAAGCTAAGGTAGGGAAGAAGAGAAAGGGGAGAAGGGATGGGGAAGGGATACTTATCAATCAGCCTTTGGAATCATAGTAATAAAATTAATCAGACTAAAGGCAGAAAATAAATAACATAATAAGAAAAATAATGCTTACTAAAAAGTTCTTCAGGAATGTGTTTTTATAAATTCATTCAAACATCATTTTGGTAACATAAATCACAGTGGTGTTGACCAGTTTATTCTCAGGCAGAATGCTGGTTTTCTGTCATGTAGTCATAGCCTAAGGCCAATAATATTGGAAAACAATTAACCTGTCAACTTCAGGTTTTTCATTAATAATTTTGGACCATATCCTGCCATTGATATTTATTTTAAACTCTCATTGATTTCCGTGGGAATTCCACATGGCAGATGATGGCAGGATACAGCCCAAAGGGAACTGCCCCAGAGTAGGTTCCCACTTTCATTCCCTTTGTGTTTGACCCTTATTAAATTCAGTCTCCCACGTTGTACATATAAAAATAGCCTAACAGGCAACATAAATGTGATAAAGATTTCTATTTGCACAACCAGGTTTATAGGTCAAGTGTCTGGGAGAGTTTGCAAATCTAAGAGAGTTAAATTTGAAACCTCCTTGGAGCTCTGTGTTTATGGTCCCTATTCCAACATTAAGTATCAGTATTAGTCTTGCTAAGTGGTCTCAGGATACACTATTTCATTTCAAAGAAACAGCATTAAAATCATTTTTGAATCACTTAAAACTAAACACCCTCACTAAAATGACACAGATTAGCCATTTAAATAGGCTGGGTTATTATGGAACTTGACAATGTGGCAAAGAACTAGCCATGTTAGAATAATATTGTCATTAGTAACGACTTTAATTGCCCAGTTCCTAGAATTTCTTCCTAAGTTCCTAAGAGTCATCCCTGAAGCAATGATGTAAGGGAGGGGGAGACAAAAAGTCAAAAGATATGAACAGTTTTTAAAAAGAAATGTAAAACATCAAGTATGTGAAATATTATTCCAAACCATTAATACTAAAATGCAAATTAAAACAACTTTGAGGTTTCACATCATGTCCCTCAAGATGGCAAAAATTATATATATACTAAATATTGGAGTGAACTGAGACAGGAGGAGAGGCACAGTAATGCATTTTGGTGATATTATAAAGAATTCCAACCATCCTAGAAAATAATTTGAAATCATGTGAGAAATTTGTCTAAACTATTCTTTCTTTGAGACTCAGAGGTACCATTATTTGACAAATATCCCAAAGAGGTCAAAAACAGAAAATAAAGGTCCCACATATGCCAAGATATTCATAGTAGAACTTTCTGTGATATCAAAAAAATTGAAAACAAAGTGGGCACTCTTTGAGTAGAGAATTGCTTACAAACATATACGGGTGTAATAGAATATTATTATGCCATAAGAAATTAAAAATATGAAGAATTCATAGAAATTTGGAAAGAATTTAATAAACCAATGCAGGACAAAGTGAGCAGAATCAGAATACACATGACAACAAAAATGTAAATTTTTAAGTCAAATTCTGACTAATAGTAATCACCAGAGTCATCAAAAACTGATAATGAAACACATCTTCCAGTAGAAAGGTGAGGGATTATAGATGCAGAATGTGATGTTTTCTTTGAGATTCAGTCACTATATTCATTGGCTTTGCTTGTTCCTCATTGTTAAACCAGAGAATATGTGTATGTAAGGGTGAGGTGATAGGCTGGAGAGAGAGTTAGGAAGTCTCTGTATAGAGTAAAAGATATTAATAAGGTTTAAATTTAATAACAATGTGACTTTTGCAAATGACCTAAAAAATTACCAAGTGATAAGTCAAAAACCCAGAAAGATCCTTAGAAACAAGGAACAACACTAAAATATAATTAATGACACAGGAGAAAAAAATACTAATGAAGTAAGTGTTAGAGGCAATTGTGTGGGGGAGGGGGTTCTACAGATCTTGATCCCTGGGTTCTGGTTCAAACTATCGCTAAGTAGTTGTAACCCTGCAAATATCATAGAATCATCGTCTTAATGATACAAGGGACCTTACAGGCCACGCCCTCCCAGAAATGTGAATACCCTCTGTGATTTGGGGTCCTCATCTATAAGATCCATTGGAATATATTGCCAACTTTTTAGTAACAGAGAATATTTCGCTTTTGTCTTTGAATTCTCATGTTGTGGCACAGGGCCTAGCATATAGTAAGGGTTTGATAAATTCATTGATTGATCACTTATTGCCTTAAATATATTTTTGTGAGGATAAAATGAGATGACAGTGAAAATGTTTTGTAAGTTATAAAGTGTGATGAAATGTTAATAATTATTCTTTTTTAAAATAGGTATTATTGCTATCTTTTGGTTTTACTTTACCTAAATTTAATCCTGAATCCTCCCCGCCCCCACCTTCCACTGCCTACTGAGGACCATCCCAACTAACAAAGAAATTTTTTAAAATGAAAAATAGGAAGATACAATCATCAAAAATCCCAATAATATATGCAGTGTTCCATACCTGTGGCTCATCCCCCCCATTCCTTTGCAGAAATGGATGGGGTGGTGGCTGAGGCAGAGGGAGGGGGAGATTATAAAGTCCAGACAAGCTTGGATGTTATAGTTTGCAGGCATATAAGGTGGGGGGGGGGGATTAATAGGGTAAAATAATGCTTTAAAAAGCCTAATGCACTAATGTGTAGACTGGATTTAAGGGGGGGAATGGATGCTGGGTGGTCCCATAGGAAGCTACTGCCATGCTCTCAATTCTGAGGGAATGTGTTTAAAAAGGACACAACAGTTGGGAAATAAAGGAAGGAAAATAAAAGGAGAAGGGGCCGTGTCTGGCAACAGATTGCATGTTGGGAATGGGCTGGAATAGAAAGGCAAGTATCAGAGTCTGAGAAAATAACACCATCTACAGGAATAGCAGTACGAGGAAGACGTTGATTTAGGGAAGATGCTGAGCTCAGTCTTGGACATGTGTGGCAGGTGGCACACAGGATAGAGGGCTAGATCTGGAGTCAAGAATATTCATCTTCCTGAGTTTAGATTTGGCCTCAAACACTTACTAGCTATATGACACTGGACAAGTCACTTAACTCTGTTTGCTTCAGTTTCCTCATTTGTAAAACAAGCTGGAGAAGGAAATGGCAAACCACTCCAGTGTCTTTGCCAAGAAAACCCCAAATGGGGTCATGGAAAGTCGGACATACTGAAAAAATACCTAAATAAAGGCAAATGAAGATCTAGAGTTTAGAAGATATAGAGTTTGGGATTTAACTAAGTATTGATGATGCTTCAAAATGAAGCATTTTGTAGAAGCATAGAGAGATAAGATCATAAAGTACATTGCAGCAGTTAACCCTTGATCCCAAGCAGAAAATATCAGAATAGCTTTAGAAATACTCCTAATGACATGGACTTAGAATAATAATTATAACACTTCTATATAGTGTTCAAGTTTTACCAACCAATTTTCAGCCAAAAACTCTATGAGGGGTGGCTAGTTAGTGCAGTGAATAGAGCACCAGTCCTGGAGTCAGAAGGACCTGAGTTCAAATCTAACCATGTGACCTTGGGCAAGTCACTTAACCCCAATTGCCCTACCTCCCCCTCTCCAAAAAAAAAAAAAGCAAAAACAAAAATAATAAACCAACTATGAGATAGAAATGTACATATCTATTTTGAAAAGTTTAATGTACAAAGCCAATGTAACCAAGATCAAGAGGGAGATGGGAAATTGGGAAAGAATTTTTACAACTTGTGTCTCTGATAAAGGACTCATTTCTAAAATTTATAGAGAATTGAGCCAAATCTATATGAATACAAGTCATTCCCCAATTGAGAAATGGTCAAAGGATATGAATAGGAAGTTTTCAGAGAAAGAAATTAAAGATATATATAAACATATGAAGAAATGCTCTAAATCACTATTAATTAGAGAAATGCAAATCAAAACAACTCTGAGATACCACATCTCTCCAGTCAGATTGGCTAAGATGACAAAACAAGAAAGTGACAAATGCTGGAGAGGATGTGGGCAAATTGGAATGCTAATACATTGCTGGTGGAGCTGTGAACTTATCCAACCATTCTGGAGAGCAATCTGGAATTATGCCCAAAGGATTATAAATAATTTCATACCCTTTGACCCAGCCATACCACTTCTAGGGTTATATCCCAAAGAGATCATAGAAGTGGGAGGAAGACCCATATGTACAAAAATATTTTTAGCAGCCCTTTTCGTGGTTGCAAAGAATTGGAAACTAAAGGGGTGTCCATCAATTGGGGAATGGCTAAACAAGTTGTGGTATATGAATGTAATGGAATTTTACTGTGCTATAAGAAATGAGGAGGTGACGGGTTTCATAATTACCTGGAGAGACTTATACAAACTGATGCTGAGCGAGAAGAGTAGAATCAGAAGAAATTTGTATACAATCACAGACATACCATATCTGTGACGACCAACTATGACAGACTGGACTCTTTTCAGCAATGCAGTGATATAAGTTAATCCCGAATGACTCAAGAAAGTGAGAAATGCGCCATCCAGAGATATAACTAGAAAGAACTGAGCCTGAATCCTGATGGAAGCAAACTAAATGATCTTGTTCTTCTCATTGTTTGGTTTTACTTCTTCCTCACCATCTTTCATCCCACCTAGTACAATATGCCTTTGTAATTGGAATAATGTTTAATATGAATGCATTTGCAGACCCTATACTGTACTATATGCTGTCATGAGGGGAGGGGGAGGGAAGTAAAGGAAATTTGAAAATCAAGGAACTATGGAATTGAATCTTGTTAACTGAAACTAAACTAATAAATTAATTAAAAAAAAGAAATTTGCAAAAAAAAAGTTTAATGTAAATATCTATTTTGAAAAATGTTTTGTTTTTACATTGCAAACATATAGATTATTCCCACTCCTTGAAAGCTTTCTTGTAACAAAGTAAAACAAGCCAAACAATTATATGATGACTTTTTCTGAAAGTGTGTACATTTCATAAACCACCTCTACATCTCTATTTTAAAAAATAACAAATCTAATTTTCTCCCTCCAAAACTCTACTTCCATTGAAAAAAGATAAGAAAAATAAATTTCTTGTCAAAAATGTACATAATCAACCAAAATAAATTCCTTCAATTGCTGTGCACAACAGCAATTGTTAAATGGAAAAAGGGAAGGAGAAGGGAGAGGAGGAAAGTGGGAGGGAGGGAGAGAGGAGGGGGAAAAAGAAAGAGGGACAGGAGAGAGATAATGTCATTTTGCAAACAATCTGTCACTTCTCTTTTATTGATACCCTATTTCATCATTGGTCCTCTGGTATCATGAATAGCCGTTGTATTTATCATAGTTCTTAAACCTATTTTGTTTTAACAGAGTTGTTGTCATTGTATAAATTGATCTCTTTGTTCTGCTCATTTCATTCTTCGTTTTATAAAATTTTATAAAAGTCTTCAAACTGCTCATTTTTATAATATTGATTTTATATTATAAATTGTTATATTGGATCTTTTCCCTTCATCCTCAATCAGTCTATGTAAGTCTTGCCATGTCTCTTTGAAACTATTTCCTCATTTATTACAGCACACTACTACTTCATCACATTTATATGCCACAGCTTATTCAGTCACTCCTCCATTAGTAGGCATCCTTTTAGCTTCCAGGGTTTTCTTGCCAACACAAAAAGAACTGCTATTAATACTTTTGTACAAATAGTTTCCTATTTCTTTGATCACTTTCGGTATTAAGTCTAACAGTGGTATAGCTGGGTCAAAGGGCACACACTTTTTATTAACTTTTTGTGTATAATTCCAAAGTGATTTCAAGAATGCTTATATCCATTCACAAGTCCACCAACAGTGCCTGTTTCCCCAGAGTCCCTCCAGTATTTATCATTTTTCTTTTTTCTTATCTTTTCCAAACTAATGACTTTTAGGTTGAATCTCAGAATTTCTTTAATTTGCCTTTCTCTAATTACTATGGATTTGGAATATTTTTATATGGTTATGGATAGACTGGGTTTCTTAATCTCAAGAACTGTATATTCATATTCTTAGACCACTTATTAATTGGGGACTACTTTTTATTTTTATAAGTTTGAATCAGTTTTTTGCCTATCTAAGAAATGAAATCTTTATCAAAGAAACTTATTGCAAAGAATTTTTCCCAGTGAAAATCGTTTGCTCATTTTATCTTTGATTTGTTGGATTTGCTTGTGTAAAAACTTTTTTAAAAATTTTATATCATCAAAATTATCCATCTCATCACATGTGATCCTCTCTGTCCCTTGTTTGGTCATCAGCTTTTCTCCTAGTCCTAGATTTGATAAGCAGTTTGTTAACAAGGTAATGTATAAGCTGATGCAACTTACCAAATGGTCATTAAACAGGAAGCCATTAGGACTTTCTAATTCTGAACATTCAACCTCAAGATCTTTCATGGGTCTTACTTGGCAAAAATATGTTAACAATACATTTCATCACATAGGTTAATAGGAGTTTTAGGAGTAACTGGTGTCAACAAAATTTTACAACAATATAACAAGTATAACACACAATAAACACAGAAAATATTTTAGGGTAAGGCTTGAACACAAGCTCCCCATTATTCCCCCCTGAACAAATAGGGTCCCAAAATCTTTGGTGACAGGAGAAGGTCTTTTCTTCCATGGCTACTTGATGCTGAAATTGGATGTAGAGCTGTCCCTATCCCAAGGGGTCCCATTTGAGAGGTCAGTTCTTTAGTCAGTATTTGGAATGTGCTTGATGCCAGGTCCAGGGCTGACATGCCACAGTTGCAGACAAGGGGTGACATCCAGCTTATCAGGCATCTACAGATGGAGGGTAACAAGCCTGCAGAAACAAATCTAGCAAACAAGGTGAACAGACAAAAAGCCAAGAAGAAGCAAAGAGACAATAACCAGAAACAAGGTAGATATAGGATCAGCCATGCTACTGGAGTCCATGAGGTCACTATTGTAGCCTCACCCATGGTAGAATATATGAGTTAAGGGTACAATTTTGTAATCATCTTCTCCAGAATAAGCAATAGTTACAGTTTTATCCTTCCCATGTGCTATAATCTCTGCAGCCTTTGGAACATCATCTGGCTCCTGTTTTACCCATACTTTAGCTCCCACTTTTATTCTATCAGTAGGACCAAATCCTTCAGTTCCTATGATTGTTATTTTAGAAGGACGGTCAGTTTTTAAAAGTGGTATTGTTTTACAAGGAATGATAATCCCTTGAACTCTCCTATCATTTTTACAAATATGTAAGGGCCCTTCACCTACATTATGGGATGTCACAACAATTTCTCCTTGATAATTAGAATCTATTATGCCAGTCAATACATGTATTCCTTGAGCTGCTAATCCTGATTTGGGTAAAATTTGTCCAAAGTGATTTTTAGGGATTCTTATGCATATTCCAGTGGAGATTTTTCTTGTTTCTTTTCTGTCCAACCAAAAGTCCTCTAAACAATGTAAATCATACCCCACCGAACCAGGTATTCCTGGGTACAGTGCTGGGACATCTGGCTTCAAAGTCCAATTCTCCATATTTGGGATCTTATGTGTTTGTTGTTTTCTAATTTACAGATTTTGGGTCATCATTCTGGCTAGAGTTGTACTTCCCCCCAATGGTCTATTATTCAAATTACATAAAGCCATGAACAAATTATCCTTCCCATGTTGATATGAATTATTGGAACTTAACTTCCTTAACTGTTCTTTTAATAATCCATTCATTCTTTCAATTAACCCCGATGTTTGTGGATAATATGGAATATGACGTATCAATTCTATATTGTATAGTACACAATACATCTTCATTTCATTGCCTTTGAAATGTGACCATTGTCACTTTGAATTTGCATTGGGGTTCTATAATATAGACTCATGAGATCTAGAGTTTTACAAGTGTTTTTCCAGGTTGTGTTCTTATAAGAACAAGCCACTAGTATACCTGAATAGGTGTCAACACAAGTACATATAAATCTGCATCCTTTATCTTGTGGTAGTGGACCAATATAATCTATTTGCCAGATTTGGACTGGGACCTTTCCTCTTGCTATCTCTCCAGTTACTACATAAGGAACACTTTTTTTCCAATTGACGTATATGACATTCTTCTGCTATCTGTTTTAACAGTGAATAAGAGATACTAATACCTCAATATTGTACCCACTGGTGTGTGGCCTGGACCCCCAAATGGCCAGCCATTTGGTGGACCCATTTTGCTAATACCTGATCATCAGTTGTTGTCAAAGTAAGTACAATATGTTCAGTAGCAATCTTTGCCAGTCGATCAGCATGAGCATTGTACTCACGTTCTGGAGTGGTGAAGGCCATGTGAGCATCTACATGAAAAACTGACAAGTCAGTGACCAAAGACATGTTCCAGATATCTTCCCATAATTCTTTGCCCCAGACTTGTTTGCCATGAATTTCCCAATTTTTATTTTTCCACATGGGCATCTATGTAGCTAACCCATTAGCTACCACCCATAAATCAGTGAATATATGACACTGTCCTCCTTGTTCTATTTTGGGTGGCTTGATGTATTGCCATAAGTTCAGCATATTGACTACTTCCACATATCCCAGTACTTTCCAAAGTCCTTCTAGCACATGGGTTATAGGCTACTGCTTTCCAATGTCTTTTTTGGCCCAAATATTTCTCTCTCCCATCAGTAAACCATGCATGTCTCTTTTGTTCTTCAGTTAATCCATCATATCCCTCATTCCATTTTACAGAGGATTGTACCAACTGTTGCTTTGGATCAGGGGATGTGTCTTGCACAATTTCTATGTTTGCCACAGATTCATGTAGAACAGAGACTCTTTTTTCCTGTTTTTGCTCTATTTTGAATATGCCACTTCCATTTGATTATACTAGCCTCTTGGGCATGTCCAATTCTGTGAGAAGCTGGGGTACTCATTACCCAGGTCATAATCGGGATTCCAGGTATTAATATCACTTCCTGGCCCAGTGAGTAGTTCAGTCTCCACCTGTAGCAGCAAGCACCCCAATATCCCCAGGGTGACTGCCAACACAGGTTCTTAGATCTGCTTTTCAAAAGGAAAGCAACTCAAAATGGGTCAACAAGCTTACTTTAATCAAACAAACATACATTACCTAGTTCAGGGGAAAAAAGGTCAGCACCCCAAACTTCAGAGTTACAGAACTTACAGATCAAACAGACAGGCTTCCAAACTGTCCTACCATTATATCAATACCAAAATCACAGTTACCAGAGAGGGAAGCATCAACATCTGGGTTTTCAAAGCCGGGGGGCTCTCAACAGCAGCTTCCCAGAGTCTCATCTGGTCAAATCACACAATACTTCTCAAAGTGAGCCCCAAAGCAAAGCCTCTCCTCAGGGATTATATAGCCTTCTCTGGGCTCAGAGAATGTAACCACCCTTTTGATCCACTGCCCAGTCACACAGCATCAAGGTGTGGTCATTCCTGAAAACCAAGCCTCCCACCACAGGCTCCATGTGACCACATTCAGCCTATTCAGCCTATTAGGAGGCAGAGCATATTTTCAAATCAAGGAAGGTTTTCAGAGTCTCTTAAAGCCAATCAAAGTCTCTTAAGCCAATCAAAGGGCCTAGGGGCAGGGAAGATCTTTAAATCTGCATTTCCATTACACCACCAAAGCCCAATATGCAGCTAACAACTGCTTTTCAAATGGTGTATACTGAACTCCAGATGAAGGGAGTTTCCTTTGTAGCATACCCAGGGTGGCTGCCAACACAGGTTCTTAGATCTGCTTTTCTAAAGGAAAGCAACTCAAAATGGGTTAACAATCTTATGTTAATCAATCAAACATATATCATTTATCTAGTTCAGGTGAAAAAGTCAGCACCCTGAACTTCAGAGAATAAAAACAAGTTACAAGCAGAAGTTACAAGCAGAGAGAAACAGACCAGCAGACAGGGCTTCCAGCTGTCTAACCATTATATCCATACCTAGTCAGTTACCAGAGGGGGAAGTACCAACATCTGGGTTTTCAAAGCCAGGGGGCTAAACAGCTGCCCAGAGTCTCATCTAGTCAAATCACACAGCCCTTCTCAAAGTGAGCCCCAAAGCAAAACCTCACATCAGGGTATATATAGCCTTTTCCTGGCCCAGAGAATGTCACAACCCTCTTGATCCACTATCCAATCACACAGCATCAAGGTGTAGGCATTCCTGAAACACAAGCCTCCCACCACAGACTCCATATGACCACATTCAGCCTATTATGGGGCAGAGTATATTTTCAAATCAAGGAAGGTTCTCAGAGTCACTTCAGCCTGTCAAAAGGCCTAGGGGCAGGGAAGATCTTCAGATTCCCTTTCCCATAACAATTAGATGGCATGCTTGCCAAATTTATAGATGACACAAAGTTGAGAGAGATAGCTAATACACTGGATGAAGGTCTCAGGAAGCAAAAAGATCTTCACAAGCTAGAACTTCGGGGTGGATCTAATGAGATTGGGTTCCAAAACTCAGCCTAAAAACATAATGTGGGGGAAGCACAGATAAAGAAAAAAAACATTTGGAGATATCAGTGGACTAATAGCTCAACACAAATCAACATGGCAGTTTTTTAAAAAGCCAAAAGAATTGTAAGCTGTGCTAAGAAAATCAACGATTCTAGGAAAAATGTGATAACATTCATAGGATCATAGATTCTAGCTGGAAGGGACCTCAGATGTGATCTAGTCTAATCCCCTCATTTTACAGGTGAGGAAACTGATATCCAGAGAAATTCAGTGACTTGTCAGGTGACAGAGAAAGGATTTGAATACAGGTCCTCACATCTGTCCTCCTCCTTAGTTTAGTCCTCCATCACCTCTAGTTTGGACCCTTCTCCAATGTATCCTGCCCATCTTTCCAACACTCAGGTATAACCATGTCACTACCCCAGTCAGCAAACTCCAGAGGCTCTCTATTGCCTCAAGGATCATATATAAACTCTTCATAACCTGGCTCATAATTTATCTTTTGAACCTTCTCCCTGTGTGTATTCTACAATCGAACCAAACTGACCTTCTTTGCTGTTCCTTATGCATACTCCATTCATGTCTCCGCACTGACTGTCCCCCATGCCTGCAGTGGTCCTCTTCCTTGTCACCTCCACCCCTTATATTCCCTTATTTCCTTCAAAATTCTACTCATGACACCTTCTTCATGAAGTCTGTCCTGATTCCCTCAATGCTAATGTCCTTCTATCAAAAAAAAAAAATTCTTGGGGCGGCTAGATGGCGCAGTGAGTAGAGTGTCGGCCCTGGAGTCAGAAGGACCTGAGTTCGGATCCAACCTCAGACACTTAACGCACACACAAACAAAAACCTAGCTGTGTGACCTTGGGCAAGTTACTTAACCCCAATTGCCCTCCAAAAAGCAAAAAAATAAAAAAAATTCTTTTTACTTATTTTGTATGTATACCTATTTTATACATTTTATTTCCTTCAAGGGAATGCAAGGTCTTTGAGTGCAGATAGTTGCATTCTTAGCTTTTTATCCTCATCACCTAGCAAGGCACCTAACAAATGCCTTAACAAGTGATTAATAAATGTTTGTTGACTGACTAATCAAAACCCATCAGTGTTCCATACATAGAACAATGGAAGTTGTCAAAGATCTCTGGAGTGGCTTTCCCAGGATCAACCAACTCAAGTCTGAGATGGGATTTTGATATAGCTCTTTGTGAGAGCATGGCCATCATTCTCTCCACCATGTCATGCTGCCTCTTGGAATTTCTAGAAATTCTTTCTATATTACATTTCTTTTGCAAGACTCTAATCTTATAGCCTAACCATCTGAGTTGATGACAGGAGTTTCTTATAGTTCTAAATTTTATTTTTTACTTAAAACATTCTGGTATGTGTTTAGCACAGTGTCTGGTACACAGTAAACACTTAATAAGTGTCTGTTGCTGTAGCAGCAAACACCCCAATATCCCCAGGGTGACTGCCAACACAGGTTCTTAGATCTGCTTTTCAAAAGGAAAGCAACTCAAAATGGGTTAACAAGCTTACTTTAATCAAACAAACACACATTACCTAGTTCAGGGGAAAAAGGTCAGCACCCCAAACTTCAGAGTTACAGAACTTACAGATCAAACAGACAGGCTTCCAAACTGTCCAACCATTATATCAATACCAAATCACAGTTACCAGAGATGGAAGCATCAACATCTGGGTTTTCAAAGCCGGGGGCTCTCAACAACGGCTTCCCAGAGTCTCATCTGGTCAAATCACACAACACTTCTCAAAGTGAGCCCCAAAGCAAAGCCTCTCATCAGAGTTTATATAGCCTTCTCCTGGCTCAGAGATTGTAACAACCTCCTTGACCCATTGCCCAATCACAAAGTATCAAGGTGTGGGCTTTCCTGAAAAACAAGCCTCCCACCACAGGCTCCAGGTGCACTTAAGCTAGGGGCAGGGAAGATCTTTAAATCTGCATTTCCATTACAGTTGCCTAAACCTAGTATTGTGCTTGTCTTTTTTAGATAAGACTATATATTATTAAGCTAGCAAGTCCAGCTTCTTCATCTGTTGTGGATGTGAAAAATTATCCCACCTCACCACGACTTTGCTGAAAATCACAGAGATGCAAAATGAACTACCTCAGATTTGTTCTTATTGAATTTAATTCTGTTTATTTTTGTTTAGCTCTCCTAGATCTCTTCCCTTTCATATCTTTTTCCCCCAGAAAATATAATATATTAAGTATTTCTTTCCATTGTTAATAAAAGCTAATAAAATATTTGCTGAACACTTCATATATTTATATGTGTTACATAATATATGTGACTTTTTATATTTACATATGTAAACATATGTATGTCACATCCCTGCATGGCATTGGTTGACATGATAAAAGAGGTGGTCTTTCATCAAGTTGTCATTCATTTTTCATGTGTGCAAACCTCCAAGATCAGAAATTGCTTATTGGGATTTATCAGAGCTCCTGAATACTCTAAGCCTCTCTACTTAAAACAAAGGAGTTGATACTATAATTTATAGAACATCGTCAAAAATTATATCTATTGTACATAAATATGGGGTATCTAGCCCCAAAATGTATTCAAGCCTTAGTAATTAGGAGTTACATATTCATTATAGTTTATAAAACCAGCTTTCTCTAATCAAAATATATACTCCAAGCAAATGAAACATTTGAAAGTGAGTTAAATATGATCTTTATTGTTGTTGCTACTGCTGTTGCTGAGTCATTTCAGTCATGTCTAACTCTTTGTGACCCTATTTGGAGTTTTCTTGACAAAGATATTGGAATGATTTCCCATTTCTTTCTCCAGTTCATTTTACAGATGAAGAACTGAAGGTTAAGTGACTTGCCCAGGGTCTCACAGCTAGTAAGTGTCTAAGGCCACATTTGAACTCTTCTTTGTTATATCTCTTTAATCTGCCTCTGCATTCCTGATAAAGGGAGTTGCACATTTTGGTGGAGGTACCTTAGATTTTAAAATTTCACCCCTTTTTTTTTTCCTCTTGGACTGCAGTTTGAGTATTTTTAATGCCAAATAATATCAATATATCTGTTGGCTTCCAAATGTTTTTTATTTGAGCCTTTGTTTTGTTTGGGAGAGTTTTTTTAGACCAAAGAAACCAATAAAAACACTGGAGACAATTTCTCTTTTAAACTTTTTTTCTTTCCCCAAAGCAAAAGGAAGGGTAAAATTGATTTTAGTGGGTGTGGAAATCAACACAGGTCCAAAGGTTTACTTTGTGTGTGCATTTTCCAAGTGGAATTTGAAACAACGTTCTTCTAATTTCCAGGGGAATTAATGTGTCAAAGCAGCTACTGACCTTGAACAAAATCTGCAAGTATAAATAAAAACCCTTTGAAAAACAACAGTGTCTTTGGAAATGAAGGTGATTTGAAAACAAAAGATAGCAATAAGTTTTTTTTTTAATAACTACTATTATTTTCAAAATGAGTAGCATAGTTTTATTTCCAAATATGAAAATTTGATCATACACCTGTGTATATGATTCTTTCTCCAAGATGCATTCCACTGACATCCATTTATATACCCTATTTGTATTATCTTTGTCCTTTTTGCATGGCAATGTGGTCATTTGTTCTACTTCCTAACCTCACTTGTCCTGTTCTCAAAGCTATAGTCTATATCATACCATTGCTAAGACTATAGTAGGTCTATTGTTCTATTAATAACAGTCTTTTCCGGGTCTTCATTTCTTTTTCTCCCTTGAACTTTTTTTTTTTAAACCTACCAGGAACACTGTGGCTTTTAAATTTATAAATGGAAATCACTTTTTTTTAAATACCCATGCTTCTACATTATTTATGATAACCAATGTCTACAGGGATATTTTGGCATTTATGGAAAGCCCTTCAAATCCCAAGAGATCAGGAAGTCAAAGAGCATTCCTCACTACATCTGGAAGTGAACAGGAAGTACCAGCCCATCAGACCTCCACCTATTAGTTGTTTGACAGCCATGAGCAAATGAATGAGGGATCAGACAATGGGGAAACCTGCTAGGGTCATCCTTGTTGTAAACCCATGTAATCCAATAACATGACAGATTTTATAGCCTTGACAAGAGAGGAACTCAAGAAGGGAGTGGAAGGAAAGCAAACCTTAATGAGGATCCCTCCCAGCTTCCCTTTAAGCATCTTCCAGGAATTTTAGACAAAAGGAATCTCCAAATAATGCTAAGTTATGCTGATAAACTAAGGTCTAGAGAAAATTTATAGCAATCCATTATATATTTTATATTAATTTATAATGTCCGAAATATTATAGTGTTGTCTATCATTCATAGTCATTACCTAAATCTTAATTCCTCAACAAATACAGGGTTTTCTAAAAGTGTTAATGTCATTTTAAGCTATTAAAGCTTTAAGAACACAAGTGTTTCAGAATCTAATAACATACAGAGAAAAGATTAAAATTTTTTCCCCTTAATGATTCTTCTCAGTAAAAAGATTTAAACTAATTTAAAAAGATTTAAACTAATTTAAACTAATTTATGTGTCTGTATTGATAAAGTACTTTGCTGCTACATTAATAGCAGGTTTTAGTTCACAACCAAATTCCTTTTAAGGATTTGCTTCTCAGGAAAAAGGCTAAATAAATGAGGAAATCACAAGGAAACTACAGGAATAAGGAATTAATTTTCTCCTTCTCAGTTTCCTTTGCTGATTCATTGTCCATTTCATGCCCTCCTAACTGAGGAACTGACAGTGTTCCCCAAGGTTCTTCTTTTAGGCTCTTTCTATCTCTGTCTTTGTCTCTGTTTCTCTGTTTCTCTCCCCTCCTCCCTTCCCCTTCTCTCTCTGTCTTTCTTTCCCTCTTTCTATCCCCACTTCTGCCCCCCCCCCATCATTCCTGTCTGTCACTTATCATTGGTTTCCATGAATTTAACTATCCCTTTTTCGTAGATGACTCACAAATCTATACAAGAAGCCCCAGTCTTTCCCCTGAGTTTCAGTCCTACATTACCCGTTGCTGATTGGATGTTTCCAACTCTATGTCCTGAAGAAATTTCAGATTCAACATGTGGAAGATCACATTCATTATCTTTTCCTCCCAAACCCTCTCCTTTTCCAAATGTTCTTATCTCTGACAAGGTGCCTTTCCAGCTTCCCAGGTTTTTAACCTCTGTGTTATACTTAACTCTTCATTCTCATCCCACAAATCCAATTAATTGTCAAATCTTGCCCTTTTGACCTTATCTACATCACTAACTTCTGAGCCTTCCTCCCCACTCAAACACCTACTCACCTTAGGTCAAACCTTCATCATCTTTTGCCTCATTACCACATCAAGCTGATTTCCCTGATTTCTCTCTGCTCCAGTCCATCCTAAATATGATTACCAAAGTCATCTTTCTGAAGTATCAATCTTGTAACACCCCAAATTCAATCAAGTATAACGAAACTTCTATGCTTAGCTTTTAAAGTCTTTCACAACCTTTTCCCAACCTATATTTCAAGCTTCATTGGAAATTATTCCCCTTTCTGCACTCTATGATCCAGCCATAACCTATATTTCCAGCTTCATTGGAAATTACTTCCTTTTTGTGCTCTGCAATTCAGCCAAACTGACCTTCTCTGTGGTCCTTATCCATCTCTATGTCTTTTCTCCAGACTTTCCAAATACCAGAGTATATTCACTCCTTGCTTCTGCCTTTGAGAATCCCTCTGTTCCTTTACAATACAGATCAAACACCTTTTTCTGCATGAAGCTCTGCTTCCCCTCACTCTTCCATTGTTGCTTCTTTTTCCTCCCAACCTATCTTAAATTAACCTATTTCATATATATATTTGTATTTATTCATCCCGTATTTATGCAGTATATAATTATATTTGTCCTTATTGACTGTCTCCTCCATTTGAATTTAAGCTGATTGTGAGTTGAGATTGTTCTGTTGTTGTTTTTTGACTTTATTACTTGTGCTTAGGACACAGAAGGTACATAATAATTCTTGTTGATGGATTCACAAGGAACTCTAAGAAAAGGAGACTCTTATCGATTCAAGTAAGCAGGTTTTTTGAAAGTTGCCTGGAGTAATAAGTGACTTGCCCAAGGTCATTCAGCCACTATATGTCAGAGGCTTAGATTTGCACATGCAATTGTGTTCACTCACTTGCATATGTAATTCTTTCTCAAAATGCATTTCATTGACATTCATTTATAAACTCTATAGTTACCTTTGTTCTTTTTTGAATATTAACTTATTATTGAATAATAGTTACACAATCTTAAATTAATAACTCACATTTATATAATGTTTAAAGTTTATAAAGAGCTTATCCAAAAGCTCTGTGAGTTGTCATGCAAGTGAAATTACTCCCGTTTTGTAAATAAGGCCTAGACAGATGAATTAATTTGCTTTTAGTCATAAAGCTCATAGGCAATATGGTATAATGAAAAGCTGTCTTCCATTTAGAATTAGAGAATGTAGCTCTGGATTCTGGCTCAGCTGCAACATACCTTGTGACACTGGGCAAGTCATTTCGCAACACCCCCCCCCCACCCCAGGCCTCAGTTTCCTCAACCATAAAATGGAAGAGCTAGACTAGAGGCAGTGGTTTTCAAGGTATAATTTGGGGGCTCTGGTCACCAGAGCCTATCAAGGGGCCTACAAAGTCAAAAATATTTTCATAATAATGCTAGGACATTTTAATTTTATTTAATTAAATTTTAATTCCTAGTAAATATAACTAGATATAGCCCATGTAAAAGTTCTTTTAAGTCCTCAATAGTTTTAAAGCGTGTAAAGAAATCCTGAGACCAAAACATCTGAGAACTCTAGACCAGAAGATAGCATTTATTAAGTACTTAACTGTGCTAGGCCTTGTGCCCAAGTCCTGGGAATACAAAAATAAGCAAGCAAAATAGTCCAGCTTTTAAGAAGTTTATGTCATAATGGAAAGACAATACATAAGGGGGAACTGGAGAGGAAGGATAGTGCATAGTGTGGAGAAGACCTGGAAGTAAAGTGGATAAGGAGGAAAACTCACCCATTAGAGTTCAGTGTCTCAGGGACAGAGTCTCAGGTTCTAGGAGTAGGGAGATGAGGATAATGAACAGAGCAGAAAGGGTGGAAAAGGGCCAACAGATGATCTCAAATGTGTTGAAGTCGAAAATCATATCTGAATCTATTGAATCAAAGCCTATGGCTCTTTCTACTAACCCACTGGCACTTAGATGTCCACAATTCTAATTGCATTATTACTCAGCAATAGCAAAGATTAAATGGTGTGGAGCTATGGTCTCATTAGTGGATCAAAACATAAAGCAATGTATGCCTGAAAGCACTGAATTTAGATTCCATTTGCCAAGAAACAAATTAAATCCTTCCTACCCATCCAGCATTTTTCTTTTTTTTCTGGCAGCACATGGCACACTTTATGGTGACACTTAGTGGAACACATCTATAAACCAGCTTGCTGAATGGTGACAGCTAGGACACATTTATTATCTAAAATACATCCAGAAGCAGAAGAAAAGGATTAAGGGTCTTCGGGACAGACTGGATAGTTACCTCTGTCATCATTCCAAAGCCTCCATTTTGTTTTCACTTCCTGTCACACAGAATGTGATTTCAAAAACTTGAAGCACAAACTTGCACAATACAACTTAAAAAGTACAGAGTTTTAAACTTTGGATGGTTTGAAGGTTTTCTGACTGAAGATAATAAAGGAAATGAGGCTCTCTGGGAGCAACCACTTTGCTTTAACATTAGAGCTTCTCAATAATAAATGAGTTACATTATTAAGTAAATAATACACAGAGAGAGAACATCTAAGAGGCACAGTGCATAGAGCACTGGGCTTGGAATCAAGACTCATCTTCCTGGGTTCAATTTTGGCCTCAGACATTTGTTAGCTATGGGACCCTGGGCAAGTCACTTAACTTTTTTTTTTTTGCATCAGTTTCCTCATCTGTAAAATGAGCTAGAGAAGAAACAGCAAACTGCTCCAATATCCTTGCCAAGAAAATACCAAATGGGGTCACAAAGAGTTGGGCACAAATGAAATGACTGAACAACAATAATATTTTTTTGAAAGATGTTAGGCTCACCCTCAAGAAATTATTTTTAAAAATCTCTTGGTAACTGATATATCTGTTAAATCGACTGCCTACCAATGTTATTTCTAATTTTTTAAGCCATGAGCCAACACCATGACACAGGAGCCAATGATTTATGCCACATAAACAACAAACCATGAAGTAGAAGCTTGGAGCAATGGAGAGAGCACTAGATGTGGAGTTGGGAAGAACTCAGATCAAATCCCACCTCAGATACTAAGTCAAGTCAAGTCAACAAGCATTTATTTATCAGGTGATTGTTTTGTGCCAGGCACTATGCTAAGCACTGCGGATACAAATTTAAGTAAAAGTAAGTCAACTGGGTATTATAAAAACCAAAATTAAACACAAAGGACAAATGAAGGAAGAAATTATCTGCATCCAGAGGAAGAACTGATAAATAAATGTATAGAATATGTGTGTATGTACGTGTATGCATATCTGTGTCTAATGGTAGCCATCTCTAAGGCCAAAGGGATGGAGAAAAAAAGAAAAAAAGAAATCTACATGATAACGTTATTATATATATTTAAAGGAATTGTAAGCTATATATAATAGATTTACAGTTTCATGCAGAATCATCTTTTTTACTGTTCTATGTTATGGAAATGTTTGTTTTATTTAATTGAAAGTGAAATAATTTTTAATGAGATAATTCCTGCTTTCAAAGAGCTTAAAGAAAAGTTTAAAATGGAGAAAGTGGGACAGAGATAAAATACCCATGTGGTAGGAGTGGTAGAGAAAGTTCAGAGAGCGAGGACTGGAACCCAGAGAGGAAAGAGGCCTGGCCTGAGCACTTTTTTTTTTTTAATGGAGGTTCTGGGAAAAACCAGCAATCAGAAAGGACTGAAGGAATAGCAAAAAGGTCCAGTGGTAGGAAGATGTAAGATTAGAAATGTAGGAAGGCCAGGTTCTGAAAGGCTTTAAAAGCCAAACAGTTGTTGTGAATTGTATGCATGTATGTATGTGTGTATATACATATATACATATATGTATGTATATGTATGTGTAGCAGCAAGCACCCCAGCATCCCCAGAGTGGCTGCCAACACAGGTTCTTAGATCTGCTTTTCAAAAGGAAAGTAACTCAAAATGGTTTAACAAGCTTACTTTAATCAAACAAACATATATTACCTAGTTCAGGGGAAAAAGGTCAGCACCCCAAAATTCAGAATATACAGACAGATCAAATAGACAGGTTTCCAAACTGTCCAACCATTATATCAATACCAAATCACAGTTACCAGAGAGGGAAGCATCAACATCTGGGTTTTCAAAGCCAGCAGGGCTCTCAATGGCGGCCCAGAGTCTCATCTAGTCAAATCACACAACACTTCTCAAAGTGAGCCCCAAAGCAAACCCTCAAATCAGGGACTATATAGCCTTCTCTGGGCTCAGAGAATATAACCACCCTCTTGACCCACTGTCCAATCACACAGCATCAAGGTGTGGTCATTCCTGAAAACCAAGCCTCCTACCACAGGCTCCATGTGACCACATTCAGCCAATTAGGAGACAGAATATATTTTCAAATCAAGGAAGGTTCTCAGAGTCACTTAAGTCAATCAAAATCTCTTAAGCTAATCAAAGGGCCTAGGGGCAGGGAAGATCTTCAAATCTGCATTTCCATTACATTATGTGCACCTGTTCTATTTATCTTAGAAAATAATTGCAATTAAAGTGCTTTGAGGTCCATCAAAATATACACATATATAAAAACAATATATATATAGAATATATTTAGATAACATGTAATATATGTTATATAAAGATGTGTGTGTATATATATATATAATACTATATGTGTGTGCATTTGCTATCCTTCAAAGCACTTTCATCACAAGTGCTTTTAGAAGTAAATAGTATCATCATATCTGTTCTCAGGAACAGAATGAAGTAACTAAAAGTCACTAAAGGAAGTAACTAAAGCTCCAAAATTTTAAATGACTTAGTCAATCACAGATAATAAATGCAAAAAGTGAAATTTAGACTTGAGCTTTCAGGCTTTAGTTTTCGCACTTTTCAACTCTGCTACATTGCCACTGTGTGGAGATTTAGTACAGGAGTTCTTAACTTTTTTGAGGTTGTGAACTCCTTTGAAGCCTTTTGACCCGTTCTCAGAATAATTGTTTCTTAAAAATCTATTTATTTATTTTTCTTTTTTAACATTGACTTCCATAAGATTTTGTGTTGGGGTGGCTAGGTGGTGCAGTGAGTAGAGCGCTGGCCCTGGAGTCAGAAGGACCTGAGGTCAGATTCGGCCTCAGACACTTAACCCACACTAACAAAACCTAGCCCTGTGACCTTGGGCAAGTTACTTAACCCCAATTGCCCTCCAAAAAGCAAAAAAAAAAGAAAAAAAGATTTTGTGTTCCAAAATCCCCCTCCCTCTCCTCTTCCCACTCCAAGACAGTGTGCAATCTGATATAAGCTCTATGAATACATTCATATTAAACATATTTTCATGTTAGTCATGTTATAAAGAATAATTAGAACTAATAGGAGGGACCACAAGAAAGAAGAAACAACAACAAAAAAAAAAGAGTGAGAACAAACAGTATGCTGAGATCTTCATTTAGACTTTACAATTCTTTTTCTGAATGTGGATAGTATTTTCCATTGTGAGTCTTTTAGAGTTGTCTTCAATCCTTGCATTGCTAACAAAAGGTAAGTCTATCAAAGCAGGTCATCACACAATGTTGCTGTTATGTGTATAACGTTCTCCTGGTTCTGCTCACTTCACTCAGCATCAGTTTATGTAAGTCTTTCCATCTTTTTTCTGAAGTCTTACTGCTCACCATTTCTTATAGCACAATAGTATACCATTACATTCATATACCACAACTTGTTCAGCCATCCCCCAAATGATGAGCCTCCCCTCAATTTCCAATGCTTGGCCACCACAAAAAAAAAGAGCTGCTACAAATATTTATATTTTTCCTTTTCATACTTTTATGATCTCTTTAGGATACAGACCTAGAAGTGGTATTGCTGGGTCAAAGGCTATACTTACTTTTATATCTCTTTGGGTATAGTTCTAAATTGCTCTCCAGAATGGTTGAATCAGTTCGCAACTCCACCAACAATGCATTAGTGTTCCAATTTTCCCACATCTTCTCCAACATTTATCATTTTCCTGTTTTGTCATATTAACCAATCTGATAGATGTGATATAGTATGTCAGAGTTGTTTTGATTTGCATTTCTCTAATTAAAAGTGATTTAGAGCATTTTTGTATGACTATAGATAGTTTTAATTTCTTCCTCTGAAAACTGCCTTTTCATATTCTTTGACCATTTATCAATTGTATTCTTATAAATTTGACTCAGTTCTCTATATATTTTGGAAATAAGACCTTTATCAGAGACACTGGTTGTAAAAATTGTTTCTCATATTTCTGCTTCCTTTCAAATCTTGGGTCATTGGCTTTGTTGTTTTGTTTGTTATTTTGGTTTTGGGGTTTTTTTTGCACAGAATCTCTTCAATGTAATGTAATCAAAAGGATCTATTTTGAATTTCATAATATTCTCTGTCTCTTGTTTAGTCATAAATTCTTTCATTTTCCATAAATCTTATAGGTAAACTATTCCTTGCTCTCCTGGTTTGCTTATAGTAACAGCCTTTATATCTAAATCATATACCCATTTTGAGTTTATCTTGGCATACAATATAAGATACTGGTCTATGGTTAGTTTCTGCCATACAGAATAATGATTTTGAATGTATAAAATAAAATACAAAGGACTATAAAGGAAACCAATTATTCTGAATTATAATCATCAATTTAAAAAAAAAAACAAGTTTGTGGATCCCAGATTAAGAACTCTTGGTTTGGGGGAGCTAAAGCAGAGAGAGGGATTGGAAGGTTGGAGATTGTGGTTGGAGTTTAGGATTTATCAGTCTTGACCATGGAGACTAAATAGTTATAGGTGATGGTTTTTTCCTAGATAAGGACTAGAATATAAGGGATGAAAGAGAAGGAGAGTATTATCACTTCAGTTATATTGATTCTGAATCATGAAATGGAGGGGAGGAGCTAGGCATCTGCTTGTAATAGTATGGAAAATGACCAGGTGATAGAGGTCTCTGCCCTCTGAAGTCAGCAGTAATGTACCTTAACTGAGCAAAGGCTCTTAATTCTTCTAGTTCTCGACAACCAAGGATATCTTTCAAGTCTGGGATCTTTAGTAGGAAGACTGGGGGGGAGAAGGTGAAGTGTGTGGCTATTGGGCCCCTGGCAGCTGGGTTAAACACACAATACACAAAACATCATCCCAAGATCCTTGGATATGAAGCATAGCCAGAAAGCACCCTGAATGTAGAATAATCATTCAACTTCCCATCTCTGAGTCCCCCAAAGCAAAGCTCCACAAAAAAATCTCTGATGCATTAAGCCTCAGGATCTATGATGCCCCTTGAAAAAAAGATCTTTTAATTCCATACTATTCTTTTTCAAGCATTCTATGCAAACTCAACTATTATGCTTACAAAAATAATAGAGGCATTAGGATAGTGTAAGGACATTAGTCAGGAGACCTAAGTTCAAATCTTCTTTTTCTTTTTCCTTTTTTTTTTTTTTTGTCTTTTTGGAGGGAAGGGAGGGCAATTGGAGTTTTTGGACTTGCCCAAGGTCACACAGCTAGTAAATGTTAAGTGTCTGAGGCCAGAATTGAAGTCAGGTCCTCCTGACTCCAGGGCTCATGCTTTATTCATTGTGCCACCTAGCTGTCCCCTGAGTTCAAATCGTAACTCACTGACTTTTGGTCCCTTCATCTGAGAAACAGGAAGAATAATGATTGCATTATCTACTTCAGAAAATAATTATAAGGAAAGGGCTTCATAAACACTGTAAATGTGAATTATTATTGTCTAGCACCTCCACAGGCTGCCCAGTGTGGTACCCCATTTGTGTCTGCTCCCATCAATTCAACACCAGGCTCCTGACAATTCCTCCCTGGAAAACATTTATCCTAGCCCCATTACTTCAAAACCTTTCTCCTGCTAACCTGGAAAACAAAGCAGTGCTAATGCTATAATATGGTGGCATTTTAAAAATTTTCTTCTCCTCAAATGTAGAGAAGATGCATAGTGTAACAAAGAAACAATAAACCTTGAGTCAGGAGAGCTGGCTTCAAATCCCAGATCTGACACTGAACAGAGTGACCATGGACACAGTACTTCTCTTCAAGGTTAAACTGCATTATCTATAAGAAAATGGACTTATAGAAGCATGCTATTATTAGTATATTTGCATTTTAAAAGCAGTTCTAGAGCCATTTTTTGACTGACTCTTAAAGAGTTCAAGCACTGTGAGATACCAATGGAGAATATATGTTTCAGTGGGTTGCTTCTTAATGTTCCTTAAAGTGCCATATAGAACGAAGGAGGCCATTCATTTGGTCTGTGGATAGGGCTCATTTTGTGAATGGGGCAATAGGGTGTTGACCTTCAGAGTGACTAGAGAAAACCTAACTTTTTTAAGGTACCTATTTCTAGCAAGTTTCAAACTACCATTACAGGGAAAAATCAGGGTAACTTCACCACCAAACTAAAGTTGATCAAAGTCAGTAATGTGTATGATCCAGTTTCCTTTTTAGTTCATTTCAAAAGAAATGTACTATGGTATATGGTTTCATTGTTCATTGAATGGTAATGGACATGAAAATATTGGGGAATAACTACTAGGTCTCATGATGGGGAAGACAGATCTCTGAAAGCTTTACCATGTTAATAAAAACACAAATCTGACCTCCCTCATGGAAAAAAAAATGAGTCTAAACAACCAGGAAGCTCAGCTTGCAAATCGACCTTTCGGCTTCATTGAATAATCTTCTCCCATAAAAAAGATCCTGGGGAAAGACTAGTGTTTTTACTGTTACAAATCAACCCAGTCTACCTTTTGTCCTTCATTTCAATTCTCTTTGGGAGCATTTAATCCTATAAAGCCACCTTTTGGGAGACCTGCTTCTCGGGTGTGAACTATTTTGCTGGCTTATTGTCCCTCCAGCAATATACTACATAAGTGTTAATTCATCATCAGGAAAAGGCATATTGATGGTGCCTCATGGAAATGCTGGCACTGTAAGTGGAAACAGTCTCAGAATCATATTTCCTTTAATATTAAGAAACAACAGCCAACCAACCTCTCAGAAGCTTATATTGAACAAGTCAGTCAAATGTGCCAGCTGTTTTCCTGTCTAGAATTTCATTCATTTGGTTTCACTGGTAAGGTGACACAAAGGTAAATATTCTCAGTGCCAGATTACTATTTAGTTTATAAAGTGGGAGGATCTCATGGTATCAGCCAATTAATAAGCATTTATTTAGATACTTCTATGTGCTCATTATATAGGTACAAAGAATGAAATAATCTTTCCTCTCAAGGATTTATATGCTATCAATATGCATCTCTATAAACATATACAGAGTAACCATAAATAAAATAAATGCAAAATAAATATAAGATAGTCAGATAAGGAGGGTACTACTAGTTGGGAGGATCAGGACAGGCTTCATGTAGAATTTAACACTTGAGCTAGGTCTTAAAGAAAAAGAGGGACTCAATGAGGTACAGATGAGCAGGAAGTACATTTGAGGCACGGGGGATGGCCAATGCAAAGGCACAGAGATGGATGAGAAATTGAGTGCTATGTGTGAGGAACAGAAAAGGCTAGTTTGCTATTATTGTAGAAGGGAAGGGGGAGTAACAATGATCTCTAAGTTCCTTTTCACTCTCAATGATGATGACGACTAATAAGGTTGGTCACTAGTGGATGAGCATATCTGGCCACAGAAACCATTTTCTAAGACTAAGAAGGGTTGTAAATCATGCCCTCAAGGGCTAGGTGGCACAGTGGATAGAGCATTGGGATGGGAGTCAGGAAGACTCACCTTCATGAATTCAAACACTTACAAGATGTGTGAACCTGAGCAAGTCATTTAACACTATTTGCCCCAGTTTCTCATCTATAAGATGAACTGGAGAAGGAAATGGCTAACCACTCCAGTATCTTGGCCAAAAAAACTATAAAGAATCTGACAGGGTTGAACAAAAGCCCATACCAATTAAGACATGGATCTTTGAATTAAATTACATTGGACAAGTAACTTAACCATGTAAACATCAGTCTTATCTGCAAAATAGAGATAATAATATTTACATTATTACATAGATCACAGGACCTTTGAGAAGAAAGTATCTTGGAAACTATAAAAGCATGATATATATGGAATGCAAGGTGATGTCAGAAATTTGAATTCTGGCTCTACTATTTATTAATTTAGCGACTTTGGTCTCGTCCCTGAACTTCTCTGGTGGTTCCTCATTTGTAAAGCGAGGGAGGAGTGAACTAAAAAGGGACTAAGGTCCCTTCTAGTTCTAAAATAACAATAATCCTCTGATTAAAAAAAAGTTATTCTTTTTTATTCTTTATGCTAGAATGTACAATCCAATTCCCAAGCTCTGTCAATATTTCAGAGGCCATACCTAATGTGATGGCTTCTTTGGGGTTGCAACTACTACCTTACATTAAGTAACTGAAATGATGAGACTCAAGAAACTTGAAAGAATCTTGTCAAAGTTTCCACTGTGAGTTTTTTGTTTCTTCATGAAGCATTCTCTTTTTTTGTTCTGTGTATTTTAAAATAACCTCTGAAGGCAATTTCTATTTCTAAATGGATGTAAGTATTGACATTATTAACAATATACATTTATACTAACCACTTATGTGCAATGCTTTAAAAAAAATTCCCTTTAGTCTAAAGAAAAGTAGTGAGGTAGAGAAATCAGGAAGTAATTTTGAAAATTTTGAAATCATTTATTTTGTACTATTTGAAGAGCCAAGGAAGATGAGGAGAATGTATTGTTTTAGGACTCATGGTGATTAAACATGTGATACTTTGAAAAATGAAAACCCAGCTAAACTACAGATGTACAATGAATGAAGAAGATATCATTCTATCTCTGAACTTGAATTGATTCATTCTGTTTCATTGCTAAAAGGACTCAGGATAATCAGATTTTAGAGTTAGAGTAGTAAGAGGCTTTAAAGATCATAGGGTAAATTCTCCCCATTTTACAAATGAGCAAACTGAGACCCATAGAGGTTCAGTGACTTGAGCAAGGAGCATGTACTTCATAAGTACTATATTAAAGCCAGGATTCAAACCCAGAGCCTCTGACTCCAAGTACAAATGCTTTCCACATCATGGTGAATGGGGTCCAGGGTGGGGAAGGTGATATTTTGTAACAAGATCAAGGAAAGGGGAATGTTTTTCAAACTAAACTTGACTAAACATTGTGGTACATGCCTCTTATATCTGATAGTTGGGAAAGTTGATGGATTACTTGAGCTCAGGAGTTCTGAGTTGCAAGGTGCTAAGCTGATAGATATCCATATTAAGTCAGTCTCCAATATGATGAACTCCCAAGATCAGGGGACACAACGTGACTTAAAGAATGATGAATTGACCAAGGTCAAAGCTGCTACACAAAAATCAGCAGTGGGATAAGACTGCATCCCCACCAAAAAAAAAAAATATATATATATATATATACATATGTGTGTGTATATATATATAATATATATTATATATGTTTATATATATTATATAGATAATATATATTATATATTATATATGTTTATATATATTATATAGATAATATATATTATATATGTTTATATATAGTATATATACATTCTAAATAAGTTATATATATAATATTACATATTGTATGTGTGTATATATGTGCACACATAAAATATATATTATATATGCACATAATACACTTATATATGTCATGGCATGATACTTATGCATTCTATCAGGACCCAAAGGAAGGGACAAGCACAGGTGCTGAAAAGAATGATGCAGTTCTACTGAAATCCATTCTTCAAACATTCTCAGCTAGGTTTTCTTCCAGAATGCCTATGACACCAAGGTTCCTTTGTGTCTTGTGGCAATGTTCTAACCTGAAAGGGATGCCAGTATTCCATTTCCCATCATTGTTTTCTGTTCCTAATCTCTGGG
Source organism: Gymnobelideus leadbeateri (assembly GCA_011680675.1). Classification (NCBI taxonomy): domain Eukaryota; kingdom Metazoa; phylum Chordata; class Mammalia; order Diprotodontia; family Petauridae; genus Gymnobelideus; species Gymnobelideus leadbeateri. The sequence continues at coordinate 501,948 of WOXC01006809.1, read as the reverse complement.
CAGAAATCACAAGTGTCTGTTTTCATTATCCTTTTTATGTTGAACCTAATGGAAGGGTGGGTTCAGTTTCTAGGTTCCCAAGTGTCACTGTGATGACAGTGAACAGAGTCTTTACTACTTTAGTGATTAGGAAAGTGTGTACAATGTAAGATGAATAGGATATCCTGTCCCCACCCTCCCCACCCTCCCACACATACCCATCACGTAAAGCTGCCCACCTAAATAAATACTCCCTCCCATGATTTATGTCCCTTGAATTTAAGGGTGTGTAAATAGGGCTTTATTTCTTCTGAGGCATTCATTTAAAAACCCTGATAAAATGAGAAATAAAAGAAGTGTGGTGTTATAAAAATGTTAATGCTTTATTTCATTGAAGAGAAAGGGAGACTAACTGTGGAAAGTCATCCAACGATCCCCATGGAAGTTTGCTACATCAAGTCAGAATTATAGAAAATGTCCGGAGCCAGCAAATTTGCAGGCCATACAAATCTCTTCTACAGTGGTTACTTCGCATGGGAAAAGACAGCTATGCTACATATAATAGGCAATTATGCACATGTTTGTTTGTGCATGTGTGAATGGTGAGATAGAGTGAACCTGTCATATAAACACATTTACAAACCATTACATTTTAATTGAGGCTGAGTTGGCAGCTCTTAACTGACTTGTGTAATGGAGATAAAATTGCTTTTTGGCCTTTTTTAAGATCTTGTTTAAGATCATCACTTCCTGTGTGAGCAGTGTTCACCTAGTAGAGCAAAACAATGATCTGAGTACTGAGACTTTGGGGATGGGTGTTGGTGAAAAGATTTCCTTGTATTATTTTTGTGAGGTTTCCTGCTTGCCTCCTCACTGGTGATTAAGTTGGAAGTCAGAGAACACAAGTGGCTTTTATGAAGCACCTTGCAAAATTATTTCCTCTGAAGCATGATGAGTTTGCACCTCCCTAGTCAGGGTCTTCTTTGCAATTAGCAACAAATGGGCCGGGATGTGCGTAATCACTAAGGTCGCAGGGGAAACTACCTTAAACCCCTGTCTGATAATCTCATGTGGCTCTGGATAGAGATCTCATTGTCCTTAGAGGTCACAGATGCTGCTGCTAACCGGGCTGTTATTCCTGTGTGAGGTGTGGTTGAAAAGAGTCATCTTTTCCCAATGTTGAGAATATGAAAGCTAGCAATAAATATAATGGATGTCACATTAGACTTGGAGTCAGGGTTGTAGTTCCATGTTCCAAACCTCTTTGAGCCTCAGTTCCCTCATCTGTAAAGTGAAGATAATCTTTTTTTTTTCAGATGCATACCTGTGATTTCATTGGTGTCAAAGATGAAGCTGCCTCTACCAATTCTAATGAACAAGACTTCTACTACTGACACTCTCAGAGAGATGTATAGAAGTACTGAGGCATTAGAGGATTTGTCCACAATCCTGCAGCCAGTATGTTTCAAAAAGTAGGGCTTGAACCCAAAACCTTTCTAATTATGAACAACTCTCTACATCTTGTACCTTGTTATATGCTTATAGAGAGCTGACAGAGTTATTATTAAGGAAATTATTTTGTAACCGGTAAGACACTAAATATAGGTAGTCCATCCCCAACTGACCCTGGAACCTGCATAGACTAGGTTTTCATCCTGGAAGATCCTCAGGAATACAATAAATAGCCTGTCATGTCAGAATGGTACTTTGAAGTAAGCTAGGAGTATAAGAGGTACACTATGGGCATGGAACCATTCAGGGGAGTGCTGAAGCCAGTTCCCACTAGCCAATGGGCTGATTTAAAAATTTTTCAGTGTATTTACACCTCAGAAATGAGCAAATGATACATTTCAGAGCTTGATTTGTTTTGTTGATTATCTAGATTTAAGAAAGTGATGGGGAAAGGTTAATAATGTGTTTTAACTTTAAATATGTTATACGTACATTTTTCTGGAGAGTCAATTTGTTAAACAATTATCAGCACATGCTTAATTCAGAACTTATTTCAGAATTTTGACAACTATGTGAAGGGTGGATCAAAAAAGGGAAAGACAAAAAGCAGGGAAACCAATTAAAAGGCTATTGAAATAGTAAAATTGAGATCTGATAAGGGACTAAACAAGGGTAGAGAGTATGTAAGAGGAATGAAGGGGATAGAGTACAAGAGAAATTATGGATGTAGAATTGATGACTTGGCAACTGACTGGCTCTGGAGGGTAAAGGAGAGTCAAAATCCAAGAAAGATCCCAATGTTGCAAACAGACTCAACAAAAGTAATTTGGAAGAGAAGTGGGTTTGGGTAATGAAATCTGTTCTAGGCATGATGGGTCTAAGATGCCCATAAGGCATCCAACTGGAGAGTTAACAGTGGGCATTTGTTACTATACATCTGAAGTACAGGAGAGAAATATCTATAGGTCTGTTAGTCACTTGCATAAAGATAATTGAGTCTATGGGAACTGTATTACCAAGAAAACCTATAGAGAGAAAAAAGAAGACAGTCCAGGGCAGAGACTTGGTGGGGGGCAGTGGAAAGGGGGGGTACCCATACTTGGAGAGTTAGAGGATGATTAGGTTTCAAGAAAAGACATTAAGAAGGAATTGTCCAAAAAAAGTAGAGGCAAGGGAAAGAAGTTTCACAGAAGCCAAAGTCAGGGATATAGAGAAGGAGAGGAGGTAGCCATGTCAAAAGTTACAGAGAGGTCAAGTCCAAAAGCATTTATTAAAACATGTTATAAGATAGTAGCTGAAAAGAAAACATTAGAAAGAGATGCAGCATGGTATAATAGAAGGGCCAGAGACTTGGAATGAAGAAAATCTTGGTTCCAATATCATCTTAAATATTTATTAGCTGTGTTAGCCTGGTAAAGTCAGTCAACCTCTATGCCTTGGGTTTTTTTATCTGTAAAATGAGGGTGGGTGGACTCAGTGGTTTCTAAGGTGTCTTCTAGATAGAAATATATAATCCTAAAATTCTATAGTTCAGCCCTTACCCAGACCATAAGCAATCTGGGAGCAGTTTCAGTTGAGTGGTGGTTTGGAAACCAGATTACCAGGGAGGTAATAAAAAGTGAATGGGAGATAAATAAATGAATGTAACAAGTATAAACAATCATTTCCTAAAGTTTAGCTAGGAAAAGGTGTAAGAGATATAGGATGATAACTTGATAGTATGGCAGGATTAAGCAAAGTTTGTTTATTTAATTTAATAATGAAAAAAAAAACAACTTGACCCCAGTTCATTGGGAATGAGGATAATCTTGGCAGTTTGTGTGTACTTTAGATGGATCTCATCTTTCTACACATGGTCACAAAAATAGCAGGGCATTTTATTATTCCTCCATCTTCTAAGAACTCACAAATTAAAAGTTATATGATTAACACACGACCACAAGGAAATGGAGTCCTTGGTAGTTTAATTGCTATGGCATTGAATAATAAATTAAGTGATGCTATTGTTTTTATGTTGGCTAGGCCTGCCCATGAGTTAGTAATATCCTTCCAATTAATTATTTAGACTTATCTTTATTATCATGAAGAGTGTTTTGTACTGGTATTTATATAGCTCCCACACATCATGGTAAGTAAATCTAAGGATTTTATACATTGTGTAGTTATTTGAAATGCAATTTCTCTTTCTATGCCTTCCTGATATGTTTAGTTGGTACTATATAGAAATTATTATGATTTCTGTGGGTTTAATTTATATCTGGAAAATTTGCTTAATATATTGTTTTTAATTAACTTCATGCTAGGACTCTATGACTAAATTTTCATGGCATCTACAATCCATATTTTTGTTTCCTTTTTGTCTACTCTAATTCCTCTTATCTCTTTTTCTTCTCTTATTACAGTATCTAGAATTTCTAAAAATATCCTGATAAAGAGAGGTAGTAATGGACATTCTTGCTTTTCACCTAAATTTAATGGAAAGGCCTTTTGTTTATTGTCATTACATACAATTATGGCTCTTGATTTTAGATAGATGCTGCTTATCATATTAAGAACAATCTATTCCTATTTTCTTTTTCTTTTTTTTTTGGAGGGCAATTGGGTTAAGTAACTTGCCCAAGGTCACACGGCTAGGTTTTTATTTGTGTGTGCGTTAAGTGTCCGAGGCCAGATCTGAACTCAGGTCCTTCTGACTCCAGGGCCGATGCTCTACTCACTGCACCACCTAGCCGCCCCCTATTCCTATTTTCTATTTTTTAACATAAATAGGTATTGATCTTATCAAAAGTTTATTGCCACATTTATTAATATGATTTTGTTGTTCTTGTTATCAGCAAACAAGTATTACTCTATGCCAGGGTCTGTGCTAATTGCTGTGGACGTAGAGAATTTTTTTAGTTGTCTCCACTCTCAAAGAGCTCAGAGTCTAATAAGGAGAGTTTGTACAACTATGTACAAACATGATACTTACAAGAAAATTGGATATAATCAACAGTTGATTAATTTGGTTATTAATATGGTCTAATTTTTTGTGGTTTTTTAATGCTGAAGTAACCTTGAATTACTGGTATAAATCCAAATTGGCCAGTAGTATGGTAAATAGAGCTAAATTTGAAATCTGCCTCAGATACTTCCAAGTTGCATGACCATAGGCAAGTCACTTAAGGAGAGGTACAAAAGCTGACTGAAGAAAATAAATAATTCTTTTTTTTTAAAGCAATTGGGGTTAAGTAACTTGCTCAAGGTTACATGGCTAGTCATCATTTATGTGTGGGTGCTCATTTTCTGAGGCCAGTTTCAATCTTGAGTCATCTAACTCCGAGGCCAGCACTCTTACTCACTGTGCCACCTAGCTGCCCCAGAAAATAATTCTTTAAAAATTAGAACACATGGAAGCTAATGACTCTATGAGAAATTAAAAAACACTAAAATAAAACCAAAATAATTTTAAAATAAAACACAATGTGAAATATCTCACTTGCAAAACAACTGAGCTGGAAAATAGATCCAGGAGAGATAATATAAAAATTATTGGACTACCTGAAAGTCATGATTTTAAAAAGAAGAGCCTAGATAGCATCTTTCAAGAAATTATCAAGAAAAACTACCCTAATATTATAGAACCAGAGGATAAAAAAGAAATTGAAAGAATCTACTAATAATTTCCTAAAACAGATCCCAAAATGAAAACTTGCATGAATATTATAGCCAAATTCCAGAGCTCCCAGGTCAAGGAGAAAATATTGCAAGCAGTCAGAAAGAAACAATTCAAGTATTGTAGAAACACAGGATAACACAAAACTTGGCACCTTCAACATTAAAGGATGAGAGGACTTGGAATATGATATTCTAAAGGGCAAAAGAACTAGGATTATAACCAAGAATCACCTACCCAACAAAACTGAGTATAATCCTTCAGGGGAAAATGGATATTCAACAAAAGAGAGGACTTTCAAGCATTCTTGATGAAAAGTCCATAGTCCACAGAAAATCTGATTTCCAAATACAAGACAAGAGAAGCATAAAAAGGTAAACAAAAAAAGGGAAATCACAAGGGACTTAATAAAGCTAAACTGTTTACATTCCTACATGGGAAATGATATTGTAACTCAGAAGAATTTTCTCATTATTCAGGAAGTTAGAAGGAATATATATAGACAGAGGGCACAGGTGTGAGTTGAATATAAAGGGATGATAACAAAAGAGGCAAGAAAAAGTTTTTACAGTGAAGGGGAAGAGGAGGGAGGTAAGAGGGAGAAAGTGAACCTTACTCTCATCAGAAATGACTCAAAGAGGGAATAACATACACACTCAATTGGGTATAGAAATCTATCATCCTACAGGAAAGTAGGAAAGGAAGGGGATAACAGAAGGGGTTGGGGGGGTTGATAGAAGGGAGGGTAGAATGGTAAAGGGAATAGTCAGAAGCAAAACACCTTTGAGGAGGGACAGGGTGGAGAAGGAGAGAGAGAGAGAGAGAGAGAGAGAGAGAGAGAGAGAGAGAGAGGGAGGGAGGGAGGAGGGAGGGAGGGAGAGAGAGAGAGAGAGAGAGAGAGAGAGAGAGAGAGAGAGAGAGAGAGAAAGGGAGGGAGGGAGGGAGAGAGAGAGAGTAGAATAAATGGGGAGGGGGAATAGGATGGAGGGAAATAAGTTAGCAATAGTAACTACCAAAAAAAATTCTAGCAAGTTTCTCTGATAAAGGCCTCATTCCTCAAACATATAGAGAACTGAGTCAAATTTATAAAAATAATAACCACTCCCTAAATGAAAAATGATCAAAAGATATGAATAGTTTTCAGATGAAGTAATCAAAACTATCTATAGCCATATTTTAAAAAAGCTCAAACTCATTATTGATTGGAGAAATGCAAATTAAAACAATTCTGAGGTACTACCTCATACCTATTAGATTGACCAATACAATAGAAAAAGAAAATGGCAAATGTTTGGTGGGGATGTGGGGAAAATGAGACATTAATGAATTGTTGATGGACTTGTGAACTGATCCAACCATTTTCTAGAGCAATTTGGAACTATGCCTGAAGGGCTATAAAACCCTTGGACCTAGCAATACCACTACTAGGTCTGTATCACAAAAGAGATTTTAAAAAAGGAAAAAGACCTATATATACAATATTTGTAGCAGCTCTTTTCTTGTGGCAAAGAATTAGAAATTGAGGGGATGCCCATCAATTGGGGAATGGAAGAACAAATTATGGTATGTGATTATGGTGGAATTCTATTGTACTATAAGAAATGATGAGCAAGATGCTCTCAGAAAAAGCTGGAAAGATTTGCATGAACTGATACAAAGTGAAATGTACTGTGTACAAAGTAACAGCAATATTGTAAGATTGTGAATAACTTAACTATTCTCAACAATACAATGATCCAAGACAACTCTGAAGGACTTACGATGAAAAATGCTATCCATTCCCAGAGAAAGAACTGATAATGTCTGAATACAGACTGAAGCATAATTTTTTTTACTCTATTTTTCTTGGGTTTTTATTTTGGTCTGTGTTTTCTTTCACAACATGACTAACACAGAAATGTTTTGCATGACTCCACATGTATAACCTATATTGAATTCTTGTCTTCTCGATGAGGAGTTAGTGGAGAGGGAGGAAAGAAGAGAATTTAAAACTCAAAGTTTTAAAAACAAATGTTAAAAATTTTATGCATAACGGGGAAAAATAAAATAATGAATAAATTATTTTAAAAAGAAGTCAGTGAAAATTAAAGATGTAAATGTTTTCCCATCCAAATACATAGGTCCTTGGGAATCTTTACAACCCGTCAAGAGCCCTTCAACAAGCACAGGTTGGACTTGTCCAACCTGTGCTTGAACAGAAATCTCTCATGCAATAGCTCTGACAAATATTCATTCAATCTTTATTTGAAGACCTCTAATGATAGGAAACTTGCTGTTTTCTAAGACAACCCATTCTACTTTGAGATATCTAATTTTTAGGAACCTTTTCCTTATATGGAAAACAAATCTGACTCTCTGGAATTCCTACCCATTGCCACTACCTTCTACATCCTTCTACAGTTTAGCTTTAGAAACCTTTACCATGTAGACTATTCTCTGGCCACATTCCAATCCACTCTAATATAACAAGCATTTATTGAGAGCCTGCTACATAGAAGGCATTCTGCTAAGTGCTGAATCACTAAATATCTCTCCTAAATCACATTGTCCGGAATTACATCTAATATTCTATACATGATCTGATCAGGGCAAAGTACAGTAGAACTGAGACTTTCTTCTTTCTTGACAGCAAAGTTCACTTAATGTAGTCTAAGAACACACTAGCTTTTCTTTTTATACATCTATCTCATATTGACTTTATGATCCACTAAAACACTCAGACCCTTTTCAATAACTCAATTAGTCAAATTGACAAGCATTTATTGAGTGCTTACCATATACAGGCACTGTGCTAAGTGATAGTAATACAAATTTAGGCAAAACATGAAGAAATATCCTGCCTAGAGAGACAGAAGCAGAATCAGGAGGGGAATGAATTCCCCTCCTGAAGGATGGCTGGTCTGACATCTTTCCTCAAAATGGAAAAAAGTCATCAATAAGAGAAAGGGATTGCAAGGATAGAAAAAAGTTCTAAGGGTGAAAAGGCAGAAGAGACATGATAGCAAAGTCCAGAGAGTCAGAAGCACAACCGGTAAAGAAATTTTCATATGAACTGCTGCCAATTCTTCATTTGGATGAATTTTTTTCCCTCAAACAAAAATATAAAATCTTCCTTTTATGCCTGTTCAATTTCATTTTGTTATATTTGATTGATCATTCTTGAAGGCTGATCTTTTTAGGTGCCGATTCTGTCATACATTGTATCAGCTATCCTCAGCTTCATACCAGCCATGAATTTGCTAATGTTCCATTTATGCCTTTGTGCATTAATGATTAAAAGAGCATTTATTATGTGCTTACTACCTACCAAGCACTGTGCTAAGAACTGGTGATACAAACAAAAAAAGCCAGACAGCCCTCCTCTCAAGAAACATAAACTCTATTCGGGGGAGACAACACATAAAAGAAATTTCAGCTCCTGGGTTGGAAGGAATATTTGAAAGTTCTAAGGGAGAGTTGTCTAAGTTGATGGTAAGGCCAAGGGGTCGTTAGGTTATATCAGTAGGTCAGATGATAATGCTGTAGTCTGGAAGGTATAGAAGCAGTACAAAAGACAAGACTGATTGGTAAAAAATTTGGGGGGATTTTCATTACAATCAATATCTTTAAGATTTTTCAGTCTACCTCTTTCCCCTGCAGGTTTACTGGGACTAAATTATTTTATCAATTGCTACACAGACAAGTTAATGACTATTTCTTGAATTAAGGTGGGTTACATTGAATGGAAGTCGATTTATCCATTGATATTGTCTTTAAGAATCCAATTCTCTGCCACCTCATCTGAAGTTGTCAGGTAATGAATGGATTATTAGAGTTGGAAGGAAGCTTAGGAATCAATTTGTCTCCCCATGCTCATTTCACAGATGAGAATATTGAGATCCTGCCATTGCTGTTTTAGTATAAACACCAAGGGTATCTTTATTTGGAGATGCAAAAACCAGATTACTCTCAATCCTCAGACTACAGAAAAACTTCTCATTTTTGTTGAACACGCAAGGAGGGGTCTGTTTCTCAAAGGACTTTTCTCTCCAAAAGGAGATTCTTCACTGTAGGCACCAATGTCTTTAGAACACAGAAAAAAGTTCCTTCAGCTATACCTTCAGATGAAAATCTGTTTTTCACCTGTATCTCCTGACTGCTAAAGACAGAAATTCTTTCAAAAACCTCTGTCTGATGTAGGCTCAAAAAATCCATTAATTTCCTACGTAATTTCTGAGGCTCAGATTACATTTAGTGTCTATTTTAGAGGCCCCCCCCCCACCAAATTGTCAAGGATTTTTGTACTTCAGGATCCCCAGTTTATCAACTCAAAAACTTTTTTTCTCCCTTGCAAAATGAATGGAGAAAAAATGTACAGTAATAAAATGATGTCCAAAGGGCAAGGCACCAGTCATTCTGACCAATCTATTTCTGGCCTTTTGTATTTATATATGACCAAAAAGAAAACTGCCTTATACATGTATATGTCATATGTCACAAAGTTGTATCACACAGAAAACAATTATTTTAATAGCTTTCAAAAATGTAGATATGCATGGAAATTTGACCAACCTTATTCCAAAAGTAGGACTCGCCTCAAAATGAAGAAGAAATAAGGGGAAAACTTGAGAATAGGAAGATAAATACATATCTGAAAACTTTGCAGAGGAAGTGACCAGTCAACATTTTAAACAGTCTTGAAACCAACTGTCTTGTAACTTCTGTTGTTTAGATAAAGAAGGTAATTAATGTCTAGTAAGCACTTGGAACAATGAATGGCCATTGTGCACTGATCTAAGCAGAGTCAAACATCTTTGGTTTCTATGTTCTGCTGTTTATTCGTATCTAGGTAGTTATTTAATTACTAACTTATATAATGAAGTCATTTATTTCTGTCAAGATAGTCATAACCAAAGGCATGATGCAAATAAAGCATGAAAATAGATTCAAATCAATTCATCAGCCAAATATGAGCTTCTCTACAATGGAGGCCTTTAATTGTTAAAGGTCTGGTGTTGTGATTAGCCTGATTGGCTTTTTGGCTGGGTTTCAATAATTTATGATCTCAATTTCAGATAAAATAAATATGGTGAGAAAAAGCCATCAGAGAGTTTGTTTTGGCGGGTATGATCAACCTAAGGTACATTCATTTACCTACCACAGCATCTGGCAAAACAAATTATAGCAACTGGAGAAAAAAGACTGCCATTTTCACTCATCAAGTGTTATTCTCATCCATTTTTTGAGAAGTTAGTAAGGAGTTCTGCTTATTTTATTGGTTAACTTATGGTGCAATTTCTTTTGGAGGTAGAAAGGTTTTGTAAATACTGTTCCCCGATAATTACAAGAGGGAAGGAGAGCGAGAGCGAGAGAGAGAGACAGAGACAGAGACAGAGACAGACAGAGAGACAGAGACAGAGAAAGAGACAGAGATTTCCCATGGATAAAGAAAATATTCGAGCCCAACAAATCACTCTGTTTACGTGAGTGCATTTCTTCTATCTTTCTGTTTCTCTGCATACAATCTTCCTGAAATAAGTGTGGAGAGAAAAATATGTAATCCATTTTGCAGTTTGATATGATTTAACCAGAACTGTTGTGGGTATTCTAAATGACTCAGTTTTAAAGACTCCAATTGTCCACATTCTCCTCTGAAACAGGGAAATAGTAGTAAATACTTATCAGAGAATCACAGAGATTAAGAGCTGGAAAGAGTTCCAGAGTTAATTTGAGACTAACCCTATCCTTTCATAGACGACAGAATTGAGGGCCAAATTGGTTTAAAACTCAATCATAAAGATCAAGATCATTTAGTGTAGAAAAGTAACACAAAGATATTGGAAGGGTCAGGACATACAGGCATCTGTAGGGAAGTGATTAATAGCTAATCTTCATTTTCCAAAATTTTGGGGACCTCAGAATTGAGTCCTGGAAAACCAATATGGATGAGTAATAAAGGTGAAATCTATTTTTTAAAACACATTTTAAAATAATATACATTTGGAAATATTGTGGACACACCTTTACAGACATCATCTTGAACCCTTTCCCTTTCCTCAGGATATGAAGTGGAAACACATGTGTTGAGGGCATTAGTGTGAAGTGAGGTAGGGAATGTCACAGGAAAACTCGATGGAATCTGGGTTTGATTCGACCACATTTGATGCCATGTGGTTGCAATTAGTCTAAGAGCCAGGCAAGCACATGGCTCCATAATCTTATGTAAACAAGATGATGAAGTTTAGCCCAGGTTTATCTCAACTTAACATGATTTTTCACATTTACAGCCTTGGTCTTTTTGTCTGCCTAAAATACAAACTTACAACTAAATAACCAACTTGTAATATAAACATGCATATTTGGGGAGGGGGTGAGGTAAAAAGGGAGGAGGAATAACATGACAAATTACATCACTCCCTAAGATTAATATGAATTTCTGCAACAACAATTTGAGTCACTGAGATTCTACAGGATCTAAGGAGTCATTTCCTAGATGAGGGACATTACATAATTGGATTTTAGTGTAAAGCCAGTTGTTGCTACCATTCTAATGATACATTTATAATTACAAGTATAAAGTTGGCATTTATATGATGCTTTCAGGTTAACAAAGTAAGTATGTATGTGTGTGTACGTAGATAGACAGACAGACAGATAGATAGATGTAGATATACATGCATATTATATATACAAATGTACATATAATCTCATTTTATATATAAGTGTAGATTTATATATACAAATGTATATATAATCTCATTTTATATATAAGTGTAGATTTATATATACAAATGTATATATAATCTCATTTTATATATAAGTGTAGATTTATATATACATACATATATGTGTATGTATACATATGTGCATGTATGTAAATCTCATCTGATCTTCAAAGTCACCATCTGAAGTCGGCACTGCCTCATGGCACATCTTCGTGTCTGGTTTGGTAGTGCGGTCAGAACAATCTACCTTTAAATATTTGACTGGTTTATGCTAGTTTAAAATCATTCCACTGACCATTTTTAAAGCTTTCAAAAAATTCAAATTAGCATGGCTTCTTTTTTTTTTTTTTTAAAGCAATTGGGGTTAAGTAACTTGCTCAAGGTTACACCGCTAGTCATTATTTATGCGTGGGTGCTCATTTTCTGAGGCCGGATCTGATCTCGGGTCATCCCAACTCCGAGGCCGGCTCTTACTCACTGCGCCACCTAGCCACCCCTTTAGGGCAATTGGGGTTAAGTAACTTGCCCAAGGTTACACGGCTAGGTTTTTGTTTGTGCGGATTAAGTGTCTGAGGCTGGCTCCGAACTCAGGTCCTTCTGACTCCAGGGCCGGCACTCTATTCACTGCGCCACCTAGCTGCCCCATCATGGCTTCTTTTGAAAGGTGTAAAGTATCTTTGGACATATCTCACTTAAGTATGTTTTGATGTGATAGGGAAGGCAATCCAAACTAGCAAATCCATTTTTTAAAATTTCACTTTAGACAATATGGAAATGTGGAATCATAGAAAGAATTACAGACTTGGAGCCAGACAGAGAATGTGGGTTTAAATCGAGTTTTACTCTTTTGTTATTGGGCAAATTTGGATCATCCATTTAACCAACTTGCTCCCCAGTTTCTCTATCTACAAATGAAGTGACTGAACTAAATGACCTCTGAGGTCTAAGTCCATGATCCTATGCAGCAGTACATAAGTTGCTACAGGGGAAGTTATTCCATCATTGATCTTTCCAATGTGAATTAAATGTATGTATTATCTCTTGTGCCTTTACTCAATATTAAATAATCAAAAAAAGTTCTCACAAAAAGCAATTCAATTCTCATTTATTAAAGCCTGCTAGGCACTAGGGATCAGAATGGTTTAGAGAGCAAGAAAGGGCACAAAAAATGTCTAAGATAATTCCTGCCCTCAAGAAGCTTTCATATTAGGAGGGAATAAAAGTTACCTGTACCTCTCCTATTTTTCTAGCATAGTACAAAGTGTTACAATATAGATTAATATGATAGAATCATTTGAATTCAGATAAAATTAGAATACATTGGGGAAGGAATATAGAATAATCTTAGAGGAAGGGAGAAGGTTACAAACTCGGGATAAGAAGTCACCATTTGATAAAAATTACTGGAAAACCTGGAAAGTAATTTGGCAGAAACTAGGTATAGACCAACATCTCACACCATACATAATTTTGACATAATGGGTGATATCATAAGCAAATTTGGGGGCATGGAAAATTTTGCCTGTAAGATTTATGTATAAGAGAAGAATTTGCAACCAAATAAGAGAACTAAAGAATTATAGAATGTAGATAGTTTTTATTGTGTTAAACTAAACAGTTTTTATACAAACAAAATCAATGCATCCAAGATTACAAGAAAAGGAGGAAATTGGGGGGGGGGCGTTGGAATTAGAGCCAGTTTCTCTGCTAAAGGCATCATTTCTCAAATATGTAGAAAACGGAGTCACATTTACAACAAAACAAGTCATTCCCTATTTAATAAATGTCCAAAGGATATAAACAGGTAGTTTTCAGAAGAAGAAATCAAAGCTATCTATAGTCATATGAAAAAATGCTCTAAATCTCTATTAATTAGTGAAATCAAATTAAAATAACTGAGATATAACCTAATACCTATCATATTGACTAACATGACAGAAAAGGAAAATGACAAATGCTAGAGAGGATGTAGAAAAATTGAAACACTAATGCATTGTCAGTGGAATTCTGAACTGATTCAATTGTTCTGGAGAGCAATTTGGAACTATACTACAAAACAGTGCATACCCTTTGACCTAGTGATACCACTACTGAGCCTGTATCTGAAAAAGCAGAAAGGAAAAGATAAAGAATTCATGTGTATAAAAATATTTATAGCAGTTCTTCTTCTGGTGGCAAAGAAATGGAAATTGAGTGGCGGCTAGGTGGCGCAGTGAATAGAGCGCCGGCCCTGGAATCAGAAGGACCTGAGTTCGGAGCCGGCCTCCGACACTTAATCCGCACAAACAAAAACCTAGCCCTGTAACCTTGGGCAAGTTACTTAACCTCAATTGCCCTAAAGGGGCGGCTAGGTGGCGCAGTGAGTAAGAGCACCGGCCTCGGAGTTTGGATGACCAGAGATCAGATCCGGCCTCAGAAAATGAGCACCCACGCATAAATCAAATGACTAGCCGTGTAACCTTGAGCAAGTTACTTAACCCCAATTGCTTTAAAAAAAAAAAAAAAGAATTGGAAATTGAGAGTATGCCTTTCAATTAAGGGATGGCTGAACAAAGTTGTGGCATGTGAATAAGATGGAACAATATCATGGTATAAGAAATGAAGAGCATGATGCTTTCAGAAAAACCTGTGAAGACTTACATGAGCTAATGCAAATTGAAGCAAGCAGAACCAGGAGAACAATTATACAATAACAGTATAGCAAAACTATAAAATTAACAACTGTGAATAACTTAGCTATCCTCAACAATACAATCATCCAAAACAATTCAAAAAGACTTATGATAAAAATGTTGTCTATACACCTCCAGAGAAAGAACTGATGGAGTGTGAATGCAGATAAAAGCATAAATTTTTACTTTATTATTTTTGGGGGTGTGTGCATGTTGCTTTTTGTTTTGGGTTTTTTGTTTGGTTTTTTTTTGCAACATGGCTAAGTGTGTTTTGCATGGCTTCACATGTATAACTGAAATCAAATTTCTTGCCTTCTCAAGGAGAGGGGGAATGGAAGAAGGGAGATACATTTGGAACTCAAAATTTTAAAAAACAAATATTAAAAAATTTAAACATGTAATTGAGAAATGTTTAATGAAATAAATAAAAATACATTTGGGAAAGACAGTTACAATATCTTGAAATCATACTCTATAAAATAATCCAGATTTCAGATGAAATGTTCTCTGGTTCCAGAAAAATAAAGCAGTAGAGAACAGGATTCATTCATTTGGCAACTAATTTATTAAGTGCTTACAAGGTGCAATGCACTGTATTATGCATAACCAGGAAAACTGTAAAACTAAAAGGTACATAGTCTCTACCCCCAAGGAATATATAATGTAGTCAATCTTAAAGGAAGAATAAGATATTCACATAAGATATTAAAGGGGTAATATGGTACAATCGAAAAAAGCACTAGATTTAAAGTCATAAGACCTGGGCGTGAATCCTGGCTCTGCTATCAGTGTAATCTTAGTGAAGTTACTTAACTTCCCTAGACCTCAGTTTCCTCATCTTTAAAATGAAGAGTTGAATTTAATCATCTCTAAGCTTTATTCTAGATCTAAATTTATGACCCTATGACAAGTTATGTTTATAAAACTAAAAATACAACAAGGACATAAGAGGAACATAGAGGGCTAGGAGTTCAGATGACAGGATTGAAGAAATGAAACAGATATGAAATACTGTGGATGGGCTACAGATACCGGAGATATTCTAGGGAAGTTAAGTTTTATGCATCCATGAAATTATGCATCAAAGTGAAATTATGGGAAAGGAAAAAATATACCTTACTTTTCTTGAGAGGAGTGAGAATATACAGAAATCATTTGGAAGAAAAATGAGATTCTGGCAAAATAGAAACTATGAAGCTAAAACATCCTTCTAGCCATCATGTTGCCCACCCCCATAAAAATACTTAGAAAGATAGAGGCTGCTCTGAAAGTCCCCATCCTTTCCATGTGGTACACATTTCAGCCACTGAGTTGGAGTTGATAGAATGAGGCATCCTCTTAAATGAGCTCCTTCAAAGTAAACATAGAAAATAATTCTCCTGTTCTAATTCAAGATCTGAAGAAGCATCACAGAAGGGAAAGAAACAACATACAAGCACAGCCCAGATTTATAATTTTATGGAGAAAAAACCTTATTCTTTTTATAGACATTAAGGATGCAACATATTTTGTAAGATTAAAAAGCTTCAAAATAACTCATATTAACTATATTGATTTGAATTGAGACCATACTCCTTCACTGGCCCATATTTAGAGGACTTTTTTAAGATTATTTTTCAATAAATACAGGAAAGATCTCTTATTTCATCAAATGAGGACTTCTCAATGTGGGAATTCTTTCCACAATCCAGCTTTAAACCATTTCTGAAAAAATCAATAAGCCTACGGAATTGTCCAGGATACATAGAAGCTAAATGAAATGCAATGAGATGGTATGGTGGATAGAGCACCAGGTCTGGAGTCAGGAAGGCCTGAATTTAAATCTGGCTTCAGAGAGCTACCAGCTATTTGACCTTGGGCACATCACTCATCCTCAGTTTCCTTACTTGTAAAATGTGAATATTAATAGTACCTATTTCCCAGGGTTGTTGTGAGGATCAAATGAGATAATTTTAAATTGCTTTTCACAGTGTCTGGAAGAATCACTATATAAATGTTAGTTATTATTATTATTAAATGACTTGATGTGAGTCATATAACTATCAAGTGTCAAACTTGAACTCAAGTCTTCCTTACTGAAATCTAGAATTCCATCTACTATGTCATGGCTCCTCTCTTTTCAAGGTTGGGATTCATGAGCAGGTCTCTCCTCATTCCAAGTTCAGCAGTCTTTCTAGTACCCCATACTGCATCCCAAGGGATTTGTAGCATAGTAGGTAAACAAAACAAAAATAATTCTAATCCACTATATGTCATGACACATATATTGGAGAAATCTTTGAGCCACTCCAAAGATTATAATAGATCTCTTTTCTTCATCCCAAAACTCAGTGAATAATAGAGTAGTTCTTGAAAGGCTAGAACATTGGGTTGAATCACAAAATATTGGAATTTAATAGTAATAAACATAAAGCCTTACACAGGTTCAAAAACTGATTTCTCAAACACAGGATGCGTAGGAGGGAAGAATATGACAGTAACTTGACAAACAGCTGGATGTTTTAGGGGCCTGAAAGTTCCATATTAGTAAATAAGGCAACCTGAACAACATATGTGATTGATCTCAGGCTCCATTAAGAGAGGAAGAGCTTCTAGGAATAAGGAGCTGATGATCCCTCTGCATTATGCCCTGATCAGACCACATTTGGAATATTATGTTCAATCTTGGCATTAAAGTGTAGGAAGGATCTTGATAAGCAGTTGAGGATCCAGAAGAAGACAGTCAGGGTGGTAACATGCCTTGAGTCCATGACATACAAGGATAAGTTGAAGGAAATGGGTGTGTTCAGCCTGAGGAAGAAAAGACTCAGGGAACACAAATTTTCCAAATACCATTGTGTGAAAGAAAGACTCAGCTTCTTCCATTTGAGCTCACAAGAAAAAACTAGGAAAGGAGAGTAGAATTTACAAAAAGTTGTATTTAGACTTGATAATTAGTGCTATATAATAGTGAAATGGGCTCCCTTCGGAGCCTGAGGGTCACCCTTGTCCTTTAAATAAAGGCTGGCCCCCTTGGCAGGGGTAAGACTAGACAACCACTGAGGTGAATCCCAAAACTAAAATTCTATAATTCTGACCTATCCTACATGGCCATGTTTGAATGCAGCTACACTCTGTTAGCATGAAGGCAAGTGGGTTAGCAGAGACCATGACCCAAAGGAGGAATTCATGTTTTCATGGAGTGAAACAAAGTTCAACATGCCCTGTGCCTCACACATGTTGTTTTTCCATGCCTACAACTCCTATTGTAACAGGGGAAAACAATTTTGATAAAAAAAAACTTTCAACATGCAGTCTAAATATGCAGCATCATGTCTCCAAAATACAAACCACATGCTTTTTAGACCCTAGCCCATAGTCTGGACTACATCATCAACTTGAAATTACAAGAAACATGATGTACCCTCAGTTGGGAATTTTAAGCTCTTATTGTCCTTCAGAGCTCCTCTGACTCCCTCCAAGAACCAAGAACTGTTTCTTAATGCCTCTAGGTGTTGCGCTTGGCCTAAACTATCTATACTTTCTCCCTTGGTCTCTCTGTGGCTAACAGCAAGCACGAACTTCTGAGATGGCCAACTCTGAACAGGGATCCAACATGGGGCCATAGAATAGAGCCATAGAGCTTATCTCATCCAAATGGTGCCAAGCCCAAAAATGGAGTCTCATTAGGATCATGTTCTAACCAACTAAGCCCTCACATCCTATGAATTGAATAGATGCTGCCAACTACAGAAAATGTCATATAAGCAGAGGCGCCCATGGCACAATAGAAAGAGCTCTGCATTTGCCGTTAGAGGACCTTAGATGGACTGCTGACTGATGATTACTACCTGTGTGACCACGGACAAGTCGAATAACCCCTCTGGACCTCAGTTCTCCATTGTAAAAAGAGTAGGTAGGCCTAGATGACTTCTAAGTCCTTTCTAGGTCTGTATCTCTGAGCTTATGATCCTCCAATCACCCAAAGATTCTTCAAAATTCAATTGACTTCAACATTTATTCAGTACCTACTAAGTGAAAGAATTTTGCTCATTGGAAGTTTTAGAAATTTTGGAACAGAAAGTTTAAATAAAATATAGTCCTTGTACTCTCTGAGTTTATTATCTAGTAACTTATATAATACAAAATAATTAAATATATATGCACACATATATACACATACATACATACATGAGGCAAGAATCAAAATGCTTTGTGAGGTTTGAGTGGGAAGAGCTCATTTCTAAATTTAAGACTTGGGGCAAGGAAAACCTCATGAAGGAGGTGACATTTAAGCTGAACTTTAAATGATGAGTAGGAATTCAACAGGCCAAGGAAAAAGAAAATACAACAGTCAGAAAAGAGCAAAGCCTTAGAGGCAGGAAAGACTCCTGTGGTGGGGGCAGGGCTGACCAAAAATAGAACCACTCAAATGAAGCACAGATTATGAGAAAGGCAGTGAGGTGGTGCGGTGGGTATAGTGTTGGGTGTGGAGTGAGGAAGACCTGAGTTCAAATCCAGATCCAGACACTTATTAACTATGTGACTCTGGGAAAGTCATTTAACTTCTGTCTGGCTCAGTTTCCTCTTCTGTAAAATAGGAACAATAAGAGCACCTATTTCCCAGAGTTGTTGTAATAATGAGATAATAATTTTAAAGCACTTAGCACAGTGCCTGGCTCATAGTAAACACTATATAAGTGTTAGTTATTATTATTATTATTATTATTATTATTATTATTATTATTATTATTATAGGAGGAGCAATAGAAGAAGACATTCCATCTCCCACTTTAACGAATTCATTCAAGTTGCCACCCTGGCATGGCTGGCATGTACTTCCTCCTCAATCTTCAACTTTTAGAAATCGTATGTCCCTTCAAGGTTCATCACAAAGAACATATCCTTAAAACAACAGTCTTGCCTGTCTTTACCAATTATTTGCATCCTCTTCCCCCAAATCACTTTCTATTCATTTATTTTTTATATAATGGGGGTCCGATGCCCAATTTAAATCCCCTCTCCCCAACTTGAGTGTTGTCTTCACATGGAGGATACTAGGAAGCAGATAACCTCATTCCACATGGAGAAAACCAGGGAGAAGCTTCTTTTATTATATGTAAGGGAAATATTTTGGAGAGACAATGGAGCATGTACACTCATTCTATAATTGATTCCAGGTGGCTGTCCATGTGGATGGGAAAAGCCTTTTTTCAATTGGCTGCATAACCAGAATGTCTTCAAAAAGTTCCAAGTCAGCTTTGGCCTTACCTTCACCCCATTGTCTTTGGGTATGCTCTTGTGGCTTGACAGTGTCCATTAAGGAAAGAAACCATGTTGTAAGAGAAAGGGCAATGGGTCTTATGTGCCTTATGGACCCTGAGAAGCAGGCCCTCCTTGGACATTTTGTTCTTTGTTTTCTATTCTTGGTGCTAGAAATAGAGTCTCCTCCCTTGGTCAGAGCAACAGCTACAAGAGCACAGGATTCCAAATCCAAACTTGGTTTGGTAACCAGCACAACTAAGCACTAAGGAGCAAGGAGTGATCTTTTGGAATCACCTTTCGGAGACGAGTGATGTAGCCTTTAAACCTCAATTTGGTGGGGCAAATGCCTTGTAGGAACTGATCTCATTTTCAAAGCTAATACATATACATGCACAAACCCTAAGACTGAGATGATGTAGGGGGTAAATATACCCTTGAAGTTTTGGGGAAGATGTTTTACCTTTGTTATTGTCATATCTTTGAAGTAAATGTCTTCTTGAAAAAAGTTACCTGGTGATAAGTGGTTAAATGGTATTATAATGCTAGTCATTAGCCCCTTAACAAATGATCATGCAGTCAGTTGAAGGACAAGTAGATAGCACAGAAAAGAGACCCCCGATAATCCCACAGGGACCAAAATATATACATATATATATATATGTGTATAAATATATGTGTATATGTATATGCATGTATGTGTGTATACACACATATGTGTACATATATATTGCATGAATATAATTTTTATTTACTTATCTGTAAACACCGGAGAGCTGGAAGGCACCTTAGAGGAGCCATCAATTCCAATCTCCTCTTTCTACAAATGAGAAAACTGAAGCATAGAGAGGTTATATGTTTGTCGAAAGGTCACAAG
This sequence comes from Gymnobelideus leadbeateri, assembly GCA_011680675.1. Classification (NCBI taxonomy): domain Eukaryota; kingdom Metazoa; phylum Chordata; class Mammalia; order Diprotodontia; family Petauridae; genus Gymnobelideus; species Gymnobelideus leadbeateri. Next base: position 481,368 of record WOXC01006809.1, on the reverse strand, counting down.
GCTACTAAGGGTCTGAGGCAGGAGTCAAACTCAGGTTTCATGACTCCAAGTCCATCACTCTGTCCATTACATTGCCCTGATCCATGATACACACTCTAACTTTCCCTCCCCAAATTAAACATAAGCACCTTGAGGGAAGGAAATGTTCGTTTTTGTTTTTGCCTAATGCCTAGCACAGTTCCACACAGTAGGATGACTAATCAGTTGATTCTGTCCTCATTGCTTTGTATAGCATTTCCAGGGATATTTACATTAACGTATTTCATATTTTGTGTTGCTACCATGCCCTTACACAGCATGCCCCAGAATGGAAAGCAAGTGATGCTGAGGTTGTGACATCAGATCCAGCCCCTGGATCTTGTAGCTAATTCATGCCCAGTACAAAGAAGCAGCAGATATGTCTAATGACCTTCCAACCATTCAACTGTTAAGTGATAATTAAATGTCTACTCTAGATCAAATAAGAGTGTCATTCCCTCTCTTTATGCTTCAATTTCTCAGGCTTCTTAAATACATATATTCTTTCACATTTCAAAAAATTTCTACCTATAAACAACTTACTGATGCTTTTCTTATTTACCTTATTAAAGAACACTGAAGTGCTTTCATCTCTGTATTAGACTATGCTGGAAACTGTGTGAAGTGAATTAAAGAGAAGAGAAACTGAATTCAGGAAGACAAGACAGGAGGCTGTTGTAATGGTCCATCTTCCTCCTTACTCTCCTCACTAGAATCATTCATTTCCATGTGTTCAGAATTTAATCTTTGAGAGATTCCCACCCCGCTAGTCAAATATTCCCATAGAATTTTAATTTTAATTTACATCTTTTCCTGGATATAAACTCTTCTCCCTTCAAATACTTGTCAGACTATGCTTATTTTTAATTTTCATATCAGAGAAGATATTTCCTCCCAATATTTCCATCATTTCTGTCTCAACCAACAGTTCACAATGATTGATCAAGATCAGGTCCAGAATACATTTCCCTCAATATTTTTTCACAATTTGAGGAATAAAATTATCATTAAGTCAAGGCAAGAATTCATCCTGTCTTCTGCTTTGGGCAGAGTGAGATCTTCAGAAGATAGATGATATAGATAGACATTGAGATAAAGTAATAGAAGTAGGTAGATTATAGAGAGATATATGAAAGATGAAGAGATATACAGAAATGAGAGGGATAGAGATAGAGACAGAGAGGAGACAGAGAACCTATTAGAGGCATCTGGGAAGTGCAAAGGATAAAGATCTGAACTTAGACAAAGCACTTGGCAAACCTTAAAGCATTATATAAATGCTAGTGTTATTATTACTTTCCCAAAGCCCAGATATTATTAAGTGCTTACCATGTACCAAGCACTATGTTAGATAACTAGATAAATGACTTCAATTACCCCTGCTATATTGTATTTCTATTTCAGATTTGGGATCTGTTCATTTAACACATTATCTATTGAATCCTTCCGGCTAATGGTCTATAGTACAATAACACCACAGAATCAATTCTGATTTTCCTTCATTGATCCTCACTCAAATGTTTTTACACTAGGCTTTTCCCCAGCTAGTTCCAGGATTTCTTCACTTGAGTAATGTGTGATGCTACTTTGTTCCAACTTTTAAGTATTCTTGGATTTTCTGTTTTGTTTTGGAGTGGAGGGGAAACAATTGAGGTTAAGTGACTTGCTCAGGGTCACACAACTACTAAGTGTCTGAGGTCAGGTTTGAACTCAGGTTATACTGACTCCAGGGTCAGTGCTCTTTACACTGTACCACCCAACTGCCCCTGTATTTTGTTCGTTTGTTTTGTTTATGTTTTTTGATAAAGCATATTCTTCTACTGCCATCGGCAAAGACCTGAGGCCTATCCCACCAAGTTTCAGAATGTCAATGAGATCAAAACTATCTCCTTGCATGATGATTTCTAATTCACCTTATTGGTGATGATATCTTAACCTACTGTTTATACTTCTGTCTATAGGCAACTTTGGCAACTTTTATTTCTGAGTTTTCTTCTTGGATATTATTTCCTGGAAATTTTGGTATGCTTTACTGATTTTCTTCCTATATTTGCCCTATTCCCTGTAGTATCTGGCTGGACATACATACATATGTGCACAGTTTTCTTCTTGTCATTCCATTATGAGAGACATGATTAGTGTACTGAAGCAGAAATCAGTAATATGACCCCAGATATGTATTAGATGAGTGTATTCAAACAAGTTACTTCAAGGTTCTGAGTCTTGGTTTCCTCATCTACAAAATGGGGATCATCTATTTCACAAAGTTGTTGTGGGAAATCAAATAAGATAGTGTATGATAAAGTATCATATAAATGTGAGCTATTTGGTCTTGCCTAAAATCCACTTGCTGATATTCTCAGATTTAGCAAATATGTATTTTAGGATTCCTCAAAAGAATCACCACATACCTGTCCAGGGACCATCATTCTGTATTTAAGTAGTTCTCCAGAAATCTAAATTTCATTCTCAGAGAGCATCTTTTAAAGTTTTTTAAATTTATTATTCTCAATTAACAAACATTTATCTTATCTTCATCCTACCCCCAAAATTTAAAAAAGAAAAGGAGAATCTTATAACAAATATACATTCAAATGCACATGTCCCATTCTATTTCACAGATCCATTTCCTCTCTGCCAAGTGTGTGTGTGGGGGGGGGGGGGTTAACATGTATTATCACTACTGCCCTGTGATGGTAGTTGGTCACTACACTGATCAGAGTTCTTAAGACCTTCACAGTTAGAGAGAATCTTCTTAATTAACTTTCCATTTCTCAAATACACTTTCTTTTCTGAAGACCCGATTTTCAATTGGTGTGTGCTCTTTAGGTCTACTGTTTTTTTACACCAGACTTCACAATTACCAGTAAGTTCCTTCCAGTGGTATCATTTGTCCCCATGTGAATCACCTAAACTTCACATCCAACCTTGGTTTTGCATCTTTCTAGTTCAGTCTTGTCTTATCTAGCAATGCTGATTCCTGGACTGATCTTGGTATATTCATGATTGATACCTATTCTGCACCTACATTTCCTCTTTGCCTTGTCCTATCCAAGGGAGTTCATCCCTTGGTTGCCCAATGGCTTATTTAACCGGGACTCTCCTTTCTGGATCCAGACTCTTTACCGTCCTCTGGCTTCTACAAACCAGAACCATACCTAAGCCAAGTTTTGAAACCTTCCACTCTAATAGTTATGCTGTTTTTTAGCTGATGCTTACCTGTCACTAACTCTTGACTGTTCCCAATTGACCACTTACTGTGGTCAATACTATAAGACCTTAAGAGACTAAAAGTTCTTCATATAAAAGCAATAGTTGCTTAGAGCTAGTATTCATCTTCTTTTCAACTCTATCTCCTGAAACCTGCATAAGACAGCAAGGAAGGAACCCTCCCCACTGAGGCTAAAGACAGGGTGTCCCAAAAGTCTTAGTACAGTTTTAAGTTACTAAAGCTTAAAACTGATCTAAGGCTTTTGGAACTCCCCATTTGGTGATTTCTATCTCAATTTCATTTATAAATGCCATTAAGATGTTTGCCTCCTACTTAGATCACCCAGCTTCAAGTTTCTACTCCTTTCCCAGCACAGTAGATTAATAGACTCCATTAACCTCTGTGGGGACAGGTAGGATACACTGATTGTATGATATTGTTATAATAAATGAGAAGTAGTGTTATCAGGGACATCATATCTTTCCAACAAATTACATGAAAATTTGCTTTTAGACATTATTAATTTCCTAAAGCCCAAATTACATTTAGATGCTTCATTTTCTAACCCTCTGAGCACTCATGTAAATGAGTGAGTACATTTTTTGCTTGATCTATCTATGTTTTGTGCCATAAATGAGATTGGGGGGGGAGGGAAAAAACATAATCGTACACAATGGCTACATCACCAGTATTACAAATGTTTAATTTATGATAAGTGGTCTAAGAGCAGTTCCAGGGGAATATTGGTAAGAAAACAAAAAATGATAACAAACACTTTATGCTTTTTTTCTTTAACAATCAGGGAAAATCTTTTCAACTTTTATACTTCAAAGGAAAATTGTGGCAGAGCAATGGGAAGCATGAGCTCTCGAGTATCACAGATAATTTGTCACGGTGCTTGGCACACAGGAAACACTTAAATTTGTGTTGACTGACTAAACGAATATAACTTGAAGCAAAAACTGGAATAAATGAAGGACTGGGGTATGTTTGGCAGATAAAGAAGTCTTTTACACTTCCCTTGACAGATACCCACTGTCTAGAAAACTTGTGGAAATTTTTGCCCCACACCAATTTTCCTACTTACAAGAATACCAGCCATAGTAAAAGAAAGTTTAATTTAAAAGGAAGCAAAACTTTCAGGAGCAGAGCCAAGATGGTGGAGTAAAGGAAGCACTCAGGTGAGCTCCCCCAATATTACCCTCCAAATAACTTTAAAATTAAAGTCCTCGAATCAAAATTTATAGCAACAGAGCCAACAAAAGATCAAACTGAAACATTCTTCCAGCTCGAGGCAGCTTAGGAGGTCAGATAAATCTGTGACATGGGGATGGAGGATGGCCCAGAGCACATGTGGATGAAGCACCATTGGTGGGATTAAATGGTTCCAACAAAAGCAGCAGCAGAGGTGGCCTGGCAACAGGTTTACAGGGCACCTCTGTGCTAGTACTGGACATAGGACCAGACATTGTGTGGCAGATCCATTGCCGCTCTATACTCAGTTTGGGGTCATAGTTCCAGGGCAAAAGGGGGAAGGGAGAGGAAGAAGGGGAAAAATAATCTCACGTGAAAGTAGTGCACAAGTATAAGCCTTTACAATAGAAGGGGCATAAATTGATTCAAAGAGGGAAAAAATATGTACATGCTCAATTGGGCATAAATCTAATTTATCCAACAAGAAAGTAAAAGGGGGAAGGGATAAGAGAAAGGAGGGAGTGATAAAAAGAAGGACAGATTTAAAAAAGCAGTGGTCAGAAGCAAAAGAAACTTTAGAAGAGGGAGAGAGAGAGAGAGAGAGAGAGAGAGAGACAGAGAGAGAGAGAGAGACAGAGACAGAGACAGAGAGAGACAGAGAGAGAGAGAGAGAGAGAATAAATTAACTGGGCATACAACAATAATGACAAAACCTAGAAAATTAAACATCAAAATGGAAATCCAGAAAATCAAAGGAGAGATTGATAGAATTAAAAGAAAAAATATTGAACTAATAACTAATACAAAGAGCTGTTTTAATGACAGAAAATAATAAAATAGATCATCTATTAATTTGATTTTTTAAAATTACTACCTTTTTTCAACATTCACTTTTATAAGATTTTGAGTTCCAAATTTTTTCTCCCTCTCTCCCCAAGATGGTATGCAATCTGATACAACTATATGTTTACAATCTTATTAGACATATTTCCACCTTAGTCATGTTTTTTTGTTGTTTTGTTTTTGCTTTTTGGAGGGGGGGGATAGAGTAATTGAGGTTAAGTGACTTGCCCAAGGTCACATGGATAGGTTTTGTGTGCATGTGTCAAGTGTCTGAGGGCAGACCTAAACCCAGGTCCTCCTGACTCCATGGCCTACTCAGTGTGCCACCTAGCCTCCCTGAGCCTTAGTCATGTTTGAAGGAAGAATCAAAACAAAAAGGAAAAACCATGAGGAAAAAAAGAGAAAATTGTATGCTTTGATCTGCATTCAGATTCCATAGTTCTTTCTCTGGATATGGTTTGCATTTTTCCATCACGAGGCTTTTGGAATTGCCTTATATCATTGTATTGCTGAGAAGAGCTAGTCTATCAAAGTTAGTCATTGCAAAATGTTGCTGTTACTGTGTACAGTGTTCTCTTGGTTCTGCTCACTTCACTCGGCATCAGTTAATGTAAGTCTTTCCAGAACACCAAGACACATTTAGAGAGCTTCCTGTATATCCATACTAGTTTTTATAGATCACTCTTTTTTCTTATATATTAATATTATTATTTATAATTTTATTAGAGTTTGATTCCCTTTTGAGCTATCAATTTGATTTTTATAAAGAAAGAAAAAATAAATTCTACCAAATATTTAAAGAATAATTAATCAAAATAAGATATAAACTATTTAAAAAGAGGTAAAGATTTTCTCACATAAAAAGGCAAGGGAAAGCTGTTAGAATGGAGGGGAAGAGCAGGGAGGTGAACGTGAAATGAGTCAACCTTACTCTCATTGGATTTGGCTTAAGGAGGGAATAACATACACACTCAATTGGATATCTTAGCCTACAGGAAAGTAGGGGGGGAATGGAATAAGAGGGGGAGATGATAGAAGGCAGAGCAGGTTGGGGATGGGGGTAGTCAGAATCTAACACATTTGAAAAGGGACAGAGTCAAAGGAGAAAATAGAATAAGTGGGGGATAGGATAGGATGGAGGGAAATATTGTTAGTCTTTTACAATATGACTACTATAGAAATGTTTTGCGTAACTACACATGTATAACCTATATTGAATTGCTTGTCTTCTCAATGGAGGTGGATAAGGGGATATAATGGTAATGGGAATTTAAAGACCTATCCCACCCCTTAATAAGCCTAAATTGAACTTGAGGACCTTTACTGACTTGAAAATAAATAGGAAGGCACAACTTTTGTTACTTTGGAGTCAAGTGAGTCATGAGGGTTGTGGTGTTCTCTAACCCTGGGGAAGGCTATATATACCTCTGATGTGAGGTTTTGCTTTAGGGCTTGCTTTGGGAAGAGTTATGTGATTTGGCCAGATGAGACTCTGGGCAGCTGTTGAGCCCCCTGGCTTTGAAAACCCAGATGTTGGTGTTTCTCTCTCTGGTGAATAACTGTATGTATGTGATGGTCAGACAGCTAGAAGCCCTGTCTGTCGAATTATGTTATTTTCTCTGTCCGTATTTTTTGGTCTGCTTGTAACTTCTGCTTGTATTCTCTGAAGTTCAGGGTGCTCAGTTTTTCCCCTGAACTAGGTAAATGATATATGTTTGACTGATTAAAGTAAGATTGTTAACCCTTTTTGAGTTGCTTTCCTTTAGAAAAGCAGATCAAAGAATCTGTGCTAGCAGCCATCCTGGGTATGCTTGAGTGGCTGCTGCTATAGGAGGGAAGAAAGGAGAGAATCTGGAACTCAAAGTTTTAAAAACAAATGTTTAAAAAATTACATGCAGCCAGGAAATATGATATACAGGCAATGGAGTATAGAAATTCATCTTGCCCTAGAAAGTAAGGGGGAAAGGGGATAGGGCAGATAAAAGAGAGGGCAGACTAGGGGAAGGGGTAATCAGTATGCTTGCCATCTTGGGATGGGAGGGAGGGGAGAGATAGGGAGAAAATTTGGAACTCAACATCTTGTGGAAATGAATATTGAAAACTAAAAGTAAATAAATAAGTGCCAAAAAAAGGTAAGGAAAGATTCCTACCAAATTCTTTTTTATGACACAATTAAGGTTGTATGCTAGGAAGAGCAAAAAGAAGTCTATAGATCAATTTTCTTAATCAATATCTGCCATTTCCCAATTAATGAGCCCCTATTTTGCCTTCAGTTCTTTACTACCACCAAAAAAATGTTGCTATGAACTCTGTGTGTGTGTCTGTGTCTGTGTGATGCTTTCCCTTTGTCTTTGCTTTTCTTGGGGCAGAGGTATACTGGTAAATGTTTAACAGTCAGTTCTCTGGGGGGGGAAATGTATACACAACACACTTTTACATTTAATCTGCCTTATTAACATTTCATCCATCACCTTTTTAAGTATAGACAGTGAACAATATAATATATCAAGCTCAATTTATATCATTCACGGAATTCTGAGGTATAACTATTCACCCTGAAAATTTAACACTGGCTCTCTCTAGCTGGTACAAACTAGTGCCAGCACACCCCCTCGTATGGACCTATTTATGTAACTTCCTACTGTAATTCCAACTTATCCTTACAGTTCTGTCTCACATTAATACCTTGGACACCTTCCACATTCCAGCCTAACTGAAGGGGAATTCAGCTGTCCCCTGAACTCAACAATACATTTCCACTCTATGAGCATTTGCAAAAAATAAATCCTTTCATGTTGAAATACATTTTGAAAAAAGAGAAGGGAAAATAAGAGGAAGAAGGAGGAGAAAGAAATAAGAGGAATTTATAATGACAATTTAAGTCCAAGTCCTTGATACAAGAAATTATAAAATTTTCTTAAAGGGCCCAGACTGAGTGACCATATATATTATGGAAGAAATTGGTAGAAACTTTACAGGCTTATAAAATGTAGCACCTATCAAATACCTAGTAAGATGCGATCCAGTGGGTAGAATTATACTCCAGAATCTCTTTGTGTTCCATGAACTGACAAATGACAAATCCCCATATTACAAATATATACTTCAAAATGCCCAGGATAACTCAACCAATAAACTGTATAAGAACAAGACAATTATCACAGACTGAACCATTGTGCACAATTTCCCAGACACATACTGATCCATTAAAAAAATTACTTAAGAATAATGGTTCCATAGCAAACACTCATAATCTCCAAGCTATGTTAAATAAAAAGCTTTCAGAATATAGAAACCTAGCTGAAGAGAGGAAATCCATATGAGAAAAAAAAAACATACAGTTGCCTGTTATTCTGTCTGCTACTGGAAAAGTACCAAGTTTGACACTAAGAAAATTAAGTCTACAGAGGATGAGTCTCTCCTGAAGCATACATTATGCTTTAGTGCACAATAACATGTAGAATATTTAAAATAAAATAATAACAGCAAAATAGCGCCTTATCCTAAGACCATTTCTATCAGAAACCTGTTGTATAAGATAAGAGATTAGGATAATAATAATATTATTATTATTATAACTATCACATATATATATATTTTAAGTTTTGCAAACTGCTGAGTGTGTTTATGTTCCTTTTAAGGCTTAGCTCAGGTCTCATTTATTCCAAATTCTACCAGGTGTTAATGCTCTCTCTTCCAGTTACCATTTATTTGTTTGTTTGTTTATTCTTCAGTATCTCCCAGGAGGATGTAAGCTTCTTGAAGATAGGGACTAATTCATTTTTCTGTTTTCATCCTGAAAGCCCTTAACAGTGCTTTGCTTAGTAGTACGATAGATACCTAATGAATATTTACTGACTTGAATTTGGTATAATTATTTTTTTTTTTTTTGCCAATGTCAGTTCATCACAGAGAATCACAGAATCTAAGTGGTGGATGTGACTTCATTGGCCATCCAGTCCAGCTTCTACCTCAATGAGAATTTCCTCTACATCATAGCCAGGAAATAGTCAGACTTGAGGGCAAAGGCTGGGTCTGTTTATGTAGCAAAAGTCAAAAGTAGTCGAGGCAGCTAGGTGACCGTGTCAAGTGCTGGTCAGAAAGATCTAAGTTCAAATCTGACCTCAGATACTTACTAGTTGTGTGACCCTGGACAAGTCACTTAATCTCTGTCTGCCTTAGTTTCCTCATTTGTAAAATGAAGATAACAAGAACATCTACCCCCTTGTTGTTAAGATAAAATGAGGTAATAGTTGTAAAGTTTTTTGCAAGTCTTAAAGCACTACAGAATAGCTAGCTATTATTATTATTAATTTTTATGTCTATCTGACATAAAATTTGTTTGGATGGTATTTCTAATCTAATTATCCAATTATTCTTTCAAATTTTAGCATTTGAGTGGGTAGAGCAAATTGTCACCTTAAAAGATTATCTCCCATAAAGTCTTGCATGAATACACAAAAATTATGAAAGGTTACTTGAAAAGTGTAACACAAAAGTTCACCTTGTTTGGTGATTATTAATATAAATCAGGGATTAAAACAGAGAGATGTATGTTTCCCAAAGTTGTTCACCACTGTCATTGAGCAGATCCAGTACAGAATCCAAATTTAGGAGTGATTTGCTGTAAACAGTGAGGTCCTCCAGATTTTCCTCTTAGTAGATGGTATTGTGCTGGTTGCCTCAAACTGAAGAATATGCAGAGCCTCCTGGATGAGATTCATAACCACCCAAAAGAGTTTGGCCCCACTATCCAAACAGAGAATTATGACATGTATAGATGACCTATAGAGTTCATCCACTAGCATATGTGAGTGTTATGTGATTTTAAGCTATGAAATACAACCATCTTCAAAGAATTAAAGATGAATATAACTGATAGAACAATGGAAAAGTAGGATTAACATAACATAAGGAACTACAAGGAAAATTTGGAATAAAGGATGTCACTAAAAGGATGTCAAAAAGAAAATAGACTGGTTACAGGGCAAAATCAAGGGAAGCTTCTGTGTTCCACTGATTTCCACGTGGTATCCAAAGAAATCAAAGAAGTCCTCCAACATATTAGGTGGAACCCCTGAGGCACACTCATAAGAAGTCATAGACAAGAGTTGAACAGGATAAGTAGGCATGGATAGGTGGAGAGCAGCAATACCTGAAAGCATTCCTACACTGATTAATAAAAATTATGATGATGAGGAGGAGGAGGAAGAGGATGATAATTAGCATTTATATAACACTTATATGCTAGGCCCTGTACTAAGTGTTTTACAAATATTATCTCATTAGATGAGATCACAGGTCTGTTGGAGTAGTTGAATATAGACACACCCCATCTGTCCACAATTATAGCACACCAAGTATACTATAACTGCTTAGAAATATTAGTTCTTATGTTATTTCTTCTAATGATTCATCTTTGTCCAGTTCTGTTTTCTTCTGCTTGAAATCCTTCTAAAAATCTATTCAGATAAGATATTTATGATTATACATACTTCAAAAGAACAAATATGAATAAGTCAACAATTATTTATTTAGCAACTACAATATATAAATATTGTGCTAGACATTGGAGATATGAAGATAAAAATAAAATGGTCTCTGCCCTCAAGGAACTTGTTATTCTATCATGAATGATATGTACATGTATAAAATATAGACAAATGCAAAGACTTGGACTCAGATTTTAAACTCAGATTTGAACTCAGATCTTTCTGACCAGCACTAAACACGGTCACCTAGCTGCCTCGACTACTTTTGACTTTTGCTACATAAATAGACCCAGTCTTTGCCCTCACATCTGACTGTTTCCTGGCTATGCTGTAGAGGAAATTCTCACTGAGGTAAATGTTGGACTGGATGGCCACTGAAGTTATATCCACCACTTAGACTCTGTGATTCTCTGTGATGAACTGACATTGGCAAAAAAAAAAAATAATTATACCAAATTCAAGTCAGTAAATATCCATTAAGTATCTATTGTACTACTAAGCAAAATTGATTTCCTCCATAATCCATTATTTCTACTAAATGGTTACTCCTTTGCTCAGACAGACCATGATTCCTCCCTTTTTTCTGTTTTTTTGTTTGTTTTGGAAGGGGGAGGGAGAGGCAATTGGTGTTAAGCGACTTGCCCAAGGTCACACAGCTAGTGTGTCAAGGATCTGAGGCCAAATTTGAACTCAGGTTCCTCTGTCTCCAAGGACAGTGTCCTATTCACTGAGCCACCTAGCTACCTCCCTCTTAATAAGTGGTTCATCAGGAGTTGTGACCAAAAAGAGATTACCTGACGGTCCACTATCTGATGATGAACCTCTAAGTTTTGCTAGTTTGATCTTGAGAGAAGGGGCAAATAAATAGTCCATCATTTGAACTGGTTCTCAAAGACTTCGCAGCTCACTGGGCTTTCTCTTACACTGAAAATCTTTAAGAATGCAGGGCCACTTCCATGTCATGGGGAGGCTACTGTGACTCTCACTCCTGAAACATTATCCTAATTTCACAGAGACATTATTATAACAAAGGTAATTCAATTTATATGTAGATATTCCAAGATTATTCATGTGTCTCTTATCCAGGTTAGTAAATTATTTATTAGGAAATGTTAGCTACCATTCCCAATACAGAAAACTAGTCCAGTCATATATAAAAGATAAAATTTGTTTTTCTTAGTCCCTAATTCCAGCAATCCAGTAATTCAATTCATTTGGGAGAAGATTGCTTTCTTATGAGGTGCTGACAACAGATTTGTCCTCCCACCAGCTTCCACCTGGATATATTTTTTTCCCTTTTCAGCTTTGAAAATAATACCGAAGGTCACCTCACTGCTTTGACTCAAGAAGTAGAAGAAGGGAGCTAAAATTCTCCACAATGATTCAGATAAGATCGTGAGAAGCAAATGGGCTATGAAGATGCAACTTGAAAATGCCCTTATAAACATTTCATGGAAACATCATGGATAGCTTTACAATGATGACAATACCTTTGCTAATCACATAGCCTCCTTATAAATGAATCTGCTATTAGGACTTGCAGATAAATTCAGGAATAGACTTATATTAGCAAATTGTCCTAATCCCCATAATTAACAAAGTTTTCATTAAACCAGGAGCCAAGGGGGGTGAGGTTATAATTTGTCTTTAAACAATATTTATAGAGATAACATTAAAAAATCTTTCTAACAAATGAAGTTTCCTCTTATTGTGAAGAGACAAACCTTCTCTCTTAATCAAAGAAAATGTGAAAAAAAAAGTCATAGGATTGTTTCCAAACAGTGGGTCTGACTGCCAAAAATGAGGAGTTTTCACAGTTATCCAGGATTTAAGACATATGGACTTTTTGTAATATTTTTCAAACGTTTCGCATTAATGCTAATAAAGAATGAGATAAAAGTCAAGCTGGGAATCCACAGTTGGTACCACTAGGTGGTATGGCACCTAGTGATAGGTAGCAGAAATGAGATAGTGAAGTGTGGGGTCCAAAGAACCAATCTGAATCTGTGTATTCTAGTTCATTTAAAAATGCCAACTGATGGGAATTGTAGTCTGAAAGAATATAAAAGCAATTTTGCAGTAGTGTGTACTGTGTTTATCTAAGACAGAAGAAATGTTGAAATAAGAGGGAAAGACAATGCTTTAGATGGTATTTCCTAAACAAAACCCCCTACTTCTCTATTTCTGGCTCTGTGGGGTATCAGACTATGCTTGCAAATACAGCAGATGCCCCTTTTGATATCGAGTCTTATCCTCTCTCTAGACCCTTGACTTTCCACTCACCTTCAGATCTGGGATTATAGAGTATTTTCATTTTTGTATCTCCAGCACACTGGGCATTGTAGGAATTTGTTTAACTGAATTAAGGACAGAAGGAGTGAGCAGCAGTCAATTTTAGATCTAAGGCATAGGGACTGGAGCTGTCCTATCATGGCCATAGGAAACTCCTGGGTAAGGAAATCTCAACTACCAATGAAGACCAGTCTAACTTCACACTCCTTGCAACAGAGCCTGAGGCTGACTCGATCCCAATAGAACCAAAATTGAATCCTAGCCTAACATAGAGAAAAGCCTCTCAGTATTCTAGACAGGGGCTCCAGTAGTGTGGGGCATGATCATGGAGAAAGGTCTAAAGACAAAATCCAGCCTGAAGATACCCTGAAGCCTGTGGCAGGAGTCCACCATGAAAGCAGATTCTGAACCCAGCAGCAGGGGTAAAGATCCTAGGTAGAGCCTACAACTGAGAGTGGTACCAGAGCTTTGTGACAAGAGGGATTCTCTAGGCAGAGCCCAGCACCAGAGCAGCCCAAGCATCCCTTGAAGCAGCATCCTAGTCTGAGACACTACTCAGGACCAGGCAAGCCCACCCCACACCATTCAACTGCAGCCCATGTCAAAGCTCCCTGCTGAGCAAAAAATAAAGAAAACTCTCAACACCATGTGGAAAGACTTTGGTTTATGAGATACCCAAGGGGTAAACCCTGAAGAGGATAAAATCTAGTTAAGGCCTCGGGGAAGAAAAACAAGCAAATAAATAAATATCCTGGCCATGAACTGTGGGAGTACATACACAAAACAAAACAATATATAAGGAGTGGAAGAACAAGTAAGGAAAGAATGTCAAGGAACATTGAACAGATGATTCTAAAGGAAAATGTACAGATGGATCTAAAAGGGAGGGCAGAATAATAGTCACAAGTGAAATAAACTCAAATGTTACAGGGAAGAATATACAGGCACAGAAATAGATGAATATTTATAAAAACATAACATATACAGATTAACAGAAGTAAAAGATTATTTAAATAATCTAGAATCAGGGGGGAAACAAAGTTTATTTGATCCAGGATCAGATAGATTCATAGATGAATTCTACCAAGCAATGAACAATTAATTCCTAAACTATATAAACTATTTGCATTAATAAGAAAAGACATCCTCATAATCTCTTTCTATGGAAACATGGTCTTGATACCTAAACCAGAGAGACACTAAAGCAGAGAGGAAAAAATATACACACCAAGATCCCGAATAAATATTAATAGCAAAATTTTAAGTACAATATTAACAAGTAGGTACAACAGGATATTAGAGAGAATGTATACTCTTATTAGATTTTATTTTTAGCAAGAATACAGGATAAGTTCAACATAATGAAGAATATAAATATAATTAACAATGGTAATAATATAAATGAGAAAAGTCATATGATTATATCAATAAATGCTGAAAAGGCTTTTGACAAAATCCAACACTCATTTCTATTAAATACTCTAAAAATCATAGGAATAAATGGATTTTCACTTAATATAGAAAATTGTTTTCATCTAAATCCAAGAGCAAACATTTGGAGAAAAATTAGAAGCCTTTTGAATAAGATCACAGTTAAAGCAAGGATATCCATTATCATCACTATTTAACATAGTGCTAGAAGTGTTAACTATATCAATAAGAGAAAAAAATTGAGGGAATGAGCACAGGAAAAGAGGAAACAAAATTGTTGCATTTTGCAGAAATAGTATACTTTAGAAAATCCTAGGGAATCAACTAAAAAAAAGAAATGATTAATGACTTTAGCAGAGTTACAGTATATAAGATAAATCCCATAATCATCAGCATTTATATGTCTATATAACATAAGTACTTATATATGTATACACATACAAACTATATATGTATATATATTGCATTTATATACATATTTTAATGAGTTTTGTTTTTATCATGAATGTATTATTACAAATACAAATATATATATATTTGGAGAGAGAAGTTTTTATCCAAAAATATTTAGAAGTATATTTACTGAGATTGATCCATATGAATGTAACTATAAAACATTATTTGCAGAAATAAAGACAGTCCTAAATAATGGGAGGAAAATTGCTTTTAGGTAAGTTGAACTAACATGATAAAAATGAAAACACTATCTAAATTAATTTACTTATTTAGTGCCATACTCATCAAACTCCCAAAAGAATGTTTTATAGAGCTAGGAATAAATAATAACAAAATAGTCTTGGTGGAACAAAAGATCAAGACTCTCAATAGTAATAATGAAAAATGGGAAGAAAAGGAATCCATCAGTACTAGATCTCAAACTGTACTACAAAGCAATAATCATTACATTTTGATTTGGTATTAGTTAAAGAAGAGAGAACAAGAGTGAGAGCAAGAGAATGAGAGAGAAATCATTAGAACAAATTAGTTACACAACATATAGAAACAAACAATTCTAGTAGTGTAGTGTTTGATAAACCTAAAAGCCCCACTTATTGAGGGAGAAATGTACTATGTGGCAAAACCTTCTGAGACAACTAGATACCAATCTGGCAGAAATTAGATTTAGACCAACACCTCACACCATTGACCAAGAGAAGTTCCAAATGGATATGTTACCTAGATATTAAATGCTTACATTACAAGTAAATTAGAGGAGCAAGGAATAAATCACCTTTTGAATATATGAATGGGGTAAAGTTTATGGCTAAACAAGTAATAGAGAAGATGACACAGTATTAAATGAACAACCTGGATTATATAACATTAAAAAGGTTTTGCACAATGCAGGGTTATAGGTCAACCCCAAAAGACTCATGATGGAGAGAGATATCTACATCCAGAGAAAGAACTGAGTTTGAATCCAGATTGAAGCAAACTACCTGCTCTCTTTCTTTTTCTTGTTTGGCTTTGTCTCCTCTTTCCCATAGTTCATTCCATCTGATACAATCCTTCTTTATAACCTGACTAATGTCTAATATGAAAGTATGTGCAGATCCTATACTTGATTTATGCCATCATGGTGGAGGGGGAAGCAGGGAGAGAAAATTTGAAACTCAAGGAATTGTGGAACTGAATCCTGTAAACTAAAAGTAAACAAACAAATTAATAAAGAAAAAAACGTTTTGCACAAATAAATATAATGTAGTAAAATTTAGAAATAAAACTGGGAAAAATATTTGCAACAAGTTTATGTGATAAAGGTCTGATTTCCAAGATAAGGAAGTGATTTAACTTGACAAAACTAGGAATCATTCCCTCAATAGATAAGTGGTAAAAGGTTATGAACAGGTAATTTTCAATGGAAGAAATTCATGCTAATCAATAGACACATGAAAAGAATAATCAAAAGCATTAGTAGCACAAATTAAAACAACTTAAAACATTATCAGGCTGATGAATATGACAAGGTAAGAAAATGACAAAAACTAGAAGAAGAGTAGAAAAGCAGGCGCTAGTTACTGGTAATAGTGGGGCTGTGAATTGATTCAGCCATTCTGGAAACCAAATTGGAGCTACTGCCCACAGATATGTCAAACTGCATGTACTTTGTCCCAGATATATCACTACTAGGCCTATACAGCAAAGAAAGCAAAGAAAAAAGAAAGGCTCCTTTTACACAAAAATATCTACAGCAACTTTTATCACAATAATCAGAACTGGAAAATAAGGAGGTGTCCATTATTGGAGAATGGCTAACCAAATTGTAGTATATGAATTAATGACTATTATTGTCCCACAAAAAAGTATGAAAAACATGTTTCCAGAGAAAACTGAAAAGATCATTATGAATAATGCAAAGTGAACAGAAATAGGAAGATAATTTATATGATGATAAAAACATTATGGAGAAAATAAGCTTTGAAAGACTTTAGAACTCTGATCAACACAGTGATAACCATGAGTTCAAAAGTACAAAGGTGAAACATGACACTCCTCTCATGGCAGAGAGATGATGAGTTTAACATGAAGAAAGACTTACCTTTTTTGGACATGGTTAAGGTAAGAATTTGTTTTGTCAGACCATATACCTATTTACTGAAAGATTTACTTTTAAAAAAGAGTACTCGATCAGGGGAAGAATAGTAGAAGGCACATATATATTTTTAGAGCGCTACTTGTAAAATAAAAATTATTATTTTTAAAAAAGAAAAGAATTTACTTTCCTCAGTAGTACCCTACATGCCAATAAATTAGATACACAGTGTGAAAAAGTGGTAGTGACCATTCATTAACATCATCTAGGCTTAGGTCACTTCTGGAGTACAAACAGTTGGCGAGATAACTGAGATGATATCACTTGTAGCTTGAGTATTCATTCATTCTTTTGCTCATGTGTGTTCTTCTCACAGCATGCCTTTCCTACCACCCCCCCTCAATCTTAGACCAATACCTTCTTCAAGATCCAGCACATAGTATACTTTATCTATATCAGTTCCTAATGACCTTCTCCTTCCTCTGAATTCCTTTAGGATAGACTCTAACATTTCAACTTGAGATCCAGTCCCCAAACTAGCATTTACTAAGCAGATATTATATACCTGGCATTTGTGAATTTTAAATACTTTGAGATCTCAGTGGACCTTTAAATTCATCAGTGTGGGTATTTCCTCTATATAGATTGGAAGCCATTAACAGCTTTTTATCCAATGCAATTATTGTCTATGTTCTCCCCCACATACTCTACAGAGGACTTTTTCAGGTTACTTGAAAGCCATTCTCTAGGACTTTTTGTTTACATATCACAGAAGCCAGTACAATACACCAGCTGCCATCATTTGTCCTTTATTACCAAAGAAGAAAAAGGACCTGCTGAATCAGAAGGAAATGACTGTGTCAGGAGGTTGGATGATAGAAGAATATAACCCAAAGGAAAAAAGAAAGAAGGACGAGTAACCACTTGAAGCTAAGTGACAGATATGAGGCTATTAAAGAAGAAGAAAGTAGACTCTGTGAAGAGGAAGCAAATATTTGTCTTTTAAGTGATGATGACATGGATAAACAGTTACCATCAGCCAAGGGATAATCAAATAAAAGTAAGAGGAAGATGAGACAAAGCAATAGTTGGTGGTTCCCTGCTGGGAGTTAATGAGGTAGCTATTTGTCCAAATTATAAGAACAATTCAGAGAGCCACAGCCAGCAATTTTTAAAAAATAAATTAGAGCAAGGAGCACAAAATGTCATCACCAATGAACTTTTTAAGACAAACCCAGTTGGGGGGAGAGAAGTAGAGAAACAACAAAAACGTAAGGTCACTAAGGTCGCCAGGGGCAGGGGATAGGATATAATCAATGGAGGAAGGAAATGCATGCCATTTAGTAGCTTCCTACTAAAATGAATTATTCTTGGAAAGTAGGTGCTGAGTTCAGCTTTTTTTACATGAATATAGGACTTCAAGTGCCATCAGTTACCTTTATATTTCAGTTTCCAGAGATAAAGTTCCAGTTAAGCCTCCTTGATAACAGAGAAGTATGCTGTCTTCCAGAAGGTATGACCAGGAAGTGACAGAAAACTGCCCAAGATATGCCTCTGTATTACTACCCCCTACATCTGGGGAGTCTTCAATAAAGATGGAGATGTTTATTTGTAATGCTCATTTAGAGACCTGTGACAAGAGCAATATGGACACCATCCTCCCCTGGTATAGATCAAAACCCATGTAATCCTTCTAATCTTATACAATTCTCCAAATCTTCACATAATCCCTCAGAAAGTATCTAACCAACACTTGGGGGGGCTTCCTCTAGAACTTGAGACTTAATGGGTAAGAATGGGTAAGAACCCAGTATACTCTCACTACATGACCAACCCACCTTCTTTTCTGATCATATATTTCTTTGATGTCATCTTTCCTGAATAACTCTTTGTGGGTAATTGGCTACAAGCTGCCTACACATTTCCAGCATGCATCTCTCAACTCGCTTTTAGGAGAATAGCAACTTTAATTCTTTGGACAATGTACTGGGTACTCCCCATGCTTTGTAGTCATATAGCACCTTTGGAAGAATATTAGTGGTTTCAGGATGGACCTTTCTTTCAGGGAGAAACTTGGTGTCAGTCATTAAAAGGACTGGATAGTTTCTGAAAGAAAACATAGCACAAGAAGAAAGAAAACTGTACATATACCCACAAAGCTAGATACCACAGAAGAATCTTATTCAATATGGACCCTGATTCATTGCCCATCTGCAAAATCTGTCCAAGACATATGTACTAGTGATTCGTATCGGGGTAAATTCTGCTGCAGGGAGGCTCTAGAAAGCATGGCTAAAGATTACAAAGACTTAATAAGAAGTTAATGATCTAAGGAACACTATTGGTGTTTTCATCATGGCTAGTGATTGAAGTCAGGGTCTCCAGAAGAAAAACCCAGATTTTGAAAATAAAAAGTTGGTTAAGAAGATGCTGTCTTAGAGGATACTAAGATTGTGATTTCTGGACCACAGCTTAATATATAAGAAACGTAGATTCCTGACCACGGATAGATTGATGATAAAAATAACAAGTAATGATAACAAATGGGGATAAAAATGGATTTGTCTGAACTCTTTACAGTCAAATCAAAAGGATTTTCTACTGAAAAAAAAAGAGAGAAAATTGTCTACATATACCCACCAAGTTAGATACCATGGCAGGGAAAAAAATAGACAGTCAAAACTCCACAGAAGGCACAATTCAAGAAGGGAACCAATGATAAAATCAATGGCCTTACCAATGCACAAAGGATGGTTTAGAAGCAAGCTAAAAGAAAGACTCTGAATCAATACTTATTCCACAAATATCATGAAGGCCTGGTGAGATGAAACTCATACAAAATATCAGAGTTATGTGTAGAGACTCGTGGTAGAGTATACTTTATTCAAAAGAAACAGGACAGGAAAAAAGAAGAAAGGAAGTATCATGAGAATTACTCAAATACTCAAATGGATCTATGATCTCATTGATCTGGTGATACCCTCCAGCAATGTAGATAGCCTATCCATGTGTGCTCATCCCACGCAACTTTGGTCCATGTATTTCCACAAATACACTGCTGGGAGTCCATCTGATATGCCAAAAATCTTCCTGACTTTCCTGAAATTATAAGGGTATCAGTAAAGGACCCTAGCTATTCACCTGTCATCCCTTTCCCTCACAACATAACCAGCCCATCTTCTCTTCCCATAATGCATGTCTTTGATGACATCTTTTACTCCTTTTATCCTTCAATTTTTCTCTCTGATTGCATGTTATAGCTGGCTCACAATCATCCTGTGCCTGAGTGTTATTGACATTAAATTATTTGGACTCTGGTATTCCATTTGTCAGTGCCATACAGCAACACTCTCAGAGTGTTGGTATTAAAAAGACAGGTGTTTGTTTCAATGGGAAAACTGGGATCATTTAAAGAAACTTTGCAGTTTCCCAAAGAATAGATATAATTATAAGAGTAGGAAAGCAGGAGCCAAGATGGAGGAGTAGAAACAGCTCATCCAAGCCACTCTGCCCTCAGATTCCCCCCAAACTATGTAAAAGGGGACTCTGAACAACTTCTGGAGCCCCAGCACCCACAGAATGACACAGAGAAGCTAACCTCCCACTGAGGACAGCCCAGCAGCCCTGCAGCAAGGAGCAGTGCAGCACTCTGGGAGCCGGCAGCATGCAGGGCGCAGAGTGCAGGGAGCCGAGCCGAGCTGAGCCCAGGTCCCCGTGAGCCAAGGTTTTAGCCCCAGGGCGGCAGGGCCAGCAGCCGGATGGAGAGACCCCAGAACACCAGAGGCTGTGGCAATTCCAGAATTATCAACATAGACATGCCTAGGACAAAGTAAGAGGCTAGCGCCCTATGGACTTTGGGACCAGTATTTGGGGAATGCGTCAGCTTCCTCCCCTGGGGGCTAGAGGCCGCTGAGGAGACACTCCATTTTGTAGTTTTCAGAGGCAGCTCCAGCTCCGGGCCTGCAAGCTGTAGGGAGATCCAGCAATCAGTCTTGGGGGGTAATTGCTCATGCTTTAACTTCCCTGGATCTGGATTGTGATCTGGGGTGGAAGTCGTGGGTGGGTTTACAGCTTGCCAGAAACGGAAGTTGCCCTCCCACACGTTTGGGACAAAAATTCCCCTATCTGTCGGCAAAGCCAGTGTGGCAACAAGCCCAAAAGTCAAGTAATTAAGTGGCAACATGCCAAGGCAAAGGAAACAGAAAAACGCAACCCCAGACTCCTATTTTGGGGGCATAGAATGGGAAAAGGACTGTGAGGTCAGAAGTCCTGCTCCAAAAGCTCCAGGGGAAAACATGAGCAGGTTGCAGGCCATAGAGGACCTTAAGAAGGACTTTAAAAATCAAATAAGAGAAGGGGAGGAAAAATTGGAAAGAAAAATGAGAAGGATGCAGGAAAAGTATGAAATGAGGGTCAACAGCCTGACTGAGGAAAACAACACCTTAAAAAATAGACTAACTCAAATGGCAAAGGAGGCCCAAAAGGGCAATGAGGAGAAGAATGCCTTAAAAAGTCAAATTGGCCAGATGGAAAAAGAATCTCAAAAGTTCACTGAGGAGATTCATTCCTTCAGAGTTAGACTGGAGCAAATGGAAGCTAGTGACTTTATGAGAAATCAAGATGCTGTTAGATCCAAACAAATGAAAGAATAGAAGGCAATGTGAAATATCTCATGGGAAAAACCACTGACCTGGAAAATAGATCCAGGAGAGACAATTTTAAAATTATTGGACTACCCGAAAGCCATGATCAAAGAAAGAACCTAGAAATCACCCTTCAAGAAATTCTCAAGGAAAATTGCCCTGATGTTTTAGATCCAGAGGGCAAAATAGAGGTTGAAAGAATCCACCAATCACCTCCTGAAAAAGATCCCAAAAAGAAAACTCCCAGGAATATTATAGCCTGGTTCCAGAATTCCCAGATCAAGGAGAAAATACTCCAAGCAGCCAGGAAGAAACAATTTCAATATTGTGGAAACACAATCAGAATAGCACAGGACCTGGCAGCTTCTACACTGAGGGATGGAAGGGCATGGAATATGATATTCAGAGGGCAAAAGAGCTGGGAATGAACCCAAGGGTCACCTACCCAGCAAAACTGAGTATTTTGTTTCAGGGGAAAATATGGTCATTCAGTGGAATAGAGGACTTTCAAGCATTCTTGAGGAAAAAACCAGAACTGAATAGAAAATTTGACATCCAGACACAAGAAGCAAGAGATGCCTGAGAAGGTAATCAGGGAAAAGAAATCAAAAGGAACTTATCAAAGTTGAACTATTTACATTCCTATATGGAAAAGCAATAACTGTGACTGATGATAGCTTTCTCACTATGAAAATAATAGAAGAAGGGTGTGTGGTCATACGAATACATATGTGAATGTGTGTGTATATGGTTACAGTTATATATGGATAGAGGGCATAGGTTGAATTTGTTGGGAAGGGAGAATACTCAAGGCATGAAATTATGAGGTGAGAGAGGAAAGTGGCAAGAGGAGATGGGGAGAGACAGGGTAGGGTAAACTATCTCATGTAGAAGAAGCAAGGGAAGTGGTTGCAAGGGAGGGGGAGAATAGGAAGGCAAAATAGGCAAAACCACATTCTCATTAAATTTGGTTCAGGGAGAGAATGACATACATACTAAATGGGATATCTCAACCTGAAGCAGAATAGGGGGAAGGAGGATGAAAGGAGGGATGATGGATGGGAGGGCATCCTTGGGGTGAGGGGAGGTTGGAAGTACCCACTATAGAAGAGGGACAGGATCATGTAGGGAATGGACCAGGTGGGGGGTGGGATGAGTGGGAGGGAATTATAAACAGCCTTGTACAATATATCTACTATGATAATGTTTTGCATAGCTAGACATGTACAACATATACTGAATTACTTATCTCCCCAGAGGGAATGGGTGACAAGGGAGGAAGGAAATGGATCTGAAATTCCAGGTCTTAACATTAAATGTTTCAAATATATATAAATACTATTATTAATACTCTTTTGCTTGTAATTGGGAGATAAGATGTGCAGGCATTGGGACACAGAGATTCACCTTCCTCTAATGGAAAAGTTGATGGGGGGTATGGGAGAAGATATGGGAGACAGCAGATTGGAGGAAGCAATATCTTGTGGGACTGCTATTCTGGGAGGCTGGGTAGGGGAATAACGGGGGGGGGGGAAATGACTGTAACTCAAAATCTGGCGGAAATGAATGGTGTAAAACAGAAGTTAATAAAGCATTTGTTTAAAAAAAAAAGAGTAGGAAAGCAGAGTAGACAGCATTTGAGTAAAGACCAACAGCAACACAGACAGAAGCAGCATTATACTCATAGTATATTGCACACAACCTGGATAGAAAAGAGAGCAGTTCAGAGAAGAGAGAACAAACCTCATACAGAGGCATGATATGCCAGTGATGGAAGATTACAATTGCTCATAATAACTATAGAAATTCTTTGTCTGCCTGAATCAGAGCTAATAATTCTCAACTTGCCTCAATGATAATTTCATACTTCAGAAACAGAATCCAAGGAAAGAAATTTCTATCCTAAATGTCATATTCACTAATAGGGAGAAAATGATGGAAACTTTGGGGGATCATTATCACTCTATTTTATTTTCTATGACCGAAAAAGGAAAGGAAAGCAAGGCATAGCTTGATATGCATCCTAAATTTCAAACAGTAAATAGATTGGATAGAGATAAAAATTTTACAGAAGAAATCAATGGAGAGGGAATGGAGATGTTTTAAGAATCAAAATTCAAAGATACAAAAAGAAATAACTCTTATCAGAACAAGAAATGGAAGTTGCCTAAAGATGCCAAGGTAGATGCCTAAGAAACTCACTGATCAACTAAAATTTTAACACATGTGTTAAAGAAGATAGAAGCAAGGACAGGTAATGGGATATATTTTTAAAAGTGTAACCCAACACTGTAAGAACTGAAGATGAGCTTGCCACTACTACTTAACAAGACATATTGCATTATATATTCAAAACAATAAACCAAGAAATATATTCCAGCAGCTCTGAATCTACTTCCCAGAACCCTGGCAATTCTGAGAACTTGTGATTCTGGATGAAAGCATTCTGCAGTTTTATCAATGTGGTAAGGCCTGTTGCCTCTCTCCTGTTCAATTCTTGTCTCAACATTATCTCATTGTCAACACTGTCTCATTGTCTCAACACTTTCTATCTATAGCACCTAAGTGTGTGTGTGTATGGCTTTTGTATTGTTATCCTATACATATGTATATATGCTATATATGCTATCCTATACATATGTATATGTGCTTGCAATGCAAGCACATAGCAAATTATAAATCTCCCAATTTCTGCCATTCTTTTTCTCAGAATCTGTTTCTGTCCCTTTATCTCTTTCTGCCTGTCATACACACACACACACACACACACACACACACACACACACACACACACATGCATAATGTAGGTTGGCATCTATTCTATCATTTATAGTCTGAGATTTGCCTGAGACACTAAGAAGTTAAGGGACATGCCCACAGACACACAGCCAAGATGTGCCAGAGGCCAGACATGAGCCCAGGTCTTCCTAGCTCTCAAATATACTTGAGCAGCATGGTGGCGTGGATCAATGGTTGGTTTTAGAGTAGAGAAAATTTGAGTTCATATCCAACCTCTGGCACATGCTGGTGTGTGACCCTGTCACAAGACCTCTCAGTGCCCCAAGCTATAAGTTGTAGATCAGATGCCAATCTGCATTGTTAGATAGGGTTTCCTCATTGGACAGGTCCCTACACCCATTAAATCATAGCTCCAGACCAAAGGTATGTTTAGGATCTTATACTTTCAATGCAGTTTGAAAAACAGATAAACTACTTCTCTGGGAAATCAAAAGGAATTACTGAGCTAAGTAATCTTAGAAAAAGCCATTTCCCATAGGACAAGACACAAAAGGAATGGAAAGGGACAAGACCATGAAGAAGACTGAGTATTAGTGGACATACTCAGACATAAAGAACTAATAAGAATTCTAAGACTGAAGGTGAGATAGGAGACAGACTCAAGTTAGGGGGTATATGAGAATAGTTAGTTGCTCAGATGAAAACTTTAAAACTAATGGGTTTCTACTGTGAAAGGAGGCCCTTTAATCATGAGTGATTAGAGTATGAAAATTATGTCTTCCATTTCCTTGGACTTACTCATAAAAATCAAATAATCCATGAAAGTAAAATTTTCTGTTCCTAGCATAAAGTGAGATACTCAATGAATAAATATGGTTTTACTGGATTTATATTGATTTCACTAGACTGGCCTGCTTCATTAAATATCACCTGGACTAAAAGGGATTAATACTGAGAAAACAAGTCCACTTAGTTTATATTTTATTTCATTAAAAAAAATTTAAACCATATTATCAGCAAGTTTATTTCATTTATGGTATAGATATGTTGCCACAATGAGGTGACAAAGTACCAAACTGTTCCATTCATGAGAACTCAGAGAGATGGATGAAAAGCTTATCTAAAGAATATAACAATGTTGTGAAATTCTTTGAGTAAATCAAAGCCTCAAATAATGAATAATTATATGTTTACAAATATGAATTTAAAATGGGACCACCCAGTGGGTGAGAAGGCATTTTTAAACCACTACATGCTGTGTACTGTTAACATATACAAATGTTTTGAATAAGCAATCACTGCATTTTTAGACATGAGCTTTGCAATGTGGTTATGACATTCCACCATTATGGAAGAAGAAAAAACAACACTTGAGACAATAAAATACAATTTCAGTCTACTTAATAGTTATAACTTTAAGAAAAACATCAATATTATCCTGGAAACCAAATGAATTAAAGCCACATAATCCATGAATGCAAAAATTTCTGTTCCTAAATTTCCAATATATTTCATATAAAATGTCAGTATATATAAGTGTAACTTAATAAATTATTAGTATTGGGGTACTACTAAAAAGAACCTAGCTCCCAAGTCAGCTGACCTCTAAAGACAAAACATAAATTTTTTCCCCTTAATTGTTCTAACCTAGTCATGTCGCTGCTACATTCTGGTATTAGGGACAAGATATTTTAAATCTAAGTTATAGTCCAATCAGAAAATTCCACTTATTGGGAGCAGAAGTAAGAGACAAGAATAAAAGCATATCAGGAGCGGCTAGGTGGCGCAGTGAGTAGAGTGTCAGCCCTGGAGTCAGAAGGATCAGAGTTTGGATCTGGCCTCAGACACTTAATGCACACACAAATAAAAACCTATCTGTGTGACCTTGGGCAAGTTAACCCCAATTGCCCTCCAAAAAGCAAAAAAAAAAAAAAAAAAAAAGAATAAGAGCATATCTAAAACCTGATCTTTCGCCAGTATTCATTCCATTCTGTGAAGAAAAAGGGAGCATATGTACAATATGCTCATAATCTCTAGGGTGGAATGGCTACCACTGGTAATAAAGAAGACAGTTTGAATACTCCAAACAGATGGTTTGGTGAAGATCTGATCTATCCTACATATGGGTAGTATAGACCAGTGTTTATGTGATGAGTTTCA
Source organism: Gymnobelideus leadbeateri (assembly GCA_011680675.1). Taxonomy (NCBI): domain Eukaryota; kingdom Metazoa; phylum Chordata; class Mammalia; order Diprotodontia; family Petauridae; genus Gymnobelideus; species Gymnobelideus leadbeateri. Next base: position 454,812 of record WOXC01006809.1, on the reverse strand, counting down.
GGGAGGGCTAGAAGATTTGTCTACTCTAAACAATCTCTTCTTTTTCCTTTTTGTCCCCCATACACCTTGCTGTTCTTTTTTTTTTTTAAGCAATTGGGGTTAAGTAACTTGCTCAAAGTTATGAGGCTAGTCTTTATTCATGTGTGGGTACTCATTTTCTGAGGCCGGTTTCGATCCCGGGTCATCCCAACTCCGACCGGTGCTCTTACTCACTGCGCCACCTAGCCACCCCGCTGTTCTTTTTAATTACTAATTTAACTTTGTTTTCAATCAACAAGAATTCATAACTTTCTCCCACAACTGAACAAAATATGAAAAAAAAACTTTGTAACAAATATACATTATTGAGCAAAATAAATTTTTGTATTAGCCCGATCCAATTCATTCTGTATCTTGATTCTATCACACCTCCATCAGGAAGTGAATATCATGGTTCATCATTAGTCCTCTGGAATCATGATTGGTCATTACACTGATCAAGTTTTTCAAAGTTGTTTGTCATTGCAACGCTGTTATGATATAAATTAACTTAGTTCTGTTTACTTCAATCTGCATCAGTTCATAAAAATCTTCTGATGTTTTCCTGAAAACATCCCTTTCATCATTTCTTCAGAGTGGCTTTGTCTCTCTCTTAAGTATAGAATAAGTTCAATATGTAACTTTTTAAGCTGCCCAGGAAACTCATCAAGCTCTCTGTTGCAGATCAGGTGTTCAACTACACTAATGAAGAGTCTCCTCACTGGAAATTCCTTGCACCAATGAAATCATAGGTCTGGTTCTATCCAGAGATGTGCTAGAGCCAGTTCAAACAGACTCAAAATACTTTACTATTAATTTTTTTTTTCTTTTTGGAGGGCAATTGAGGTTAAGTGACTTGCTCAAAGTCACACAGCTAGTAAGTCTTAAGTGTCTGAGGTTGGATTTGAACTCAGGTCCTCCTGACTACAGGGCTGGTGCTCTATTCACTGTGCCACCTAGCCATCCCTTACTGTTAAATTGTTAGTGTGAGCAATTATACATCAGAAATCAGCAAATGCTTCAAATCAGGATTCGATCTGTCATTTTGTTAATTGTCTGAATTTAAGAAGATGATGGAGAAAACATTAACAATGTAGATTAAGATTAAAAGAGTATCGTGAGTACATTTTTTCCCAGAGAGCCAATTCTTAAACATTTACCAGCACACCTCTGGTCCTATTTCCTGTATGTTTTCTTATTTGCTTGTCTGGTCCTCATCCAGAAAACATGCAGTCTATCTCTGGGCTTTTTCCTATTGATTTTTCATATCTCCATAGCTTGAGAGAGTAAAAATCAGTCCTTTTGGTTAATATATTATGTCTCATTCTCAACAATACAATAATCTAAGACAATTCCAAAGGACTCATGATTAAAAATGATCTCTGTCTCCAGAGAAAGAACTGATGGAGTCTGAATGCAGATTGAAGCATACTTTTTTTTACTTTCTTTATCTTTCTTGGGGATTTTTTGTCTGTTTTCTTTCACACTATAACTAATATGGAAATGTGTTTTGCATGATTGCACATGTATAACCTATATCAAATTGGCTGCCTTCTTATTGGGGGAGAAGGGTGGGGATGAAAGTGAAGGAGAGAATTTGGAACTAAAATTTTTTTAAATGTTAAAAATTTTACATGTAATTGGAAAAAATAAAATATTTTTAAAAGATAATTCTATCTCCAGAAGTTTCCTCCATTCTAGTGGTATTTAGTCTAATCCTCCCTAATTATAAAGATAAAAGAAGGAATTTGTGATTTGCCCCCAAATACCACAGATAGTAAACATCAGGGGCAAGATTCAAACCCCAGTCATCTAACTCCAGAACCAGTGTGCATTTCACACATCACTTTGTTTTAATGTATTAAAAAATGAAATAAGGGTCCTGGCCAATGGGGCCAAGTCATTGGAGCATGTACAGCATTCCAAGAACTGGGATCCTATTAGCCAGTATCACTGTAAAATGTCAGAACAATACTCAAACTAAGTTATAGCATAAGCTAAGCTAATTCCCTAGAAAAATATTTGTGTGCCCAAGGATATGTTTGAAAAAATATACTTGTTTCCAAAAAATTTACTTGCTAATCTGCCTGTTACAGTCAAAGAGCAAATATATTTTCCTACTAGGTTTGACTGGAAAAGTCCACTTGCTGTCCACATAAAGTCTTCTCCATCCATTGTTACATTCATGGAGTGAAGATGTTGTAAAAATGGAGATCACTTTCTTCTAATTAGCTGTCCCAAATGAGTGGCTCATGGGCTTCCATCTTGCAGAGATTTATTCTGCCCCCAAATGACCTGAGCAAAAATAAATAGCACATCAGAAACCAACCACTTTTAATACCCCACCTCCTACCACTGATAATACCAGTAATAAAGACCTAAAATAAGGATTATTATTTTGCCAGGAACAAATTAAAAGCATTTGGAAAATATTTATATTGGGAACCTTAGATGGTTAAGAACCAGCATTGACAAGGTCAGGAGCCAACTTTTATGCCATTTGATTAACTTCTCCTAGTTTTCTTTTTTTTCTTTTAGTTTCCAGCCTCCCAAAATTCCACTGGGGTAATGAACCATTACTATCCAATTGGGCATTGAAAGCAATAACACATTGGTACCCTGTGCCTATGGGTCTGCATTGACACTATATTGACACTACATCCTACTAATTACTTTAAAAATGTTTTTGTGGGTTCTTTGTTTTTTTGTTTGTTTGTTTGTTTGGAGAAGGTCAGGCTATTTCCTCAGGGCAGAATTGGCAAGTTTTCACCTTATCATCCTAGGAGGCTGACCTTAATGTGGGTAAGACTTCCAGAGTTGGTCATTCTGAGAGAAGATAATACAAACCTTCATAAGGAGTCTAGAAGGGAATTCTAAGATATGCAGCCAAAGAAACCTTTCTGACTAACATTTCCCAGGATCACAGATTAAGAACGGGAGCTAGAATGCTTCCACAGGCATCTAGGCCAATCCTTTCACTTTACAAATGAGGACCTTCATGCTTTATAATAAGCATCACAGGCAGGATCTGAAATCACATTCTCTGGCTCCACCATACCAAATTCCTGTGTGAATGGATATAATTGGGGGAGGTATTGTTTCCCTCCTTGAACCATGCTGTAAAACATTTATCTTCTATAGAATATACTCCATTTCTGGGGCAGCTAGGTGTTGCAGTGAGTAAGAGCACCAGCCCTAGAGTCAGGAGGACCCGGGATCCGTTCCAGCCTCAGTTACTTAGCACCCACACATAAATAACAGCCGTGTAACCTTGAGCAAGTTACTTAATCCCAATTGCTTTAAAAAATAATATACTCCATTTCATCATTATGCTTTTGATAACAGTACAGAGGAAAAAGGACTGGGAGCTACTCCCAAAAAAACAATACTACTATACAAGGATGGTCTCCATGGGAAGAGAGCAGATGTCAGTGGTGAACAGAATAGGTATAGCTGCTCCCCTTCAGTGTCCCCAATTCCATGAGGCAGCTAGGTGGATAAAGTGCTGGATCTGGAGTTAGGAACACATGAGTTCAAATTCAGTCTCTGATACTTACTAGCTATGTGACCTTGGACAAGTCATTTAACCTCTGTCTCATTTTTCTCAACCGTGAAATGGGAATAAAAACAACACCTACCCCCCAGAGATTTTACAAGGAAAGGTGATATAAGATTTTTAAAGCATTTAGCATACTGCTAGGCACATAGTACATACTATGTAAATATTTATTTCTTTCCTTAATCATGCTAGTGATTCAAATATGCAGAAAATTGCTTACTCTAATAACAGTTCCCAAACTATTCAGAGTTCAAATGTATATAAAGTTTTAGACAAAGAGTTGATGTAACAGGCTACCTCATCATCTATGAGGCAGGACAGTGGGATAGTCTAGACTGTGAAATGAGGCTATTTTCTGAATTGTCTAATTAGGAATATGGAATAAGAGACAAGGACCGAGGAAACAATTATAACTATGCCACAGCAAGAAATCAGCTGGGCAAGCAGGAAGTGTCCAGTCTCCTATTTAATTAAGACTTAGCATACATGTATCCTGGGGCCTGGGACTGTATCAGTCAAGCCATTCACACACAGCTACCATAACTTTTAATGGAATAATCACACAGTACACAAGTGTTGTGATCTACAGTCATTACCAAGTCATTTTATAGGCAATGCAATGTTAATCTGATCATTGCCCTCCTAAGTTTCATTTTTCTGGCTTCCCATCCCTGAAATGATGGACATCTGTATCCACTCTCAGAAACCTAACAGCCTATGGCAAGTCACTTTTTCCATCTAGGATCAAATTTCAATATCTCTATTGGGTTGTCTTTACTATGCAACAGTAAAAGAGAGATATATATGAATATTAGCAAGTCCAACATATTAGTAATCAAGAGCTATGTAGCAGAGGGGAAATAAAACATTTGACTAAAGGGATACACAACTAGAAAAGGAAGTGGCCACTCATGTCCTGAGAGGCCTCGGGAAGTTAAGTGGCACAGCTAGTAAATGACTGGGAAAATATTCAGACATGATTTTCTCTGACTCCAAATCCAACACTACATTCACAATTCTGTGTTTCTTCTATATAAATGCATGTTTTGGTTATCCTTCATCCTATAAGAATAATGGTATGTTTCTTTCTAACACATTTTCTTTATTTAAAATTGAATACTATAATTAATAGTGTCCTTGACTGAAATTCAGAAAACATTTCCTTAAAGTGTGGCAATGAATATCACGTCCCACAGGCACAAGGCTAAGCTGTTATAGACTGCTTGCATATGGTGGTTTCATCACATTTTACAGTTTTAAGGGAATATTTGAAAAGTTTCCTGACTGGAACATGCTCGTGATGGATACCTTGCTAATGGACATTCTTTCTTTAAAGGAGACTTCAAAACTTTATGAAGCTAACAGGCAAAATGAATGTAATATGTGACCTCCAAAGCCAAAGATTATCACTCTCATATCCTTGAAAATATGTGGGCCAGAGGTAACCAAAATAGCATACTGTATATATTGTATGAAGCAGTATGTGGGTCCTTGGCAGTCTTCCCAGGTTGAAATTCTCTGCCGTAGTCATAGTCAAAACATAAAGTAACCAGAAACCTGAAGTATTCAGGATTAAAGAACAGGGGAAAGCACACATTTCACTAGATGTGGCAACAGGCCTGATGAATAGTGTACTCTCCGACCTCTTATCCTTGGAAATGCCATATCACATACCACGGCCAATGCAGTCTGTCATAAAATGTAATCATCACAACCCAGCCCTCTTTCCATAGATCCTTGACAAAGCTGGCTACATTTAAATGGCACGTCTAGTTACTAAGTTACTCAGATTGAGAAATGCTGATGCTATCTTGGGAATATAAGCAGTCTTAGTTCACATATCTTGGAAAGGACCCTGGAAGAGTACCATAAGCTAAGCCCAAAATGGAGCAGGTAAAAGTGATTGGGCTGAATTGCCTTTTGGAAATTTTGCACTACTTTCAATGACCCCATATATCTCCCCAAAACAAGACCCATCTTTTTAACATCAATGTTATCCAAGGAGGCAGTATGACTGCAAGTCATGGGATCCCATAGGCTCTAATTAATGAAAGTTGTAGGTCACCCATCGGGCAACAAAGAGGTGCATGGGAATGGGAGCAAACTGAAATATGTCACTAGTGAGGAATCACATAGGGGAAATGGTTTAAAGGATGTCATCAGGGAGGTGCAGAGAGTTGAGGGTGGGGGGAAAATGAGTCAGTTGTGTAGCTAGAATGAACAATGGGCAAGAGGTGTGGTTCACTGGTGTCCACAGAAGGGCAAGAGACATAAGGGCAGACCTCCAAAATGTCCATTAGATCACAGATCTAGAGCTAGAAAGGATCTATAGACCAACTAATCCAACCCCATTATTTTAAAAATGAGGAAACTGAGGTCCAGGGAGATGAAATTATTTGGCCAAGGCTACATCGGTGGTAAAAACTAGAGGTGGATTTTCAACCCAGTTTCTCTGACTCCAGGGCCAGCATTTTTTTCCACAGTACAATATGAACCCCCTGTGGACTCACTGGAGAACATGGGCAAGGGTCACAATGGGTGGGCTGTAATCTGTATCACTGGAGGGAGTAGCCACATTGGTGAAATAACAGATCCATTGAAGTATTGAAAAGTTTTAGGAAGATATATTTTATATTATAAATCCATCTGAAAGGAGGGTGATGGGGTAACAATGGTAATTAATTACATTTTAAAATGCTGAAATAAAGCACTTATCAACTGGATGTTATGTTAACCATGTTCTCTGGAACACCTTTAATAAAGATTAATATGAGCATATTAACAAATATATATATATATATATATATATATATATATATCACAGGAATTAGTACCTCTTTAGCTTTAGAAAGCAAAGTCTCCACAGTTTGGCATAGAGCAACACTTTATACCAGTAACTCAAAAAATGTACATTAGTTCAGTTTGTAAAAAAAAAAAAAAAAATTCTAGTTCATTTGTGTTAGACAATTGGTTAATGGTCAAATGATTGGTTAAATGATCAGAAAACACAAAATAAAATTTGAATTCAGCTCTCTTCTCAGTGCTTCAAAAGATCTGGCCTAGCCCTTCTACACCCTCCCAGGTTTCATATTTTATATTATAATCACTAAGTTATACCCCAGAAACCCATCGCCAGGTGGACAATCTTCTGATGATGAGTCCCTCTACACTAAGCTAGGTTGATCCTCAGAGAACAAATCCTGAGTCCATAATCAGGTCCATTCTTGACATTTTTCCACTATGTTAGGACATGCCAGATCTTGTGCTTCACTGGTGTAACAGAATAGAGCTCAGGTTCAGTGATAAGCCCAGGTTGGTGATGAGGCAGCCAAGGAAGGTCCTAGTGACAGTCATCACCCAGGATCAAGTTTAATATTTATGTTCAGCTTGGATTGAGTTCAAGTTCAACATATGAGCATTCTTGCTTGAAGTTCACACAGTTTATTTTAGATCAAGTATGGCAACCCCTGCATAACTGTCATGCTTTTTCCTTTCTAAAAGTCAAAGACCCAGTCGTGTTGTCACATGTTAGTGAGTACTAATTACTTACCTTTGAGTTGCTATGGCTAAAACATCATAATACTGAGAGCCTTCCAAGAAGAATCCTGCAGAAGAATGTAAGCTACTTGAAGACCAGGAATCTCTTATTCATATCTTTGTATACCCAGGGCCAAGGCAATCCTTGTATACAATTCTTTTTTGAATTGAATCTATCATAGACATGGAATCATAGATGATGGAGCTGGATGGAACTTTGGGGATCATTTAGACTGACTGTTTCATTGTGCAGATGAAGCAGATGAGACACAAAAAAAGATTATGAAAAGGGCAGTACTCCTTCATGCTCAGGAAGGAAGGAAGGAAGGAAGGAAGGAAGGAAGGAAGGAAGGAAGGAAGGAAGGAAAGGAAGGTGAGAAGAGAGTAGGGAAGAAGGATAAAAAGGAGGGAGGGAGAGATGAAGGAGGGAAGGAAGGAAGGATAGGAAAAAGGAAGAGAAAAGCATTTAAAGAGAAAACTCTCATTCTCTAATTAGTGGACAAAGGCCTAACATGCACATGTAGGTGATACGGCCTAAGAATCAATACCAACCATGAAATTGAGAAAGCGCATCTGAAAATCTCCAGAAATTCTAAGAGTGTGTAGTCAGATGTAAAATAGAGTTTTTATTCTGTTGGGCTTTCCACTGAAATCAGACAAGACAACAAAATACAAAGCCAAAGAGAAAATAAGTTTTGTTATTAAAGTATACAAACTCATCTTTCCTAAAAAGACAAAGAAGATAATAACATGACAGTCTCAGTTAACATATGTGCAGGTAAATTCCAGGGTTCACAAAACCCATCTGTGCCAAACGTGAGGTTTCTCGACTTCCTCCTCTGTTTCCTCTTTCTGTCCATGTGGTCTGCAATATCACTTTTATTTCTCCCACCATTGATCTTCATCCAAAGATTCTTCACCATGTTTTGCCTCTCTGTTTCTGATATTTTCTCATGTGAGTGATGATATAATGCTATCTCTCTACCTGCCCTTCCCCCATCTATTCACACATCTTTTGAATAACTAACACCCATCTAGAGCTGTATAAAGTCTCAGGGATTCCTATGAAGTTAAATTTATATTATTGCTTTAGGATCTCTGGTTACTCTTGCTTCTTAGCCAAACATTAAGCATTTGTTTATAAACATGGAAGGTCATGGCTTTCACTACTGTTTCCTTCTTTATCCTTTGTTGCTTGTGAACTCTGAGTGTCTCAACTGCTATTTTTCCTTCCCTTTATTTTCCTTAGTGTATTGTATTAGATACTTTTCTCTTTCCCATATTCTTTTTATTTTAAAACCCAGTTAAATAGATGTGTAAGAAACCAGGTCAAAAAATAAACAATAAAAAACCAAACTTTCCTTGAATATACTTTATCCCTGGCCAGGAATTTATCACTTCTATGTTCTAAGCTGTGGTCCAGAAATTAAAATCCTATTCTTGGAGACCATCTTCCTGGCCAGGCATTCATTTTCCAACTGTTTTTCTCTTCTGAAGCCCTTGCATTTGATAAGCAGCAACCAGGAAAACACAACTAATAGCCCTATAGACTTCAGTTCCTTGACCAAAAATTTGTTATCTTTGGCTATACTTTTGAGGTTCCTTCTGGTGATATAACTTACGTACATATGAACCCCCAGAAATAGGTAGTAGTCATTCATTTTGTCAAGCCCTATGAGGTTTTCTGTTGTTAGATATATGATCAAGGAATATAATAGACTTCTCTATTATCTATTATTTTCTCTATTATTGCTACCCATGAATAAGAAGCTACCAACCATCTAGACTCCTCTTCTTTCTCCTACCCTTACAGATTACTTCCCATCTAACATCTAATGCATCTCTCCTTTATCATTCCTTAGAGAAAAAGTAACTGGTTCTTTCTTAAAGCACGTAGATCCTTCTCTTCAGAGAGAAACTTTTTTGTCCCAAGTATACAGTTGTCCTCCCTTCCCCCTCTTCTTCCTTTCTTCCACCTTTGAATCTCCTGACAATGGTCAAGTGTTCTCTACATTACTACAGTTGCTTTTTCTCCCATTGAACATGTGCTTCCACTTTTTTAAGGAACACTTGAATCCTTTCAATAACCTTAAGTGTAGAGAGGCAGTCTTTCAAGACCCTTCACCTTCCCTTTCAGAAGACACATAAGCCTACACATTGGATATATTTAGAAGGCTCTCAGTTATAGCAGAAATACAAACATCACACCTCCACAGAATCACTGATTTCATAGCTTTAGAAATAGAAAGGATTCAATGTAAATCTTAGTAAGTGTCTGTGTTTTCCATACTGATTGTGATTATCAGTCTTCTTATTTTAACTACTGCTAAGTGTTTGTACCTCCTAATAATTTTATTAAGAGATTTGTAGTTTGTATAACCTTTTAACAACTTTTTTTAGGGCACATTTCTTTTTCTGAATCTCAACAGTTTCACAGTTACCATCCTTTAAAGGAGATCAGAGGTAAAATAATCTTAAAAAATAACTTTAGAATACACTCCACATTCAGCAGAAACAACATACTTCAACACATCAAAACATAGAGGCCAATCTTCTTCTGATGGAAATTAGCTAGGCAAGCCTTCAGAAGATGATGGTTCTCATTTCTGGGTCTATATAACAGACCCACACCACTTGGCAGTAGGTAGGGGCCAAAATAAAAATAAGTTAAACTTCTTTGGGCTGCAGATAGGTTAGACTAGAGACAGACAGACCAAGGTTGGTTGCTGTGGGTCACATGAAAAGCAGGAGAGCTTGTGAGTGGCAACCCAACATTTTTCCACAGGTAGCCCATGGGCCATATATTGTACAGGCCTGGTCTATAATCAAAGATTTTCAAGCATAGTAGGATCTCTTGGAGTTTCTCCTCCATTAAAATAACCTTAAATATGTCATGATTAGACACAAGAAGAGTAATTTGTTGGACGCGGAGGCATTATAGAAGAGTTGTATGAAGGTCATTGATTAGCTGAAGAGTGTCTCAACCAAGAAAACCAGGATGGTGAATGGCTTCATGTTCATTCCCCATGAGTTTCAGTTGAAGAAACAAGGAATAATAAGCTTGGAGAAGAAAAGATTTGGTGCTGACATGACAATTGTGAAATATTTGAAGGGATTCTGGTAGAAAGAGGACTAGATTTATTCTCTGGCTTCCTAGGGAAGAAATACTAGAGGAACAATGATTAGAAGTTACAAAAAGGAAAATTTAGGCTTGGTGTAGGGGGAAATTTGCAAAGAATTAGAACTCTTCAAACATGAAATAGGCTGTTGGATGTAGGAAGGATGTTTCCTCTCACTTCCTCTTTAAGAAAAGGTTGGGGGGCGGCTAGGTGGCGCAGTGAGTAGAGTGTCGGCCCTGGAGTCAGAAGGACCTGAGTTCAGATCCGGCCTCAGACACTTAACACACACACAAACAAAAAAACCTAGCCATGTGACCTTGGGCAAGTTACTTAACCCCAATTGCCCTCCAAAAGGCAAAAAAAAAAAAAGTAAAGAAAGAAATGTGTTTGAGGTGGATAGGTGGCGCAGTGAGTAGAGTGTCGGCCCTGAAGTCAGAAGGACCTGAGTTCGGATCCGGCCCTTAACACACACACACACACACACAAAACCTAGCTGTGTGACCTTGGGCAAGTTACTTAATCCCAACTGCCCTCCAAAAAGCAAAAAGAAACAAAAAAAAAAAAAGAAGAAAGAAAGAAATGTGTTTGGGGTGGATAGGTGGCGCAGTGAGTAGAGCGCCGGCCCTGGAGTCAGGAGGACCTGAGTTCGGATCCGGCCCTTAACACACACACACACACACACACAAAACCTAGCTGTGTGACCTTGGGCAAGTTACTTAACCCCAATTGCCCTCCAAATAGGCAAAGAAAAAAAAAGAAAAGGTTGGAGGAAGACTTGCCAGGTATATAGTAGAACAGAAGTATCAAACATGCCACTTCAGGCCACATGCAGCTCACAATTCTCCCAAATATGGCCCAAACAATATTAAAATATAATTGGGAAATATTTAACAAAAAATAAATTTTAAAAACATGATTAAACGTAAGTAATATAACATTTTAAAACTAAGTCAATATGTGACCGGAGGAGTTTTTATGTCTGGATATTTCTATTTGAGTTTGACACCTTTGTTGTGGAGGGATCCTTTTTCATATTGATCTAAATGACTGATTAGAAGTTGCAATGATTAGACTGAGGACTCTTCCAACTCTGAAGTTCTGAATGAAAATGGGTAAGTAGAGAATAAATCCCACCCTGAACAAGTGAAAATTGAGGCAAGAGACAAAATAGATATTACAGCTGTTCCCTTGGGCTACGGATGTTCACGTTCATCAGACACGTAATCTCTGACAATAGCATGTGTCATAGGAGGACTAGTAAGAATACTTCAGGCTAATCTATTTTTGCAGAACTGGAGACCTATACCCATCCGAAAGACTTTCCTCAGTGTTTCTGCTTGTTGTCCCCTCACTCTCTTCTCAGCTCTCTCTTTGACTTGATACTCTCTCTCTCAGTTTTTGAGATACTCTCTCAGTTCTGTTCTTAAGGACTAGGCTTTTTAACTCCCTTTGCTGGATCTTCATCCATGCCTATTGACTGTGTGTGTAGCCCCAAGGCTCTGTCCTGGGTCTATTATCCTGTATGTTAATCAAACTTCTCTTAGTGATCTTATCAGCTCCAATGATTAAGTTATCCTATCTATGCTAATGATTTCCAGATCTCTTCATCCAGCCCTAACCTTTCTCCTAACCTCTAGTCTCACATCCCTAATACCTATTAGTCATCTCCAACTGAATGTCTCATAGACATCTTAAACTCAACTTGTCCAAAACAAAATTCATTTCCCCCCTCAAGTCTTTTTCTTTTTTAAAAAAAATTTGCATTTATTTTCTTTTTAATTTGTGGAATAAAACAAGCATTCCCATAACATAATATAAAAAGACAATTGCACATGAAACTGCTAACCTATTATGCACAACTTACTATTCCTTTTAAATATATAAGTTATCATGTAAATTTCCTTTTTTCTCACCTCCTTCCCCAACCTAGAGGTGGCTACTATCTTTCACCTCTCTAATTTTCCTGTTACTGTCAAGGGAACCACCATTCTCTCAAGTCACCTAGATTTGAAACCTAGGTATCAGCAACTTAAGTGTCAGCTTTGACTCTTCACTCTTTTTCACCATCCCTCATCCAATCAGTTGCCAAACTCTGTTGATTCTACCTTTATAACATCTTCCATATGTATAGCCCATACTCCTTTGACATTGCCATGCCTCTGGTCCAGTAGCTCATCATCTCATGTCTAGATTATTCCAATATTCTATCGGTCAGTCTCTCTGCCTCATGTCTCTCTCCACTCTAGTCCATAGCCCCCATTGGGCTGTCAGATTGGTCTTCCCAAAGCATATGTCTATGTCATGCCCCTGTTCAATAAATTCCAGCAGCTACCTCCAGGACCAAATACAAAATCCATTGTATAGCATTCAAAGGTCTTCATAGACTAGGTGCCTCCTACATTTCTGGGTTATTTTTATACTTTTGTCCGTCAATACAGCCCACTCCACCCTACACACTACCTACCCTACATTTTACTCTGAGATATAATGATATCAGCATCCTTGATACTCCATCTCTGTTGATGCTAGTGCCTTCCCTCTGTCAATTACCTCCAATTATTATGTATACCTTTGATTTGTACAACGTTGTTTGCATGTTTTCTCCACCATTAGACTGGGTACTTCTTAAGTACAAGGACTGTTTGGGATCTTTCTTTATATCTCTAAGCACACAGTAGATGCTTAATAAATGCTTGTTGACTGACTGGCTGACCCTTAAGGGTTTTGAATATGCCTCTTTTAGTCTAAAAAACCAGTCATCAAACCTCACCTCAGATCTCACTGTCCTTGCCATGATTTCCCTTCTCTCCTCAGACTTTAGGATATGTTTTATTTCTGTTGTTACATTATAAGTTGCTTGAAAGCAGGGTCTGTATTATATCTATGTATCCACAGTTACTAGCACAGTACTCTCTACATTGTAGGTGTATAAAGGAGCATATATAGAGGATTTCCAAGGGTGCATGGCTCTTTGAGACCCAAAGATCCAAAGATTCATTGCGAAAGAGAGTCTCTGGACCACATGACCCTGCATTCATACCCTCCTTCCTCTCATCACCATCCTAGTCTCCAAGAAAGCCTTGCAATGATTCAAAAATAGACAAAGCATGTCCATGTAAGATGCTGGGCTGATAAGAAATATTCTACTTTGAAGAATTTCAAAGAAATTCATCTTCTCAATGAGGCGACTGGGCAGTACAATGGATAGAGCCCCTAAGTGTGCAGTAAGGACAATCTGAATTCAAATGTGACCTCAGACACTTACTGTGTGACCCTGAGCAAGTCATTGATTCTCTCTGTGCCTTTGTTTCCTCAACTGTAAAATGGGGATAATAATAGCATTTACCTGCCAAGGTTATTGTGAGAACCAAACAAGATAATAATTATAAAGCACTTAGCACTTAACTGGCATAATTTTCTTCAGTTGTTTCAGTCTTGTCTGACTTTTCATGATGCCATTTGGAGTTTTCTTGGCAAAGATACTGGAATGGTTTACCATCTCCTTCTCCAACTAAGTTTACAGATGAGGAAACTAAGGCAAACAGGGTTAAATGACTTGTCAAGGGTCACACAGCTAGTAAGTTTTAGAGACTGAATTCGAACTCACATCTTCCTGATTCCAGGTTGGACACTTTTTCCACTATGCCACCTACCTGCCCTTACATACTAAGCACTATATAAATGTCAATTGTTGTTATTTTCCCCACAAAGTACCATGTTCAAGATAATCACATTTCTCGAAATTACTTCTAAATCATTAAATCTATGATGCTAAACTCTGTAAATCATTAATGGATGGAAATATTTTTACTGAGATTAAAATACAGAAATGAAAGAAGAAACCTATTAAGTCATACCCTGTGTTCATCTCAGTCATGTGCTCTCACAATATGATACTGATAACCTGGAATTTTATCACCTCTAATGATGTTAACTGGGCAGAGAAAGAAACTCAAAAACTTTGGTGGATCTCCCTGAAACTTTTAGGGGTCATTTGAGGACTTGGCTCAATATCTATTTAGTACTCAAGTTACCTTTTTCCTATAGGGATTTTGTCTCCAGATAGCAAAAGATAAAATTGTGCCTGAAGCTTTCCAAACAATCCACCTAATGTTTAGACATAAATCTTATGAAACTGATACTCAATCCAGGCAGAAGTAGAGGATTTTCTCCAAGTCAAAATAAACAACTCTGCAGATTGCAATTCCTTCATGAGCAACAGGCAGCATGAATCAGCACACAGCAGTTAACAGTCACTTAAATCCTTCCAAAGGCTCACAGGTGGACTGAACTGTTCTTGAAGTTAAAGGACCATGCAACATCTCAGCAGCCAAAACGCTGTGCTCACAGATCGCCCTGAATACAAAAATCCAGTCACTTCTACCATTCACCACATTTCTTTGGGGATTACAAAGGAGATCACCATGCATCAAGAAGGCAAATAATCCTTCTGGAACATGAATCAGCTGATTTAAGAAGCCCATGACATATGATCATGATTGTTTATCATCTCACTTCCTTTTTCTTTTCAATCAGCCCCTTTCTCCTTACATTTACACTTGTACAGTGGCTGTTATTTCAATTCAATTTAATTCTATGACAGGTTGTCCAAATAGGTATAACACTATCCAATTCTGTTACTAGAATGAAATGAAGTTCACCAAAGAATTAGAAGAACTATGCTGAGAGCCAACAGGTGTGGGTTTGGGGGGGGTGGCATATTTAAGAGGAATCCCAAACATTAAATTCATGCGGTTTAACTCAAGACACTCATGGGAGTAGGAAGTAGGAAAAACACTGAGAATCAGGACTAGAAAGGGTATGGGGAAGATATATAACCAGAGAACTTCAAGCATGGTGGTCTTCAGGCCACAGCAAGAGGAGTCCCCTATGGTCTTGCTAGAGGCTGCATTTATGACCAGACACATGGTTTTGCCATGTGCTCTAATGGGACACAACTCTGTGCTTTAGGGAAGTTTCACATCAGGATAGTTAAGGCAGCTCAGGGGTTGTGGCTGCTCTGGGATCAAAGTCTAATAAGGAAAGGAGGGGCCTTGCTTCCCAAGGATCAGATTGATTTTTTCAACCAAAAGGTCACAGTCAGTGACAACAGTCACCTAAGTAAGTAGAGTTCCCTACCTGAAACAGAACATTCCAGATGAGGTGAGAAAGAGGAAAGATGAGAGTATTTAGTGTCCAGAGAAGGAATAGAGCAGAGAGTGGAGGATAGCAGATAGAGAAAAGCAAGTTAAGGGAGAAATTGCCTCTACTGACAGAGAAAAACTAGACTAGGAAAGTCAGAGGTTTTTCTGGACTGAAAAAAAAAGATCTCCCTCTTGAGGATATCACAATCTTTTATTTTATCTATTTATATTGTTTGTTGCTGTTGTAAAGTTGTTTTCAGTTCTGTCCAACTCTTTATGACCCCATTTGGGGTTTTCTTAGTAAAAACTGATTTGCCCTTTCCTTCTCCAGCTCATTTTACCGGTGAGGAAACTGAGGCAAACAGGGTTAAGTAACTTTCCTAGGGTCACATAGCTAGTAAATATCTGAGACCAGATTTAAACTCAGGAAGCTGAGCCTCCCTAAATCCAGGTCCAGCACTCTATCCATAATGTGCTACCTAGCTACCCTTATGTTGTTTACTTACATTATTTGTATTTATTTTTATAAATGTATACACTTCATATATTTCTATATCATGTATATGAAATATGCATGTTATACATTTTCTTATAAAATTTATTCATATATTTACTAAGTTATTTATATAGTGTATGTTTCTATATTATAAATATTTTTATTTTACATAGTTATATAATTGTATTAATTATTTATTTAATAGATGAACCTGTGGTTTAACTGGCAAAGAAAAACTCTCAGTAAGGTATTTCCCTCTTCCAATGTGTGTTGGCACCTTCTTTGAAAATTTTGGCTTCAGAGATTTGTCTAGAGCATAGAGAGGTTAAGTGACTTTTCCAGATCATCCAGCCAGTATGTATCAGAGGCATAACTTGAATACAGGTCTTCAAGGACTCTAATTCTCCAGTCACTATGCCAGAGCTGCTTCTAACTGAAGATAATTAAAGGATCATAGAATCATAGGTTTGGAGCTGCAAGAGAACTTGGAGGTTATCAAGCCCAACTCTCTAATTTTACAGATGAAGAAACTGAGGAACTTTGTTAAGTAACTTGCCAACGATCATACTGCTAGAAAGTGTCTGAGACAGAATTCAAACTCAAGACTTCCAGACACCAAGTCAAGAATTCTGTTTACTATGCCACCTCAAGCAAAGCCTTTAATAGATGTTTTTTGACTAATTGATTAATCAAATACAGATGCTAAAACAAAGACATAAATATATGGTAAAAAGATACAAGGTAGGCAATGGCCAAGAAAACAAAGCCATATTGGAAAGTGAGAGGACAAAGAGATCTCTTACATCTAGAGAGATTTTCTGGAAAAGGTGGCCCTTGAAGGAAAACAGAAGTCAAGTCAAAAGGCATTTGTTAATGCTACATGCCACTCACTGTGCTAAGTCCTTGGAATGCAAACACAAGCAAAATAACAATTCCTGCTTTCAAAGACCTTACATTCCAAAGGGGAAAAAAACCTGTAAAAGGACATTGAAAAGTTGGGATGGAAGGAGGTACCCACAGGGTCATGGTAGAGAGTCAGAAGAGGAACCTGGAAAAGAATGAGAAGATTTCAACAGATTGAGATATGGAAGATGGAGGCAGTGTGCTCCAGTCATGGGGGAATGATCCCCACAAATGCATGAGATCCAAGAGAGGGAAGCAAGAAAACCACTAAAGATCCAGTTTGGCCAGAACAGGGAATGAAAAATAATTTTAAAAAACAAAATAAATTTTGAAATAAGCCTAGAAAGGTAGATTTGAGAAACATTGAAAAAGGCTTCAAATATTGCATAAAGGATTCTAAACTTTGTCCTACAGGCAAGGAGAAACACTAATGGTTATTAGATGGAAGAATGTTGAACTTAGAGTTGTGTGTTGGGAAGGTGATGTAGGGAGTTGAGTGGAAGGTGTATTAGAGAGGGGAGAGACAGGAAAAAGGGAAACCAATCAGGCAACAATTAAAATGGTCCATGAAGGAGGTGTTGAAGGTCCAAAAGGGGGCTGCAGAGATAACTTAAGGCAAGGGGAGGGAGATAGACAAGAAAAACATTGTCAAGAAAGAATCAATAAGGCTTCTTAATTGTGAAAAGAGGGACATGGGAAAGTTCAAATATTGGATGTCTGTGGTTGGTCAGGAAGATAGTGGACAGAAACAGGGAATTTGGGAAGTGGGACTGTTTGGAAAGCAAGATATTGATTTCAGTTTTGTATATTTTCAGTTTGAGCTGCTAATTTTTATTACTATGCTATAGGCTCACTTCTTAAAGTGCCCTAAATAAGTGTTGCCTCCTCAAAGTGAGAATTCGGAAAGACCTTAATTTGAAAAGGTCAAGGTTTCCCATTGTATCCTGGGCCATCTCCAGTTGTCCTGATTAATATCTAGCCACTGGACCTAGATGGCTCTTGAGGAGAAAGCAAGGGTGGTAACTTTGCACAGCCCTCCCTCACTTAAATCCAATTTACTTACAAGTCATGGCATCATTTTCCTAATGCCATGCTCCTTTTCAAGAATGAAGAACAAACCACACGCAATGCTATGGGTTAAAATATGGATATTAAGTTTATAACTTTTTGATGTTCTCTAAGGAGGTTTCCTTCATTACAGTCTTACTCCTGAGTCCTATGCCTCATGGCATAGAGATAACTGAATCTGAGGTCTCAAAAGCTAAATCAGTAGGGCACAAGCTAGAAAGGCTGCAGGTGTGGGCCTGGTCAAAGAATATTGTCTCCTGACAGGCTCAGAATGGTAGCCACTTACTGATGATTTTTTTTTAATTTGCCTATTAAAATTATTATTAAATATTTACTAAAATAGCCCAAACATTACTAATGTGAGGCTTCTTTATAGTCTCATTTAGTGCAAGCAGGGCTTACAAAGATAATATTTTGGCTTATTTTATTCTGAAGCTATACAGATAGGATTTGCAATGTTTTCATATGGCCAAGGAAACTCAATGTTCTTTGCTTTATCTAAATATGTGAGGAGTTCTCAGTTTGGAGTCTTCCTTTCTAAAATAATACTTTCAGAGATAGGCAGCATGGTATAGTGGTAGCTAAGAGGTGCAGTAGATAGATCAGCTGGCCTGGAGTCTGCGAGACTTGAGTTCAAATCCGGCCTCAGACACTTACTACCTGTGTGACCTTGGGCAAGGCAGGTAACCCTGCTTACCTAAGTTTCCTCATCTGTAAAATGAGCTGGAGAAGGAAATGAAAAACCATTCCAATATCTTTGCCAAGAAAACCCTAAATAGGGTCACAAATAGTCAGATACAAATGAAATGACTGAACAACAAAACATGGTATGGAAGAGGTTCCCAAACTTATTTGGCCTACTGCCCCCTTTTCCAAAAAAAAATTTATTCAGCACCCCCCTGAAAATCTAATTTCTTTAACCTTTTATGTTTTTTTTAATTTGCATCATTTCAAAATAATATAACCTTTTACATGTCATATTTCAAACTTAATAATTTATTGTAAATTTGTGGGGTTTTCCTGCATTGAAATTGATGATGCAATATTGCATACAGTATCATATTGTAAACATGTCCTTACACATACATATTCCTGCCAATGCATGCTGGACTTCCCAACAATGTGCAATACACTCGCCTGCCAACACTTGTTTATTAAAACTTGTTGGTGGGGGGCGGAGCCAAGATGGCAGAGTAGAAACAGCTCATCCAAGCCACTCTGCCCCCAGATTCCCCCCAAACTATGTAAAAGGGGACTCTGAACAACTTCTGGAGCCCCAGCACCCACAGAACGACACAGAGAAGCTAACCTCCCACTGAGGACAGCCCTGCAGGAAGGACCAGCGCAGCGGTCTGGGACCTGGCAGCACGCGCTCTAGCCGGGCCGGTGAGCCGAGGTTTTAGCCCCAGGGCACCAGAGCCAACAGCCGGATGGAGGAACCCCAGAACACCAGTAGCTGTGGCGACTCCAGAATTATCAACATAGACATGCCTAGGACAAAGTAAGAGGTTAGTGTCCTATGGACTTTGGGACCTGTATTTGGGGAATGCGCCAGCTTCCTCCCCTGGGGGCTAGAGGCCGCTGAGGAGACACGCCATTTTGTAGTTTTCAGACGCAGCTCCAGCTCCTGGCCTGCTGAACCGTAGGGAGATCCAGCGATCAGTCTTGGGGGGTAATCGCTCTTGCTTTAACCTCCCTGGATCTGGATTGTGATCTAGGGTGGAAGTTGTGGGTGGGTTTACAGCTTGCCAGAAAAGGAAGTTGCCCCCCACACGTTCGGGACGAAAATTCCTCTATCTGGCCTTAAAGCCATAGTGTGGCAACAGGCCCAAAAGTCAAGCAATTAAGTGGCAACATGCCAAGGCAAAGGAAACAGAAAAATGCAACCCTAGACTCCTATTTTGGGGGCATAGAGCAGGAAAAAGGACTGTGAGGTCAGAAGTCCTGCTCCAAAAGCCCCAGGGGAAAACATGAGCGGGTTGCAGGCCATAGAAGACCTTAAGAAGGACTTTAAAAATCAAATAAGAGAAGTGGAGGAAAAATTGGAAAGAGAAATGAGAAGGATGCAGGAAAAGTATGAAATGAGGGTCAACAGCCTGACTGAGGAAAACAACACCTTAAAAAATAGACCAACTCAAATGGCAAAGGAGGCCCAAAAGGGCAATGAGGAGAAGAATGCCTTAAAAAGTCGAATTTGCCAGATGGAAAAAGAATCTCAAAAGTTCACTGAGGAGATTCATTCCTTCAGAGTTAGACTGGAGCAAATGGAAGCTAGTGACTTTATGAGAAATCAAGATGCTGTTAAAGCAGATCCAAACAAACGAAAGATTAGAAGGCAATGTGAAATATCTCATGGGAAAAACCACTGACCTGGAAAATAGATCCAGGAGAGACAATTTCAAAATTATTGGACTACCTGAAAGCCATGATCAAAGAAAGAACCTAGAAATCACCCTTCAAGAAATTCTCAAGGAAAATTGCCCTGATGTTTTAGATCCAGAGGGCAAAATAGAGGTTGAAAAAATCTACTGATCACCTCCTGAAAAAGATCCCAAAAAGAAAACTCCCAGGAATATTATGGCCAGGTTCCAGAATCCCCAGATCAAGGAGAAAATACTACAAGCAGCCAGGAAGAAACAATTTCAATATTGTGGAAACACAATCAGAATAGCCAGGACCTGGCAGCTTCTACACTGAGGGATCGAAGGGCATGGAATATGATATTCCAGAGGGCAAAAGAACTGGGAATGAACCCAAGGGTCACCTACCCAGCAAAACTGAGTATTTTGTTTCAGGGGAAAATATGGTCATTCAGTGGAATAGAGGACTTTCAAGCATTCCTGAGGAAAAAACTCGAATTGAATAGAAAATTTGACATCCAGATGCAAGAAGGAAGAGATGCCTGAGAAGGTAATCAGTAAAAAGAAATAAAAAGGAACTTATCAAAGTTGAACTATTTACATTCCTATATGGAAAAGCAATAACGGTGACTGATGATATCTTTCTCACTATGAAAATAATGGAAGAAGGGTATGTGGTCATATGAGTACATATGTGAATGTGTGTGTAGATGGTTACAGTTATATATGGATAGAGGGCATAGGTTGAATTTGTTGGGAAGGGAGAATACTCAAGGGATGAATTATGAGGTGAGAGAGGAAAGTGGCAAGAGGAGATGGGGAGAGACAGGGTAGGGTAAACTATCTCATGTAGAAGAAGCAAGGGGAAGTGGTTGTAAGGGGGGGAAGAATAGGAAGGCAAAAAGGCAAAACCACGTTCTCATTGAATTTGGTTCAGGGAGAGAATGACATACATGCTAAATGGGATATCTCAACCTGCAGCAGAATAGGGGGAAGGGGGATGAGAGGAGGGAAGATGGATGGGAGGGCATCCTTGGGGGGAGGGGTGGTTGGAAGTACCCACTATAGAAGAGGGACAGGATTATGTGGGGAATGGACCAGGTGGGGGGTGGGATGAGTGGGAGGGAATTGTAAGCAGCCTTGTACAATATATCTACTATGATTATGTTTTGCATAGCTAGACATGTACAACATATACTTTATTACTTATCTCCCCAGAGGGAATAGATGACAAGGGAAGAAGGAAATGGATCTGAAAGTCGAGGTCTTAACATTAAATGTTTCAAATATATATAAATAAAACTTGTTGGTGTACTTGGCCACTGATGAGTTATAACTTGCATTTTGTGTGTTTATTTGGAAAGTATCACTACAATGTTAACTGTTACACAACAGATGAAACATGCATGAATGGTTTTTCAAAATTTTCTTCTCCTCTCTTCTTTCCTTATGCTTCCACCACCCCCTTATTTTTATTCAATGCCCCCCAATTGCACCTGAGGCTATTATCATCCCCCTGAATTGTTCCAGTGCCTCCCAGGGGCATTATTGCCCACTTTGGGAACCTAGGTATGCAGCTTCAAAGTTATGAAGACCTGAGTTCAAGTTCTACCTCTCACATTTATTGATTTCATCATCCCTGCAGGATGAGTCTCTTAACCCCTCAAAAGAGTGCCCCAGGCAGCTCACTCTAAGTTTCAGGTGAGTTCATAGGATTGCAGATTAGGCCTAGAAGGAATCTTGGAGACCATCAAATACAACTCCTTCATTTTAAAAATGAGAAATCTGTGGTCCAGAGAGGTTAATTGATTTGCCCAATGTCAAACAGCTCACTCTGAACAAACAGCTCTGTCTGAAGTGGAACTTCCTGTCTCCAAGTCCAGTGCCCTATTCACTACTCCATATGCTATCTCTCCATTTATTGTTGTTCAATCATTTCAATTGTGTTCAACTCTTCATGACCCCATTTGGGTTTTCTTGGCAAGGGTACTAGAGCGGTTTGCCATTTCTTTTTCCAGCTCATTTTATAGATAAGGAAAGTAAGGTTAAGTGACACAGCCAGTAAATGTCTGAGGCCAGATTTGAACTCGGGAAGATGAGTCTTCCTGACTCCAGGGCTGGCACTCTATCTGCTATACCATATCTGCCCCCTTTCTCCATTGGCTACTCTGTATTGGTCAAGGAAATTTTTCCATTGGAAGTTCCCCAAGCACAAAAAATCATAGCTCTAAACAATTCCACCAAATACTACACAGAGTTTTGAAAGGACTAAAGGAGATAGAAAAGGGACTACAAAATGTTAGTGATGGCTAATATTTCCATGTGTAGAAGCATTAATATCTCAAAGCTACCATCATGAAAGTCTGCTCCAAAGCCTGTCAGCTCATTGGACACAGACAAACATTGTCTTAAGAACCATGGCACTCAATGGAAGCAACAGCTAATGTGAAGTCATCCCCAATTCCCTTTCCACAGCCTCTGATGCAGATGAGTCAACAGGCCTGTGAAGTTGATTTTAACACTTTGTTATGCTTCAGATAGTGGTGCCCTTTAATCTCAACAAATGGCCAGAAATAACAACACCTTTAGGACTTTCATCACTAGCAATTCTGCTGTTTTCCCTGGAATTAGAATCAAAAGGCATCCTTTGGCACATAAACGTACATAAGGAAAGCTAATCCATCAACATGACAGCCTAAATGAAACTGAGACCTTCCTATCTTTGCCATTGCTCTAGGACCCTGTAGGACCTCACAGTTAGAATAAAGACACACTATTCAGTAATGTGCTTTCTCAATAATATCGAGAGGTTGAATTAATATCACTTCAAAAATATTGTTTATTTAAGCAAATTTTCTTCATGTTAATTAAAATTCTAAGAATGTCAGTGAATAAGACCTTTCTTCCACTACTCTCCTTTAGTTCCAATTCATCATTCATAACTAGCCAGACTAATGTTACTTATATATTGATCTGGTCATGTCACTCCCTCTACTCAAAATCTTTCAGAGTTCCCTGTTGTCTACTTGAGTAATCTCCAAGTTCTTTTTCCTTTTATTCAAGGCTCTCCATATTTGATACCACCCTATCATTCGAGCACTATTTTACAATTCATTCTGCCTGTGTTATTCTCTAGTCAAACTGCTCTACTCCTAACCATGCCCTTTTGGTTTCTGGTTCCTAATGACTGATATATACTCCTTCCCCCCTTTACCTGTTTAATTTCCACCCATCTTTTAAAGATCAATTTAAATCCCTCTCCCTCCTCCCATGAATCCTCAGGTAATCTGCTCTCTTGTACAATGCTATACCTCTCCCTGAATCTCATAAAAACACTTTGTATGAATTTTTCTAGCTCACTTATATATAATTTTATCATATAGTTATTTGTCAGGACTCTAGTCTTGACTCTTGGAACTTCCCCTGCCATGCCCACATAAGTAATAGCTTAGCACACTAGTTCCTAACACATAATAGCTTAATAAATGTTTATTGATTGATCTCCCTCCCAGTTTTTAGTTTCCTTTGATATGTTGTCTTCCTCCAGTAGAATATAAGCTTCTTGAGGGCAGGGAACGAGTTTCTTTCTATTTATATATGTATTCCCAGTACTTGGCACAGTTCCTGGCATGCAGTAAGTATTTAATGAACACTTGTTGATTTGTAGAGATGTCATCTATCTCTTAATTAAACTTTGCTCCTAGCTGCACTAGGTATGATGCTTCAGACTTCACTTCTATGACTCAATTTCCTTTTCATAGATATTTTCCTCAGTACCTAGGGCCTTCGCACCCAGAAATATCTCTCTGCAACTATTCTGGCCCCATTCTTCCATTGGTGAGTTGTCTCTACCATCTTTATTTAGGGGATAGCTCTAGTCCAGTCATGCTTCATTCCCCTCCTGGCTGTGCTTTTGAATTTCAAGGCTTATCCATCTAGCCCTAAATAGGTACCTTCCTTCTGTATCTCATCCCATTCCCCTACCTTTTCAGCTTCCTTTTATGTTACCTTCCCCCATTAGAATGTCAGCTCCCTGAGGTCAGTGACTGCCTTACTTTTTGTCTATATTTGAACACCCAGCACTTAACACAAGTTCTGGCTCACAGTAAACAATTAACAAATGATCAATTTAATAAAATAAACTTAATAAATATTACCAGATTCCCTACTAGACTATTTAATGAGGGCAACAACTATCTTGAACTTCTTCTGGTACATAGGGAAGTACCTTCAGCAGCTAGGAGGTACTACTAATAGATAGAACTCTGGGCGTAGAGTCAGAAAGATCTGAGTTCAAATTCAGCCTCAAATCCTTACTGTGTGACCTTAGGATAGTCATTTAACCTGTTTGTCTCAGTTTTTTCAACTGTAAAAGGGGGAACAATAATAGGACCCTCATAGTAATCCCAAGATC
Source organism: Gymnobelideus leadbeateri (assembly GCA_011680675.1). Classification (NCBI taxonomy): domain Eukaryota; kingdom Metazoa; phylum Chordata; class Mammalia; order Diprotodontia; family Petauridae; genus Gymnobelideus; species Gymnobelideus leadbeateri. The sequence goes on along the minus strand of WOXC01006809.1, from coordinate 430,194 downwards.
ACTATGAGGATCAAAAAAGATAGTATTTGTAAAGTGCTTGGCACAGAGCCTAGCAATAGTAGAAGCTATAGAAATGCTAACTACTGTTATTGTGGTGGTAGTTGTTATTGTTACTGTTGTCTTATATTGTTATTATTACTGTTTGGGCATTGTAAGCCATTGATAAATGTTTTTGGAATGGAATGGGAATAAATTGAGTTTTTCAATAGATGGACAAAAATGTGTATAAATGCAAAAAGTATGTACAAATGAAAAAAGGATGTAGTTGCAAAAAAGGAAAATTTTTGAGCAATTTAATTCATACAATCATAGAAACTCAGATTTCAAAGGCCCTGCTAAGACCATGTAGTCTTAGAAGTATTGAAACAGCAATACCCTCAACAGCATCCTGGTAATCTTTGTTTAAGTGCTTCCAGCAAGAGATAATCCATCACCTCTCAAAGTGACCCATACCACTTTTAGACAGTTCTAATTGTTAGGAAGTTTGATTTGGTTGGGTTTTTTCCTTTTACCAAGTCAAAATCACTGCCATTTTTCATCCATTGCTTCTATATCTTCTCTCTACAATGAAACAAAATAAATTTAATCTCACTTTGATATGACAATCCTTAAAATGTTGTTCAATCATTTTTAAGTTCTGACTGACTCTTTGTGACTCCATTTGGGGTTTTCTTGGCAAAGATACTGTAGTGATTTGCCATTTCCTTCTCCACCTCATTTGAAAGATGAGTAAACTGAGACAGAGTTAAGTAACTTTCCCAGAATCAGACAGCTGATAATTGTCTGAGGCCAGATTTGAACTCAGAAAGATGAGCCTACAGGTCTGGCACTGTATTATTCACTGTGCCATATAGCTGCTCTCTTTTTGGTTTGTTTGGTTTTTTTTTGTTTTTGTTTTTGTTTTTAGCAATTGGGGTTAAGTAACTTGCTCAAGGTTACACGGCTAGTCATTATTTATGCGTGGGGTGCTCATTTTCTGAGGCCGGATCTGATCTCGGGTCATCCCAACTCCGAGGCCGGCCCTCTGACTCACTGCGCCACCTAATTTCCCCTTTAGGGCAATTGGGGTTAAGTAACTTGCCCAAGGTCACATGGCTAGGTTTTTGTTTGTGTGGATTAAGTGTCTGAGGCCGGCTCAGAACTCAGGTCCTTCTGACTCCAGGGCCGGCGCTCTATTCACTGCGCCACCTAGCCACCCCAATATAGCTGCTTTCTTAAAGTAGCTGTCCTTAAAATACTTGATGACAATTCTTACATTTCCCCTAGGTCTTCTTTTCTCATTCTAATCATGCACAATTCTTTCAATCAGATGGCATGCTCTACATGTCCATCTCCATCCAAGCTGCCCCTCTCTGTAGTATCCCAGTTTGTCAATGTCTTTTCTAAAATTTATTGACCAGAACAGAACCTAAATTTTAGATATGACCTGACTAGAGTAAAATACAATATGACTACCACTTCCCTTGTCCCCCACATGATGCCTGTATTAATGCATCCTGAGCATACATTTTTACCATTATTTCACACTGTTGATTTATATTGCATTGACACTATATTAAAACTGCCACATCTTTTTCATGTAACCTACTATCTTGCCACATCTTGGCTCTCCTATGCTTGTGGTTTTGATTTTTATCTCATATAAGTCTTTACATGCATCAATATAACATTTCATCTTATTGGAATCGATCCATTTTTAGTCTGTCAAGATATTTTTAGATTTTGCCTCTGTGATTTCTTTTGTGTCATTTACAAATTTAATAGGCAGATAATCAATATCTTCACTCCAACATATAAGCATATACTGATATTTTGGAACTGAAGACAAGTTAAAGCATCATGTGGAAATCATATAAGGGCATAAAATGAAAGATGTTTGTAGAAGTTACAGAATAGTATCCCTAAAAATTCATAAAAATTCAAAAAATCATTATAGCGATGATTTACATATCTGTAGGTTTTTGCAGATCAATTGTCCAAGCATATATAACTAACTGTGTAGTTCAAAAATATGAGGCAGGGGCAGGAGAAGAGGAGAGAAGGAGATTGGTGGAAATGTCATTGGTTAATCTTGACTGATTTACAAGAAAAGGAAGGTTAAAATCTTAATAGGTGATAAATTATGTAATGTTGCTTTAAGGTTAACACAATGTTTTACATATCTTTTCTCATTTGATCTTCATAATAAACCCTATTACATAGTTAGATAAAAGAAATATTATTCCCCTTTTGAAGATAAAGCCACTTAGGCTCGGATATCTTAAATGACTTGCCAAGGGTCACATAGAAAGAATCAGGTAAATATCTGAATCCAGATGACCTAAATCTAACCAGAGACATAATGGGAAATTCAGACTTCCTAAATAAGCCTCCTCAAATTCATAAGAGGCCCCTTGAAATCAGTTGTTTTTTGGTTTTTTTAGACCATTGGAGAAAGAAGAAACCTTGGATAAGAACCTTGAACTTCAGGAAGCAAGATCTTATGGATAGCTCCTGGGACATTGCCCTATAGGAAAACAAGACAGAAAACACTGGTGCCAAGCCGTCATCCAAGGGTGCATATCTGGGATACCATGACAAGGAGTCATGGCTGGTGTTGGGCCACGTCAGGCAGCCATGGAAAAGAAGCTATACAATAGATTTCTGCTTTAACTAATTATTTTCTTCTGCCTAGGAACTCAGTTTAGTTGTCTATATCCCTTGAAAAAATTCCAATTTTTCCAGCACCTTCTAAATTTCAGTACCCTAAACTTAAGTTCCCAGGGCAAAGCCATAATGATCCCTACCCAGTTCCTTACTCCATCTCATCTACTGCACAATGACTTTTGAAAATCATTCAAAGAAGAACAGAAACATCACTGACCAAATTAAATGGTATAAATTCATAAAGGTATCTAATCTAATAGGTATGGTATGGGATCATAGAAAAATTTGATGTTCAATTTCTAATTAGTCCTAGTTCATAGTTATTAAACTTTTCAGTGACATTTTTTATATAATTGCTAATGTCTAATTTTGTAAAGATTACATAATTTTAAAAGTTATCTCTTTTTTTTTAGTTTTATGTTTGAACTTCCTTGATAGTTCACTTTCACACAGGACTTTGATCAGGAATCTATAGAAGTTCCTATGTATTCCATTGTCTGTGAACCTACAATCCCAGCCTTGAAAAGAAAGTGGCCAATGAGGGGGTAAAGGCCCAGACTATCATTAACTTTTTCTAAGCTTGTTTGAGAGAGATTTTTGTTTTATTTTTAACCTGTTTCACTAGGGTGTCTTTGAATGAATCATGTCTATATGTGGGGAGGAGCTGGTTGGAGGATATTCCTTGAGTACAATTTTGAAAATCAGTGGTGACTTCAAGAAGAAGAAAAAATGGGCCTGTTGCTTTCCACCAAATAGGATTTGGCAGAAGCTTTCATCCCAGTAGAGACCCAGCTAGCTATCTGCATGCATACCTCTGCTAGCCTCTAAGGAGAAAAACATTCTTTTTCACTTCCTCCTCTGTACCTGTTGGTTGTCAAGTGATACACCTCAATTACAATCAAAATTGAAAGGAAAAATACCAGGTAAAAACCTTACAGACTCAAATTTAGAAATAAATCCACCTGGCCTACTATAAACATTCACAAATAGCTATGAGGTTCTCTTAGGGTGTTTGATTTCTTTTTCTCCTTGAATAAAGAAGTCACTCAGCAATTACTTTGCTTTAAACATTTTGTCCCAAATGACAAATCATTAGCCTGTAATGATAAGTCCTTTTTGTCAATTGATAAAATTAGATATGGCCCATTGTTAAATATAAACATAGATTGTATCTGTGTGTGTGCATGAATATAACTTCTTGGTTGGCATGTTGGTGTAATTTCTTGCCTATATTAGTATCCTTATGCAATGCCTTTTGGTATTATGGAATCCTAGGATCCCCAAGGCTCTGCCAGAAAGTACCAGGTTTAAAGGCTTTCCAACATTAGGTGGAAAATCTCATGAAGATGAAAGAGAGAAGTTGTCTAAAGAGACCATTATGGATGCACAGGAAACTCATTGGCATGTACATTAAATGGAAGCAAGGACAGGTAACAAAAGATGAATATGAATATGGTCCCATAAGAATAACATCGAGTGCTAAAGTTGAGATTGGTGATAAAAACAAAAAGATGTTGTTTGGGGGTTTTGTTGTTGTTGTTGTTGTTGTGAGGGATTTTTGTTTTTGTTTTTTGTTTGTTTGTTTGTTTTTTATATTGGGGAAAAGAAGAGCAACAAAACCAGGGATAGGACCACTACTTGGGATAATGGATGATGGAGAAATGGAGCTGCTCAATTCATAATTTATTTCTGTTTTTTTTCTTCAAAGGAAAATTCTTTTTGGACTGGAAAGAACAGAACAAACCTGATTAATAGGGAACGGACAACTAACATAAAGGACGTATGTGTATGTGTATGTGTTTATGTATGTTTGGAAGGGGATAGAAGGAGGTCTGGAGTGAGTTGGTTCCAGCCTTTAATGTAATTTGTAGAAGGAAATTTCACGCTTCCCCTACAATCCAGAGGTTCCCAAAGTGGGCAATATCACCCCAGCGGTGAAGGGGGGAGGGCATGCTAGAAAAATGGGGGTATGGCATAGTAGCCTCAGGTGCAATTGGGGGACACTGAGTAAAAATAAGGGGGTGGTAGAAGCATAAGGGAAGAAAAAAAGATAAGAAAATTTTGAAAAAAAACTTTTATACATGTTTCATCTGTTGTATAACAGAATTAAAGTCATAGTGATTACATTATTTTCCAAATAAACACACAAAATCCAAGTTAAAACTAATCAGCTGTCAAGTCCCCCAACAGGTTTTAACAAGAAACTGTTGGCAGGACAGCATGTTGCACATTGTCAGGAAGTCCAGCATCCATTGGTAGGAATAAGTACATGTAATGACTTGCTTACAATATGATACTATGCAGTTACCTGATGCAATATTGCATCATCAAAATTTCAATGCAGGAAAAAACCCCACAAATTTACAATAAATAATTCAATTTAAGATGTATTTTTTAAAATACATTTTATATTTTTTAAATGAGACAAAGTGAAAAAAAATTAAGGGTTAAGAAAAAGTAGATTTCCAGTGGGGGACTGAGTAATTTTTTTTTCTTAAAGAGAGTGGGAGGCCAAATAAGTTTGGAAACCTCTGCCCTATAGAGACTGGCAACTCCTGTTACCTACAGTCTCAGAAAGTTGCCTTATGAAGAGGTTGAATGACTTGCCCAACAATCACACAAACAGTATATATCAATAGGAGAATTTGAATACAGATTATCCTGACTCCAAGGCCAGCCCTCTATCCACTACAGGCAGCAGTATGAGAGCATCTAGGGGCAGATATGCTTACTGGGGGTCAGTGATCATGGAAAGAATACAGAGAATGGGAGAGATACCACAGTACTGGAAAGAGGCAAATGCCTTGGCTTTCAAAAACGAAGTCAGCAAGCCATAGGCCAGTGAGTTTGACCTCCATTCCCAGAAAAAGTCTAGAATGTATCATTATAGGAATTGTTAGTGAATTTCTAGAAAAGAAAGTAGTGACCCTGAATGACCTATTATGACATCATCTAGAATAAGAAATGCCACACAAACTTCATTTCCTTTTCAACAAGATTATGAAACTGAGAGCTCAGGAGAATGCTATAGATAAGAGTTTACTTATAATAACCCTTGACCCAAACCTACTAGGACTGTGAATTTATACTGACCATGTTCAAACTCGGAGACTTCTCACACAAATACTTTGTGCCTTTACCCAGGGTTTTCTCTGAGACTATGAGAATTTAGCTCAAGCGTAAACCTCCACAAAAAGGAGGAAGGATTTTCACCTCTGATTTAAGTAATTGAGCTAACAATACATGAGATGCAGGATAGACTTCATTTAAATAAAAACAACAAAAATGGCCTCACATCTGAACCCATAGACCATCAAGTCAACACTTTTTATTTCTTATGGGCCTCTACCTTCCTTCAGAACTCTATCTAGAGTTATAATACTACCCTAGTTTTAGACACACACACACACACACACACACACACACACACACACACACACACACACACATAGACCATCCTCAGAGTTACTAGAGAACTTACCCATATAGATCCAAGTACAGAAAATCACCCATGTTCCTAGAGTAAGCTTTCCTTCTGGTGAGCCCCGCCTTCCCAAGGATCTATAAGCACTCAAAATGTTGTCTGGGCACCCTTTGGGATCTCCAAGACACTTTTAAGGGGTCTGTGAGATCAAAAACATTTCTAATATGGCAAATATCAGTCGATAAAACCCATATAAGCAAAAACTCTTTAGGATCCTTAATAATTTTTAAGAATGTAAAGGCTCCTAAGACCAAAAAGCGTAAGAACCAGTCCTCCAGACATAAAGAATCACTCCTCTAAACTTACTACCATAGTTGTAGTATCTACCAAAGGGGAAAAAATTTGGGTTCAAGAGAGATTAGTCTCCCTCTCCAATACATCTCATACAGAACTCATAATTTCACTGGTCAAGGTGTGAGTTGGCACTTCCACAGCCTCTGTCTCTTAAGAGTTCCTTGACTTCTTAGCTATGACTTCACCTCCTCCTTTGTCCTAGACCTTGTCCCCTCGGTCCCAGAACTCATCACCATCTGGAAACTGTTCCTATATGTCCAATAGTGTTGATCCTCAAATTCTTCTGCTTTTTCAGGATCTTTTCTGCTGCTCTGAGACTGTCCCTGTTTAATATCTCTGGACTATTGCTGTTCCTCTTTACATGAGGTCAAAAGATTTCCTAGAAGGAATATGGGGCCACAGACCTATGAAATCTTCTCCCCAACTAAGTGAAGACTATATGTATGGGTCTGATTGAATTTATTTTGTCCCATATCTCTCTGGACCTTTCCAAATCTCTAACTCCCCATTTTAAAAATTCAGTTCAATTGTGTAGCCTAAGTCCTTTGAATCTGTCCATTAATCAGGCAATTATTCATAATATGACATTGAAGGGACAAGAGCACCCAGTTAAAGGCTAGTTTATACTCCATCATGGAAACATAATAGCACCAAAACAAAGGCCTCATCCTTTAACCTTGTTAACTGTAATGTTAATGGGAGTTAAAGATCTTACCCACCCATTAATAGGCTTCATGTGGAGCCCAACAATAGAAGTCTGATTACAAGGGGTGCTGTTTGTTCTCTCGCCTTCTTGTGAATGTCAGTAGGAATTCCAAAAGCTACTGGGCCACTTGGGGGGATGTTCCAAAAGTCTCCATGAGTCAGTTAATCAACTGATTGACTGAAAGGGAATATGATATTACTTATTTCTTAGCTACCAAAAAAAAAGTTGACTGCACTCAGCCATCATCCTCATCCTCACCCCTCAACTCCCATGGGACCTTGGACCCCTGGCACTCAGAGCTCTGCTAAATGAACTTTTCAACTTGCCTTGTCTGGAAACAAGCTTCCCTGTCACTTTTCCAGTTATCATTTCCAAACCATGATATGAGATACGTACCCACCTCCTTTCCAGCTCCCCATTATCTTGTCTTCCTCCATTAGAATGTAAACTCTTTGAGGGCAAGGACTGTATTACTTGTCTATATTGGTATCTCCAATACTTAGTACTTAGCATGGTACTTAGAACATAGAAGGTGCTTAGTAAATACTTAATCTAGCTAGTTATCTCTCTCTCTCTCTCTAACTACCTATCTATTTCACTAACACAAATCATTTCTCAAAAGTAAAACCTATCCACACAGAAGTAAACTAAGGTCCTGTGTTGTACTATAACTCAAGCCTTCCTCCACCTCTTTTTTAAGAAAGAAGTGTCTCTGCTCTGTAGCTCAGATACCTTGTTCTTTTTTTTCTATCTTCTCTATGCCTTATATAATCATTCCATTCAGTCTTTCTCCTCTTCCCTTTTCCTAAGCCCAGCTGGACCATTGACACTGTACATTTTTTTAAATCCCCCAATGCTGACTGAATAACATTATTGACTAAGAAACAAAAATTTAAAGTAAATTTGATGGGATCCTAATAAAGCTGCCTCCAGTCCCAATATTCTAACTTCAATATAGGCCCCACTATACCTACCTAGCTCCAGGCCCCTCCCCCCATTAATGTCCTAACTTCATATATGCCTCACTGCTCACTGGAACAACACGTGTGTCCCTGAACTCTTAGCTCCCACAGAAACATCAGGTGTGTCCACGTGATGGGAACCCAGCTACTGCCTCTACTCACTGCCCCCAGATCCATTCCCACAGAAACAGGTGTGTTCTTGTATTCAACCACAATCACATCATCTATCTTGATCAGGCAGGGCCACAATAACTAGTCAATTGAAGTGCAGCATAACCAGAATGTTTAACCATCAAACCATAGATGGGACCCCTCCTCCATTACCTAATCCCTTAACTCCTGTCTTTTTAATATTAATCATATTCATATATTCTATGTAAATTTCTGCTTTGCAATTGCATCTTTACCCTATAAAAATTCATCTTGCTCTCTCTGAAGTTGCTGGTTCTTCTTGGAATTTAGCCCACTTCGTGAGAAGCTTCAATCTCAATAAATGCCTATACTTGGATTAGAGGTGATCTGACTCTGATTTTTTTGAGACAGTTCCACCACAATACATCATGAAACCCCAACGGTTTTTGGGTAGGCAGAGCCCCCACCACAACAAATGTTTATTAGAGCATCCATCTACCTAGATTGTTCTGTTCTTTTTTTTTTTTTTTTTGGTTGTCTAAGGCTCTAGGTTGCTCCTGTATAGTCTGTGAGAGACAAAAGCTTCTCCCATTTTCCAGAAATTGTTAAAAGTCATCTTGATTTTGAAATAAGCTCCTTTGGCTATCAAAGTGAATGTTTAACTTTTCTGGTAAACTGAATTGGAGATTAAGCCTGACATTTCTTAATTTTTAAAGCCATTCTTCACAGAAGTCCTCCCATACCTTATCCATTCAATTCCAAAATCTATTACATTTATTAAGAGCCTACTGTATACATGGCATTCTGCTAAAATTCTTACCCTCACAGAGCTCACATCTACTGGCTTGTGGTCTCATCATAGCATGACGATGACCCCGGGTTCTGAGTAGCTATGCCGATGGCACTTGAGTTCTAACAGAGCCAAGAGGGCTAAAAACAAATGAATGAATTAGATTTAAAAACAAACATTTAAGTGATAAATTGTAAGTCTGCTTTTCAAGGACCAACCATGCTAAATGATTAGAGATTGATCATTCTGGTTCAAGCAGATTATAACAACTATCAGCCTCAACAACTTTCTTTTTCTTAAGTTATAGAGGGTTTACTATCTTTTCATACCAGCTCACTGAAGTATGAAATATTAAGAATTCCCAAGAATTTTCCCAAGCTACTTTTTCAACCTTATCCTATTACTTCTCCTTACACATCCTATGCCATAGACAAATTGAACTACTTGTAATTTCCTAAGTATTTGTCCACAAGATCTGATTATGCTAGCCTCACTCTATCCTCTCTAGATCATCTATCAACATCTTTCTTACTATCTTTGCAACTTTAGCATGTGACTGACAGTCCTCCTTTCCATCCTATCTTTTGTGATGTAATTTAGTTCAGTTCAATTCAACTCAATCCGATGTTTTAAGACTTTACTATGCAATAGACACTAAACACTATGAATACAAATATAAAAATGACCCTGCCCCCAAGGAATTTATATGCTATGGGTAAGATACAACAAATGCACAGGTTTAATACAATAGAGAATTTTAGATAAATAGATAATTTGCTACAATAGATAACATAAAGATCATTTGAAGAGGTAAAGAGCACTAGCATCTGGAGTTAGGGGTGGGGGTGGGGAATGCAGAAAGCCTTCAACAATTAATAGGCCAGTTTGGCTGGGATATGGAGTTCATTAAAGGGAGTAACTTAGTATAATGCTAGAAAAACTTAAAAGAGAAGATAGAAACTAAGCATAGCACTTTATTTCTCTCACATACTTTTATATTATATTTTTAATTATCCTTGTCTATGTTCATACTTCATATCTTTTAGTAGATTGTAAGCACTCTGAGGACAGAAAGGAATGTCTCATTCATCTCTGTACTCCTCTCAGCAACTACCACAGTTTTAATCATAAACTGTTGTCTGGGATCACACAGCTATTAAGTTTCACTCTACATACCAAATCTTATTGCTTCTCCCTTAAATGTACATATCTGAGAGAGAGAGAGAGAGAGAGAGAGAGAGAGAGAGAGAGAGAGAGAGAGACCCATTATTTGCTGAGGTTTGGGGATAAAACTTTTTTTTAATATAGATACCCATTTAAAAAGGTCCATTGACCTGACTACCACCAGATGTTTTTATTTACTTTTTCCCCAGAAATTTAAGAAGACTGATTCATGCTAGTCCACCCCCTTTAAAAGATTTTATACTCATAACTTCTTCATTTTAGAGTTAGAAATAAAATGAAGCTATTAAATCAAAAAAGGGATGGGATATCATGTAGTCTTGTGATCTGGTTCCAAAATAAAACACTGTATAGGCTTTAGTCCTTGAAGCAAACTCTTTGAACAGCTATGGATACACTTCAAAACCTGCTTTATTTTAGACTTTTCATATCTTATAATAGTTTCTTCAAAGATATCCTGCCCACAAGATGCCCAATTAAAACAGATGTGTAAAAAGCAATGGCAAGATATAGCCCAATTTAATATCAGCATCAGGAATGTGTGAAACAGTTTCTGCCCCACTTCCAGAACCCTTCTCCAAAATTGTGATTGGCAAAGGTTAGAAGACAAGCCAATTAAAAGTTTCCATGAGCAACTAGGAGCCAAAACATTGTGGTCTTGGCTAGAGGATAACCCAATGGAATGTCCACTCTCATCCATCATGAGCAGAGTTCACTTTGGTTTACATGACACTTGTATGCTTCATCAAGGAAAGTGCTGCTAATCAACATGTAATCACTTGCATTTCAACATTTGATGTCTATAAAGGATAAGTCCCTGGTAGCAATTCCAAATGAACTCCAGGACAGGAAAAGAGGAGCCAGAAGAAGCAAGGCTTGCCCCACCAATAACCTTCCTCCAGAGATAAAGTTACTTCCTTCTGTAGATGTTGGAGGCATTTCATTTTATATGTGACTTCCATCCAAACCAGGCCCCAAGTACAGGCTGAGAAGAAATTTTGGATTACAAAGAATCACACAAGGGAGCAAAGTAGGATGTGTGCAAATCCTAGCTCTGGCTCACTCACACATTCAACAAAATTTTATTTTTCTCTACTCCTGTATAATAGATGCATATCCCCTAAAAGTCGAATAGAGGCACAGAGTGTGGCCCAGGAGACACCAATAATACCCTGTTTCCTCTAAGACAAAATACAAACTGCTCTGCTTGCCATTGGTGCATAGCATAGTGACTGGCACATAGTAGGCACTTATTGATTGATTGATTGATTGATTGATTTAGTCTTATATAATCTGGCTCCAACTTTCTTTCCAAACTGTCTTTCCAATTTTTTTCACATCATTCTACCTCTTGAACCAGGAAGTTCACCTATAGATCATTCCCTGTTCATTATACTTCTTGTCTCCCATCCTTTACTACATATGCCATGCCCAAGGCACTCTCTGCCCTCTCAGAAACCAAACCAGCCATCTTACATGGGTCATCTCCCATCACGATGCCTTTGCATAGGCCATCTCTCATGCATGGAATATACTCTCTCCTAACTTCCATTTTTTGATTCTCTAGCTTCCATCAAAGTTCAGCTCATAGATCACTTCCTAAGTGGCACCTTTCCTTCTGCCTAGCATTGGAATGACCTAGATGTTAATAGAAAAAGCTCAGCCAAATTACCTTACACTTCTTTTACATGTATTTTGTGGAGATTTTTAAGTGAATGGTTTTTCTCCCCATATAAAATGTATGTTCCTTGAGGACTGTTTCATCATTATTTTCTTATCCTCAAAATCTGTCATAGTGCCTGGAACACCATAGGCACATAATAAATGCTTGTCAGATCAGATTGAATCCTACTTACTCCCATCATCAAACCATCTCAATCTGCTTTTGGAAATTACATATAAGTTTATGTGTGTCTGTATACATACATGCTATGTGTCTATATACATACATGCTGTGTATATATATACATATATATGTGTGTGTATATATATTTGAGTATATAATTATGAGATGTATATCATGTGAATCATATATTATATAATAATCTTATAATATTATGTATAACATTATATATAACAATATATAATATAAAATTATATCTCAATATATAATAATCTGAATAATAGAGAGATAGCCTAGCTGGCCTAGTATTCAGGAAAACCCAAGTTAAAATCTGCTTCTGGCCCCAGCTGTACAACTCATTTAAGCTTTCTAAAACATACAAAGGAGTTGCCAGTCTGGAACAATGAAGGGAGTTTTCCATATCAGGAGTTCTGAAAAATTGATAAAACCACAGATCCCCACCCCTCCCCAAAAATATAAATAACAACATAATGATTTCCATTTCTATAATACTTTACTGTTTCCCAAAGCATTTGATGTACATTATCTCCTTTTATCCTCTCCATAGCATGGCAATAATAAATATTACTGTCCCCATTTTATTAAAGAGGAGACAGACTTAGGGAGATTAAATGACTTGCTTAAGGCCAACTGGAAGGGACATATTCTGGACTTTACCCTCTTGAAGATAAAAAAAAAAAAATCCTATGAAGATGTTAGTGGGCAGTGGATAGACCACTGGATCTGGAGTCAAGAAGATCTCAGTTCAAGTCCAGCCTCAATCAGAGGGGTCACATAGTTGTGTAAGAGTGGGCAAGTCACATGTCTGCCTCATTTTCTGCATCTATAAAATGGGGGTAATAATAGCATCTTGCTCCCCAGAGTTGTTGTGAAGCTCAAATGAAATAAAGCTTGTAAAATACTTAGCACAATTTCTGGTATATAGCAACATAAATGTTAGTTATTATTATTATTACTTGTAATAATGATTTTTTAAAACTATCTCTCCCTATCTCACCCAGAAAAGAAGCACAGTGGTCACTCAGGGACCCAATTTCAATGCTACTTGGTATAAACGATTGAACCTACTCCATTTTTCTAGCCTGAAGCTGATGGAGCTCTTACTTTCAGGGGCTCACCACATCAGCATGATCACCTTTAAACTAATGCAATTCAGAGCTCCCAAATTCAAGTAATCCACAGTTTCAATTTCACTCATTAACAAGGATCATAGGTATCCATCACCATGCCCAGCTTTCTAAGAGCTGGTCCCCAGTTAAGCAGCAACTGCTACTCATGGATCATTGTTTGTCCTTCATTCCTAAAGAGGACCATGACATCAGGAAGGTGATGTCATGACTTCCAAGTAAACTGGATCTAAGAGAGGGAGGCCCCTGCAAAATAACCAGCCTCACTCTCTCCTCTGAAGTCTTCTGGGTCCAGTGGCAAGATATATGGAGAAGGATCCCATGTTTTCTTTTTGTTTATTTGTTTGTTTTGAATTTTTTTCAAATGCTTTAATAACTTCTGGTTTACATCATTCATTTCTGCAAGATTTTAAGTCACAATTTTTCTCCCCATTTTTCCCCTTACCCACCACACCAAAATAGTGGTTCCACAGGATATCCCCTACTCCAATCTGCTCTTTCCCATATCTTCTCCCATACCCCCTTCACTTTTCCAGTAGGGCATGGTAGATCTCTATGCCCCAGTGCCTGTATATCTTATTTCCCAATTACATGTAAAGTAGTATTAATAATAGTGTATATATATATGTATATATACATATATATATATATATACATTTTAAACATTAGATTTTAAAACTTTGAATTCCAGATTCATTCCCTTCCTCCCTTGTCACCCACCCTTACTGGTGGAAGATAAGCAATTCAGTATAGGTTGTATATGTGTAGCTATGCAAAATATTACCATAGTAAATATATTGTAAAAGACTGACTATATTTCCCTCGCTTCTATCCCATTTCCCACTTGTTCTATTCTGTCCTTTGATCCTGTCCCTTTTCAAAAGTGGGTGCTTCTAACTTCCCTCCCCCCCCAGCCTGCCCTCCCTCAGAGCATCATCCCCCTCCTCATCCCCTTCTCCTCTACTCTCCTATAGGGTGAGATACCCTATTTAGTGTGTATGTCATTCCCTCCCTGAGCCAAATTCAATGAGAATAAGGTTGACCCATTCCTTTTGCCTTCCTGTTCTTCCCCTCCATTGTAACCATTTTCCCTTGCCTTTTCTATATGAGATAGTTTACCCCATTGTTTCTCTCCCCATCTCCTCTCATTTTATGCCTCTCTCACCTCTTAATTTCACCTTTTAAGTATCATCCCTTCCTATTAAATTGGTCCTGTGCCCTCTATCTATGTATACCTGTAAACATAAATACACACATTCACATATGTATTCATATGCCCATATACCCTCCTATATAGACATATATGTGTGTATGTGTATATATATATATATATATGTATATATATATATATATGTATATATATATATTTATTTATGTTTATATTCCCTTCATCTATTTTCATACTGAGAAAAGTTTCATTAGTTTCAATTCTTCTTTTTTCCATGTAGGAATGTTAATAGTTCTACTTTGATAAGTTCTTTATGATTTCTTTTCCATGTTTACCTTCTTGCTTCTTGGATCTGAATGTCAAATTTTCTATATCTATATTTTTCTATATTTCTATTTCTGGTTTTTTTTTTATCAAGAATACTTGAAAGTCCTCTATTCCACTGAATGACCATATTTTCCCCTGAAACATGATACTCGGCTTTGCTGGGTAGGTGATTCTTGGTTTTAATCCCAACTCCTTTGACCTTCAGAATATCATATTCCAAGCCCTTTGATCCCTCAATGTAGAATCTGCCAGATCCTGAGTTATCCCAATTGCATTTCCACAATATTCAAATTGTTTCTTTCTAGCTGCTTGTAATATTCTCTCCTTGATCTGGGAAATCCAGAACCTGGCTATAATATTCCTAGGAGTTTTCTTTTGGGGATCTTTTTTCAGGAGGTGATTGGTGGATTCTTTCAACCTCTATTTTGCTCTCTGGGTCTAAAACATCAGGGCAGTTTTCCTTGAGAATTTCTCGGAGGATGATTTCTAGGTTCTTTGATCATGGCTTTCAGGTAATCAAAAAATTTTTAAATTATCTCTCCTGGGTTCATTTTCCAGGTCAGTGGTTTTTTCAATGAGATATTTCACATTGCCTTCTATTCTTTCATTTGTTTGGATCTGTTTAACAGCATCTTGATTCCTCATAAAATCACTGCTTCCATTTGCTCCAATCTAATTCTGAAAGAATGATTCTCCTCAGTAAGCTTTTGAGATTCTTTTTCCATCTGGCAAATTCGGCTTTTTAAGGCATTCTTCTCCTCATTGCCTTTTTGAGCCTCTTTTGCCATGTGAGTTAGTTTATTTTTTAAGGTATTGTTTTCCTCAGTCAGGCTGTTGACTCTCATTTCATAATTTTCTTGCATCATTTTCATTTCTTTTCCCAATTTTTCCTCCACTTCTCTTATTTGCTTCTTTTTTTTAATTTTTTTTTTTACAAATGCTTTATTAACTTCTGGTTTACATCATTCATTTCCACCAGGTTATGAGTTACATTTTACCCCCATTTTTTCCTACCCACCACCCCAGAATAGCAGTCCCACTAGATATCCCCTCATCCAATCTGCTCTCTCCCATATCTTCTCCCATATCCCCTTCGACTTTGCCATTAGGGCAAGGTGAATCTCTAAGCCCCAATGCCTGGACATCTTATGAAACATTTAATTTTAAAACTTTGATTTTCAGATCCATTCCCTTCCTCCCTTGTCTCCCACTCCCTCTGAGAAGATAAGCAATTCAGTATGTGTTGTACATGTATAGCTATGCAAAACATTACCATAGTAGATATATTGTAAAAGACTGCTTATATTTCCCTCCCACCTGGTCCATTCCCTACTTTGATCCTGTCCCTTTTTGATAGTGGGTACTTTCAACCTCCCCTCCCCTCAGAATGCCCTCCCCTCCATCATCCCCCCTTTCATCCCCCTTTCCGCTACACAGGAGAGTGAGTGAGGGTAAAATATTCCATTTAGTATGTATGTGATTCTCTCCTTGAGCCAACTTCAATGAGAATATGCTTTTGCCTTTTTGCCTTCCTGTTCCTCCCCTCCCCTGCAACTACTTCCCCTTGCTTCTTCTACATGAGATAGTTTACCCTACCCTGTCTCTCTCCATCTCCTCTTGCCACTTTCCTCTCTCACCTCTTGACTTCATCCCTTAAGAATCATCCCTTCCTTGGGGAGGCTAGGTGGCGCAGCAAGCAGAGCACCGGCCCCAGAGCCAGAAGGACCCGAGCTCGGATCCGGCCCCAGACACCCAACACACAAACAAAAACCCAGCTGCTTGACCCCGGGCAAGTCAACCAACCCCAATTGCCCTCAAAAAAAAAAAAAAAAGAATCATCCCTTCCCATCAAATTCAACCTGTGCCCTCTATCCATGTATACCTGTGAACATATGCCATGTACCCTTCTTCAATTATTTTCATAATGAGAAAGGTTTCATCAAACACAGTTATTGTTTTTCCATGTAGGAATGTAAATAGTGCAACTTTGATAAGTTCCTTTTGATTTCTTTACCTTGATTACCTTCTCAAGCATCTCTTGCTTCTTGCGTCTGAATGTCAAATTTTCTATTCAACTCTGGTTTTTTCATCAAGAATGCTTGAAAGTCCTCTATTCCACTGAATGACCATATTTTCCCCTGAAAGAAGATACTCATTTTTGCTGGGTAGGTGACCCTTGGCTTCAATCCCAGCTCTTTTGCCCTCTGGAATATCATATTCCATGCTCTTTGATCCCTCAGTGTAGAAGCTGCCAGGTCCTGGGCTATTCTGATTGTGTTTCCACAATATTAAGTCCTCTTTGGCCTGTAACCAGCTTGTATTTTTCTTTGAAGCTTTTAGTACAGGAGTTCTGACTTCACTGTCTCTTCCTCCTGTTCCAAGCTTTGATCCTTTTTGTCAGGACTGCCCTGGGGTTAAAACCTTTGGCTCCTCAGGGGGCTGGAGTCAGCTCCCAGAGCACTGTGTTGGCCGATTCCTGCAGGCCTGCTGGGCTGTCTTCAGTGGGAGGTTAGATTCTCTGTGTCATTTTGTGGGTTCTGTAGCTCCATAGTTTGTTCGGAGTCCCCTTTTACATGAATTGGGGGAGGTGGAAGCTGGAGTCCTGTGGAAGTCCTGTTTCTACTCTTCCATCTTGACTCCACTCCATAATGTTTTCTTTTACAACATGATTCATATGGAAATATGTTTTACATAACATAGGTTTTTGTATAACCTATATTAAATTGCTTGCCTGGGGATGGGAAGGAGAGAGGGAGGGAGAGAATTTGGAACTCAATTTTAAAAACTTGAATGTTGAAAACTGTTTTCACATGTAAGTGGGATGAAATGAAATACTAAACTTAAATTAAAAAATAATAAATTTAAAAATTAAGAAGTCTTGTCTTGGACAATATTGACTGGGTGGTTCTAGACAAGTCATTTAACTGCTTACTGTTCCCAGGCAACTCATTAAGATTAGATGTAGCTAAGTAGGGACATTGATAAGAGGGTTTCCTTATCAAGAGTTCTTTATAATAACAAAATCATAGGTTTTGTTTTGTTCCCCACACCCCAGCAAAATAAATAAATAAATAAATAAATAAATAAGTAGTCAGAAATATATGGAGGGTCATTAGAGAGATAAAAATTTAGAAGGAAACATAAGAAATTCAGTTTTAAAGAAGCCAGAATCTAGAGAAAAGGAATGACTTTTTCTCACCTTACAGATTAGGGCCTTACCCCTAGGGATTATCTTCATATTATCCTACATGTAGATTATTTGTACAGAGTTGCTTACTTACTGTCTCACCTCCACCACTAGACCATAAGCTCAATGGGAATAGAGACTGTCAGACCTTTCTTTGATCTGCAGTGCTCACTTAGCACAGTTGTTTTGTCATTTTTCAATCATGTCCAACTCTCCATGACCCCTTTTTGGGGTTTTCTTGGAGAAGATACCAAAATGGTTTGCTATTTCCTTCTCCACCCTTAGCATAGGACCTACCACATAAATAAATACTAATTGACTGACTGTGTATGTGAAGCAAAGAACTATAAAGCTTTGAAAACATTCAAGTTTCTTAATGATAAAAAGGCTCTATTATGAGGAGAATCATAAGGAAAGGGTCATGGAGGATGGAAACTGGAGGTCTCGATGTACCCATAAGACACCTTGGGGCACTTTCAAAGTCATAAAACCCAGCTGGGCCGATTAAAACTGTTTTTTTTTTTTAATTTTTATTATACTGCTACTGGAATCTGACAATATCTACCATATGCCTTCAAAAATGAAAACCACTGACTAGCAAGCAAGGAGTCTAGGGCACCTTGAATTCTTGGTTTACTTTATTTCTCTTATTCAAAGTCTATCTAGTTCCTCCCATTCTTCTTCTGTATCACTACCTATCATAGACAATGCATATGGATTGTGGTAGGTGGCCCAGTGGATAGAGCAATGGGCCCAAAGTCGGGAAGACTTGAATTCAAATCCAGCTTCACACATTTACCAGCTGTGTGATCCTAGGCAAGTCACTTACCCTTATTTGTCTCAGTTTCTTCATCTACAAAATGAGCTGAAGAAGGAAATAGCAAACCACCTCAGTATCTTTGCCAAGAAATTGGGTCATGATTTAGACATGACTGAAAGAACTCAACAACAACAAAATATGGATTGTAAGATTCAGTAACAATACTATTGACTATTGGTTCTTTCAGAGGATTTCTGGGATCTTTTATCATAATCATATTATATCATAGCAATCTTCTGTAACTTTAACTATTATGAAAAAAAAGGTCAGGATTCAGTACAGTAGATACTGTGAATTATTAATGATGAGATAACAGGATGCCTTTTAGGTTGAATGCTACCCTCAACACTAGTTGGACCAAGAGGATTTAGTGACCATTCAGGGAAACAAAGGAAGACAGAAAGGTAGTAAAAAGGAGTGAAAGGCTCCCTGGAGCTTAAGTCAGAATACTCTGAATTTCAATCCTAGTCCTAGTTGTTATGACCATAGACATAGACATAGATCATAGACAAATCACTTAAACTCACTGAGCCTCAGTTTCCTAATCTGTCTAAATGGGTTAATACTTGCACTACCTACTTCACGTAGGTTTTGTAAGCACCGCAGTTAGTTATAGGAATGGGGAACTTGTAGCCTTGAGTACACATGTGACCCTCTAGGTCCTCAAGTGCATCCCTAGTTTGAATTCAGTCCAAAAGCCACACTTGAGGACATAGAAGGTGACCTCAAGGTTGTAGGTTCCCCACTCCTAGAAGAGTAAAATGCAAGTTCCTTGAGGGTATGGACTGTGGGAATTTGATGATGGGGGAGTTTTCTCTGTGTATTCCTATAATATAATATATTATTCTACATCTAAGTGCTTAAACAATGTTTGACCAGGTGAATTGGACCTTGAACTACTACATTAAGATTATCCATCATTATTTTTTCTTCATAAACCATTCCTCCTGTTCAAATTGGATCTCCCTCTTTGCTAAGCAGCATCAGAAATAAAATTATCAGGTTCTCTAAGAAGATACTTCTTGATCCCTTGCCATGTTATCAATAATCAAATGATAGAGTAACAATGCAGTCAGATTCCCCAAGTCAATCATTTCAATTTCTCCCATCATGCATCAGGTTAAAATACATCTCCAAGCTATCAGTCCCTCCATTCCAAGATCATGAAAGATCTCACTTGCAACATTACAAATTTAATAGCTCATTTTGTGGTTCCCAGAATTCTGTGCAAAAAAAAAAAAGAAATACACAAGATCTGTATCTTTTTGGGCAGGGAGCAGAGTAACCAAATTAGTGCCTACCATAAAACCTTAAGATCTAATAATGTCCAAAGAGCATAAAGATAGTTAGACATGTTTCTAGCCTAAAGTGAGATCCCATATAAAAGCATGAGCATAATTATTGTTTGGGTTACAGAGGTAGAGTTTTTTTGGGGGGGGCAGGGGGAGGTAATGTTATTTTAAAATAAAGTCTTCCATATATGAGTAGTAGCTCCCTGGTTTTATTCCACTAGGTCAGATTCATAACATCCACTTACTTGTTATGGTGATAATAAGAAAACCTCCAGAGATTTAGAGCTGGGATTTCGTTTGGATGGTAATCTAAAACATTGAATGTTTTTCTGAAGCTTATCTGAATCATCCAATCCTCTGGAGTCCACTAAATTGACCCAGAAATCTTAGAAGGAGAGGTGCTCTCATAATATTTTTCAGCTCAATTTTTTGTTCTTGTTTAGCCAAAAATAACGTAAAAGAGATCTTTCAACACAAGACAGTCCAGCCTGAGACAAAAAACATGAGTGGGGAGAAAAGCAAAGAAAAATCCTTAGGAAATCAAGAAAAGTTCACATTAGTTTTCTCTCTGTACTAAAAACCCAATAAAAGTAATCACGTTGCACATTTGTCTTTCACTTTAATGGACTGTGGTGTGACCATGGTTGTGGTACAGTTTCCATTTGGCAATGAGACAATGATGACTTTCCCTGACTCTGGCTAATTCATCTCAGCTAAAGGGGATGGGAGATCATAAAAAGAGAGCTTTCTAAAGAGGTCAGCCTATGCCATGAGTTACATCATGAGGATGACCTTGGGCAATTCACTAAACCTCTCTGGGCCTCAATTTCTTTATTTGTAAAATGAGAGCATTGAATTTGATGGCCTCTCTGATCCCTACTAAGCCTAGATCTACCATCCTATGACCTTCTGAATGGATGGTGCTATACAAGCAATAAAATACACAACTGACCAAAGTAAGAAATCTAAAAAAAAGAAAAAATTAACAAAAGAAAAGATATGATTGAGCCAAAGAAATGGGGTTTAAAAAAGCAGACTAAAAATAAAATATGCACAGAATACTGTCCAAAAAAAACCCCAAGCAAACAAAAAATGTGCCCTCAGATACTTACATCATTCTGTAATTCTAAAACCTTTTTTTGTCATGGACCTCCTTGGCAGTCTGGTAAAGTAGATGGATCCCTTCTCAAAATGTCTTTGAATATGTAAAACAAAATACATAGCATTGCAAAGGAAACCAAAGATTTGTGAAAATAAGATATATTTTTCCCATGCAAGTTCACAGACCTTCCCCCACCCCCCAAAAAGCTACTCACAAACCTCTTGGTGGTCCATAGACCTCAGTTTAAAAACCCTTACCCTAAGGAACTAGAGATAAGAAGCAGCAGCATGAAGCCACTTGGGCAGAGGCCAGCAGAGAAGATTCACAGAAAATTACTTAGTCAAAATTGAAAGTCTAAGAAAACTTGTTTTGCTTATTAATAGTCTCAAATCCTTCCAGCTTTGTCTGCAAGGGAAGCCCATGCTATTTATCCCAGGATCAGTGGTTGGGAGGAGAGTTTCAGCTGTCTCCTCTAGGAAAGTAGGATCATAGGATTCAGAGACCTAGAAGGGACCAAAGAAATCATATAATTCAATCTCATTTTACAGATGAGGAAACTGAGACCCATAGAAGTTAAATGACATTGTGCTTTCCCTAATGCACTGTATATTTTGACCAGTCACAATTCAGCAATCTTGCTTTGCCCTCTCCTAAGTCATATATTTTACATTTATAATTCTATGCATCTGGTATTTTCTATTCGCTTTAAGCACTTCTAACTTCCACCTCTTGTAACCTTTCTCTCTAGTTTCTGGAGAAAAAAAGCATATTGGCAAAGGAGTAATAAAATAATTTGACAGATTTAGAACTCGAAGGGACCTTAAAAGTCACTGAGTCTGGGGCGGCTAGGTGGCACAGTGAGTAGAGCGTCGGCCCTGGAGTCAGAAGGACCTGAGTTCAGATCCAGTCTCTGACACTTAACGCACACACAAACAAAAACCTAGCCGTGTGACCTTGGGCAAGTTACTTAACTCCAATTGCCCTTCAAAAAAAAAGTCACTAAGTCTAATTCCTTTGATTTACAGATTAGGAAATTGAGGCACAAAAAAGTTACATGGTTTGCCCATGATTACACAACTGGCAAGTGTCTGAAGCAGGATTTGAACCAAGATCTTCCTAGCTATAAGTCCAGTGCTCCATCCAAATTTCCTTTACTCTCAAGAAGGAGACAGATTTGAGCTGAAGGAAAACAGAGAAGGAATCATGAAGGTGATTTAAAGAGCTTTGGAACTGGTAAAGAAGACCAGAGATTAAACATGAAGAGCAGAAATCTAGGAAGATAAGACATGCAAGCTGCCTTCAGTCATTTAAAGGACTTTCATATGTAAGATGGATTAGACCTGTTCTGCTTTAGTCTAAAAGTACAAAACTAGGACAAATGCAGAAGCTGCAAAGAGGTACATATAGGCAAAAAGCAAGTAAAAACTCCCTGACAATTAGGGCTATCCAAAATTGGAATGGGCTACCAGACTACCTCATTCCAAGGCAATAGATTTCTCCTCACTTGAGAGATCTTCAGGCAAAAGTTCAGTGTCCTTTGGCAGCAGGCATGAAAGGATTCTTGTTCAAGGATGGGTTGTACTAGATGATCACTATAGTTCCATCCATAGATGAGATTCTGAGATGCCATAATTCTTCCTTCAAAGGTAAGCTCCAATAAAAGAACTCAATCTCTGCCCTCTAGAAGTTTTTAATCTTATTAAGGCTCACTAAAGTTTTGTCTATAAAAGGCTACTTTTAAAATTCAATACATTACCCCAAAGAGAATTTTGTTGTTCTTCTTCCTGTTATTCTTGTTCAGTTCTTTTCAATCATGATTGACTTTGTGACCTGATTTTGGGGTTTCCTTGGAAAAGATACCAGAGGGGCTTGCTATTTCCTTCTCCAACCATTTTACAGATGAAGAAGCTGAGATGAACAGTGTTAAGTGACTTGCCCAGGGTCACACAGTTAATAAGTATCTAAGGATGGATTTAAACTCATGAAGATGAGCCTTCCTGATTCCAAGCTCAGCATGCTATCTACTACACCACCTAATTGCCCCACCTAGAAGGGTATAAAACATCCTTTTCTGATAATATATCTTATATATCATCCAGGGCCATCTCCAGTCATCCTGATCTATATCTTGCCACTGGACCTAGATGGCTCCAGAGGAGAGAGTGAGGCTGGTGACTTTACACAGCCCTGCTTCACTTAAAACCAATCCACTTGCAAGCCATGACATCACCTTCCTAATGTCATGGTCCTCTATGAGAACAAATGACAAACACCAATCTTACATAAAATGTTTTTTTTGTGTATGAGTCACCATTAATAAGCTTCAGTCTATTTGCACCCACCTCTACATTTCAATTTGGATCACCTACAATCGTGATCGTTGGGGATTGTGCCAATTTATTTTTCACAACTATAAAACATCACTGTAGGAATACTGGTATCCAAAAAGAAAAGATGTTTTTTGCAGTTTGAAAGAGTTGAAAGAATGCTACCATTTCTCAGATGCACTCCAGCCACCTCTCTTCTTCCCATTCAGTTTTGGACCTTGCTTTTTGATGGACTGGTCTAATACACTAGAAACATTTATTTGGTTTCTCCTGTGTTCTTTGTTAGGCTAAACTCTTTTAAGTGGTTATGAATCTTAGTTAGGAGACTCTGTAATATACTTGGATCTAAATGTAATCAATATGTCATCTGCTAACTGGAGCATCTTGAGGACTTTGAGAGGCAATGCAGAAAGATGACTGGATTCAGAGCCAGTGGAGTTGGTTTTAAACTATTGACTCTACTTTGTGACCTTGGGCAAAATTAGTGGATCAGATCACACATACTCTAAGTTTCCTTCCAGCTCCAAATTTATGATCATTGATTATTGTCTATAAGAAATCTTCAATGCGTTTAAACTCTGTGATGAACTTCCTCCATCGCGGTGACAAAAAAGTGAGTATACATCTCAATGTTTGATCCCTTTCTTGATATTGGTAATCAGAGGGGAATTGGACAAATTCCTCTGTGCTCCCACATCTCTCAAGGAATCTTTTATGATCTTAACATGTATAGTGGAAATATTTTGTTGGACAACCATATTTAAGCCTGCATCTCTGCCTCTATTATAAGCAACAAAAAAATAAAGACAATAGATTCTTCAATTTTCAATACCTTTCATTCAATGGTACAGTTATAAAAATTAGGTCTGCTATAGAATACCACTTGTGAAAGCCTACCCATTAACCTTATATATATATCATTAAAAGTTTGTAGAAAAAAATGGGAATATGAATCAGTAGCAGTATTCTTGACATCAATATCATTATTATTAGTCATTATTAATCAACTTTTTTCAGTACCATAACATGTGATTTTTCTAATAATTGCCAAAGTTCCCTTCTTTCTATCTTGAGAACTTATCCCTCCATTGTCTCAAAATTATGTCCCCTTCAACATAAATTCCATCTGTATAAAGTTGGTCTGGTAGAGGTTTTCTACCAAATCTTTATTCTATTATTAGTTTTATTTTATTATTTCACTTCTATTTCCTCATATAGCACACAGGAGTTAAGATAGCATAGTCCAAATGTAGTGATTCCACTGTCACTGATAAAGAAAATAGTTTGTTATAGAAATACTGACATATCTTTTCCCTTTTTAATCTCTTTGCTTCTCCTCTTTCCCATTTCTTCTTGAAATTTACTTGGAATGACCTGGCTTAATTGGCTCTCATGCCAAATTTTCTGCAAACTCATTTCTCACCTACCCCACTTCTATCAGTTTTCTAAGACATTACTATTTATAATCTTCTCTGATTCTTTCCCATAAACTCCATAATTGATAGCAAGTTGGTGCAATTGAAAGGAGCATTGGACTTGAAGTCAGGAAGATGTACATTTTAAAATTATCTCAGATCCTTACTATGTGTCCCTGGGCAAATCTCAACTTCTTTCTGCATCAGTTTCCTCATCTACAAAAGGGGGAAAATAATACCTCCCAGGATTGCTATGAAGATAAGAAAATATTGGTAAAGTGCTTTGTAAATCTTAAAGTGCCATATAAATACTAGCTATCATTATTAGTTTTGCAAATACTCTTAGGTTGTGCGAATGCAAAAACAGAGTCTAGAATGATAAAGGTTATTGTCTCATTTTGCTCTGCCCTGATCAGACTACATCTCTACTGGTATGCTCAGTTCTAAGCACTATGTCTAAAAAGGACATTGAGGAGATGAAGTATGTCCAGAGGAAGGCAACCAGATTGGTGAGGGGACTCAAAATTGTTCCATAGTTGAAGGAAGTGGTAATGTTTAGCTTGTGTATGAGAAGCCTTGGGAGTAGAGAAGATAGTGGATCACAGCTGTCTTTAAATATTTGAAGGGCTGCCATGTGTAAAAGGGAATAAATTTGTTTTGCTTGGCCCCAGAGGAAAGAACTAGGACCAATGGACAGAAGTTATTAAGAGGCAAATTTCAATGCAATTTAAAGAAATACTCCTTTATCAATTAAAGCTGTCCAAATACTTGTAATGAACTTCCTGAGTGGAGATGGGATGTAGTGAGTTTCCCTGTACTGGAAATCTTCAAGAGAGGAGGTTGACTGCTGTGGGAATGTTATAGAGGAAGTTTCTGAATAGATGAGGGTTAGAATACATGATCTCTCAAGTTCCTTTCTGTGATTAATTAGTCTCAACTTTATTTTCCTCACCTACTGAATGAGGAGGTCAGATTATGATCCTTCCTACTTTATACATTTTATATTTTAGTCAAAAGATCGAATTAGAAGGAATCCCGGAAGCCATTAATTCCAACCTTCTCATTTTGTAGAAAAAGTTCCAAAAAATTAAGTTTCTCCACGATCACATAATTAGTAGGCATCTGAGGTGGGATTTTAATCCAGATCTCCCTGAATCCAAATTCAGAGCTCTATCAACTATATAAACCCCAATGTCTCTCAATAGACCTAATAAAAAACCATGGGGTTATTTTTTTTCTTAAATTATTTCAAAGAGGTGAAACAAAAGTATACTGTGATTTCCCTCACCCCTCTCTTACCCTGTCCATGGTTTCCTTTAGGAGCAATATTTAATTCCTTTAAAATATCAGCTTTCAAAGTATGGTCCAGGAACCTCTGGGGATCCCTAAGATCCTTTCTGGAGATCTCAAAATCAAACTATTTTCATAATAACGTGGTTGTTATTCAGTCATTTCAGTAGTGACCTCATTTGGGGTTTTCTTGGCAAAGATACTAGAGTGGTTTGCTATTTTCTTCTCCAGTCATTTTATAAATGAGGAAACTGAGGCAAACGGGTTTAAGTGATTGACCCAGGGTCAGACACCTGTTGTGTCTGAGGTCAAATTTGTACTCAGGAAGATAACTCTTCCAGACTTCAGTTCCAGCACTCCATCCACTATGCCATCTAACTGCCCCATAATAGTATTAAGGAGTTTTAATTTCTAATACAATAAATCTCTATAGATTAAACTCAAATAAGCAAGTCCATTGAGGGTCCCCAATATTTTTTTTATTTAAAGGGGTCTTGAGACCAAATACTTCAAGAACCACTGCTTTAAAACACCATTACATATTAGTATACCAAGAAATTTTGCATTGTCCTATCCAAGGGTTCAGGATGATTAATCCAAAACAGACATATTTCCATGTTGTCATGAAGAGAGCACTAGACTGGAGCAGTAGGACATGTGAGTTCTAGTGTTACTTCTGTCACTAACAAATCAGTAAATCAATCAATACCCATTTGTTAAGTTCTGATTATGTGACTGACATTAAGCTAAATGCTGAAGATATAAAGACAAATATAGAAGCCCCTACCTTCATACTAACATTTTTGTGTACCCAACTTCTCAATTTATATCCCCATCATCACCTAGTTCTATGCTTTGTACATTAACATTCAAATAGTGTTTATTGAATTGAATTAAACAATAATTTCTTGAGCATGAAATGTGTTCTCAAAATAAGCCTGTCCTTTAAGTACATTGTTGACTGGATTCCAGGGGATGAGATCTAATAGTTTCCACTTGAGTTGTGCTTTTATGCTTTTTCATATCCTGAAGGCGATTATGGGTTCTTGAAAGCTATGCCCATGGAGCACAAGTGCTAGCAGGTCATAGCAAACCACACCTCCTCTAGGTGGGAGGGATTTTGTACCTAGCATCCCAAGCCCAATTCAGTTAAGTGCCAAATGGATTGACTATTGTGTTACTTTTAGTCAAAGTAACACATGAAAACGCATCCTCAGGTTTTAGAGAGTCTGAAATCTGCATCAGCAGAGGTAGTGGCCACCTTTAATTAGATCACCAATACAATGGACTTGGTGTCAGAAAATAAAACAAAAAAATCAAAATAGGTTGTCATCAAGGATATTCAGAACAGTCTGCTACCCTCAGAAACCAGAGTCAATAAACATTTATTAGGTACCTAGTATTTGTCAGGTACCATGATGCAAAGAAAGGCATAAGACAGTCCTGGCCCTCAAGGAACTCATACTTTAATGAGGGACGACAACATAGAAAAAGAAATCTGAAGGAGCAGGGGCAGTTAAAGGAGGGTACCAGCTTTACCCAGAGGGTAATGCAATGGCATAAATTATCTGAAAAGATGTGAATTAAAACCTCAATTCATCTTTCAGAATAATGTGTTTCTGGAGATCATGAAATCCAGAAGATCATACACATGAGAAATGAAGAGGGGAATTCCAAGTCCCATCCTTAAATGGTGGATGACTGTTGAGGAGCTCTCCAATGTCCAACCTCTACCCTCTCCAACTAGAGGAATGGAAACCGAGGAATCCCAGGGACAGGGGATGGTGAGGAGGTATGAGGTTCACAGCTAATTTGATCTTGCAGAATGATAAGTTTCTGGAGATCATGAAATCCAGGAGATCAGTTGGGTGTGAAATGATGCCCACATTAATGAAATCACCAATTCACTGGACTTGATATCAGAAAATAAAACAAAATGTGGATGATATGTCACTATCAAAAATATTGAAAACAGCATGCTAAGCTTTGGAGGCAGTTTTAAATTGATGTTTTTTGAGTAACCACTTTGTTAGAACATATGATGAATGTTTAGAAGTAGAATACTTATTTGTCTATTGATTGGTTGGGACCACAGATTTCATTGGTAAAAGCGTGGAAATTCCCTCTAGCAATGCAGCTTTCTGCCACCTTTAATTTTAGAGAATTGACATGGGATTTGAAAGGTTAAAAGCCTTGCCCTGGGTCACAGAATGTGTCAACTGTGAGACTCAAATGCAGGTCTTCCTGACTCCAACATCAGCTCTCTGTCCACTACCCCCACACCGTCTCTCCATTTGTTGGTATTTATTTAAAAGGTTATGTTATAACCAAAGTCATGACTTGGAGCAGACTCTGCCTCTAACTGAGAATTGGACTCATGCCAGCTTTCTACAAAAGCTTTTGCTTTTTGTTCTTCAAGAAAACTGAAATGGACAAAACCAGGGATAGGTATAACACACACACACACACACACACACACACACACACACACACACACACAAAACACATATACACATGCACACATGCACGTGTGCTGCAAACATGAAGAGGGGACTTTTAAAATACAGTGCTCATCATTAAAATACAAATCAGTGAGAATCAGGGCCCACATTTAAAAGTGGAAAAGATTATCTCAGGAGGCTTAAGCCGATTAATTGGAATGAGTTGGGTCCTGGGTCCAGCCTGAGAAACATGAGAAGAAAGACCCCAACTCTGTGGCTGTTATTTGTGTAGCCTCATGCCTGCCCCAGTAACGGCACAGTTGGATGGAGATAGCTCATTCACTTCCTGCAGAGAGGGACAAGGGAAAGTTAATTGAGAACAGTTCAGAAATATTCCACCAGCTGTCTGGCTTTCTTTAAAAGGCAGCCAAGGAGTTTAAAAACCTGCTTGTGGTTGAAATATTTCCTTACTCATTTTCCACAGATGTGACTTAGAATCCCACAGAAGTACTCGGTCACAGCAGCATTTTGGGGGTTCTTTTAGAGCCAGAGTTGTTCTGGAGGAAGCATAAAATACAGGGCCTGATGACGTCAATGATGGTCAGGGAGCATATAGGGATAGTGCTGCATGAAGCATCTTCCAAAGATGACCAGGACACTCAGCAGCCTCTGGAAATGAGAATTGAGGACAAGCTTCCTCTGAGCAAAGACCAACCATCACCCAAGCATATAGAGACTAGGGATTGTCTTGGGGAGAAATAAATCCAGACCCACATGGAAGAACAGGTCCAGCACATACCTTCTGGCAGGCCCTCAAAAACTGCTTGGCAGAACAGTTCATCCATTACTTTCTGCTCCTAACAACAGCTTGGGAATTCCGAGTTCAGATTTGTTTGGTGGTCTTAAAGGGATGTAACCATTTCAACTTCATGGTACACAAAGGAAGAGAAAGCAAACATACAGTTCTCTCTTTGAGGCCCTTACTCTGTATTCAAATGCTTTGACAATTCCAATAGGGTCTTCCCACCTCCACTCTCCACCTGATCTAATTCAACCTTCATCCTGCTCCACCCAGTCTTTGTTGGGTATAAATCTAGTTGTATCACTCCTGAAGAAACTGAGGTCTAGAAGCTAAATGACTTTTCTAAAGTCACACAATTAATAAGAGACAGTATTGGAATTTGAACTTAGGTCCTCTGACTCAGTCCAATGCTCTTTTGATGGAAGCATTTCCTGTTGTTTACAGCATAAAGTTCAAGGTCTTCCTCGTTTAGAGTCCATTTATCTTTCTAGTCTCATTTCACACCGCTAACTTTAACGCACTGTGCATTCCAGCCAAATTGGACTACTAACTCTATCTTGCCTCTCTCTCCTGCCTCCTTAAATTTTCTTCACACGATTCCACAGATTTGAACTGTCTTCTTCCATCCACCTCTCTGTCTTTGGAAATCCTTGCCTTCCTTCAGTGCCCAGATGAATCCTCTCCTCCTCCTTTCCAGCCAGAAAGCTATCTCATTCTCTCAGAATTCCCACCTTCCTTCTTGACCTTTCCCAAACGCTTTTTATTCTAACTTAGATTTGAACATTTGGGCTATTTCCTCCACTTGTACAAACCATAGAGCCTCCACTCCCCATTCATCTTTAATTGCTTTGATCCAAAATATCCATCACCTGCTGGTGTCTTCTAGTGATGAATGAACCTCTTTTCAGCCGTTTAGCCTTGTTCTCCTATGGTGGTCCATCACTGATCCCATAACCAAAGCCTTTCCAGTTTAGAAGAACCTACCAGAACTTGGACTCTATTCACAGAGAATTTGAGAAGAATAATTCACTTCTGTGTAGGGTTTTAACATTTACAAAGCATTTCCTCTTTAGTATTGTCCTCATTTTATAGTTGAGGAAACTGAGGCAGAGAAAGATTAAATGACTTGCCTAAGGATGCAAGGGTAATAAGGTTCAGAGGCTCTGATACAAGTTTAACTTTCCACTAGAACCCATGGCCACCCCCTATACCATGGGTGGGGAACCTGTGACCTCAAGGTCACATGTGGCCCTCTAGGTCCTCAAGTGTAGCCCTCTGACTGAATCCAAACCTCACAGAACAAATTCCCTTAATAAAATGATTTGTTCTTTAAAACTTGGATTCAGCCCAAAGGTTACACAGAGGACCTAAAGGGCCACATGTGGCCTCAAGGTTGCAGGTTCCCCACCCCTGCCCTATACCATTATGAAGTAGTACAGTAAGTCTTAAAGTTAAAGGCTTGGTTATCCAAAAAAAAAAAGGGAAGTAAAAGCTGGTTGGAGCCTTTATTTGTTTGATTGATTTATTAGCAGAAAATTACAAAAGCCAAACACTTAATAATTTCCATTGGAGAGCAGCATTGTACAAGCGCTTGAATTCAGTGTTAGTCATTCTTAACTATCTGGATTCATAAGTGGGGACTAGACACCTATGGATATAGTACGTGCAATAACAGAATGTACCCCTCAAAACTCAGAACCACAACTACTATGTGAACAGTGACAACAAATGCAAACAGTGTCATTAATCTGATATATATGTAAGTCTGTTACTTTGTGCTGTGTTTTTTTTTAAATGGAAATAATCAGGTGATGTTGCTTTATTATACCCAAAGACAACCTTAATCAAAATTTCCGTGTACCTCCCTCCCACCTTTTGGTGACTCTATATAGGGACCAAGTGTTCTCATGTTGTCCCAAGTTCCCTCAGGGATCCTAGCTATTCATCATACAAGATACTTCCATCTCCTGATTTCAGGCATTTTCAGGGTGTACCAAAAGGCAGTTTTAAGTTCTAAAGTATAAATTACACACACACACACACACACACACACACACACACACATACACGTGTGTGTATATGTACATATTTTCAGGGTGTACCAAAAGGCAGTTTTAAGTTCTAAAGTATAAATTATATATGTATATATGTATATATATATATATATACACACATACATATGTGTGTATATGTACATCCATATATTTGAAAGATTAATATTAATATGCTTCTTATTAAAAATCAGCATAATCATTATCTATTGCTATACATTGCTTTAGTCAATTTTCAAACCTTGGAAAAACTTTTTTCAGATTCTGCTTAGTGACTGAAAGGATTGCATTTGTAATCTTAGCCTTAAACTCATCCAAGGAATGTAATTTTAATATGTAACACAACCATTCTGACATGACCCACAAGGGAAAGTCTATAGTTGTAGACCTAATTTCAGCTTACCAGAGAATACAATTGACTTTTTCTTCAACATTTACCATCTTCAATCAGAGAAACTGAAAAAAAAAAAACAACCATTTAAATTTGTTATTCGAAATTCACAAAACCAAATGTTTTAAAGAAACTCAAGTTTTCAAATGATGCTTTTGTAAGTTTATAGCATTTATATTTTAGAAGTTATTAAAGTTTAGGGGCGGCTAGGTGGCGCAGTGAGTAGAGTGTCGGCCCTGGAGTCAGAAGGACCTGAGTTCGGATCCGGCCTCAGACACTTAATGCACACACAAACAAAAACCTAGCCGTGTGACCTTAGGCAAGTTACTTAACCCCAATTGCCCTCCAAAATGCAAAAAAAAAAAGAAGAAGCTATTAAAGTTTAAATCTATATTAGTCTTTTGGGATACTCCATATGTATAAGGCACTGTGTTGAGTATTGGGAACATGGAAACACAGCTACTAGAAAACAAGCTTCTTTTTTAACAGCAGTGTTAAATGCCTTGAAACAAAGGCAAGAGCAATGGTGGGAACGGAATCCACTTGTGACAGGAGAATTGAGCACTGGAGGTGGGAAGATTTTCAAGCAGGTCTTAGGACCCCTCCGATCCCATCCCCTTATTCATAAGGCCAGCCCCAAGTATCCCTATATCACAGAGATTTATACACTGGCTTTCTCAGCTTCCTGCAGAACACTTACTAAGTCCAAAATGGTCTATCAGATTCCTGTACTACTTTCCTGTTCCATGCTTCCCCCTTCAACAAACTAACATGTGTTATTTCACACAGTTCTAGTCATATGAAATCCTAAGGATTGAGGTCTTTGTGCAAACAAGATCACATATACTCAATATTCTGCTTTTTTGTCACAAGCATGACAACAGCCATAAGCTTTTTCCATAATTCTGGCTTCAGAAAGGGCTATTCCAGAAATAGAGACCCAACTAAGGTGGCTCATTTGAATACAATATTAGAGAGAGGCAGCCTGTTCAAAACCACAAAGAGAGGGGAGCTGCAGCCTTTGATGCTGTCCAAGCTTCCCCACTGAGCTAAGGCTGATAGAAGCAATCATTCTCCTTTTCCAACTTGGCTCATCACAAAGACGCTGGCAGTATATGTATAGAATGCGTGTTGTTTTACTCCCCTACTGTTCTTCATGATTGAATCTGCTCTAGAAGACAGGTGTGGAGAATGAAATGTTCTTGAAATACAGGGTGATGAAAACCATCAGTCCTAAAGCTCTATTTTCTAAATTGGATCTAAATCATGTTTTAAAAAACTCCATCAGATTATAGCCCTGGTGTCATTTCTTAAAAAATAAAGTGCTTTTCATGATGAATGTAAATATAGTGCAAATCCAAAAAGCATTTATCAAGTGACCAATATATGTGTGCTAGATCCCGGAGCTACCAAGATAAAAGTAGGAAAAATGGCCCGTACCTTCAAGAAGTTTACATTCTACTTGGGAGAAACTATTATATAGATAAAAATGTATAATCCCTTGATGAAGGAGAGAGGGAAGAGACTTACAATTTGATACTTTAAAGATAAATAATCTCTTCAGCATGGGTTATTCCCTCTATTAATGCAGATCAAAATCCTTCAATCAATAAATAGGAATTTATTACGCATTTATCATGTGCTGAGTGCCATGCTAGGTGCTGAGAATAGAAAAACATTAATGAGATAGTTTATGCCTTCAAGGAGTTTACATTCTATCAGAGGAGATAACATGTATACATACATATAGATGCATATATGACATAGCTCATAATATAGACACACGCAACATAGAGATGTGAGTACCAAATATGGCATCGGAATGGCATCTCTGATTCCACTAATAGAGGGGATTTCCACACCTTCTCTGTGACTTAGAGAGCTATCTAAAGCACTAAGAAATAAAGTGATTTGAACAGGATCACACAGCTCTTCTGGACTCAGGTCAGCTCTCTATTCCCAGTGCCATGTGCCTCCATCTACAAAATAAATGTATCTTAATGGGGGAAGGGGAATTACAGGCAGAAGAATGATAGTAGCTAGGAATAACTGGAAAGGCTTCATGGGGAGGCTGGCATTTGAGGAGTGCTGTGATGGAGCAGAAGAGATCACAGATCTAGAGCTAGGAGGGACCTCAGAGGCCATCTGGTCTATCTCTCTCATTTGACAGATGAGAAAACAAAGACCTAAGGAGGTTAAGCTTCTCACCTATCATTACATGAGTAATGTGTCAAATGTGGGATTTAAACCCGTATCCTCTAACTCTGACTCTTTAAAATGTGTTTTGGCTAAAAAAAAATTCATTGCTAGAATTGGAAATGGAAGGGGTGCCCATTAATTAGGGAATGGCTGAACGAGTTGTCATGGATTAATATAATGGAATACTACTGTACTATAAGAAATGATGAGCAGGCTGATTTCAGAAAAACCTGGAAAGACATGCATGCACTGATGCAAAGTGAAGTGAGCAAAACCACGAGAACATTATACAAAGTAACAGCAACATGGTATGATGATCAGTTATGATTGACTTAGCTCTTCTCAGCAATACAATGATTCAAAATTAAGTCCAAAAGACTCCTGATGGAAAATGCTATTCACATCCAGAGAAAGAATTGATGGAAGAGGAGCCAAGAGGGCAGAGTAAAAGCAGGGACTTGCTTTGAGCTCTTCCCCAAGCCCCTCTAAATACCTTAAAAAATAACTCTAAACAAATTCTAGAGCAGCAGAACCCACAAAATGACAGAGTGAAACAAATTTCCAACCTGGAAGGTTGACAGGAAAGGTCTATTACACCAGACTGAGAGAGGAGTGTAGCCCAGCACAAAATGTACCAGCACGAAACAGGCCCCAGCAAACCCATAGCAGGCCTCAGGGAACTGAATCACTGGCAGCTGTTGTGGTTTCCAGACTTCTCAACCCACAAACACCAAAAACAACTTGGAAGGTCAATAGGAAAGTTATGTTGGACCTGGGTGAGAGAGGAGCACAGTCCCACCATAGCCCTGGTGAATATGTGTGAATAGAATATGAAGAGATGATATCTAAAAAATAAAATTAAGGGGTGAGAGATGGATGTACTGGGAAAAGGAGAAAGGGAGAGGTAGAATGGGGTAAATTATCTCACATAAAAGAGGAAAGAAAAAGCTTTTACAGTGGAGGGGAAGAGGGGGGAGGTGAGAGGGAATGAGTGAATTTTACTCTCATCAGATTTGACTTAAAGAGGGAATAACACACAGGCAATTTGGTATGAAAATCTATCTTATCCTACAGGAAATTGGGGGGGGGAATGGTATAGGAAGTGGGTGATAGAAGGGAGGGCAGATTGGGGGAGGGGTTAATCAGAAGCAGACACTATTGAGGAGGGATAGGGTCAAAGGAAAGAATAGAATAGAGGGAGGTGGGACAGTATGGAGGGAAAAATAGTCTTTCACAACATGACTATTATGGAAGTGTTAAAGTGTTTTGCATAAGTACACATGTATTGTACAACTCATACTGAATTGTTTATCTTCCCAGAAGGAATGGGTGACAAAGGAGGAAGGGAATGGCTCTGAAATTCGAGGTTTTAAAATTAAATTTTTCAAATATATATATAAATACTATTATTAATACTATTTTACATGTAATTGGAAGATAAGATGTTCAGGCATTGGGGCACAGAGATTCACCCCTCCCTAATGGTAAAGTCGAAGGGGGTATGGGAGAAGATATGGGAGAGAGCAGATCAGATGAGGGGATATTTTGTGGGACTGTTATTCTGGGGTAGGGGTAGGGGTAGGGGAAAAAATGGGGGAAAAATTGTAACTCAAAATCTGGTGGAAATGAATGATGTAAACCAGAAATTAATAAAGCATTTGCTAAAATAAAAAAAAATAAGTACACATGTATAGCCTACATCAAATTGCTTGCCTTCTCAATGAGGGTGGGTGTGGGGGGAGGAAGGGAGAGAATTGGAACTCAAAGTTTTTAAAAGAATGTTAAAAATTGCTTTTATATGCAACTGAGAAATAAGATATACAGGCAATGGGGTATAGAAATCTACCTTGCCCTACAGGAAAATAAAGGGGAGGGGATTGGGAAAGGTGTGTGTGGGGGTGATAGAAGGGAGGGCAGATTTGGGAAAGGAGTAATCAGAATGCATGTGATCTTGGGGTGGGGGAAGGGGAAAGATGAGGAGAAAATTTTGGAACTCAAAATCTTGTGGAAGTGAATGTTGAAAACTAAAAATAAATTATTTAATAAAAAGATTATAATATGGGGAAGTTGTTTCCTTCTGTTTCTTCTTTCACAATATGACTAATATGGAAATATGTTTTACATGATGGCATATATATATATATATATATATATATATATGTCCTATATCAAATTGCTCACTGTCTTAGGGAGGAGGGAGGGGAAGGAGGAAGAAGATTTGGATTTCAAAATTTTATATAAAAAGTGAATTTTTAAAATTGTCTTCCTATGTAATCGGAAAACATAAAATACTATATAAAAGAAAAATTGTTATTTCATTACTCTGGAGGTCAATCTATTGATGAACATTGTTTCTGAACTTAGCTAAGCTGATCTTAGGACAACAGATATATACTCCATTACTAGGCCTGTGGTCAACATTTAAAAAATGTTTCCTGCTTCTCTCCTTTCCACACCTTCCCTCTAAGGGAGGAGAGCTTAACCTGGAGACCATGAATTTGTTTTTTTTTAATACCTTGATAGTTGTATTTCAATATAATCAGTTTCCTTTGTAATTCTATGTTTTATTTTATGCATTTTAAAATATTATTCTGACTATTGGTACACAGGCTTCTCCAGACTGGCAAAGGGACCCATGTCACAACTTACCCCAAGGCTACCTACCCACATACTTTATATTTATCTTATATGTACCAATTTATGTCTATGTTATCTCTCATGAAAGCTTTTTGAAGACAGGGACTGTTAATAGCTTTGTTTTGTTTTCTTAGAGTCCCCAGGGTTTTGCACAGGATTTGGAACATATAATCAAGGCTTTTAAAAATACTCAGTGATTAATCGATTGGAAGGACAAACCAGAGTTTGAGGTCCACTAACATTGCCTTTGAGAACGTACAATCATCTCCATGGTACAATGATAAGATTGTGTCTGAATCAAGACTTTTACCAGAAAACAATAAGGATAAGGGGACATTTTTTTTTTAAAGCAATTGGGGTTAAGTAACTTGCTCAAGGTTACAGGGCTAGTCATTATTTATGCATGGGTGCTCATTTTCTGAGGCCGGATTTGATCTCGGGTCATCCCAACTCCGAGGCCGACACTCTTACTCACTGAGCCACCTAGCCGCCCCTTTAGGGCAATTGGGGCTAAGTAACTTGCCCAAGGTCACACGGCTAGGTTTTTGTTTGTGTGGATTAAGTGTCGGAGGCCTTCTGACTCCAGGGCCGGTGCTCTATTCACTGCGCCACCTAGCCGCCCCAAGGGGACATATTTTTAACAGGAGAAAAAGCTAATCATCATACATCCTGATAGACAACTGCCTTCTATCATCCTCTGGTTCTTACCCAACCTTGACTTCCCCAAGTTTGCTTATTTATTTTAAAAGCTATCTGGAAAATTACAATTTTTACTGAAAAAAAAAAGAGGTTATTTGCCAAGAGCTCCCTCTTCTCCTCTCCTCCTTACCTCCCATCACCCAGATTCCTTCTGCCACTATCTCTTCCTTTATCCCTGTTTCACAAGATGAGATGGCCCTTCTTAATAAGGAAAATACCACTACATACACAATTAATCCTTTTCTATTCTTCTCCAATAGATTTCCTCCTCCACCATTCCTCTCCTCTCACTTATCTTCAGTCTTTTCTCTCTTTTTTGGGGGGTGGGGCTAGTGGGAGGGAGGCAATTGGGGTTGAGTGACTTGCCCAGGGTCACACAGCAAGTAAGTGTCTGAGGCTGGGTAGGTCCTCCTGACTACAGGAT
Organism: Gymnobelideus leadbeateri; assembly: GCA_011680675.1. Lineage (NCBI taxonomy): Eukaryota > Metazoa > Chordata > Mammalia > Diprotodontia > Petauridae > Gymnobelideus > Gymnobelideus leadbeateri. The sequence continues at coordinate 392,435 of WOXC01006809.1, read as the reverse complement.
CAGTGCTCTATCCACTGTGTTACCTAATTACCCCAGTGTTTTCTTGTCTACAAGTTACTTCTCTACTGCCCTCACTGGAGGGTACCTACCTACTCGACCTGCTGGTTTATGTTCCTGTCTCGAGTCTCTCCCCACTCCAGTCCAACCTCCACTCAACTGTCAAAATTAATCTTCCAAAAGTAGATTTGAGCATGTCATCTCCCCTATTCAATAAACTCCAATGGTTCCCTCTCACCTCTGGGATCAAATGTAAAATTCTTTGTTTTGCATTTAAAGCCATTCATAACCTAGCCCACCCTACCTTTCCAGTCTTCTGACACCTTATTCTCCTCTACATATTCTATGATTCAGGGACAGTGGCCTTTCTGTTCCTCACACAAGACATTCCATTGCCACTCCAGGCATTTTCTCCAGCGTTCCCCATACCTGAAATACCCTCTTTCCTCATCTCCACCTCCTGGCTTCTCTGGGTTCTGAAGTACTGTAGAAAATCATATCTTCTACAAGAAGCCTTTCTTGATCCTGCCTAACCCCAGTACCTTCTCTCCACTGATTTTCTCCAATTTACCCTGTCTAAATCTTGTTTATACATGACTGCTTAAATGACTTGTTTGTACATGACTGTCTTCCCCTATTGGACTATGACCTCCTTGAGAGCAGGAACTATCTTTTGCCTTTCTCTGCATCCCCAGCATTTAGCCTAGTAACTGGCACATAGCAGGTCCTTAATAAGCCATCACTGACTAACTAATATCCTTCTAGTTTACCTTCCTCTGCTATAAAGCACAATTTGAAGTTAGTGTTGCTGTTTATGGTAATAGAACCCATTGGCCAGGAATTCCTATCAGAGAGGGGGATACAGGGAGAAAAGCACTTGTCCTGGATTGAGAAGCCCTGAGTTCCAGTCCCAACTTTGACATTCTGTCTGAAATTGGGGCAAGTTATTTAAATTTTCTAGGCCTCAGCTTCCTCATCTGTAAACCAGAGATCATAAAGCAGGCACACAAGTGTTTTGTGCAGTAGAAGAACTACGAAACATTAAAAATGTGAGTTATTATTGTGGCCCCCACCCCTTGACAAGATACCCAGAGTTTATGGTCCGACTATGCCTATCAATTGACACAACAGGAATCTGGAGTTTGAGCTGGAGGGGATGGAACAGAAACGGGCCTGTGACCTTTGAGACTCCAAATGTGTTTTGCTTTCCTGTTTCTCTTTAAAGTGGGTAATAGCTCCCTGAAACAAGACAAACATCAACCAGATGAGTATGAAAATTTCTGCTCAAAGAGATGTGACTGTGGGTAGTGATATCAAGTAGCCCACAATCTGGAAAAGTTCTGGCCAAGAGTTTTCAATGGCAATTGCAAAGCATCTCCTATTTGCCTTTAGTATTGCCACAAACAGCTGTGGATGCTGAAGGCCTTCAGTCTTCAAAAGAATATCTAACTCCATGTTTTCCTCCCTTCTGCTTCAGGCAACTTATCAGACCATAGTCATGCCCATGTCAATGGGATAAGAGGGGATAGTCCGACATCCAGCTATAGATTTATGTATCTGACCTATCTCCATAGTCAATCAGTTCCTTAGAGCAAGTTATAATGAAAGTTTCTAAGTGGCCAGCATGAAAGTATGAGAGTTGTTTTTCCCCTTCCTTTTTTTTTCTTCTTTTCTATCCTGGATCTTAAAGGTAGTAGAAGTAGAAGAGCTAAAATGCCCTGAGAAAGAGCATGCATGCCCAGAATATTTCCATCCTGACCAGAAACAGGAAATGCCAGAAATATCATAAGGGAGCTGGCCCCTAAGAGATTTCTAGCCCAGTTTGCATACCCAAGAGGTCGGGGTAAAGGGGGGGGGGAAGGAGAGGAGGAACTAAATCACAGCTACTTATCCAAATATATTTTTTTGAAATTGTCCATTCCTCATAGTTCATTAGCCTTCCTGCATACAAAATTTCATAGCTGAAAATATTCACTGAAAATCTTTCTTTATCTTTAGATTTTTTTAGTGTTGATATTTTTGCCACCAGCATTTTTACTTAAAGACTTGCTACATCTCTTGCCTTGCTTAGGAATTCAATCCTGTTGAACGTTCTTAAAAGGGTAGCAATGAGACAAATGTAATATTGGCCATCAATTTCTCTTTAACTCCTAACAGCAGAAGAAGAGGGCATAATAACCGTATTGAACTAAGTTTCTCTCTGTTACCCAAAAGCCATTGCACTGCTGCCTACCCAATTATGAGCAAATAATTAGTTTTAATGACTGCTATTCACTGCCTAAAGCTCTTAAGGAATCCATAAAAACAACAAAAAAAAAGTTTCTCGGACTCCTTCAAGAAGAGAAACCAAGGAAGTTTCTTGCAGTCATCAGGAACAATTTGCAAAGACCAAGATTTTCTTACCAGCCAGCCATGAAATGTACATGAAACAGAATGTGTTTTTGTTCAAGAAAGGAATGCATGGAGATTGGTGTAGATCAGTCCACTGGTGGCTGTCAGGATTCTAAATGGAATTATTTGACTGTTTGAAATTAACTTTGTCAGGATTTTGGAGGCTATAAATAGAACCTATGCCATACAGATTTTTATCAAATGTAAATAAAGGAGGTACTAAGGGAGGTAAACATCTGATTTATTAGGAATGAGAAAAATGAACTATTGTTTAAATGAGCTATTGTTGTATGGGGTTGGCTCTTTATTAGTATCCTCACCCAGTTACTCAAGTTCAAAAAAAAAATATCTGTGTCCTGTTTGCCAATTATAGGATGAAAATCATCTTCATTTGCAGGATACCTTTCCCAGGCCCCCAGCTGTGCCTTTTCCTGTAAGGTTACTTTCCATCTACTCTGTTGCCTCTTATATGTACCTATGTGCCTCCAGCAATGGTTCTCAAACTTTTGGGTTTCAGTTCCCCATGACACTATTAAAAATAATTGAGTACACCAAAGGGCTTTTGTTTAAGTGGGTTATATCTATGAATGTTTACCATTTTAGAAATTAAAACTTATAAATTATTAAAATAGCAATTCATTTAAAATAGCAAACTTCATTTACATACCAATAAAATGTACACATAATGATATTTTATGAAATATAGTTAAATTTTTAAAAAATACTGAGGATTGGCATTGTCTTACATATTTTTGCAAATCTCTTTAATATCTGACTTAATAGAAGACAGCTGGATTCTTATATCTGCTTCTGCATTCAAGCTGCTGGGATGTTGTATTTGTTGAAATATATGAAGAAAAATCCATCCTCACATAGATATGTAGTTGGAAAAAGGAAGGAGTAATTTAATAGACAAATAATATCTAGGTATCATTATGAAAAGTTTGTCCTCAGAGGCTCCCTAAAGGGTCTCACTGTCCTCTAGGGGTCACCGAATCATACTTTGAGACCACTGATCTATATTTTATATCCTCCACCATTAGAATGTAAGGTCCTTGAGGACAGGGGTGATTTTTGTACTTTCTTTTTCTCTTCAGTGTTTAGCACACTGGCTAGCATATAGTAAGCTCTTAATAAAAGTTCACAGTTGTTTGGTTAGTTGAGCAAAAAGTCTATTAGAACTGACATCACCAAGAGTTAGGGGAAAGAAGAGACACAACAAACACACTCCTGTTGGCAAAGACAATTTAGAGTAACCACAATGATGGACCCATAAAAAACCAGGGGAAATGGCCGGAAGGACCTGACTCTTTTCTGGGGTTGGCTGTCACAGGAATCTGGATTTGGAGGATGTGTACATGGCAATCTGGCTAAGTAATCAAGAAAGCAGGAAGAAGATAGTGGAAAAGAAACAAGAAGTAGGACAACCAGGGAAGACACAAGATATTTGTGCGTCCGGTGGAAGCTTGGCAAACTGAAATTCCTTATCCTCACAGTCTCTCTAGTAACACATGAAAACTGGATTTGCCCTTTTTTGAAGGGGTAGGGGGGGCCCATACTGTTGATTTCAGAATATGTGCTGGGAGCTCCTAATTGTGGAAATTTCCACCCCTGATGCAAATCAGCAAATTTTCAGTAACTTGTAGTCTTGGAGAATTGCCTGGGCTCACTGAGAAGTTAAGTGACTTGTTCATGAATATGCAAATGTTAAGACTCGACCACAAGTCTTCCTGAAGCCAAAGCCACAAGCAGCATTGCAGAGTACAAAGCTCTCTTTCCATTTTGCTATGCTGTTTGTCTGATTTGACCTAGGATCATAGTGTAAGGTAATACCTTTTTAAGATAAAAGCATTTTGACTGCTGAAATGGGCAGGAAAATACTTTTTGCATATAGAAAATAATAATAATAATAAATTAACTTGGGAAGAATAAACCTTTCATAAGTGAACAGTTTGGAGATTAGGTGGAACGATGGATAGAGCACTGGGCCCAAAGTAGGAGGACCCAAGTTTAAAATTGGCCCCTGACACTTCCTATCTGTGTGACTCTGGACAAGTCCTTTAACCTCTCTCTGTTTGCCTTAGTTTCCTCAACTGTAAAATGGGAGTTGTTATGAAGATCAAATGAGATAATATCCGTAATGCGTTAATTTTAGAAATCCAGTTTTCCTGTGAATCGCTTTTCTATACTTGCCTCAAGGAAATCTGCTATCCTTGAGAAATGCAAGTGGGCACCAAGGTCATACACCACCAAGCTATCCTTTACGAATGTCTGGTTTACTGTCCAAATAAGTCTGGCCCAATATATTTAACCTTGCAGGTAGACTCAAACAATAAACACTTCTCAGCTACAGTAGGGAAGCAGTAGGGAAGCTGCCAGCCTCTCATTCCCAACTTCCAGCCAATCATATCATTCCTCATGCCTCAACTATGTAACCTATCATGTTGTTATCAACCCAATGATGTCACCAACCCTATAACCAATTGTATTATTTCCCCACTTACCCTCTTCTGCTCTTTATTCTAATCTTATAACAAAAGAACTGAATCCCCATATCAGGAGTCTTTGACTAAATCTAGACAAGCCATTGACCCATTTTACTGGCATGTAGTACTCCTAATAATAAAATGTCATGATTCTCAGGGAAAATGTGCCTCAGTCTACCTTTGTTGAATTTCACTTGGGAGAACACTTTATACAGTGCCTAGCACACACTAGGCACTTAGCAATCCCTTGCCCTGTACCCTAAAAACTTCTGGACATCCACGTGTAAAGAAAAAGCAGTTTGTTTCCCAAAGGGTAAAGAAAATTACATTGTATAAATTTTAAAGACTTAGATCACTCTGTAAAGGATGTAAAGTAAATGACTCATTTACATGTGTTCAGTTTGGTTGCTAAAAGGGGGCAAAAGAAAAACTTTTATTTTTGTTGTTGTTCAGTCATTCAATCAAGTCCAACTCTTCATGACCCCATGGACTATAACATGCCAGGACCTTCTATTCTCCACTATATTTCAGAGTCTGTCCAAGTCCATGTTCATTGTTTCAACAAGACTGCCTGTCCATCTCATCCTCTGCATCTCCTTTTCCTTTTGCCTTCAATCTTTCCCAACATCAGGGTCTTTTCCAATGAGTCCCATCTTCTTATTATGTGTCAAAGTATTTAAGCTTCTGTTTCAGTATTTGACCTTCCAGTGAATAGACTGAATTAATTTCTTTAAATATCGGTTTATTTGATCTCCTTGCTGTCCAAGGGGCTCTCAAAAGTCTTCTCAAGCACCACATTTCAAAAGCATCAATTCTGTAGCATTCAGCTTACCTTATAGTCCAACTCTCACAGCCATGCATTGCTACCAGAAAAATCATATCTTTGACTAAATCAACTTTTTTTGACAAGGTGTAATCTCTGCTTTTTAATATGCTATTCTGCTTCAGCATAGTTTTCCTTCCAAGGAGCAATTGTCTTTTAATTTCATGACTGCAGTCACCATCTGCAGTGAACTTTGAGCCCAAGAATATAAAATCTGATACTGATTTCATTTCTTCTCCCTCTATTTACCAGAAAGTGATGGCACCAGTTGTCAAGATCTCAGGGTTAGGGTTTTTTTTCTGTTAAGTTTTAAGCCAGCTTTTACAATCTTCTCTTTTACCCTGATAAAGAGGCTTCTTAATTCCTCTTCACTTTTTGCCATCAAAGAGGTATTGTCTTCATATCTAAGATTATGGATATCTCTCCCACCAACCTTAATTCCAGCTTTTGAATCATCCAGTCCAGCATTTCATATGTTGTATTCTGCATATTATAAATTAAATAAATAAGGTGAACACAGCCTTGTCACACTGCTTTTCTAATCTTAAACCAATCAGTTGTTCTACATTCGGTTCTAACTTGGCCTGCATACAGGTTTCTCAGGAGATAAAGTAAGATGATCTGGTATTCCCCTCTCTTTGAGGATCCCACATTTTGTTGTGATCCACACAGTCAAAAGCTTTAGTGTAGTCAATGAAGCAGAAGTAGATGTTTTTTCTAGAACTCTCTTGCTTTCTCCATAATCCAACAAATGTTGGCAATTTGATCCCTAATTCTTCTGCCTCTTTGAAAACCAGCCTACTCTTCTGGTAATTCTTGTTCACATATCGCTGAAAACTAGCTTACAGAATCTTAAGTGTAACCTTGCTTGATACGACCTCCAAGATCAGGGGTGGCTGGGTCTTGCCTGCTTCCGGCCTTCAGTGTACATATGGTTGTAGTCCAGCTACATTCCCCAAGAATGGAATTCCAAGCCAGGAGAGTCAAAGAGTAGCAAGACTTTATTCAGCAGCTTCTTATGTGATCAGCTAAGAGTTCAGTTTATATATTGTATAACTGTATAGTCATCATAAACCACTATCTTTGGGATTACACCATTGTCCTTCTTCCCATATATCTCTTATGTCACAGCCGTGTACTCTGTATCAGGCTCTGAGTACTGGGCAGGATGTTTCAAACCTCCCTAAAACTCCCTGGAATCTCAAGGCTTCTCTTCCCTTGAAAACCCTATCAGTTGGCAACAAGTCAGAAGGTCATGGAGCTCCTGTCCTGGAACAGAGCTATCTCACAGAATGTCTGATTTACCTTCACAGTGTTACTGCAGAGTCAGCATGCTCCAGGTCTCATGCCTCCAGGGGAACTGCATGTATACCCCCAACACTTGCTCACATATAAATTGAGTGCAATTGTTCAGTAATTTGAACATTGCTTGGCATTGTCCTTCTTTGGGATTGGGACATAAACAAATTTTTTCCAATTCAGTCATGTTTTCCCAATTTGCTGGCATATTGAACGCAGCACTTTAACAGCATCATCTTTAAGCTTGGCTAAATAGCTCAGCTGGAATTCCATCACTTTCACTAACCTTATTGTTAGAAGTGCTTCCTAAGGCCCATTATCACTTCAGTCTCCAGGATGTCTAGCTCTAGACCAATAACCATACCATCATAGTTATTGGTGATGTTAAGATCTTTCTTGTATAGTTCTTTTGTGCATTTTTGCCACATCGTCTTAATTTCTTCTACTTCTGTTAAATATCTACCATTTTTTGCATTTTGTCATATCCACTTTTTGCATGAAATGTTCCCTTGATAGCTATAAGTTTCTTGTCTTTCTCATTCTATTGTTTTCTTCTATTTCTTTGTATTGCTCATTCAAGAATGCTTTATCTCTTCTTGCTATTCTCAGGAATTCTGTATTCATTTATGTGTATCTTTCCCATTTTCCTTTACCTTTTACTTTCCTTCTTTATTCAGCTATTTGTAAAGCTTCATGAGTCATTTTGCTTTCTTGCTCCTCTTTTTCTTTGGAATGCATTTTGTTGTTGCCTTCTATACAATATTGCAAACCTCTATCCATAATTCTTCAGGCACTCTACCAAAACTAATCCCTCAAAACTATTCATCACCTCTACTTTATATTCATAAGGGATGTTATTTAGGTCATAACTATATATTCTTTCCTATTTTCTTCAATTTAACTGAATTTTGCAATAAGAAGTTCATGATCTGAGCCAAAGTTAGCACTAGGTCTTGTTTTAGCTGACTGTATAGAACTTTTATTTACTTTTTTAAAAAAATGCTTAAAATGTAAGTGTGAAGGAATAATTTTCAGGGACATAGACTGCTGAGGAGAATTTGAGAACCAATAAGTTCATTTTAAGTATTTAGAGATTAAAACTCACAAAGTTGATAAGTCAAGTAAGTTTTTCTGAGACTATGGGATAATTTTACAATCCCTGTTGGTTTTATAACTAGACAATAATAAATACATGTAACCAAAATGTGAGTTACTGGGTATCAAAAGGTTCTGTTTTGAACACCTAAGAGTAGAGAAGAACCTACCAGGAATTAAGAAACTGACAAAAGGAGAGTTGGAAGACAAACAAGCATCAGCTACCAGTTTTGCTAGATAAAAGCTGCAGCTCATCAGAGCAATGAATTACCTCCTTGTGCCATCTACAATTTGAGAGATGTGAAGCCTCTCAAAGCTACCTGTTGCTCTCTACTGCCCTCTCTGGTTTCAAAGGGGAATACAGGCTTTGTACATCATTGAACTCAATGATGCAGAATCTTGGTGAGTAAAAAGCTGACTGGGTTTGGCACAGTGGATAGATAGAGCACTGGTCTTGGAGACAAGAAGAGTGCATTTAAATCATGCCACAGATTCTTCCTAGCTGTGTAGCCCTGGACAAGTCACTTAAACTTTCTTTGCTTCTCCTTTTTCATCTACAAAGTGGGGATAATAATAACACCTACCTCCCAATGTTGTTGTGGGGATCAAATGGAATAGCATCTGTAGAGTTCTTTCTTAACCTAGAAGTACTACAAAATGTAAGTTACTGTTGTGGTTGTTGTGCTTCTTGTTGCCCAGGATGATAGACAGGCCAGGCAAGATTTGAAGATCTCTAGCTTAAAGAGAATAGCTAGCCCATACAAAAGAACACTTTCTCAGCATCCTTTTAAGGGTGATTTAGAGAGAAAATAACTCATCAGTGCTTCATCAATTTGGACGTAGAAAGGAATTTTCCTGCCAGAGATCAATGAGGACCAGGAAGAGAGCAGTTAGCAGAGAAAAAACTTTGTATTCCTGAATGGGCCAATGACATCAAGGCCTCCAGTTTAGAGTTGTGCTTTAGCCCAAACACAAGGATTTTCTTCATTCATGTTCCTCCCTGCCAAGTTTCTGCACCAAATACTGAGAACATTGAAATGAGGGTACAAACCAGATTCTGATTGTGATATATTGATTATTATTGCTTTTGCCTTATTGTTATGTTTTAAGAGCTAATGATGTCTAGAAATACCATATAAAAGAAATGAAGCATCATTTTCTAGGAAGAGCCTAGAGAGAAGAAAAGAGGCCTAGCAGATAGGCAGTTCAGTGGATAAAGTGTTGAACTGGGAATCAGGACTGTGGAGGAGAGAACTGAGTCAAATCCTGACTCAGATACAGTGAAGTTAGGCAAGTCATTTAATCACTCAGACTCAGTTTCCCTAACAGTGTTATGCAGATCATATGAGATGGTATATGTAAAATGCTTTGTAAACTTTAAAGTGCTCTCTAAATATTAGTTATTATTTTTAATCATTTTTAGTATAACGGCCAATTGAAATGTCTTCTTGGGAACATTTGCTAGATGTCAAAAAATTAATTAAGCAGTGTCTTATGATTAAGCTTAAAGTTTAATTTCAGTGAAATATATCTCAGTTGTTAATAATTGAACATATAGTTGCTGAGTGCCAACTATAATCAAAGCATTGTGTCAGGTACTGTGAGAAATGTAAAGTGACAAGATCCTGTCCCCAGTGAGGATGTAATCTAGTTATGGAAATGAGATAATATGTCAGCAATGGCCACCAAAAACATGGTACCAAGTAAGACTTTGTGATCCCGTTAGTGGCATGCTATTATGGTGAGAAGTGAGGAGATCTAAGGAGGAGGAAGAGTGGTGACTCTTGCAGTTACTGGACTGGCTTTTTCTGTGGAGCATTTGAGCAGATTTTTTTCTAATTCATGGAGAATGATGCAGACCCTGGTAAGCCGCTGGGGCAGAGTTAGGGCACACCTACAGAGTTGGGACCCCTAGCAATACCCTCTACCAGTTGCGGATGCTGCATTTGGATGCTGAATTGAAATTTTCTCTCCCCCAGATGTCTACATGTGGTAGTTATGCTTCATATCTCCCTGCTGGTCAAGGGGAAGGAGGCAGGTGTGAGAATCTGTATGATTATGACAGTGATGATACTGTCTTTCTGAAACAGGAGCCCTCTGCATTAGCCTTAGGACATATTTAAGCCCTGTTAAGATGTAACACAATACCTGCTTAAAAACCATTAAATCGATGCAAGGCAGCATCAGATTAACTGCCAAAATGGGTGGAAAAAGCAATGATGGAAGACCCAAGAAGTAATTTTGGAGTTTGTATAATAATTCCATAGTAGTCACCATGTAATGTATTTGTGTAGGCAAGGGTTGGAATCAAAAGAAATAATTAATTCGGGGGGGGGGGGGGGAGAAGATTTAATGATGTCATCATTGTGGGCGACTGGTTTTGTGTGAATGATTATCAGACAAAGTAGTTAGTAGGGAGAATGTATAAGCCTATAACAGGGTTCCCTCTAGAACCCTGAGAGAGTTTAGTATGTATCATTGGTCCTTCTCAAGGGGAGGAAGGAATTCAGGATTCATATAGCCTTATTCTGCCAGTCACTGAATTAAGTGCCTTTACAAATATCTTTTCATTGATCCTCATAATGAAGAGATATAGATATTATTATTATTATCCTCATTGTACTGTTGAGAAAATTAAAGCAAATTGCGATTAACTGAGTTGTCCAGCATCACACAGCTAGTAAATGTCTAAGGACTGATTTGAACTCAGGTCTTCCCAACTGCAGGTCTGATGCTTTATGTACTATGCTGCTAACTGCCTCAGCTAACACTGAGAGAGTCTAGGACATGATGATGCTCCTTCTCAGGGAACCTAGACCTACTGTTGTTAAAGTCATGTTAAGAGTTAGCAAGACATAAGAGAGAAAGATTGACAAAACATGGAAGGCTAGGGAAGAACATGACAGAGTTTGTATTGATTGCAAATACAAAATATAAAATACAAGTTTAATATACCCTTCCCAAATTTCTTTGAATATTTCTTATTTTGGGCAAAGTTTTTAAAAGATAAGTGTATTTAATAGATTTGGTGATGAAACCTATATGATTTAAAATGGGCTCTGCCCCCCAAAAAGATATATGACATAATATATGTTCTCAAAAGGCTTACAATCTAGTTGTAGAAAGAAACGATAAAAGAGAGAGGCATACCCTAGACCAGGGGATGAGAGTCTGCCCTAGACAATGAGTGCTATAGACCATGAGAGGCATAAGTAGCAAGAACACCAGGTTTGGCGTAAGAAGCATTACACCTATTGAATTGCAACTAACCAGCAACATGGCCAAAGACGCCACAGCCACTGGGTAAGAGGTAGATGACTAGAGTCCAGATTTATTGTTTACCACCATTGTAACCATAAAGATAGCCATGACTGGTGGGTCCCACGATGCCAGCTAGATCCAAGAAATAATACCAATTGAGGTAGAAGTCAAACCACATGTGGAAACAGAAACCCACCCTCACCCCCACTGAGGACCTTTCAAAAAAACAAGTCAAAACTTAGAATTTCTTTCTACTCATATCTTCTCTATGATTTTATATAGATTCTGTCCCTGTTAGTCCTCCATCCTGCCCTATAGAACCCTCATAACTCTGTGCTGACCAGAAGATAGAAAACAGCATTATCATGAAAAAAATGGTTATAATCAGAGTCAAAAGAACTGGACTGAGAACTGCAATCAACACTTATCAGCTATGAGACGAAAATTACATCACTGTACTCTTCTGAGATTAAGTTTTTTTTTTAAACAAATGCTTTATTAACTTCTGTTTTACATCATTCATTTCCGCCAGATTTTGAGTTACAATCATTTTCCCCCCATTATTCCCCTACCCAACCTCCCAGAATAGTAATCCCACAAGATATCGCTTCCTCCAATCTGCTCTCTCCCATACCTTCTCCCATACCCACATCAACTTTTCCATTAGAGGAAGGTGAATCTTTGTGTCCCAATGCCTGCACATCTTATCTCCCTATTACAAGCGAAAGAGTATTACTAATAATATTTATATATATTTGAAACATTTAATGTTATGACCTCAAATTTCAGATCCATTTCCTTCCTCCCTTGTCACCCATTCCTTCTTGGGAGATAAGCACTTCAGTATATGTTGTACATGTCTAGCTATGCAAAACATTATCATAGTAGATATATTGTACAAGGCTGCTTATAATTCCCCCCCACTCATCCCACCCCCACCTGGTCCATTCCCTACATGATCCTGTCCCTCTTCTATAGTGGGTACTTCCAACCTCCCCTCCCCCCAAGGATGCCCTCCCATCCATCATCCCTCCTCTCATCCCCCTTCCCCTATCCTGCTGCAGGTTGAGATATCCCATTTAGTATGTATGTCATTTTCTCCCTGAACCAAATTCAATGGGAATGTGGTTTTGTCTTTTTAGCCTTGCTTATTCTCCCCCTCCTTTGCAACCACTTCCCCTTGCTTCTTCTACATGGGATAGTTTACCCTACCCTGTCTCTCCCCATCTCCTCTTGCCACTTTCCTCTCACCTCATAATTTCACCCCTTGAGTATCCTCCCTTCCCAACAAATTCAACCTATGCCCTCTATCCATATATAACTGTAACCATATACACACACATTCACATATGTATTCGTATGACCACACCCCCTTCTTCCATTATTTTCATAGTAGGAAAGATATCATCAGTCACAGATATTGCTTTTCCATATAGGAATGTAAATAGTTCAACTTTGATAAGTTCCTTTCGATTTCTTTTCCCTGATTACCTTCTCAGGCATCTCTTACTTCTCGCGTCTGGATGTCAAATTTTCTATTCAACTCTGGTTTTTTCCTCAAGAATGCTTGAAAGTCCTCTATTCCACTGAATGACCATATTTTCCCCTGAAACAAAATACTCAGTTTTGCTGGGTAGGTGACCCTTGGGTTCATTCCCAGTTCTTTTGCCCTCTGGAATATCGTATTCCATGCCCTTCGATCCCTCAGTGTAGAAGTTTCCAGGTCCTGGGCTATTCTGATTGTGTTTCCACAATATTGAAATTGTTTCTTCTTGGCCGCTTGTAGTATTTTCTCCTTGATCTGGGGATTCTGGAACCTGGCTATAATATTTCTGGGAGTTTTCTTTTTGGGATCTTTTTCAGGAGGTGATCTGTGGATTCTTTCAACCTCTATTTTGCCCTCTGGATCTAAAACATCAGGGCAGTTTTCCTTGAGAATTTCTTGAAGGGTGATTTCTAGGTTCTTTCCTTGATCATGGCTTTCAGGTAGTCCAATAATTTTTAAATTGTCTCTCCTGGATCTATTCTCCAGGTCAGTGGTTTTTCCCATGAGATATTTCACATTGCCTTCTAATCTTTCATTTGTTTGGATCTGCTTAACAGCATCTTGATTTCTCATAAAGTCATTAGCTTCCATTTGCTCCAGTCTAACTCTGAAGGAATGAATCTCCTCAGTGAACTTTTGAGATTCTTTTTCCATCTGGCAAATTCGACTTTTTAAGGCATTCTTCTCCTCATTGCCCTTTGGGCCTCCTTTGCCATTTGAGTTAGTCTATTTTTTAAGGTGTTGTTTTCCTCAGTCAGGCTGTTGACCCTCATTTCATACTTTTCCTGCATCCTTCTCATTTCTCTTTCTAATTTTTCCTCCACTTCTCTTATTTGATTTTTAAAGTCCTTCTTAAGGTCCTCTATGGCCTGCAACCCGCTCATGTTTTCCCCTGGGGCTTTTGGATCAGGACTTCTGACCTCACAGTCCTTTTCCCGCTCTATGCCCCCAAAATAGGAGTCTAGGATTGCATTTTTCTGTTTCCTTTGCCTTGGCATGTTGCCACTTAATTGCTTGACTTTTGGGCTTGTTGCCACACTATGGCTTTAAGGCCAGATAGAGGAATTTTCGTCCCGAACGTGTGGGGGGCAACTTCCGTTTCTGGCAAGCTGTAAACCCACCCACAACTTCCACCCTAGATCACAATCCAGATCCAGGGAGGTTAAAGCAAGAGCGATTACCCCCCAAGACTGATCGCTGGATCTCCCCACGATTTGTAGGCTGGGAGCCGGAGCTGCCTCTGAAAACTACAAAATGGCGGTGTCTCTCCTCCAGGCTTCTAGCCCCCAGGGGAGGGAGCCGACGCATTCCCTAATACAGGCCCAAAGTCCATAGGACACTAACCTCTTACTTTGTCCCAGGCATGTCTATGTTGATAATTCTGGAATCGCCACAGCTCCTGGTGTTCTGGGGTTCCTCCAGCCGGCTGCTGGCCCTGCCGCCCTGGGGCTAAAACCTCGGCTCACGCGGACCTGGGCTCGGCTGCTCGGCTCGGCTCCTGCACTCTGCGAGCTGCCGGCTCCCAGACCGCTGCGCTGGTCCTTCCTGCAGGGCTGCTGGGCTGTCCTCAGCGGGAGGTTAGCTTCTCTGTGTCGTTCTGTGGGTGCTGGGGCTCCAGAAGTTGTTCACAGTCCTTTTTCACATAGTTTGTGGGGAATCTGGGGGCAGAGAGGCTTGGAAGAGCTGTTTCTACTCCGCCATCTTGGCTCCGCCCCGAGATTAAGTTTTATTACCAGCAAAATGCAGATAATAACATTTGCACCACCTACCTAAGTCATTCAGTTCATCAATAAGTAGTTTTAAACCACCACTATATGCCAGGCTTTGTGCTAAGCACTGGGAATACAAAAAGAGTTATAGCCTAGCTATAAGGGGAAGACAACATGCTCATAGAAACATATATAAAAGTAGCTATGAGGTGATTTGAAAAGGTGAGCACTGGTCGGTGGGAAATAAGGAAAACATCTTCACGTAGGGAGTAGAACCTGAACTTAACCTTGATGGAAACTACAGCTTCTGAGAGATTGAGAAGGAAGAGGGAAAATTTTCTAGGCATAGAGGTAGACAATGAAACATTATCTTTAAGGAACAATAAAAAGGACAATTTGGCTAGACCATAGTGCTCAAGGAGGGGAGAAATATGTAATGTTGGCGTGTTGTGTGGAAAGTATGCTGTAAACCTTTATGGGCTATAGAAAAATAAGTTATTATTTTAGAGTTGTATATCATCTTAGGATGGGTTTACATTATTAGGAAAAAAACACTCCCTACCAAGTACATATGATTTTTTTTTTGCATTTTATGTATTTTTTAAAATATTCAATCATAGGACTACAGATTTAGAACAAGAAGGGTCCTCCAAGGTCACCCAGTCCAAACTCCTCTTTTTTTATGGATGAGAAAATTGAAGCTTAGAGAAAATGAGGGATTTGGCCAGGGTCACACAGGTGACAGTGGCAGAGTGAGGATTAAAACCAAGGTCATCTGACTTCAACTCCAGTGTGTTTTCCTTTGCTCCAAACTGCCTGCAATTCCTTCAAAGTAATCAGCAAGAGTCTCTTGCTTGATAATAATCAGTCAGTCTTTGGGCTGGGGAATGTTTATAACTTGCAACATGTGTTTGGGCAAAATAAATGTGTTTATGTATGCAGGGATGGTGTCATAATGTGTCTTTGCTAAAACTATTTCACATTTAAATAAAATAGTTCATTGTATGATAAAGTACCAGACCTTCCGTTATTTACATTATCCTTCAGGAGCGGTATTACTTATTAGAATCTTTCCCCATCTAACAGCCTGCCACATTTCCTACAGGACAGTTTATAAAAAGATGGGACAATGGTTATCCTCAACCTTTTGTCACCTTATTATACTCAGGCCTTTACCAGGCAAGGAAGGACCTTAGATGCCATCAAGTCTAACCTCTAACACCAAGTGACTTGCCCATGACCACATCTCAAAAGCATCCCAGGCAGGATTAGAACAAAGAGAGCTGAATAGAGTTCCAGGCTTAGATTTCTGAAGATCAACTGGAAAGATCAATATTAGATACTGACATCCTTTCTCGAGCTGAACTGCCAGGCATTCAAACTCTACTGCAGAAAGTGCAGCTCCAATGGGCTGGCCGCATAGTCTGAATGCAAAATATACATTTACCTAAACTATTTTACCTAGACCATATTATGGAAAGCTCATACAAGGCTGGTGCTCACACAGAGGTGAGAAGAAGCAATGCGAGAACTATCTCAAAGTCTCTTTGAAGAACATTGGAATCTATTGTGAGACATTTGAGATACTGACACAGGACTGCCCAGTTTGGCATGAACACATCAAAGAAGGCTCTATGCTCTACAAACAAAGCAGAATTGCAGTAACTCAAAAGAAACACAAGATGAGCAAATTTAAGATATCTCCACCCCAAATGTTCAGAGGGACTATTTGTGCCCAACCTGTGGTAGAGCCTTCCAAGATCATTTTGTTCTGATCAGCTATAGTGGAACACACTGTTACCTGGACCCCAATATTGTGATGCAATTTTGTTCCTTTACAAGCACAAAAGACAAACAACAACATGTATAGTATAGTATAGAACAGCAGGGATAATATACAAAGAATCACACTTTAAATGACAAATGGGTTTAGCATGAGTCACTTCTCAAAATGTCACCATTCTTTCAGAGATTCCAAAGATATCAGTAAAGTACCTTATCCCACTCTGAGTTCAGGAGAGGTCAATTTTCTTCCTTGCTGATGCTAAAACCTTAGTTTATGCATTGTACTGATACATTTAAGTTCATTAATTCAGAGGCTGCACAATTTCTGACCAGCCCCTAGCTGATTAAGAACAAGATACACCTCCCCAGGGGCGGCTAGGTGGCGCAGTGAGTAGCGCTCTGGCCCTGGAGTCAGAAGGACCTGAGTTCGGATCCAGCCTCAAACACTTAACGCACACACAAACAAAAACCTAGCCGTGTGACCTTGGGCAAGTTACTTAACCCCAACTGCCCTCCAAAAAAAAGCAAAAAAAAAAAAAAGATACACCTCCCCACCCACCCCATCCCCACCCCACCCCCCAGGAAAATTCTGGAATAGAGGCTCTCTGTACATAACCAAAAAATATTTGGCACAGCCTGATTACCTGTTTGATGACTACTGTTGCCATTCGTTTTAGAATTTTCTGTAGGGTAGATTGAAATGAAATAGATGGAAATTACATAGCTTCCATAGTTCAGGTTAGTACTGTATGTGTTGGAAGGACCAAAGCAGACAGGAGGAAAGGGGAGACAGATGAAAAGATTTCTTTTTCCTATGATGATGGGTTAGCCTCAATTTTATTATGCAGGTCAAGACCCTGTTGTGCCCAAACACAAGAAATATGCTTTGTTTGAGGGAAGGCTAGATATGGAGAATATGCCTCGCTTAGTTTTCAAAGAGGGACACTACTTGTGGGTTAAGGTTGGCTCGATGTAAGGATGATGGTTGACTTCCAGAAGGTAAGCCTAGGTGAAAGGGAGACCCTGTGAAGGGCATTGAAGATCAAAGATAGGGAAAGTTATTTCACCAAGGTTTGTCTTCTGGTTAAGGTAATTAATAAGCTAATAATAACTCCCTGATACCTGCAACGCCCAGGAATATGCTGGATCTCCCCAGCAGAATGTAAACTCATGAAAGATAGAGAATCTGTCACTTTTATATTTGTATCTCCAGCACAGGCACATAATACAACAGGTACCAAGTAGTAGGGACAGTTCAGTGGAAGAGTTGATTGAATACTGACCTTGGAGTCAAAGTAACTTCAGTTCAATGTCTCAGACACTAGTTATATGGACCAGGACAAGTCACAACCTCCCTCAGCCTCAGTTTCCTCATTTGCAAAGCAGGTATTATAACAACTCCTCTCACAGGGGAGGTTTTCGTGAAGATCAAATAAAATATACAAATAATATCAAATAATATTCTACTTGATTAATAAATGTTATCTGATTGATAATAATGATACCTATACCCTATTTCAATGAAATGATAGGTCTAATAAAAATGTATTAATATTATTATAGGCCACATTTCTAGAAAACTTTAGAGTATATATAGCATATCCTTTTGGGATTTTCTTGGCAAAGATACTAGAGTGGTTTGTCATTTCCTTCTCCAGCTCATTTTACAGATGAGGAAACTGAGGCAAACAGGGGTTAAGTGATTTGACCCTGTGAAGTAGCCAATTCAAGTCTCACTTTCAAACAGCCTCTTCCACTAGGTAGGTGATACAATGAAGTGTTGAATACCAAGTCAGAAAAATCTGAGTTCAAATACAGCCTCAGAATCTTACCTCAATTCCCCAGATACCAATAGTACCTCTATTTCACAGTTATTATGAGGATTAAATAAGAAAATATCTATAAAGCACTTAAAACAGTCCTCAGGACCTGTCTGTTCTTGCTATTTAGGTGTTTCAGGTGTGTCCAACTCCTCCTGACCACATTTGAGGTTTTCTTGGCAAACATACTGGAGTAGTGTGTAATTTCTTTCTCCAGTTCATTTTACAGATGAGGAAACTGAGGCAAATAGAGTTAAGTGTTTTGCCTAGGGTTGTGACTCAGAAAGATGAGTCTTCCTAATTCCAGACTGGGACTCTATCCACTTTGCTACCTAGCTGTACATAGTAAGTGCTTAATAAATGTTTACTCTCTTTCCCTATCCCTCCTTTCCTTAAGCAGAGCAGTATAACCCAAGACAATATTTCACTATATTTGGCCCCAGGAAGTGGCAAATTATTCTATAAACTGAACAACATTTGTTTTAAAAAATAATAATAAAACATATTCACTGAGAATAAAAAATGGAGGACTTTTCCCCCCAGCGGAAGCATTCTTGCACAGGACACATAAACATGAATGCAAGTTCTCAAAGAAAAAATCTCAGCTGCCTCCAGCCACTGAGTTTATTTGACCCTGTCTGCTTCCTAGAATATTAGCTTAAAGGTTAGAATTAAAGTATATTAAATTCTCACCCAAAAATTTCCAAAGAAGCAATCTTATTCCTCCACTTTTCCATTTGACTACCATGATTTACTTTTGTTTTATCTGAACTGTTGGGCTTTTAAGTTTTATTGATGAATTTTTTTACATTATAAACATTTATGGATCAGTCCCACTGTTGAGGGATCTTTTGTAACAAAGTAAAATAGCTAAGTCAAACTAATAATACAATTAACTTATCTGAAAATGCATGCAACATTTACATCTGTAGCACACTGTGTAGCACACATATTTTTTAAAAAAAATATAATAGAAGCCTATTTTCTCTTCCCTCCTACCTCAATGGGGATAAAAGAAAAGGGAGTGGGGTAGGGAGGACATACACATATATGTAGTCAGGCAAAACAAACTCCCTCAATGGCAGGCTGGACATATATAAATACTCTCCTTCCATACCCTAACTCTATCACCTTTTCTTCACATATTAACATGTTTCATCATCAGTCTTTTGTAATCATGAGTGGTCACTGCATTTATTATAGTTCTTACCACTTTTAAATTTATTTTTTACAGTGTTATTATTATATTAATTGTTCTCCTGGCTCTGATCATTTCTTCATTGGTTTATAAAAGTCCTCAAAATTGTTCATTTTTATAACATTGATCTTATAGTTTACATTGTGTTCCTGCTTCTGTTCCTTTTCACTGTATTACAGAAAGGAAGAGAAGCCATTTGTATCCTAGGACCGAGAATCTGAAAGATTAAGGTAGGCATTAAGTATAATGGGCATCAAGATTCATGTACCTGCCCTCAGGGTTGAATCAAGCCTTGAACACAGCTGTTCTCTGAGTTGCTGTGCTTCAAGGAGGCCTCAATATCAGGCCTCTGCTATTTCCACTTATCTTCCGAGTGGGTGACCATTTCTGCTTTCTCTGTGCCCTAACATACAAAGCTAAAATTCAGTAAGTTGTATTAATCCTCTTTTTTTCTTTATCAGTTGTGACTCTTGGTACATAGCTGTCTTCTCAGTTCTGCAGTTCCTAAAACAGAAGTAGCTATTCTTTTGGTTGAGTGCTGAGACAACCAGGCTCAGGAATCACAGAATAATTTTGGATCTCCCCAGGAAAATTTTCCAACAATATGATCTAGAATCTTCCCCTAATGATGATAAGCAATTATTTCCAATTATTTCCATTATTTCTAATGTGGAAAAAGTAAAAGGAGATGACTTTAGGTAAATATTTTCACTGTGCCTCAGTTTTTTCATCTGTAAAATGGGGGAGGTAATTAGGAGGCATCTGTAAGTTCCTCCAGTTCTTAACCTATGATACTATCAACAAGATGGCCTCTAAAGTCTCTTTCAGCTCTAAATCTATGGTCCTGTGACCCCATAAACTTATAATTTATCCAGACTTCTCCTCCTCTAACACCACAAGCACATATTCTGAATTTTAAGAAAAACAGAGTTTCATTGTGACTTCATCCTCAGGTCTATGTCTTGAGAAGGGGAAATCGCATACATATCTCTCTACATTGGTCTTTTCAATTTACAAGAATAGTATTTACAACTGAAAGAATAGCAGGAAATGTCTAATAGGACTTAGCACTTGGTCTCTAGGAAACCAGAAATACCACTGGTAATCACTCAGGGTGAGATTTCAGAGCACCTCAATTCCACTTATTAAACTGTCTAAGCAAGTATTAGAAAGTGTTTACTTTCCTAGTCATGGTTTATTAGGAATAGATTAAATTAAAACATTATAGAAGCAGGAGATTAAGAGCCATTTACTTAAAGGCAGATATTTGTCAACTGTTGATGAAAAAGACCTACCCCCACCCCACCCCACAAAGGAGGTAACATTTTTTTCCGAAGAGAATTTTGCAGAAAGAGCAAATAATGCTTCACTTGGGATTCCACTTGGGAAATGAATCTCCTCTCAAAAATCACCCATAATTCCTCCAGAAGGGGAAGGGGAGGTGGGGATTGATTCCAATAAACTGTAGCTTAAACTTTACATTTTATGGTCACAAATTCAAGAGAACTATTCATAATCTATGGTTACCTGGATCAGACAAGGTTTGACATACTGATGAGAAGAGAATTGCCCCCTTTCTCCAAGGCTGATTTTGCCCTAGTCTGGCAAACTCTTAGGAGAGACAATGTGGTACAGTAAAATGAATATTGGGCTGGGAGAAAGAAGGCCTGGGTTCTAGTCACACATCTGCCCCCTAAATTGTGTGACCCTGAGTCAATCACATGACTTCTCCAGGTCTCCAGGTTCTCTCACCTATGATATTAGAAGGCTCCAAGGTCCCTTATAACTCATAAAGTTTAGGTCACCATGAAACTTGCATCCCATGCACTTTGTAAACAACCTCTGCATAAATATGCAATCAAAATAAGGTGAACAAATAATGTGTGTGACACCATTTTCTGTGGGTTTGCTGCATATTATTTTTTAATTAAATTTCATTTTTTTAATCAAGAGAAGTTCACTTTTTTTCATTCTCACTTCCTACACAATGAAGCCTGCTACAATGCTTCAGGTCTTCACTGTTCTTTGGAAATGTTCTGTTAAACCAATTAGCCACTTGCCTGAATAACAGGAATGAGCCTCTCATAAAGGAAAACAACTATTCGATTTATCATTGAATCCCAAATCTCTTCATATAAACCACATGTTTCTTGTACTGATGGTGGGATCCCTGAGAAAGAACTGAAATCCCAAGAGAAAACTTTCAAAGTAACAGGTGTTTGGCATTCCTTAGACTCATGGATATATTGCTGCAAATTCAAATTCATCTTCATTTTTTAAAAACGTCCTAAGAAAATTTAGAGTGTCCGGTGTTAATTTAATGACTATGGCCCTCCTCAGTTATGAGGCAGGAATAAATATTAGAACTAGAGGAAGATAACTAGAATTTCTGTTTCTGCCAGGTATTATGGGTAAATCCTTGAATCTTGCTGGATTTGGGCTTCTTCATCTATAAAATGAAATTGTTGGATTATATAGCCTCTGAGATCCCTTTTAGTTCCAAAACTGAGTCACCTAATTTTTGAGGCTCCATCAGGTAAATGGAATGGATTTTTCTTTTTTCCTCCCTTCTCACATTTATAAAACCAACTTAAATTATTACATCTTCAAATACTCATCTGACCTGTGCGTGTGAGAGTGACTCTACATTATCTTCCTTACTTTTAAAGTGTTTCTATTACTTTTAAAGTAATTTCCCTAGTCTATTTCCCTGACATCTTATCTCTCTTCCTCTCCCTCTTTCACATGTTCTTCTTAAGCATCAGAGGTTTCTTTATCTATTCTTTCAATCTCACTGTCATTGAAGTGAGAGCCTTCTCATTGCCATGATTGAAGACTTCAATCTCAGGTTCCTTTCATGTACTCTTTGTTCTTTGGTTTAAATAATACACTTGAAGTATAATTTTTACAAAGTGCAATGAAATTTTTTAAAAGTCTTCATTTTATTAAATAAGGCTACCTTGTTTGATTTCACACTATTTAACCACAAATTCCTGATATTTTTCTAAAGAAAAGAAGACTAGTCTTTAACTGAAAGCTTGGCAGTACAAAAACAGCAGCATTAGTTGAAAGCAGACATTAAAATAACAGCCTTGATCAGTAAGACACAGTCCCAAGAACATTTTACACATCCTGGCTCATGTAGGCTCAATAATTATAAAAAGAATGCACTTTGTTTTTTGAAAGTTCATCTTGAACAAATCCATTGTTGGGTTTTTCTTTTCTAAAATGCCATTAGTAATTTTTAATAAGGTACTCCCTGTCCAAAAATACTTTGCAACGAACTCATTATTTGTAGAATATTGTTTTGCTACTCAGAACATGATCTCGTGGAAATAAGTGGCTTACCTTGTTCTTGAACAGAAAGTCCTAACATACCCAAAAGTAAGATCCAGCAGTGGAAAACATTTCATGAAACCCCTTTTTGGTGGGGAAGCACCACTTAATCATAATGGAGCCAACTCTGACTTGTGCTAAGGAGCCAAAATGTCTTCTGTACTTTGTGTAGCTTAATGTGATTCACAATGAACTTGAAGATCCCTCCCAATTAAAAACTCCTTTCATATGCTGCTAAGAATTGGATAATTTTACAAGTAGAAGAGCAGATCCTTGAGGGCTACGTATTTATATATACCAAACTGGCAGGAAGGAAAATCAAATCAAGTGCCCTACTTGTCCTTTGAAAAATAATACTTAATAACACAATTTGAGTAAGTCTCTCCTAGCTCCCCATCTTAATCTATTGCTGTTGTATAAAACAAAGACAATAAATTGTTGCCAGATCCCTTTTGGTAGTTTTTTCAGTCATGTCTGACTCTTTTTGACCCCATTTGGAGTTTTTGGCAAAGATACTGGAGTAGTTTTTACCATTTCCTTTTCCAGATCGTTTTATAGATGAGGAAACTGAGGAAAACAAGGTGAAGTGACTTGCCCAGAGTCACACAACCATTAAGTGTCTGAGGTCAAATTTGACCTTGGTCAGAGATTCTTTCTGATTCCAAGCAAAGTGGTCTGGGCACTATGGCACTAGTGGCTAGACTTGGAATAATGTTATTCATCATAATAGTAACTGATGTGTAAACAGGACTTTAAAGTTAGCAGATAGCTATACATTCATGTTCTTACTTGAGCTTCACAACAACCCTCTAAAGAAGGTTCTATAGATATTATTATTCCTATTTTAGAGAGGAAGAAACAGAAATCCAACATGAATAAATAACATCACAGGATCACACAGTTATCTCGGTGTCAGAGGCAGAATGTGGGTCCCAAGCCTTCTCAGCTCCAAATGCAGATACTGTCTGCCATATACCACGACATCTCAAAGGGCTTTGTATTTATTTTCTATTTTCATAGGATCATAGATTTAGAGTTGGAAGGGAGCTTACAGATAATCCAATCCATTTTACCACTAAGCTAATGACTCTGGTGACAGCTAGGTGGTACCATAGTGCATAGAATGCCAGACCTGGAGTCAGGAAGACTCATCTTCCTGAGATCAAATGCCAGCTCAGAACACTTATTGACTGTGTGGCTCTGGGCAAGTCACTTAAACTTTTCTGCCTCAGTTTCCTTATCTGGAAAATAAGCTGGAGAAGGAAATGGCAAGCCATTACAGTATCTTTGACAGGAAAACCCCAAAAGTAGTCATGAAGACTTGGACACAAATGAAATGACTACAATAACACTGGAGGTGAAAAAGATAAAATGATTTATCCCAGAGCACACAGGAAGGAAGTGTCAAGGCCAGGAATGCAACCTAGGTCTCCTGACTTCAAATCCAGTACTTTTTTCCCCCACCATACCCTGATATCACTGTTGTTGTTGTTGTTATTACTGCTATAGTTGTTGTTGTTCAGTCATTTATAACCCTATTTGGGGTTTTCTTGGCAAAGATACTTAAGTGGTTTGCTATTTCCTTCTCCAGCTCATTTTACAGATGAGGAAACTGAGGCAAACAGGGTTAAGTGCCTTGCCCAGGGTCGCACAGCTGAGCAAGTGTCTGAGGCTGCATTTGAATTCAGAACTTCCTGACTCCAGGCCCAGTATGATATCCACTGCACCACCTAGCTGCCCCATCACTGTAAGTCCAATCTTTTAACAATCCATCCCACCTGCAACACTAGCTTTATTTCATTTTGTTAAAATATCCCAAGTTCTTTATGTAAGCCCTTATCAGCAAGGGGGCTGATGGGAAGTACATTTTTTCCTAGCTAGAAAGAGGAACTAAAAAATTATGGGAGACAGAAGCTTCACAGAACAGGGAAAGCCACGGGGAACCTTTGCTTCCCCCCAGAGAGGAGAGACAAGGAAGACTCAGACCAGTTGTGGCCTAATGGCAAGGAACTTTATCTGACTCACTGACCCACGTGAGGTCTGCCTGAACAAAATTTACTGATTGCTTAGATGTGACTGCATGCCTTGTGAAGTTATCACCTTTCCACCTCTGGCTCATCATTGCCTGGCTATCATCACTACCTTTGGGCATGTTCTGCTCTACTTAAATTTTGTTTATTTACAGTCTCCACTTTTATGAGGTGTATTGTCTCCCATTAAAAAGAAATTAATTTGGTTGCATTCTGAGTGTTTAATATACTGGAGCTGACCACACAAAGAAGGAAAGGTCAAAAGGGAACCTGAGACCGTTTGTCTCAGATTTAACTGTGAACCTGAATTAAGCTCCCTTCCTGACTGAACAAGGAAAGATACCATTTATCCAATGGCCACTGGATTATTTCAGGATTGGAGATAGTCCATAGTATTTATTATCATCCAGTTAGTATTCAGTGTAACCGAAAAACAAACAACAAAAAGAGTTAAATCAACTACAGCTATGCTTCTTTATTAATTTAATTGGAAATCACTTTTGAAAGTGCCAGCAATGATACTTGTTGTTTAGTCATTTTTCAGTCTTTTTCAACTCTTCATGATGGCCATTTGAGGTTTTCTTGGTAAACATACTGGAACAGTTTGCCATTTTCTTCTCCAGCTCATTTTCCAGATGAGGAAACTGAGGCAAACATTGTTAAGTGACTTGCCCAGGGACACACAGCTAGTAAGTGTCTGAGGCCAGACTTGAACTCAGGATGATGAGTCTTGATATCTGAAGACACAGAGCTCTACCTGCCACACCACCTAGCTGTCCTGTCCCATATACTACTACCCCTTGCAAATGCTGAGTTGTGTATTCAGTGTTCCACAGATCATTGTGTTCAACAAACCATCAATATCAGTTTCCTTCTAAATCAGAAGTCCTGTACTCAGTACCTGCCATTGACTCTGGACTCAGTAGCCATTTCCTTTCATCATCAGCCCCAAAAGACTTTTAAGTTACATTTGGGAAAATGAGAGCTTGTCAGAAAAACCCATGCTATGTTAAGGCAGCCTTTGCACACCTAGCCATCTCCCCTGTGCTTCCTGACAGTCATTCATGCAATTTACCTTACCTGCCAAAGAAAATCAGACAGACCTCAGGAAATAGACCTGTTTTCCACCATTAAATTTGGTAAAAGTAGAATTGGTCAGGTCATAAGTTTCCTAAATACTCTCTGAGGTTTCTAAAGTGTGATACATCCTGGATCTTCCTGTCACCTTCACAACTCGCTAGACAACTCAAAGTATAGTAGTATTGAATATACTCCTTCCACCAGCAGGCTTGATAAGGTCACATGTTGGAAGCTGGGAACTCTTTGAACCCTTTTCAAACAGGTCAAATTTTAAGGCCCAGACCAGACTGGACTATTGGCATGATTCCTCTGTATTATTGGATTACAAAGCCATTCCCTAATGCCTACTTCACCAGCATAATGTACTTCAATACTTTTTTTTCACCAGTAGAAGGCAATTCCCTTCAGTTAGTTTCAAAACAAATTCAATAAAACATCCCAGTGAGATACAAACTTCATCTTCAATTTGTGTCTATCACAATCAAAGTGACAGAAAGTCCATACAAATTTGAAGTACAGGAACCCAATGGACAGATTTATCACAATTTATTGTTCTCTCTCTTCTCTGTTTCCATCTTCCTTCCTTCATTTCCTAATCTTCTCCCACCATTGATTTCTTATAGATCAATTTTTCTGGCATATTATTTCCCATTATGGGGAGGGTTTTTGGAAAAGAAATTACAAAGTTCTGATGCAACTGATTTGTAACCATATGAAAAAAGAATCTCACTCTGGCATTAGTAGTTTCAGTACAAAATTTAATTTAGGGCTTCCATTTACTTCAATATATTTTTTTAAAGATCCATCCTTTTACTGATGTGGTTACCTCCTTCACACACACACACACACACACACACACACTGCTATTCTTCCACAAAACAGTAGATCATTTTGCCCCAAAGTGTTCATTGCTTGGTCATCAACCTTAAGATGCGTCTATCTGCACTTCTTGAGACTGTCATTGTTCTGAGTCTATTAGAGCTTAGGACTCATTTATATACCCTACAAGAAAAACCATCTCTATGCCATGAGGAGGTATCAAATAAAGTTAATAATCTCAAAATCTCAGAATCTAACAGCTGGAAGGACTTTAGTGACCATTCTAGTCCAATCAACACATGAAAGAAGCCCCATTGTTACATGCCCAGCAAACGATTGTCTAGCCTCTGTTTGAAGACATCTGGAGTGAGGGCACTTACCCCATCTCAAGGTGGTCCATCACACTTTTGGACCTCTCTGATTGTCAACTGACATCAAGTCTAAACTGGCTTATTTTCAACTTTAAACCTTTGCTCCAGTCCTGCCATATGGAGCCATGGTAGGCTTTCAGATATTGGAAGACAGCTTTCAAAACCCCTACACCTCCCCAAGTCAGTATTCATTGGAATTAACAAAAATCAGTGAGAGACATAGTGGATAGAGAACCAGTCTCAGAGTAACAAAGCCCTGACTCTGGTCTTGCCTTTGACACACACTATTCGTGTGATCCCAGAAAAATCACTCAACCTCTTCTGTGTTCTAAGATTCTAAGTTGCAAAATGGCTGTCAATCTGCATTGGTTAAGAGTGTTTCCTCTGTGAGCTTCCTCTACTGATGAAATTACAGCTCTAGAGCAATTTTTTGTCTAAACCTTCATGTAGTAATAGGAATAAATTGCTCTTATTTCATAATTTGTTCTGTATTTGTGCTCTCAATTTTATATCATTGTCCAGACTTGGTTTTCCTGAGTTGTTGATTCAGAAAACAATGAGAGAAAAAAATATACCACTTTATTTCCAAGGTTAAGTATCTCTGAGTTCAAATGATTATAAAATTACATGACACAAATATTTTATAAAGCATACTCACCCCATTTTAAAATAGCTTATTTCACATTTTCTAAATGTAAAGCTATCGATCTCATATAAAGATATCAATCAATTTATAACTAAACCATCAATAAATCCATGAAAGCTTTTAAATCATATTTGGGAGAAAAAGCTATATAACCAATTTCCACAAGAAATTGCCTTTCTTCAGGCCAGGCTAACCCAGGCTGCCAACATGTTGGCACACAAAGCACTGTTAGCCATTCGATTTCCACTTATATGACATTTCCACTGTGCAAAGTTGATTTGAAATAACACAAAGAAAGCAGATATAAGGTTTTCAGGCTTCAAAGAGAAAAAGTTAGATGATGTAGAGGGTGCAGCATGTGAAAAGGTTTCTATCAGCAGACTCCTGCCAATACTGTAAAGAAAACCAAAGACTCGTGGAGGCTGGAATGGAATTAAGCTTCATCTCTCAGAGCGACTTCCTATACAATGCAAGGCTATTTGTTGAGCCTTCATTGGGTCCCTAAATGCCTCTCTCCCACAGAGTGTGCCCCAGATGACTCTGCTGAATGAATGTATCCAAATGGAAGACAGTTTGCCACTTTTAAAAAGTTCTGACTGGTAAACTAAGTGAAAGTATGTTCAATTTTTGTGTTCATGATGCCAGAAATCTGATCAGAGTGGCATATTTGCAAATGAGGGAAAAATTAATGATAAAAACAGGACGGATGAGTAAAGGAGAAAATGGAGGAGGCAGGTGACTGTGAGAGCAGCTAAGCAGGTATATGCAAAGAGAAGCAATATGGTAAGTGAGGATGAGAATAGAAGTTGGAGAGAAAAGCACCCAAAATGGAAAAGGCAAATGGCAGGCAGAACATTAAGTTTTAAAAACTTTTACACACACACACACACACACACACACACACACACACACACACACACACAACATATATTGCATTTTGGAGGGCAATTAGGGTTAATTGACTTGCCTAAGGTCACACGGCTAGTTTTTGTGTTAAGTGTCTGAGGCTGGATTTGACCTCAGGTACTCCTGACTCCATGGCCAGTGCTCCATTCACTGTGCCACCTAGCCTCTCCTATATATTTTATTTTTACATAACCTTTATTTCCAAATATATCCCCTCCCACATATATTGGTGTGAATTTCTTTTTCCCAGGATAATCTTAATTTAAATAATTAAGATAAGAATTTGTTGTTCTATATGAACTCAGAGTTTAGCCAATTTTGTAATTAGCTAAATAGAACTAAGAAGCAATGTTATATAGTAGATAGAAAGTTGGACTTGAATTCAGGAAGATGTAACTGTAAGTCTCAACTCTGACAGTGTGTGACTTTGAGCCTGTCACTTACATCTTTCAGCCTGTTTCCTCAACAATAGAATGCAAGTGATACCCTTAGCAAGTTTTTTTTAATATTTCATTGCCTTACACAACTCTCCAAGACTTCATTTTTGTATGTAATGGTCCTTAATAATTGTTTGCTGTGTTACCTTTAATCAATTGTAACAGATAAAAAGAAAAGAAAAAAGTAATTTAGCAATACCAACCCTCAATCAAGTTTGATAGTATACATATTTTTCCACATCCATAGATCACCCTCTTCTGGGGAAAAAAAAAGAGGAGATACTTTTTCTTGACTCATCTCTAAGGTTAGTCATTATGATTACAGAATAATCAGTGGGTTGTTTTGGTGGGGGGGAGTGGTATTCTTTCCATTTACATTGTTGCTGACAGTGGGTACATTGTTTTAGACTGGTTCTGCTTATTTCACTTTTTATCAGCTGATATAAGTCTTCATTCACTAAATTATAAACTCCTTGAGGACAGGGACTATCTTTTTGTATCTCCAGCACTTAGCCCAGGACCTGGCATATAATAGGCATTTAATAAATGTTTATCAATTGATTGCTTTCCATGCTTCTCTGAATTCTTCATATTGAACATTTTCTATAGTGCAATGATTATCTTATATTCATGTACTATCATCTGTTTAAACATTCCACAAACGATGGGCATCTACTTTATTTCTGGCAGAAACTTGATTATAGACAGAGAAAGAGAAGAAAAAACATATAACTCTAAATTTTTAAGTGATTTCAGGGGGAGGAGCAATCAGAGGAGCTGAAAATGCTTGTACCTGCACTTGGCAATATGAAATGCTGGCTTTGTTTTATGTTTTCCAGGACTGTCCATCATTCATGTTCATGATGGATTGTCTAATTCAGCATCTTGTACACACAGTTGTTTAATAAATGTTGTTCAACTACTATCAAGGCTTACATTCAGTATCAATTAAAAACTTTTAAAAATCAGAATTTACATTTCCCATTCCCAAAACCTGAATTTCAATCACTTTTGACATCAGATAAAGTGGTCAGTAAAAATACTGATTTAGATCTAGAAGGATCTTCAGAGATCATCTAGTGAATCCTCCCATCTTATAAATGAGGAACCAGAAGTCTAGGGAAATGAAGTGTCTTGTCCAAGGTCACACAGGTCATCAGTGTCAGGGGAGAACAAGATTTGAACCCAAGTCCTAATTGCAGAGCCAGTGTTTATTCACTATACCAGCCTCTCTCCCTGGGTAGTTCTACTTGTCAAGTCATTAGTTTGTGTCTATACTTTTGTTTTCTTGTTCTAAGTATGTTATGAACTATCACTTTTAATGCTTGGCATATGAATGAAAATTAGATAAACTGATTTTAGGAAATAAGCCCACTCATTTTGTCAGAAAGCCATATTAACTATTACAGTTATGGAATGGGGATAGTGGGGAGGGAGAAAACGTTTTTATAAGTTTAAATAAGAGACCCAAGCTCTGGTTCCTAGAAATCAATAAAGTGCAGTCTTCCGGTCACTCAGGAAAATATTTTCAGCATTATAATGAAATATTTACAATATGATTCTGAGCATAGAAAAGCAACACGGACACATGAATTTGTGTGTAACTGGGGCTGCTCTGGGCATGCTCAGTTTGTCTAACATGGAGCCCACTGTGTACTCTACCAAAGGATAGTAGCTTCCTTTGCTTGGCTACTTGGGTGTACAATTCTGGTAAGACTAAACTGTTCCTTCCTTTTGGACGGCACTTTTTTTTAGTAATTCTTACCTGCTGTGCCCAGCATGAACACCATGAACTGAACTGATGAGAGAGGAAGGAAAGTCCTTCCCTTGCTCCCTCTCTTTTAATCTGACTCCAAGAAATGTAGGGTATTTGTTTCTTTTCTATGTTTTTTGTCCTCCTCAGTTTCAGGTGCCAGAAGCAATCCCCATGGGACCCAAGAGTTTTAGCTATGACAACCTTGGAACCAGAATTCCAGGTGGGATTGTAGCCAACCTGGAAGGGAAGCCCAGAGAAGTCAGAGTGCCTGGGATTCAAGCCCCTAAGGGATCTTTGAGCTTGGAAGTGGGACTGTGCGCTATGGGAACCGAGATAAACTATAAACCTAATTCCCCTCCCCTCCCTAGAGGCTAAAGAGTATAAAGAAGAAGGTGGATTATGCATCCTATGAGTTGGGAGAATGTTTGTATATTTGTGATTATGGCTTTTGAAGTTAATATTTCTGGGTAAAAGCTAATCTGCTAGGGACTAATGGAACTGGGATACAGGGTCAATACACACATTTGAGGGAATACCAACAGTGGGCATCAGAGAGCCATGTGCAGAGAGCCTAGACCCTCCCAAATCTCCTTAAAGGTACCAGAGAACCCTGAGGGAGGAGTGAAATGTAACCTACCTGACCTTCAAGTGATGGGAGCCAGGATGGTTTGTGTTCCACAGGGAATATTTAGAACTTGCATAAGCAAAGAGACTAGAAGGGAGATAATTACAGCTTAGATGCCAGCATCTATTACACAGGATGAAGTGGCAGAAAAATTCTATGAAGAACTCAACAAGTTAAGCATGTACCTTGATATTCATTGACATCAATAAAAAAGATAAGCATAGGGCAAGACAACAAATATATATATATTGCCAATTTTTGCAGAGGATTCATGAGAGGCAGCATAATGGCCTTGGAATCAAGATAACCTGGGTTTGAATCCCGCCTTTGACACTTACTAGAGGTGTGACTCTGGGTGAAACATTTGGCCTGAGTCTTAGTTCCTTCATGTGCAAACTAAGATGGATTCTAAAGCCCCTTTGAGCTTTAAATCTGCAATCTCATGATTATAAATTATATAAAATTATAAATAGAAATCAACATCTCAGAAGACTCACCTCTATCTAGTGGAAGAAAATCAGAAACTGCTGGACATGATGAACAGGGAACAAAACCCTGACCTATTCAAATAAACTATGATGCTGAAAAATGGGAAATGGATGAAGGAGAAAAATATTGAACAAACTCTCCAAATTTCCTACAACCATTTAATTGATATGAACAATTACCTAATAAGAAAGTCAAAAGAGCCCAGAAACTAGCCCAGCCAGAAAATATTTTATTTTCTTGTCGAGCATAAGCTGAGGACAACACTAGTTTAGAATATAAACCCATGTGTAAATCATTACAGAGGGCAAATAGTGGAAGATCACAAACAATGTTGTTTAGTAGAACTATGAAAAATAACGGAATGGAAAAATAAGACTACAGAAAACTTACCATGAGATCCAACTAAGCCAGAACATCCAAAATTACAAAAAAAAAAAAAGGCCTGTAGATGAAAAGGGAAGGAGAACAATTCAATTAGATCTAATTCAACCAACAATTATTAAGTGCTTAATATGGACTTAAAGGATTACTACATAGTCCTTGAGATTTATGTGGAACACTGAAATATTATATAACTTGTTCAAGGTATTACCCCCCTTGATAGATGAGGGAACTGAAGCTGAAAGAGGTCATTTGAATGGCCCTGAATCACACATTCATATGTGCCAGGATTGAGACAAATCCACATCTTCATAATTCAGAAACTGACTATAAATCCACTATACCACATTGCCTCTTGGTTCTGTTTAGCTAATTTTTTTAAAATGGTAGAATTCTGAGTAGACTTAGATCAAGAAAATCTTAATTATTCAAATTTTAAAAAAAATCTTAGGGAAAAGAATTCATATCAACATATATAAAGTTTTCAATAGACACCAAACCTCATGTTTTTCCTAAAAACAGTCTAAAATAATTGTTCCTTGCATCTTATTTCCTAGGCCTGGAAGAAATTTTACGATAATCAAATCTAGGCCTTTGTTCTGAGAAAAGACACATGATCTTTTCAAAATATATTTTCCTTTTTTTAAAAAGTATCCAAAGAAAAATATTGCATGACCTCTTCAGGTAACATAGATCAAACAAAATGTATGAAGTTTGTATAGTAGACAATTCATCCTAATGAGTAATCAAAATCCTTCCTGCTCTTCTTTTAGGCCATCCATCTGAAGTATACATGCAAGGCCACCACCACTTTTTTGCTGAAAAATAGTCTACCAATAGAAATGCTTTATACTGTTCATACTCCAGCTAAAATGAATTCTAATTTGGAAACTTCTGAGATATAGGATCATGTTTTAAGAAATGAAAGGGACCTCAGAAATCCTCTATTCCAACCTCCCCGTTTTCTGTCTAAGGAAACCCAGCAACAGAGAGGTTTCCCCAAGGTCCATGGAAAGTAAATTGCAGGAGAGATTTTAACCCAGATCCTTTAACTACTGCAGGCAGGGCTCTTTCCACAAAACCATTGGGCTGGGCAGTTAAAGTTTCTTGGTGTATTTTGGAGATATCTTGAAGGGAAAAGGATCCTTTCATGTACAAATTACAAATCAGATTTTCAGTGCTAGTGAAACACTAGAAAGCTCTCAGTCTAGACAATTCTCTTTCCTGGCATTTCCTTACAAAGAGCTCTGTTGGTTTCCAAACAAACTAAGGACACTCAATGGAAACAATTGGTTTTTATCAGCACTTAAATATTTCACTCAATGCCTCACCCATAAACCTTGAAGGGTTGTTTTCAGGATGATATTAAATCTGGAATCCCACAGCTAGCTTTGAATGCCTCCTTCAAGAATTGTTGACAAAACTCTGAGAATACTTGAAATCAACAAATCCTCATCAACTGTGGTCCCTGGAAGCCAAGCCATTGTCTTAACTGCTGTCATTGCTGGCAAAGCCATTTGTTGACACTCCTGTGTCCTTGCCTGAAATGGTAATACACAGCTAAGATGGTATAACCTCTCCCCAAAAATGGTTTAGAAAATCCTATGAAAAGAGCTGGCCATCTCTACCAGGATTCACTGAAATCTACAATGGTTGTCAATTTACCTGAGATTTTTACGTAACCATAGTACTTTCAAGCTTAAAGATGGTGCCCTAATGTCAATTTTTTTTTCTGGAGGAAACAGTCAATGCCTTCTATCGTGTGAATAACATGGGCCATTTTTTATAACAGTACTAATAGAAGGATGGATTATTCAGCCACATAAGGGAACCTACACCATGCAAGTATTAGGCCCTGGGTTTATAACACAAAAACAAAAAAGGTCCTATCTTCCACCAGCACATCTTCTGCTGTCCTAGAATCACAAAACTTTTAAGTGTTATATAAATGTTTATGCAATGCTTAAAAGTTTATAAGTACTAACTGTATTACCTCAAACACAGAAACTCTAAGGTTGGATCACCTTTCTGCTTATTGCATGTGGATATCATAATAACCTTCTAGACTATTTCCCCAACTCCCAATCATAATAGAGAACTGTGTCTCCAAAGGACAGCTGACCTCTGTTTTCAGGGTTCAATAGGTATCTAATACTATCATTCATAAGTCCTCACCAGTGTAATCTCATTAACATTAATCAGTCAAGCTTCAACTGTTTTTAGAAAAGATTAATTACTAAGTATAGTAAAGAATAATCAAGGGGGGAAAAACCAACTCCCCCCAAAGATCTGAGGCATGCTTTCCCACAAATACACACACATCTATGGGAAGAATGGGTCCAAACTTAAAGGTTTTGTGGTATGGAGGGCACAGGTGTTGTTTAGTCATTTCTCAGTCATGTTAGCTTTATATACATAATAGCATAACTGGTTAAAAAGGGTAAAAAAATCATTCAAGTGAATTAGATTGTCAGTCAGTGGTAAGAATTCTCTTTTTCTTGTTCAGTTTAGTCCTTTAAAATGAATTCAGTTAAATAGAAGTAAAGATGTAGACTTTGTCATGCTGTTTACAAAGGCTAACAGACTGGATCCAGGCTGGAGAAATATTTAGTCTAACAGGTTTTCAGGAAGTTTTTTGATTAGGACATCAAGGTACAGGAAACAAGTAGCGTGCTTAGGAGTCAAAAAGATCTAGGTTCACATTTGTCTTTGACATTCATAAGTGATAGGCTCAACTAGGGTTCACCTAGATGGTTTCCAAGATCCATTCAAACTCTAGATCCATGATCCTATGAAATTATTTATCTCTGAGCCTTAATTTCCTCATCTGTAATATTATCTGTAATTAGGGGACAGAGCCAAGATGGCAGAGTAAACACAGGAACTTGGCTAAGCTCCTGCACCAACCATCCCCAATACCTGTAAAATTTGTCTCTAAACAAATTTTAGAGATACAGAAGCCACAAAGTGACAGAGAGAAACACATCTCCTGTGGAAGGCAGCCTGGCAGGCCAACAGGAAGGGTCTATTGCAGCAGGGCTGAGAGCCAAGTGGAGTCCCACATGAGCTGCCAGGGCCCAGACACAGTGTGGCCCAACCAGTGGCACAGACCAGCTGGAGCAGACTTTAGGAGAGTGAATCACCAGCAGCTGTGGTAGTTTTGAGATTTCTCAACCCATAAATGCCAAAGAGAAAGTAAAAGGTCAATGAGGAACTCTGTTGGAACTGGGTGACTGAAGAGCACAGTCTGACCCCTGCCCCTGGGGCAAGAGAGAGTGGAGGCATAGCAGCTGCAGCTGCTGCCACATGGCTGCCTCCAGAGTTCCTGGCCTGTAGATAATAGGGGGACCAAGCAACCATTCAGAGGGTGATTGCTCTTGCTTTGACAGAAAAAAATATTGAAAAAAACACCTTAAAAAATAGTCTAACTCAAATGGCAAAAGAGGTCCAGAAAGCCAATGAGAAGAAGAGTGCTTTAAAAAGCCAAATTTGCCAGATGGAAAAGGAGTTTCAAAAATTCACTGAAGAGATTAATTCTTTCAAAATTAGACTGGAGAAAATGGAAGCTAATAACTTTATGAGAAATCAAGATACTATAAAACAGATCCAAACAAATGAAAAAATAGAAGGCAATGTGAAATATCTCATTGGAAAAACCACTGACCTGGAAAATACATCTAGGAGAAATAATTTAAAAATTATTGGACTCCTTGAAAGCCAAGATCAAAAAAAGAGCCCAGAAATCATCCTTCAAGAAATTCTCAAGGAAAATTGCCCTGATATTCTAGAACCAGACGGCAAAAGAGAAATTGAAAGAATTCATCCCTCTTGAAAAATATTCCAAAAAGAAAACTCCTAGGAATATCATAGCCAAATTCCAGAGTTCCCAGATCAAGGAGAAAATATTACAAGATGTCAGGAAGAAACAATTTGAGTATTGTGGAAACATAATCAGGAAAACACAAGATCAAGCAGCTTCTACATCAAGGGATCTAAAGGCTTGGAATATGATATTCTAGAAGTCAAAGGACCTAGGATTAAAACCAGCAAAACTGAGTATAATGCTTCAGAGGAAAATATGGTCATTTAATGAAACAGAGGACTTTCAAGTATTCTTTTTTTTTTTTGCTTTTTTGGAGGGCAATTAGGGTTAAGTGACTTGCCCAAGGTCACACGTCTAGTTTTGTGTGTGTGTGTGTGTGTGTGTGTGTGTGTGTGTGTGTGTGTGTGTCTGTGTGTCTGTGTGTTAAGTTTCTGTGGCCGGATTTGAACTCGGGTTCTCCTGACTCCAGGACCTGTTCTCTATTCACTTCGACACCTAGCCACCCCGACTTTCAAGTATCCTTGATGAAAAAACCAGAGCTGGGGGGGAGGGGGCGGAGCCAAAATGGTGGAGTAGAAACAGTACTTCCAAGGTGCTCCCACACACACAACTTCCAAACAATGTAAAAGGTGGACTCTGGACAACTTATGGAGCCCCAAGACCTACAGAATGACACAGAGAAGCTAACCTCCCACTGAGGACAGCCCAGCAGCCCTGCAGGGAACAGCCAGCACAGCACAGCCCAATGCTCTGGTTGCTGAGCCCAGGCCTGCTTGAGCCATGGTTTTAGCCCCAGGGCAACCTGGCCAGCAAGCTGCCTGAGGGACCCCAGAACACCAGCAGCTGTGTCGATTCCAAAATTATCAGCACAGATATGCCTAGGAAAAAGTGAGAGGTTAGTGCCCTATGGACTTTGGGACCAGTATTTGGGGAATGCGTTGGCTTCATCCCCTGGGGGCGAAAAGTGGCTGAGGAAACATGGCACAAAGGCCATTTTGCAGCTTCAGTGGCAGCTTCAGCTCCTGGTCTGCGAAATGTAGGGAGATCCAGCAATCAGTCTGGGGGTTAATCACTCGTGCTTTAACCTGCTTGGATCTGGATTGTGGTCTGGGGGAGATCTAGGGTGGGTGTCCAACTTGCCAGAGTGGGTGGAGGCTTTACAGAGGTCACCCAACTAATACCTCCAGAAAGTTTTGAAGACCCCATCGTTCAGGATGGAAGCTCCCCTGTCTGGTGGCAGAATCGTACTGTGGCAAAAAGCCCAAAAACCAAGTAATTAAGTGGCAACATGCCTAGGCAAAGGAAACAAAATAAGAATAATGCAACATTAGACTCCTATTCTGGAGGCAAAGAGGATCAAAGCATGGAACAGAAGGAAGAATGTGAGGTCAGAACTCCTGCACCAAAAGCCCCAAATGAAAATACAAGCTGGCTACAGGCCATAGAGGACCTTAAGAAGCAGATAAGAGAAGTGGGGGAAAATTGGGAAGAGAAATGAAAAAGATGCAAGAAAAGTATGAAATGACAGTCAACAGCCTGACTGAGGAAAATAACACCTTAAAAAATGGACTAACTCAAATGGCAAAAGAGGCTCAGAAAGGCAATGAGGAGAAGAATGCCTTAAAAAGCCGAATTTGCCAGATGAAAAAAGAATCTCAAAAGCTCACTGAGGAGATTCATTCCTTCAGAATTAGACTGGAGCAAATGGAAGCTAATGACTTTATGAGAAATAAAGATGCTGTTAAGCAGATCCAAACAAATGAAAGATTAGAAGGCAATGTGAAATATCTCATGGGAAAAACCACTGACCTGGAAAATAGATCAGGAGAGACAATTTAAAAATTATTGGACTACCTGAAAGCCATGATCAAAGAAAGAACCTAGAAATCACCCTTCAAGAAATTCTCAAGGAAAACTGCCCCGATGTTTTAGATCCAGAGGGCAAAATAGAGGTTGAAAGAATCCACCAATCACCTCCTGAAAAAGATCCCAAAAAAGAAAACTCACAGGAATATTATAGCCAGGTTCCAGAATCCCCAGATCAAGGAGAAAATACTACAAGCAGCCAGGAAGAAACAATTTCAATATTGTGGAAACACAATCAGAATAGCACAGGACCTGGCAGCTTCTACAATGAGGGATTGAAGGGCATGGAATATGATATTCCAGAGGGCAAAAGAGCTGGGATTGAAGCCAAGAGTCACCTACCCAGCAAAACTGAGTATCTTGTTTCAGGGGAAAATATGGTCATTCAGTGGAATAGAGGACTTTCAAGCATTCTTGAGGAAAACACCAGAGTTGAATAGAAAATTTGACATTCAGACACAAGAAGCAAGAGATGCTTGAGAAGGTAATCAGGGAAAAGAAACCAAAAGGAACTTATCAAAGTTGAACTATTTACATTCCTATATGGAAAAACAATAACTGTGACTGATGAAACCTTCCTCATTATGAAAATAATGGAAGAAGGGTATATGGGCATATGAATACATATGTGAATGTGTGTATATATGTTTACAGGTATACATGGATAGAGGGCACAGGTTGAATTTGTTGGGAAGGGATGATACTTAAGGGGTGAAGTTAAGAGGTGAGAGAGGAAAGTGGCAAGAGGAGATGGGGAGAGACAGGATAGGGTAAACTATCTCATGTAGAAGAGGCAAGGGGAAGTAGTTGCAGGAGAGGGGAAGAACAGGAAGGCAAAAAGGCAAAACCATATTCTCATTGAATTTGGCTCAGGGAGAGAATCACATACATACTAAATGGGATATCTCACCCTGCAGGAGAGTAGGGGTAAGGGGGACAAAAGGGAGGATGATGGAGGGGAGGGCATTTTGGGGAGAGGGGAGGTTGGAAGTACCCACTATAGAATAGGGACAGGATCAAAGTAGGGAATGGACCAGGTAGGGGGTGGATGGGTGGGATCGAAATATAAGCAGTCTTTTACAATATATCAACTATGGTAATGTTTTGCATAGCTATACATGTACAACACATACTGAATTGCTTATCTTCCCAGAAGGAGTGGGTGACAAGGGAGGAAGGGAATGGATCTGAAATTCGAAGTTTAAGAATTAAATATTTCAAATGTATAGAAATACTATTATTAATACTGTTTTGCATGTAATTGGGAGATAAGATGTGCAGGCATTGGGGCACAGAGATTCACCTTGCCCTAATGGAAAAGTTGAAGGGGGTATGCGAGAAGATATGGGAGAGAGCAGACTGGATGAGGGGATATCTTGTGGGACTGCTATTCTGGGGTGGTGGGTAGGGAAAAAATGGGGAAAAAATTGTAACTCAAAATCTGGCAGAAATGAATGATGTAAACCAGAAGTTAATAAAGCATTTGTTAAAATGCAAAAAAGAAAGAAAGAAAAAACCAGAGCTGAACAGAAAGTTTGACTTTCAAGTACAAGAAGCAAGAGAAGCATAAGAAGGTAAACAGGAAACAGAAACCATAAGGAACTTATTAAAGTTGAACTATTTATATTCCTACATGGAAAAATGAAAATTGTAGCTCATTAGACTTTTCTCAGCATGAGGATAGTTGAAGGGAATATATATATATATATATATATATATATATATATATATGTATAAGATGGTATATATGTGTATGAATACATATATGAGTGTATCTATATTGTGTACATGTATACATAGACAGAGCACACAAGATCAGTTGAATAGGAAGGGATGATATCTAAATAATAAAATTAAGAGGTGAAAGAGGAATATATGGGAAAAGGAGAAAGGGAGAGATAGAATAGGGTAAATTATCTCATATGAAAGAGGCAAGAGAAAACTGTTACAGTGGAGGGAAATTGAATTTGGCTTAAGGAGGGAATAATATACACATTCAACTGGGTGTCTTACCATATGGGATAGCAGGGGAGAAGGGAACAAGAGGGGGTATGATAGAAGGGAGTAGGATTGGGGGAGAGGATAGTTAGGAGCAAACACTTTTGAAAAGGGACAAGGTAGAAGTAGAATAAGAGTGGGGCAGGATAGGATGGAGGGAAATATAATTAGTCTTTCACAATATAACTACTGTGGAAATGTTTTGCATAACTACACGTGTATAACCTATATTGAATTCCTTATCCTCCCAGTGGGGGTGGATAAGGAGGGAAGAAGGGAAAGAATCTAGAAATCAAAGTTTTAAAAACAAATGTTAAAAAAAATTGTTTCTTACATGCAACTGGGAAATAAGATTTACAGGCACTGGGGTATAGAAATCCATCTTGCCCTACTAGAAAGTTGTGGGGTGAATGGGGGAGGATATAAGAGATAGATTAGGGGAAGAAGTATTCAATAGGCTTGCTATCTTAGGGTGGGGGTAAGGGAAAGACAGGGAGAAAATTTGTAACTCAAAATCTTATGGAAATAAATGTTGAAAACTAAAAATAAATAAAAGATTAATTTTTTAAAAAAAGATAAATGTAATATGAGGACTATAACATATGCAAGAAACTACTACATGGAGTTGCTATGAGGGTCAAGTGAGATAACAGACATAAACAATATGCATTTTAGTTATTATCATGGTGCTAGATCCCTTAACCAAGAAGAGGCAATGTGGTATAGTGGGTACAGCACAGGGCTATGAGTCAGAAAAATCAAAGTTGAAATCCCACCTCTGACACATACTAGTTGTATGACCCTGAGCAAGTCAATACACCTTTCATTGCCCTCAAGAAACCTTCTATCAATCAATATTTATTAAGTACCTACTGTTTACCAGGTATTGGGTTAAGCAATGGGGATACAAAAAGAGGTAAAAGATAATCCCTGCCCTCAAGGAGCTCACAATCTAATGGTTTCTTCTGAAAATGATCTTCTTCTTCTAATTATTATCATTATCATCATTTATGTAGCATTTTAAGGTTTGCAAAACACTTTACAAACATTATCTCATTTATTCTTACAACCACCCCGGGAGGTAAATGGCATTACCAATCACATTTTACAGAGGAGAAAAGTGAGGTATAGGTATTAAGCAATATGCCTGGGGGTCACCAGGATGATCATTCAGGTCTTCCTGAACCTAGATATATCACTCTAGTATTCAGTGTGCTATCTCACACTACATTGCAGATCAGGTACAGATATCAATTGACAGGGGAAGCTTTGTCCCTAGGGACTTCCTACTCAAAAGTTCTGGTCCAAAACAAACAAACAAAAAAAAAATCCCATTGCTAAACAGAAGTTAGCAAAAGATAAGGATTGGATAAGGATTAATTAATTAAAATAAATTCATTATTTTGTCAATACTTCCCCCAAACAAATGATAAGTATATAGAATAAATTCAGTTATTGCCTATATTTTTCAACTCCAAAATACCATCTTGCAATCTGTCGTTGCTCAGTCATTTCAAGCATGTCCAACT
This sequence comes from Gymnobelideus leadbeateri, assembly GCA_011680675.1. Lineage (NCBI taxonomy): Eukaryota > Metazoa > Chordata > Mammalia > Diprotodontia > Petauridae > Gymnobelideus > Gymnobelideus leadbeateri. The sequence continues at coordinate 350,933 of WOXC01006809.1, read as the reverse complement.
CTTCATAAACCCATTTGGGGTTTTCTTGGCAAAGATACTGGAGTGGTCTGCCATTTCCTTCTGCAGCTCATTTTACAGATGAGGAGACTGAGGCAAACAGGATTAAGTGACTTGCCCAGGACCATACAGCTAGTAAGTGCCTGAGGCTAGATTTGAACTCAGGAAGATGAGTCTTCCTAACTCCAGACCCATCACTCTATGTCACCACCTCCCTGCCCTTGTAATCCTGTATCAGTCATTAAAACTGACTTACTCTAGGAGGAATGAACCAATTCTCTCCATTATCTCCCTGACAGTTTTAAGACCACGATGGGTTCATAAGGAGAAGCTTATAGACTGTGTACTTGCTGTATTCATTGTCTTTCAACATATCACAAAGAGCAGATTATAATGATTTGGAGTCAGAAGAATTGGGTTTGAGGCCTGACTCTTCTATTTACGACCTGTGCAAATGTATAGAAGCTCTTTCCTATCTCTGAGCCTTAAGTTTCCTCATCTGAAAAATGAGAGGGATTAGACTAAATCTGTAATTTTCAAATTGTGGTCTGCAAGGTCAAAACTATTTATTTATGATAATACTAAGACATTATTTGCCTATTAAACTACTCCTCCCTTTTCCAACTACCTATCTGCATAAGGCCAGATTTTCTTCCTATACTCACAGACAACAGATTGTAGCAGACAAAGCAAAAGCAATTATAAGAATCCAGCTGTCTTCTATTAAGCCAGACCTTGAAGATATTTACTATATAGATATATGTGTATATATGCATACATGTATATATGCATATATAAACACATATATGTATATGAAAAACAATGCCACTCTTCTAATTTTTTCTTAGAAACTATAGAGTTTTGTTTTTGTTTTTAATTTTTAAGAAGTTATTTAGGAGTAGCTAGGTGCTACAGTGGGCAGAGCACCAGTCCTGGAGTCAGAAGGACCTAAGTTCAAATCTGACCTCAGACACTTACTAGCTGTGTGACTCTGAGCAAGTCACTTAACCCCAATTGCCTCAAAAAAAAACCCCTTTTATAAAAGTTATTTATGATCACCTCCAATGGATTTATCACTGTTATTTTAAATGAATTAATAAATCCGTATTTTAATTAATGTTTTCATTTCTAATATAGTAAATATTGATAGATATAGCCTATATAAACAAAAGCTCTTTGGGGACCCCAATAATTTTTAAGATTTTAAAGGGACCCTGAGACCAAAATGTCTAAGAACTCCTAGAATGGATACTCTTGAAGGGCCCTTCCTGCCTGAAATACTATGATCCTATGAAAAATGATGTGGTCAGATCCACTCTGCTTCTCTAGAACTATGGGCCTATTTTTTTTTTTCATAGACTGACTTTTGAAAGGACAGTAAGACCCAGAGTAGACAGAGCTTTATTTATGTAACCCTTACAGCACCTCCCAAGGTTTTTTCATTTCTAACCCTTTAACCTTTCAAAGACCACAAGGAACAATTGTTTGCATGCTCTCTAAATATACCAGCTACATTCATTTCTATTAATAGGAAATCAGATAGCCCACCAAGTAGTGGTGTAGTGTATTTCCTTATCTTAGACTATTGTCTGGAGCACTTTGAGAACAGGTTCATGTTCATGGTCTAAGCACCCTATTAATTCTTCCAGTGTGATTCTAGATACAAGTATGGAATCTGATAACCAGCAATTGCGTACTTTTTTTAGTGTTTGAAGGTTTGTGAGGCATTTTATTCATAACACTTTAATGTGAATAGTTATTCAGGCTTGGTTTGGTTTGGTTTGGTTTTTTTGTTTTGTCAAGGAAAGACAGAATCTAGACCTGTGATTTCATTAACATAGAGATCCTTAATTGTGGAAATTCCCTCCAAGGATACAGATCAGAAACTCATCCGTACCTTTTAGTAACAGAGTTGCCTGGGGCATGGGAAAATTAAGTGACTTACCCATGGTCACAGAGTTAGCATGTGTCAGAAGCTGGGGTTCAGTTGTTTTTAGGTGTGTTCGACTCTTCATAACCCTATTTGGGACTTTCTTGGCAGAGATAGATACTGGAATGATTTGCCATTTCCTCCTCCAACTCATTTTACATTTGAGGAACTGAGGCAAACAAGATTAAGTGAGTTGCCCAGGGTCACGAAGCTAGTAAGTATCTAAGAAGGGATTTGAACTTATGAAGATGAGTCTCCCTAATTCCAAGTCCAGTGTTCTATCTACTGTTCCACCTATCTGCTCACGCCATGTGTCAAAAGTAGTATTTAAAAGCACATCTTCCTTACTCCAAGACAGTCCTCTATCTACCAAGACCAACTGCCTCTCAAGTCTGGTAGTGTAAATACTTCTAGTTCTAGTTTAGAGTTGAGGAAACTGAGTCTGAGTGATTTGTTTATGGTCACATAGATCAGAAATGTCAGTCAGGATTTAAACCCAGGTCTCCTAGTTTCAAATCTGTCTCTTATCGAACTGCTTCATTGGAGCATTATCCATAAGTGCCTTCCTCTCTTTACTTTTTGTCTTTTTTTCTGTTTCCACAGTCAGGGCCACCCAAAACCTATGCAGGCTGCTTAATTAGTCCCATGTCTGGGATGAGATGAGAGTCACTACCTCTGTTCCTTTCAGTGAAATTGAGAACCTTACCATCTGCCCTGCCTCTGCTCTTCAGACCCTCCAACACTACTATCTAGCCTCCTGACATAACCAAAGAACCACTGGCCCTTGCCATCTGGCCTGCTGATGTACCCTAAGAACTTCTGGGTTCTTCCATTTACCCTAAAGCTAAATTTTCTTTTTTATGGGGTATCCCTCAATTAGATTATGAGCTCCTGAGAGCAGCTTTCTCTATTTGTATCCCTAGTATGAGCACAATGCTTGGCATAAGGTAAATGCTTTAATAAGTCCTTTTTCTTCCATTCATTCCCTTTCGTGTACTAATGGTACACTGGCAAACCATTTCTGAGTCTCAGTTTCTCCATACACAAAATGAGGATAATATTTAGTAAAGAACTGTAAAAGTAACAATTATACAAACAAGAGGTCTGTCATCTCAGAGCTGTAAAGAAAGCACTTTATAAACTATAAAATACTATGTGAGAGGCCACATGACCTTAGTGTCAAGACCTGTGGCCAAATCTACAGACCACAGACAAGTCACATAACTTCTCTTAGGCTCAACTTCCCTTATCTGTAAGGTGAAGGGTTTGGAATAAATGACCTCTGTAATCTGTTTTAGCTTTAAATCTATGATCCTATGATCTGTAAAAGAAAGTATTCTCCAAGAGCTCCTGATGTTGATAAAATAGGTTAGTTAGAAGGAAAAGATCAGTACTATGTAAATATATGCTATTATTAGCATCCCTATTAGGGCTCCTTATAGACAGATTTCAATTTGATTCTATTTACTGCTCCATTTTTCATTTGTGCAGGAATGAATGGAGGAATCATAATGTTCTAGTCATAGAAATCTAAACCCTGTCTTCTCGGTTGTTCTTTAACTTTGAAGTTATTTGGGTGCTTTTTGCATAGATAGTTTATAGAGCACCACACTGAATGGAAATGGGGCTTATTATATTGTGTATGAACACAGGCAGTAAAGGAAGAGAATAAATTTTATAAACGATCATTTATGTAAGAAATATTATGGTTAGCTATCCCGTAGGCATCTGCCTGTATGTCTGCTTCTCCTTATGAAGCAGCTGATTATCATTGCCTTCAACCACACAGGTTGTTGAATAAATTTAGCCAGTGGCCTCCTTATCCAGGCCTCAGCTATAAAATGAGTATTGGACTAGATAAACTCTAAGTTTCCTTTCAGATCTGTTTATGACTCAATGACTCCCCAGGTTTTTGAAGTATAGTATTTAGAGGGTGGACATCTCAATCTCCTCTCCAGGCTGCACTATGAACTTTTTCTATAATGCCCCAGAAAACCTCTTGGTCCTAGAAGTTCACTCTAGTGCTAGAATACACACGTTGGGAGTCCCCTTCACCCTTGCGGACTCTCCCTCTAATTGTAAAGATCCTCTCAGAACCTTCATTTAAGAAGGACATAGACCATCTATGTCTGCAAATGGGATTTTTTTCTCTAACACACCCCAACATCAAATGCCTTCATTCCCCTTCATCCTTTCCAGTTTTCTTTTATGCATTGCCTAAAGCCATTGGAAGTAAGCTCCTTGAAGGAAGGGTTTGTCTTTCTTGTTTATTTTTATTCCCAGCCTGGCACATAGTAAAGGCTTAATTAGTGTTTGAAATTTTGATTTACTTGTTGATTCTTTAAACTTCATCAGCAAAATGAGGGGAGTTTGACTGGAGGTCTATAAGGTCCCTTCTGATTCTAAATCTAAGGTGGGGGAGAAATGCTGTTGAGAGGCAATGTTGAATAGCACCTTACACCTGGGGTTAAGAGAAGTGAGTTCAAATCTGGTCTCTGATATTTACCATATTTATGATTAAAAGGAAATAAAGTAACACAACTTCTCAGAGGTTCAGGATTCTCATCTGTAATACAGAGGTAACAATTCCTTACAGGGTTTGAGGAAGGGGAGGGGGGTTGATAAAAGAATATTATTAACCTTAAGCTTTAATTAAAATGTGAGTTAGTATTAATTCTTTTGGTGATCTTTTCTATATGGAAACTGGAAACATGTTCATATCCAGGTAATTCATTGATTTACCAAGCCAGCATAGTATAGAGGAAAACATGCTGCTGGAGTTCAAACACTGTCTCTGACACTTACCTACATGACATTGGAGAGGTCACTCAGCCTCACTATCCTACCTACTCTTTAAAATTAGAGTTGGATTAAGATGGCTTTCCAAATGTAAATATGTGATACTATGATCAGAACCTGCCTGTGCGATGTTGGTGGGAAAACTGAGTCACAAAGTATGCAAGTGACTTTCCCCCAGGTCACATAGTTAGGGGCAAAGATGGACTCAGAGCTCATGTTTCTTAGCACTCATAGCAATGTTTTTCTACTGGTTTACTCTAGTATCCTTTTCTTTTTTATTTTCCTAGGGGAGAACTAAACCCATTTTGTCAGTAGGCGAATTGAAATTAGGCTTTGCCATTGATGTGGGTATAAAATTAAGCACAGCACTTATTACCTTGAAATGTAAGTGTCAGCTACTAACTTCTAAATTTTAGAAGATCTGTAAGGGGGGGAAACACACAGATGGTCTATTAGCTATTTCAGTTAATTCCCCCTTTCTTTCCTCAGACATCATTAGCTTCCTGTTCTAATTATCACTTGTGTCTCGGGAAGGATAAGACAAGTGTAGTCAATTCTTCGGTAGGTCTCTCCTTTTGTCTCCCAAGGTGACCAAAAGATTAAGGAAAGCATCTTAAACATTTCAAAATATTTCTCATTCAAGATAAATGCCTGTCTTAATGCAAATGTTCCAGCTGGGTCTATGTTGACCATTGGGCTTATAATCTCTTACTCCTACCTCTTAAGGAGTAAAATACTGAATATAGACATTGCTAATTAGCAACCTGATGCTACCCATTGGAGGAACTGCCTGTTACTTTTCTAGTGTTAGCCTATGGATTAATTATCACATAAGAAAATGAAAACTAATTCAAGAATTTCTATAGTCATTAAAAGGCTTCTAGTTGGAAGTACGGCTACAGGAATATTGTTTTTTAATAAAAAACCACTTAAGAGATTCCAGTTTATAATAATAAATACACCAAAACTTGGAGAATCTGTAATATTTTCAGCATGGAGAATTTATAGGGAGGAAACACTTCACCAACTGATGTCATCAGCAGTCAGATGTGGTTTGTCCTTCATTCTTGAAGAGAACCATGGCATTATGGAGATAATGTCATGACATGCAAGTGAATTTGGTTTAGGTGAGGGAGGGCTGTGCAGAGTCATCAGATTCATTTTCTCATTATCTCATTCATGGGTCCAGCGGCAGATTCACATCAGAACTGGAGATCTGGAGATGACCCCAGTTGCTGTGGAAGACCTTGGCCTTTCAAAGTTAAGGTCTTTAGCAGGTCTCAGTTTGACTGAGGCAATGCCCATTCAATGATTAAGGTTAAATGAAAAAAAAAATAGGCAAAGAATGACCTTATTAACCTAGTTCAGAAAAAAAAAATAAACCAGGAGGTAAAGACCCTCAAGGTTTCTGGGCAAAAGAGAAACAATTCCTATTTACATTCACTCTGAGTCAATCAGGGCCCAAATAGTGACCAATGACCAATAGGCCTGGGACCTATTGTTGACCAATAAGAAACCTAGCCTGTAAACCTGTAAACAAAGATATCTTACAACATTTCCGAAGGGAAAGGAAGGAAGGAAAGAAGGAAGGAAGGAAGGAAGGAAGGAAGGAAGGAAGGAAGGAAGGAAGGAAGGAAGGAAGGAAGGAAGAAAGCTGTATTGCCCAACTGGCCAGTTCCAGTTGGGTCCCCAGTGAGGCAGCTCCTACTTCTCACAGGGTTGTTGTTTGCCCCTTGCTCCTGAAGAGGACCACGACATCATGGAGGTTATGCTATGACACGTTAGAACTTAGTAAGTAAACCTAATACATATCAAAGATAAATGGCTTGACCATGAAATTCAGAGATAGGAAGTGAACCCAGGTCTTCTCACTCCAAATTCAATAATCTACTCAGTAATCTGTTCTGTTTTTACAAAATAACAAAAACAACAAAAAACTCACATCACCAAAACATTTTAAAGTCTGGCAAGAACTTTCCACAAAATAATCCTGAGTTTGGGAGGGAGAACCTCAGAATTCAAATAACTGTAATGGAAATGCAGATTTGGAGATCTTCCCTGCCCCTAGCTTAAGTGCTCCTGGAGCCTGTGGTGGGAGGCTTGTTTTTCGGGAGGGCCCACACCTTGATACTTTGTGATTGGGCAGTGGGTCCAGAGGGTTGTTGCATTCTCTGGGCCAGGAGAAGGCTATATGGACCCTGGGGAGAGGCTTTGCTTTGGGGCTCACTTTGAGAAGTGTTGTGTGATTTGACCAGATGAGACTCTGGGAAGCTGTTGTTGAGAGCCCCCCTGCTTTGAAAACCCAGATGTTGATGCTTCCCTCTCTGGTAACTGTGATTTGGTATTGATGTATGTAATGTTGGGACAGTTTGGAAGCCTGTCTGTTTGATCTGTAAGTTCTGTCTGTATAATCTGAAGTTCAGGGTGCTGACCCTTTCCCCCTGAACTAGGTAATATATGTTTGATTAAAGTAAGCTTGTTAATCCATTTTGAGTTGCTTTCCTTTTGAAAAGCAGATCTAAGAACCTGTGTTGGCAGTCACCCTGGGGATATTGGGGTGCTTGCTGCTACAATAACCAATCCCTTAATTTTGCAAATAGAAAAGGTAAGTCTTTAAAAAGCAAAATGTCTTACTAAGTATAGTCTAGTTGGGGCACTAGGTGGCACAGTGAATAGAGCATCAGTCCTGAGACAGGAGGACCTGAGTTCAAATCAGGCTTCAGACACTTAACACTTACTGGCCATGTGATATTGGGCAAGTTATTTAACCCCAGTTGCCCCTGCGAAAAAAAAAAGAAAAAAAGAAAATTATATCAAATTTTGGGGCAGCTAGGTGGCATAGTTAATAGAGTACTGGCCCTGGAGTCAGGAGGACCTGAGTTCAAATCTGACCTCGGATGCCTGACACACTTATTAGCCCTGTGACTATGGGCAAGTCACTTAACCCCAATTGCCCTCCAAAAATTAAAAAATAAAATAAATATAGTCTAGTGAATTAGTGGCTAAGCTAGAACCTCTTACTATGTGATCTAATATTCTGTTCACTATTCCACCATATCAACCTTTCTAAATAACCTGTGGGGCTTATCTTTAACAGAATTCCCAGGTTCTTTGCCACTAGCATTCAGTCTTAACTTTTTTTTACATGAATATTCAGGAAATAACCCCTGTCCCTCCTCTCTAGCAAAAAGAATCTGCTCAAGTCACCTTTATTCATAAGAATTCCCATGATCTGAAACCATGCCCTAATCTATGACACAACATTATAGTTATAGAAGTAGAAGGGACTTTAGGGGTCACCAAGCCAAGTCCTTCATTTAGAAATGAGAAAATTGAGAAATTAAGTGGTTAAATGACTTAGCCCTGCTCTCCACTCTGCAGTTTCCACTGTAATTCTGCCCATCTTCTCTCACCAAGATTATTTCAAAAGCCTACAAATTGTTCTCTTTGTCTTAGGATGTTCTTCATTCTAATCCATCGTCTACATTGCTGTCAAAGTAATTTTCCTTAAGTGCAAAGTTGACCTTGTCACTCTCCTACTCAATCAATTCCAATTGCTACCTGTTGCCCCAAGGATAAAATTGAAACACATCTGTTTAGCTTTTAAAGCCCTCTGCAACCTGATGTCAAACTGTCTTGTCAGACATTGTTCCACCTCCTGAAACTCTGAGACCCAGTTAAGTCAACTTTCTCTCTGTTCTCCATGTATGACACACCATCTCCTCTCTCCATGCCTTTGCCCTGGACATTGTCCAGTGAAATCCCTCTCTTGTTTTAAGATGCAAACTAAGCACTACCTTTCTTGATTCCCCTCAACTGCTAATGTCCTTCTCAAACTATTTTGTGGTTTTGTTTTTTCCTGATTCCCCTCAACTGCTAATGTCCTTCTTCTCAAACTATTTTGTGGTTTTGTTTTTTGTTGTTGTTGTTGGTGGTGGTTTTTGGGTTTTTTTTTTTTTGTCAGTGAATCAACAAACACTTCCTAAATGGCTACTATGTGCCAGGCACTGTGTTGAGCTCTGGAGAATACAAAAAAAGTCAAAAGCCAGTCACTGCCCTCAAGGAGCTCACAGTCTAATGGGGGAGATAACATGCAAACAGATATGTGCAAACAATCTATATAGAGAGTAAATAGGAAATATTTAAAAGGGGGAAGGCATGAGAATAAAGAGGGGTTAGGACAGGTTTCCTGTAAAATATGGGATTTTAATTGGGTCTTAAAAGAAGCCAGAGAAACCAACAGATGGAGATGAGGAAGAAGAACATTCCAGGCATAGGGGACAGCCAGGGAAAATGCCCAGAGTAAAGAAATGGAGTGTCTTATTCATGAAACAGCAAGTAGGCTGGTATCACTGGATCAAAGAATATATTGGCTGTGGGAGTAAGGTATAAAAAGACTAAAAAAAATAGGAGGGGGCTAAGTCATGAAGGTTATATCTTATATGTATTTAGATAGATATAGATATATATACATACATATACATATATCTATATATGCATATGAATGAATGTATGTATGTATGTATAGCTTCTTGCAAGTAGGCATGGTTTTGTTCTTTGTACTTTTCCCATCATTTAAACAATTCCTGGTTAATAAATACTTGATGGATTGATTGATTATCTAGGCTTACACAGTTAATAAGCATCAGAAGTGGAATCTGAACCCAGGTCTTCTTGATTCCAACCCCAACACTTTATTAAAGGATTTAATATATTTTGATATTAAGCTTCATCTCAAAATGTAAGGTAAATATTAATTATTTTTTGTATTATTATTCTCTTTATTGAAGAAAGGCCCAATGTTATTTGTAAATGATCCTCCTCATGGCAATCTTCCAACTTTGACTAATACACCCTGTGCTCATTCTTCTCAGGGCTAATGCCATACCATTCAAATGGTCCAGGTCTGACTTCTCAAATACATACCCCTTCCTATGCTTGTGACTTGCCTCCATAATTATTTTGAGTTGTATACTAATAGAGTTTCTTAATAATTCAATGTTATTCCTCCTTTTTACCCCTAGACTGGAACTTGGACAAAGAACTAATTGGAATAAGTACCTTTCTGTGGTTTGAACTGTGTCTCCCCCATCCTTCCCTGCTGTGATTGATTAGTCATTATGTTGGGGTCAGCCCATCATTAAGGTACAGTATCCTGTATACTCAGTTAAGTTGACCTTGAGCTATAGTTTAATACTAGGATAAATGGGTTGGAATTAATCTTAGAAAAAGGGTTGTTGAGGTCCTTGAGAACATTGATGAAATTAAGTTTGGCCGAACATAGTTTCACTATAAAAAAAATGCTGTCTTGGGCAACGTAGATGCAAGAGAAAAATTCTCATCCCTCTAAGGCCCCCTTCACAGTGTTTTACTCAGTCAACTTCATATTGACATCTCTAATTTTGTACTGTTTCTATGACTTTGGTCATCCCATGATTTTTGATATGAGGAAGCACAGCATTCTCTTTCCTCTCTTAGGACACACTCTAGATCCTTTTCCTTTCCAGTTCTGCAAGTTTCTCTCTAAGGCTTTCAAAATCCTTGCCCCCTATCTTCACTTATATCTTGCCAAACCTCAACTACTAACACATTACCCCTACCACTCTTAAGTGCTACTGAATGATTCTGATTGGTACAAATTTTTGCTACCTAATCTCAATGGTTCCTCACTATAGCAAAGTGATCTTTTTGTTCTTCCCTGATTCTCTATCTCACTCCCCACAGTGGCTGTTATAAACCTTCCCTTCTATCCTTAGACCTTCCACACCACTCCTTTTGCCCATTCTTTCATAAGAATTCTTTCCTCATATCCACTGAGGAAAACAAAACAATCTTGAAATCATTCTCTGTGAACTTCTTTTTATCCCCTTCACATCTCAAAGGTTTGTGATATTATCTCCCAACCTTTACTCCCTTATCATAATCTCTAATGGAAAGATGGCCCTTCTCATAGTCAAAGCCCTTAATCCCATCCTTTCCCACCTCCTGCATGTGACCTCTAAGATCATCCTTTCTCTCTAATCTTCAGTCTTTTCCTATCTATTCATTCCTATCCTGCTGCCTACTGAAACATACAGTCCTTCTACTCTTTTCTCCATCCTTTACAATATGACTACTTATCTCATTACTCAACTAAAACTGCTCTCTCCAGATTTAGTAATGAATTCTTAATTGTCACATCTTTTCTCAATCTCCTTCTCCACCTCTGAAGAATTTGGTACTGTTGAACACCCTCCTTCGTACTCTCTCCTATCTGAGTTTTTGTAACACTTCTCTCTCTTGGTTCTCCTCCCATCTGTATGACCTCTCTTTCAGTCTCCTTTGCTGGATAATCACTAAAATCATGCCCCACAACTGTGGGTATATACCAAGATTCTGGCTTCAGTCCTCTTCTCTTCTTCACAACACAGAATTTTGGAACGTCATCTAGAGCACTTATAGTGAGATTAAAGGACTTGCCCAGGGTCATCCTATAATTCTTTAAAGTTCAATATCCTTTTTATACATCTCATTTGGTTTTCATGAAAAGCAGCAAGTATGAGAAATGAAATGTATTTCCCAAAACTATGATCAGTTATTCCTTCTCATCAGTGAAGATGTCCCACCAAAAAGCTTACAGTCTATTGGGAAGAAAGGTAGGAATGGTACATAAAAAGAGATGCATACATTATACTTGTACAAGTATATAACATGTAAAGCACTTACATGATAAGTGCATTGGAGAGGTGAAAAACAAATATCTATGTTTGTCACCAACATAGAAATTGAGGGGAATTTCTTGTAAAAAATAGCAATTCAGTTGGGCTTTAAAGAATTTTTAATTTAAGAGGCAGAGGAGGAGGGAATATAGTACACCTACATGGAATTCCAAGTTTAAAAGCTTGAAATCAAGAGAAAGCGGGGGCGGAGCCAAGATGGCGGAGTAGAAACAGCTCGCCCAAGCCTCTCTGCCCCCAGATTCTCCACAAACTACGTAAAAAAGGACTCTGAGAATCTTCTGGAGCCCCAGCACCCACAGAACGACACAGAGAAGCTAACCTCCCGCTGAGGACAGCCCAGCACCCTGCAGGAAGGACCAGCGCAGTGGTCTGGGAGCCGGCAGCGCGCAGGGCGCAGGAGCCGAGCCGAGCCCAGGTCCACTTGAGCCGAGGTTTTAGCCCCAGGGCGGCAGGGCCAGCAGCCAGCTGGAGGACCCCCAGAACACCAGGAACTGTGGAGATTCCAGAATTATCAACATAGACTTGCCTAGGACAAAGTAAGAGGTTAGTGTCCTATGGACTTTGGGACCTGTATTTGGGAATGCGTCAGCTCCCTCCCCTGGGGGCTAGAAGCCACTGAGGAGACACGCCATTTTGTAGTTTTCATAGGCATTTCCGGCTCCCAGCCTACAAATCGTGGGGAGATCCAGCGACCAGTCTTGGGGGGTAATCGCTCTTGCTTTAACCTCCCTGGATCTGGATTGTGATCTAGGGTGGAAGTTGTGGGTGGGTTTACAGCTTGCCAGAAACGGAAGTTGCCCCCCACGCGTTCGGGACGAAAATTCCTCTATCTGGCCTTAAAGCCATAGTGTGGCAACAAGCCCAAAAGTCAAGTAATTAAGTGGCAACATGCCAAGGCAAAGGAAACAGAAAAATGCAACCTAGACTCCTATTTTGGGGGCATAGAGCAGGAAAAGGACTGTGAGGTCAGAAGTCCTGCTCCAAAAGCCCCAGGGGAAAACATGAGCGGGTTGCAGGCCATAGAGGACCTTAAGAAGGACTTTAAAAAAATCAAATAAGAGAAGTGGAGGAAAAATTGGAAAGAGAAATGAGAAGGATGCAGGGAAAGTATGAAATGAGGGTCAACAGCCTGACTGAGGAAAACAACACCTTAAAAAATAGACTGACTCAAATGGCAAAGGAGGCCCAAAAGGGCAACGAGGAGAAGAATGCCTTAAAAAGTCGAATTTACCAGATGGAAAAAGAATCTCAAAAGTTCACTGAGGAGATTCATTCCTTCAGAGTTAGACTGGAGCAAATGGAAGCTAATGACTTTATGAGAAATCAAGATGCTGTTAAGCAGATCCAAACAAATGAAAAATTAGAAGGCAATGTGAAATATCTCATGAGAAAAACCACTGACCTGGAAAATAGATCCAGGAGAGACAATTTAAAAATTATTGGACTACCTGAAAGCCATGATCAAGGAAAGAACCTAGAAATCACCCTTCAAGAAATTCTCAAGGAAAACTGCCCTGATGTTTTAGATCCAGAGGGCAAAATAGAGGTTGAAAGAATCCACCGATCATCTCCTGAAAAAGATCCCAAAGAAAACTCCCAGGAATATTATAGCCAGGTTCCAGAATCCCCAGATCAAGGAGAAAATACTACAAATGGCCAGGAAGAAACAATTTCAATATTGTGGAAACACAATCAGAATAGCCCAGGACCTGGCAGCTTCTACACTGAGGGATCGAGGGGCATGGAATATGATATTCCAGAGGGCAAAAGAACTGGGAATGAACCCAAGGGTCACCTACCCAGCAAAACTGAGTATTTTGTTTCAGGGAAAATATGGTCATTCACTGGAATAGAGGACTTCCAAGCATTCTTGAGGAAAAAAAACAGAATTGAATAGAAAAATTGACATCCAGACACAAGAAGGAAGAGATGCCTGAGAAGGTAATCAGGGAAAAGAAATCAAAAGGAACTTATCAAAGTTGAACTATTTACATTCCCTATATGGAAAAGTAATAACTGTGACTGATGATATCTTTCTCACTATGAAAATAATGGAAGAAGGGTGTGTGGTCATATGAATACATATGTGAATGTGTGTGTATATGGTTACAGTTATATATATGGATAGAGGGCATAAGTTGAATTTGTTGGGAAGGGAGAATACTCAAGGGATAAAATTATGAGGTGAGAGAGGAAAGTGGCAAGAGGAGATGGGGAGAGACATGGTAGGGTAAACTATCTCATGTAGGGGAAGTGGGTGCAAAGGAGGGGGAGAATAAGGAAGGCTAAAAAGGCAAAACCACATTCACATTGAATTTAGTTCAGGGAGAAAATGACATACATACTAAATGGGATATCTCAACCTGCAGCAGGATAGGGGGAAGGGGGATGAGAGGAGAGATGATGGATAGGAGGGCATCCTTGGGGTGAGGGGAGGTTGGAAGTACCCACTATAGAAGAGGGACAGGATCATGTAGGGAATGGACCAGGTGGGGGGTGGGATGAGTGGGAGGGAATTATAAGCAGCCTTGTACAATATATCTACTATGATAATGCTTTGCATAGCTAGACATGTACAACATATACTGAATTACTTATATACCAAGAAGGAATGGGTGACAAGGGAGGAAGGAAATGGATCTGAAATTCAAGATCGTAACATTAAATGTTTCAAATATATATATAAATACTATTATTAATACTCTTTTGCCTATAATTGGGAGATAAGATATGCAGGCATTGGGACACAAAGATTCATCTTCCTCTAATGGAAAAGTCTATGGGGGTATGGGAGAAGGTATGGGAGAGAGCAGATTGGAGGAAGTGATATCTTGTGGGACTGCTATTCTGGGAGGTTGGGTAGGGGAATAATGGGGGGAAAATGATTGTAACTCAAAATCTGGCAGAAATGAATGATGTAAAACAGAAGTTAATAAAGTATTTGTTTAAGAAATGAAAAAAAAAAAAAAAGAAATCAAGAGAAAGCAGGGCTAGATCATGTGACAGAATATCCTAACAATTAGAGCTGTCAGAAGTAGAATGGGCTGACTCAAGGGGTGGGAGATTCCTCCTCATTAATGGTCTCGAGAAAATTTGATGTAACAACTTGTTTGAGGAAGTTACCCCCAGTATGAGATGGACTAGAGGGCAGCTGCTTGCATAATGCATAGAGTGCTAGGTCTAGAATCAAGAAGCCCCACATTCAAATCTGACCTCAGACATCTACTGGTTGTGACCCTGGGCAAAGCACTGAACCTCTATCTGCCTCCATTTCCTCAACTGTAACATGGGAATAATGATACTACAAACTCCCAGCGTTATTATAAGGATCAAATGAGATCATGTTAATAAAAAGTGCTGTCACTTAGTGAGTGCTCTATAAATGCTTATCCCCTCCCTCCCTCCCCTCCCTGAGGAGATCCCTTCCAACTCCGAAGTGCTATGATTCCATGATTAGATGAAAAGATAAGTATGCAATCATCTTAGGAAGGTATGGAGGATTTTGAAAGCCAAATAGAAGTCTGAACTTTAAAATGAAGCAAGAGGGAGCTACCAAAGCTTTACTAGCACCAGGTGAATAAGTAGGGTAGGCAATACTGAATTTGGAATGAGAAATTGAGTTGGAATGTTGGTTCTCTCACTTACCAGCTATATGATTTTAGGCAAATCACTTCCCTGGACCTCAGCCCACTGATTTGTTTTTTAAAAATGAGAGAAAGGGTAGATGTGGTGACTAAAAGGTACATTTCAGCTCCAATACCTATGTTCCTGTAATCTTTTGTTATGAAAAAGGGGAAAACAATGACTGGGGGATTCACAGAATGTAGTTTCTAAATCGGAGCATGACAGAATTTTTAAGACACAATGGAACTCAAAATCTTATTTTAAAAATGAATGTCTAAAATTATCTTTACATGTAATTGGAAAAAATTAAATTCTATTTAAGAAAAAAAAAGACATAATGGAAGCATGAGAAGGAATTCTGAGCATGGAGGTGTAAAGCCCAAGTAGACCAAGAGCCTTTGGCTCAGCCTTTCCAAGAAAGGGCTCCAGAGGCTGGAGAATGAGAGGAGGAGAAAGGCTAGATAAAGTGGAGAAGGAACACACAGAATCCTGGACTCAGTTCCTTGGAGAGGGGAGCTGTACATCTATGGGCCCTTCGAGGAACCACACACATGATTTGAGTAGGAAAAACGGAACCAGTATCAAACAGATACACAGAAAAGAAGAATTTCTGGTCCAGGCCAAGGAATTGGAACCAAGGAACAAGGAGACACAAAGTCAGAGCAAACCTAGATTTTGCCCTTCCCTAACACTGTGAAGCAGGTGAACTAGGCTTGGATAAGGGTTGCTTAACATCATGATAATAAAATAATAATAGCTAGCATTTACATAGTACTTTAAGGATTGCAAAGTGCTTTACAAATATTCTCTCATTTTATTCTTACAACAACCCCAGGAGGAAGATGCTATTATTATCTCCATTTTATATATGGAAACTGAAGCAGATAGAAGTTAAGTGACTTGCCTAGGATCACAGAGCTAATAAGTGTTGGAAGCCATATTTGAACACATGTCTTTCTGACTCCCTGACAGGTCCAGGGTTCTGTACCTAGCTACCTCCAGAAATGTCATATGCCAGTATGGTACAGTAAGTCTAGAGGATCACATATGCTCCTGGGAAGTGGATGCCCATTGTTGACAAAGGGTAATTAACATTCTAGCAAAACCAAATTCATTCCCCTTTTGGGGTATCCTACCTAGAGTAGTACTATAAGTCTAAACTACTGTACAGTTTCCAGAGGAAGATGAAGGCCCACCAGAAAGGTAAAGGTACACTTGAGTACGTCTGTATTCAGATGTGAATCCTTTGTGGGGCTTGGGATGTTAAATAAAACCTATCCTATGTTTGATGTTTTATTCCCAGAGTACTTTCCTTCCCTGTGGGTGGAGAACCTTTTCCCCTTTACCCAACATGGAAAAGCCAAACTGTCATTACATCTAGGAGAGGGTAGAGGCATGGAGCACAATGTGTGAGAAATCCCCAAGATGAAACCCCATCTGTATGAGTGCAGACTCTGGCTTATGGGGCATGGTGACCTACATATAACCCCCGAGTCTCTTCTTCAGTCTTAGAAACAGACTAGGATCAGGTTACCAATATAAATGCAAAGGTGTTACCATTTACAGAAGCTTATCTATCATAACATCAGCTGGGGAATGGCAGGCAGATCTTGACAAATCAGATTTGTAAGGTTTTCCCCATGTTCCTCATATAAATTTATGGCATTAGTATTTCTCTGCCAACATAAAAAAGAGACTACATAAAAATATAGTAAATATTTCAGAGTTGCCAAATCCCATAGGAGATTAAAAAGATTGAAAGTTGTCTTTCAAAATGGAAGCAATGATAACTAAGTATATACATGCAACACAGTAAAGAAACCAAAAACTATCACTCTTGGGTCACTTGGTCTGCCCCAAGTGGGTCAAAGATTACTGAACAATAACAGGGCATTCTTTTTACATGGGGTTGGGAGAGAGAAGTGAGGCAAATGCTGCTAAAAAGGATTTAAGAATCTAATTGAATCTGATTTGAAGCCTTAAAAAACAGCATTGCACAATTTCACAAACATCTTAAACACAATAAAATCTGATCATTAAGATCTTTTTAACAAAACAATATTAGCAGTTTTCAGCATGTCTGATCTCAAAGGCAACTTTACTTCGTCCATAAAGCCACCTCAACTGAGCAATGAGTGACCCACCTAGAGGGAAGTGGCTTATCCTGGAGCAAAGTGCCCTTTTCTTAACCTATAGAATTTGGTCTCATTCAGGCTCCAGAGGTGACTATTTGTTTTCATTTGTTTGTTCATTCATTCATTCATTCCTTGAGCAAACAGTTCTGAAATTCCTACTATGTACAAGGCATTGTGTCCCTGTCCTAAAGGAGCTTAGATCCTTTTAAAGAAAAACAACATGTGCAAGAATAAGTAAATACAAGTGGAAACAAAATATGAGTGATTTTGGAAGGTGGGGAGAGCACAATATACTGAGGAGTAGGGACTAAAGGAAGACTCATGTAAGAAATGGCATCCAAGCTGCATTAATCAAGTCTAGGGATTCCAAGAGGCAGAAAAAAAGAGGAAGAGCAGTTAGTGCAAACAGAGGTAGGAAATGGGATATAGGTATACAGAGAAGGAGGGAAGGAATAAGCATTTATAGAGTGCCTAAGTACCAATCATGGTACTTAGGCACTTTATAACTACTATCTCATTTGAGAAGACCAATTAGATCCATTTGGTTGAAAAAGAGCTCATAAAGAGGAACAATATGAAGTCTGTCTGGAAAGAGAGATTGGAACCATTGCAATAAAATACTTTAAAAGTCAAAGAAAGGTAGTTTTTCAAGTTAAGTCAAGAAGCATTTATTAAATGTCTGATGTGTGCAAGACATTGTGTTAAGCACTGGGATTACAAAGAAGGTCAAAATAAGTCCCTGCTGGGGAGGCTAGGTGGCACAGTAAATAGAGTGCCAGCCCTGGAGTCAGGAGGACCTGAGTTCAGATCTGGCCTCAGACACATAACAGAAAAACTAACCATGTGACCTTGGGTAAGTCACTTAATCCCAATTGCCCTCCAAAAAGCAAAAAAAAAAAAAGTCCCTGCTTTTAAGGAGCTTGCACTATATAATCAGGGAGATAATTAGGTACAAACAGGCTAAATAAAGGATGAATCAGAGATATTCACCATAGGCTTAGCAATGATATTAAGAATGACTGGGAAAGATTTCTTATGGAATGAGAAATGTTAGCTGAAATTTGAAGGGAGCCAAAGAAACCAGAAGGTGGAAGTGAGGAGAATTCCAAGCATGGGGACAGTCAGCAGAAATGGACAAGAGTTCAAGGAAAAGCAAGAAAGCTTATATCACTAGACCATAGAGCACATTGATGTAATAAGGCATAAAAGACTGAAAAACAGGAAAGATTCAAGTTATGATTAGCAAACAGAGAATTATATATTTGACCCTGGATGTAATAGAAAAGCATATATTATAATTTCTTGGTTAGGGTTATGGGAAGAGGGAGGTAGAGACACAGGAACGCCTGCCTTTTAAGTTCATCACTTTGGCATCTGGGTTGGGGGTAGACTGGAGTGGGAGAAGACTTGAATATTGAGATGCTTGTAAGTGAGTGTCATCCAGGCATTCTTTAAAAAAACACAAAGAAGAGAAAAGAAGGAAAATCAGAAAGTACCACAAACAAGCAAGATAACTTTGAAAGCTACAGATTGAAATTAGTATACACTTAAAAAGAAACACAAGGGGCAGCTAGGTGGTGCAGTGAGTAGAGCGTCGGCCCTGGAGTCAGAAGGACCTGAGTTAGGGTCTGGCCTCAGACACTTAATGCACACAGAAACAAAAACTTAGCCGTGTGACCTTGGGCAAGTTACTTAATCCCAATTGCCCTCCAAAAAACACCCCCCTCAAAAAAAAAAAAAAAACACGAGCTATACAGAGCAAAGATCTGCACATTCAAGTTCTTTTTCTATTCTCCTATATTTGGGGAAATGTCCACTTTGTTTGGTGTTTATTAAGTTTCAAATAAAAATGAAATTTTAAAAAGGAAAAAGAAATGTCTGTTGATTAGGCTAATTTTAAAGGAAGCTTTAAAAAAATTAAGTAAGCCCTTTCACCCCTCCCCCACAAAATATGCTAAAATAATCTTCCTAAAGCACTAATTTAACCATGTTGCCTCCATCCTCAAAAATTTTCCAAGGCTCCCCATAATCTACAGAATAAAGAACATACATGGAGCAAAATACACTAGAAGTTTCCTAGAAAACAGAGTGGAAGATAAGGGAGAATATACTGACAGTTGTGGTATCTTCATTACACATCTCCATCAGGGTGAAACTAAAGCTATAGACACAGAAGGTCTCTAATCTGAAGCAATAACATTCAAGTTGAAGTTAATCATAAGCAATTATGGCAAAGTGTGTCCATTAAAAGTTTCGTATACTATTTACTGTACTGTGAATTATCCAATAAAATCATCCATCTATTAAAAACAGAAGAACATACTACTTAGATTATTTAAGACCCTCTACAAATTGGCTCCTAGCTTATCAGGCCTTATCTTTTTCTTTAACTTGACCATTGACCTTTTGCCTCTGTACCTTTGAACAAGACTGTCCTCTATGTCTAGAATCCATCCCCTCCTTTCCTTTGCTTCTCAGATCCTTTTTCTCCTTTCAATACTCAGTTCAACTGCTACTTCCTCCATGAAGTTTTCCTTGATTCTCTCAATGGTGAATGTTCTCTTTAAATTTCCTTATATTAAACTTATTTGGACACATGTGGCAATAGCCTAGTGTATGTACCATCCATAGCACATATTCTCCACAAGTCAATTCAGTTGACCCAAACAACTAGTTGACTTAATGGAGAAGAAAAATTGCTTAAGTGAACTAAGGAAATAGTTCAATAAAACTGGCCAAGCCAAGTACCCTCATGTAGACACAGCTGTAGACACCTACATGCTGCTTTCATTATGTCAAGGATCCAGGATTTCATCCCTCTCTCAGTGAGAATTGCAACCCTTTAGTAAGAGGTAGAAGACCATCTCTGATTTTAGCTATGCTGATTCTTAAAAAAAATGTATCAGTCCATGGCTATGCCTGTTATTAAAGCCTTTCCAGTTTGATCAGATGCATGCTGATTTGTGCTTCCCTGGCATAGCCACCAAGAAAGCAAGGTCATGTCTCCAAAAGTATGAGGACTTTAGTGGGAGAAGTATTTATTTTTTCATATCTTTCAAATCTGAAGGAGATCCATTGGGACCTTTGGGTTGATTTCATTCAGTGAGAATTCTAAGATATGAAGTAATCATTGTATGATCCAAGAAAACATAAATCAAATAAGATTCCTGAACTGAAAAAAAGATTCCAAGAACCATAATGTGGTCTGTGAAAGCAGTAGCATTGTTGGGCTATGCCAAAGAGTTAGTGTTGTGATACATACCCTTAGGGAAAGAGTTGGACATAGCCCTAATAATCCACTGTATCCAGTTGCAATTATTAGATAAACAACTTAACTTTTCACCAAGGGAGGTATGGGAGATGGAGTAATTTGGTGATACTTGGAAACTGTCTTGCAGCAAAAGTATAATAAAGCAACAGTATTCTCAAATGGAACTTGGAACAAAAGAAAATTTAAATCTACACATATTTTCTAGTTGAATTTTATAGAATAACAGTGTTTTCTTATTTATTTTAGGGATCATATCACATTTCATTGGACATAAGAGGTCATTATTGTCCAATATATCATTGGACATAAGAGGACATAAGAGATCATTGCCTTACAGCTGGAAAGGACGTTAGCAACCCTCTAAGTTCAACTCCCTCATTTTACGGGTGAAAAAAACAAATCCCAAAACTGAGAAATGACTTGCCCAAAGTGACATGACTATAAAACGGAAGAAGCCAGTTTGAAATCCACTTGACTCCAAAATCTGCTCTTTCACACTATGTTGCCACTTCAAGTCCACAAATGGGTTATAGTCTTTGCTTTGTTGTTGTTGATGATGATATAGGTAAAATAAAAACAAATTTGTTGCTCATTCAGAACCAAGATATCTTTACTGTATGAATAAGTAAATTGATCTTGCTATATTTCTCAGCATGAGACAAGAGAAAATACCAACGGATGAAAAGCCAAGATTTTCTATTCCCATCAACTCCATTTATAATTTCCTTTTTTATACTTATTTGAAAAAAATGGAACTTCTATTCCTTGTTCTCTACTCAGCAGGGAGCACTAGTTAAGCAGAGATTGAAGAATGTTAAGTGGGTAAAGGAATCAACAAAGGGAAATTATGCATATGGTTCTTACTAATATGGCAGAACTGCCCTTGAAATAACAAGAACCTTGGGGAGAAGTGACAATTTCCTCCTAGAATTTTTTATAAAGAAGTTAGACATGGTCTTATATGCACCTTAGATTTGGGAAAAGGTAATTTCAAAGGTTTTAGAGGAAGGATAGATATGATCCTGTGGACTAAAATTATATAAGGGAATTATATTACATAAGGAAATATGGACCAGAGGGAGTTGGAAATTCAGGAATGCATTGGGAAGACACAGAGGAAAAACAATTCTAATTAGAAGGGAAAATAGTAATTATCCAAAGTCCAGTATAGACATGTGTGGAACTGTAATGGAAATGCAGATTTAAAGATCTTCCCTGCCCCTAGCTTAAGTGCACCTGGAGCCTGTGGTGGGAGGCTTGTTTTTCAGGAAAGCCCATACCTTGATACTTTGTGATTGGGCAGTGTGGTCAAGGAGGTTGTTACATTCTCTGAGCCAAGAGAAGGCTATATAAACTCTGATGAGAGGCTTTGCTTTGGGGCTCACTTTGAGAAGTGTTGTGTGATTTGACCAGATGAGACTCTGGGAAGCCGTTGTTGAGAGCCCCCCGGCTTTGAAAACCCAGATGTTGATGCTTCCCTCTCTGGTAACTGTGATTTGGTATTGATATAATGGTAGGACAGTTTGGAAGCCTGTCTGTTTGATCTGTAAGTTCTGTAACTCTGAAGTTTGGGGTGCTGACCTTTTCCCCCTGAACTAGGTAATGTGTTTGTTTGATTAAAGTAAGCTTGTTAACCCATTTTGAGTTGCTTTCCTTTTGAAAAGCAGATCTAAGAACCTGTGTTGGCAGCTACCCTGGGGATATTGGGGTGCTTGCTGCTACAGGAACTCATCAACAAACCTACTTAAATATGCATATATATGATATATATATATGTATATAAAGAGATATAGGATGAAAACAAGAACAGGTAACAGAAGGTGAATAAAAGAACTTGGCATGGACCTAAAAGAAAAATGTGAAGCTGGTAAAAAAAAAAAAGCTAAGGACAACAAAAGAGGTTGGGATTTTTTAATCTATATTGTCAGAAATAGAAAAACTCAAAGAAGGGAGAGTCCCACTGCTTGAGGTGAATGAGACAATGATAACTGGCAACCCAGAGAAGGCAGAACCACTCAGTTATTGCCTTGATCCTTCTTCTCTGCCAAGGAGAATGACCTTTGCACTATAAAGGATAGACTATGAATGGCTAATATGGAGTTAATACCCAATGTAAGTAAAAAGAGAATACGGAATTATCTAGATTCTCTTGATGAATTCATGATACTTGGCCTAGATGAACCATATATCTTAGGTACTAAATGTGTGATTTCTGAGTCATTGATTTAGTGGGATCTGAAAGGTTGTGAAAATAGAATATATGTCATAGGACCAGAGAAAAGTCAATGTTGTCCTCATTTCATACATACATACATACATACATATATATATATATATATATACGTATATATTACACATATGTATAAAAACTATCGGTCAGTGAGCTTGACTTTGATTACTGGGGAAATTCTAGAAGTTTTTTAGTTATTAAAATGTTTAGTGTACATTTAGAAAGGAAATCTTAATTACATAGAATCAGCACAGTTTCATCAGGAGTCAGTCATACTTTGCTGTTTATTAAAGCTATAGATAAGGAGAATGTTGTAAATATAATTTATCTAGATTTTAGTAAAACACTTGATAAATTATCTTATACTATTATCATGTGAAAAGTGGAGAGATGGGAGCTAAATGGTTGTATATTTCAGGTATTTGTTGTTATGTAAGCTAATCCCATACATGCAAACATATTGTAATATGTATACATATGTATACATACGCACAGGATATCTAAACATATCAACAGATAACTTAGCTCAAGGAGAAAGATAGATAGATAGATAGATAGATAGATAGATAGATAGATAGATAGATGGATGGATGGATGGATGGATGGATGGATGGATGGATAGATAGATAGATAGATAGATAGATAGATAGATAGATAGATAGATAGATAATCTCTGGAATCTTGTTCATTTCTCTTCAAGGAAGACTATGATTCCTGCCTTGAGAGGTCCAGGAGAAACTGAATTGTCTGTTCTCCTTTGAGAGACAGGTACACCAGGGTAAAATTATCTCTATCTGCCCCCTCCCCCTAAACATTACCAGTATAGAGACATAACTTTTAAATTCACATTTTGGCCCTGGCTACTCTATCTCTTAAAGGAAGCAGGTATCTGAAGATTACATTCTCTCATTCCGAGCTTGATTCCTTCCCTTATGTAATATCAGTTACACAAAAGATGTCAAACAGAATTCAGAAAAACTTTACAGATTAGAATATTCCAGAAAATATACAAAAGTTAAAAAGCTCCTTAGATAGGAATGAGCTGAGGTTTCACTCACTCACAAGACATGCCTTTTCTCATGCCTGATCTCACCCAAAGGAAAATTCCCCCAAAGCCTCTGGAGAAATAAGCTAAAAATCAGGACATGTGGAAGAGTCAGTTTCCTCCTACAAGGAGAGTCTATAGGAAAGACTTTCTCTTTCTCCTTCCTGGAGTAAGTCCCAAGGGGAATTTGGGGTGTATGTCTCCCTCAGAGCAAAAATCAATAATACCTCTCTTCTCCAAAGTTCTTACACTAATTCCACCCTTATGTAAACACATTGCATAATATTGGAATTGTTTCCACCAGTTAGGAGAGTCTTATGCAAAATGTACCAGGTTTGGGCAGAATATATTCAATTAAATGGATTTGCATCTGTTTGAATGCCCAAACTCACAGAGTAATCTTAGTAATTCAATGTTAACTTGCCAAGAGATCTCCATTGCAGAGTTCTAAGTATCTGTGCTTGGCATTATGCTGTTTAATATTCCTATCAATTATTTGCTAAAAGCATAGATAGCAGAATTCTCAAACTTGGTGATCCCAGGAATCTGGGAAAGAAAACTAACACACTAGATGACACTGGATACAATGAGATCTTGATAGACTAAAGCAGAGGTATGAAACTGACTGCCTACAAAAAGACCAGACTAAAATGTAATATGAAAATGTTTAACAAACAAAATAGAAATACAATATAACATAGATAATGTGAATTTGTGGTTTACTAAGTGGGTATGGAGGGAACATTTCTATTTGAGTTAGATACCGCTAGACTAAATCATTGGGCTAAGACGAAATTCAACAGGGACACATGTAAAAATTGACACTTCTCTTAAAAAAAGTAAATTTCATAAGTATAATTTTGAAGACGCATGGTTTACCAGTCATTTGTCTTGGGGGAAGAAAAGAAACAAGGGCTGTAGCTAACTGCAGCTTCAGTTATGTGATAAGACATCCAAAAAAACCTCATGTAACCCTTGGCTGCACTAAGATCAATTCATAACTTCCAGGAATAATGAAGTAAGAGTTCTGCTACATTCTGCTCTGGTCAAACAACATCTGATTGTTCTGTGCTCAAATCTAGGCACCAGAGTTGAAAAGGACGAAAAGAGCAGGCAGGATTGCTTTAGGGAAATGCAAAGCACTGTTATTGACCCCAAGCTTCCCAACACAGCAAAAGCCCATCTTGTCAATACAAAAACTTTATTGTTTGTTTTGCTATATGTTGCTATATGTCTGGAAGTCTCGGAACTGTTGCCTCTGGAAAACAAGATGATCATCCCACAGGAGGTAATAGAAAGGGGCATGGTAGATGTGAGTAGACTGCAATGCATAACCAGAGAGGAACTCAGATAGAGAACAGAAATAAAGAAAGTAATCAAAGAATTGAATAATAGAGAAAGAAGATGGGTTGGATCCACAGTAAGAACAAGGGATGGCAGGTGAATGGCAAGAACTGGTACCCTCTTAACATTAAGAGAAAGCAAGAAGGCCCTCAATATAATGGGTAGACCCCTAGTGGTAAACTTATAGAAAAACAAAAGAGGCAAATTTGCCCTTCAGGAAGCAGATGTACATGGCTTTAGACTATAACATTGAAGGGAAATCCTAAATTGATGAGATCATCAACTGGTTTTCATATATGAGAAGGTTGCCTAATATAGGAACCAAAAATTGCTCATTTCCCAGAAGCAGTTATCTATAGCATTCTTCTGATCTACCAGAATAGTTACTCTTCTAGTCAATAAGTTATCTTGCCTTCAAATTACATCATCATCATCATCCAAATGACAAAAACAACTCTATTTACTGAGCTTTCCTCACAATTGCCTTGTAAGATTGGTAATAAAAGTGATAGTATTACTTTTTTCAAATGAGGCATTCAGCAGATAAATGACTTTGCCCATGATCAGAGCTAGCAAGTCTCTGAGAAAGGACTGATATCCAATCAAGAGTAACCCAGAAACGGTCCAGGAAAGGAAGATGAGCCATTATCTAGGAGAAGTACACTTTCTTCTCACCAACTAATTTTAAAAAGGAGAACCTCAGTTCTGAATACTAGGCTGAATACTCTTTTCACTGTGCTATTTGGAATATCACAGAAGGAGCCCCAAAGTCTTTAAATTCATGGTTCATTCAGGCATTTCCTTAGACTCATGAGCTGAAAGGAACCTTAGGAATCATTTAATCTAGCATTCCCACCCAATCCCTTGTATAAATGAGGAAGCCCAGAGAGGTTTTACAATTTACTCAAAGTCACAGAACTATAATTATCATCATCGTTAACATTTATATAGCACTTTAAGGAGCACAAGGAAGAAACTGAGGCAGATAGAAGTTAAAAAACTTGCCCAGGGTCACACAACTAGTAAATGTCTGAGGTTGGATTTGAACTCACATCTTTCTGATTTCTAGTCCTGTACTCTATCCACAATGCCACATCTAGTGGCCTCAAATGAGGCCTTTGTGAACATAAATTCATTCCACTGAGTGACATGGTCCCATCTCAATGTTATTTTTCACTTTATTTTATATTACTAGCAAGTACTTCAGCACAGAATCCCATTAAAAATGGAGAGACTGCTGCAAAGATTCAGTCAATAACTCTACCCATAGCATGAGTGGTGGGTATTTCCCACTTCCCCAGAAGATGGTTGGTGGACTCAAGGTGACTCAAAAATATTGACAAACTGGTTGGAAAATGTCTAAGACTGTCTACGTTAGAACTATAACCACATCGAGGTATTTCAGGGCAGTGCCCCATGTGGGAATGCCCAAACCTCAGCTAAATGTCTCCAACCCCCAGTTACTTAGCAGGTGGCAAAGGGGACATCACCCAGAAATCTGTGGTTTCTGCAGTACCCAATGTTGCTTCAATATTTGCAGATCAGAAATATCCTCTCTCTGTGTGGCACAATGGGACAAATACTGAGTGCCTGGGTACGTAGTAACATACATCCTGTGTGACTTCATCTATAAAATGAGAGGGTCGGACTAAATGTCTTCCAAAGTCCCTGTCTGTTCTAAATCTATGTTTTTATGATCCTAAGCTTGCCAAAGTTCAGTTTTCTTATCTGCAAAATAGTGCTAATAATCCTTTCATGTTAATAATCTCTTCGCTATATATTTCATCCACCTAACAGGGTAATAGTGAAGAAAGTCCATTGTAAACCTTAAGCACCATGTTGTTCAGTTATTTTTCATTGATATCTGGCTCTTCATGAACTCATTTGGAATTTTCTTGGCAAAGATATTGGAGTGGTTTGTCATTTTTTTCTCCAGCTCATTTTATAGATGAGAAAACTGAGGTTAATAGGGTTAAATGACTTACCCAGGATCACATAACTAGTAAGTGTCTGAGGCCAGATTTGAACTCAGATCTTCCTGATTTCAGGCTGCCTAGCTGCCCAAAATGCTATGGAAATGTGACTTTAACATAATTATTCTTATTGTAACTTGGGATTAGCAATGAGGAGCAGGAGGAGGAGGAAGACTAGTCCAGCATCCTCAGTCAGACTTGCCAATTATACTATTGTATAGGGCATCAGGGCAGAAAAGTATGACAACTTATTAAAGTCATTACTATCTAGTCTGATACTAGGAAATAAAGGTGATATAAAAACAAAAGACATGAAAAAATTGATTTAAAATAACCTGTAAGCATTTAATCATCTCTATGACACCATGTATAAAGGTGACCTTGGAACTGAAAAGCCTTTGCTTCAGATCTCACCTCTAATACATATAGGTTATGTGACCCTGGGCAAGTCACTTGAGTTCTCAGGGCCCTGGGCAGCTCTATAAGATTATAGATTGCAGAGTAGTTCCCATTCTGCACTGGTAGAAGGAATTTCCTCATCAGAAATTGACTATAACAATGAAATCACAGGTCTGATACAAAGAGAAATCATCACAAGAACTAGAAAGATCACAGATGTTTAAAAAACATCTAACTTCTTAATGTCTCTAGTTGACACCATTTGTTAGAAAAATAAGTAAAGTCTAGTCATTCTTCTAAAAAAATTCCTATATGGAAAGGAGAGGTTAGCAGCAGGAGGGAAGGTTCAGTTTCCCTAAGAGGAAGAACATTTTCATTTTGGAGCTCAAAAATGTTTTCCCATCATCTCCAACAGAAAACCCATTTGCCATTTCAGAGTCCTGACCATCTAGAACACTGGTAAACATGGGGGTACAGCTAGGTCCTCCCCCCCATAAGGAAAAGTCATTTGCCAGCATAAACTCATGTTACATTGTTCTAAAGCAGCCCCCGCCTCCCTTATCAGAAATGTGCAAGGTGAAGGGGAGGGAAGCAAAAGTAAATGAGAAAGTTCACTGCTGCACCACATAGTTAGTGCTGGATATAGCGTGATATAGATGTGAAGATGAATGTTATAGGGGTAGGAACCCTGAAAGGTACCTCTGCTCTTGAAAAAGAGGAAAAATAATTGTGAGACCTCCTAGAAAAGGAAGCAGACAGTGAATCCAATCTGCAACAAAATCATTTTCACACAGCTATAATTCAAGGAAATCATGCAATAGGTAATGCTCTGGAAGGCGAATTTGCTTTTTAAAAAAATTCAAGTTTTTTTTTCTGGCTACTATAATATTTTTCAATACCGTTTGGATTTGGCTCACATCTTATTTTACGTCTTCCTTCGCAAGCAGGCTTGCTAAACATGGGAATCTCTGAAGCCCAGACCTTCATTGTGACTCATTGCTATTGTTTCCTCTAACTTTTCTCACCATCTCATCCTGCAGCATTTCCCTTGTTCTCAAGAATGAAAAACACTGATGGGAAAAAATCTACTGGTCACATATACTGAGAAACGTGCTTGAGGGATTTAGCACTCTTTACTTCGGCCTCACTCAAGTCATTAATAGTCTCTCTTTAAATATTATTATTCACAAATGATTTATGTTCAAGTACAAAAATTATATCTTTTGAAGAATTCCAGACAATGAAAGAGAAAAAAGTCTAACCAAGTCCCATTTTCTTTTTCCCTTCTAAGAAAGCTGGGGTAAGGTGAGGTTAGACTTTTATTCTTATTGCTATAGCAGGGCCTGTTAAAATCAAGTCTCTTTGGCTTACTTTATGTACAATGCCAGCAGCATGGCGAGATATTTAATATGTGCATCATATTCAATAATGATGGCAATGCTAGCCTCGGTGTATTAACCAAAAGTTAACCATAGCTCTAAGAAGTCCAAACTAATATGCTCAGAGGACTCCACAAATGGGAACATGGTAGGGTCTTCTTCATTATAATACCTTGCATTTCTATACTACTTTAAGGTTTACAAAGCATTTTCCTCATCAGAATCCTGGGAGATTAGTAGCATCAGTCTGATGAGTTCTATTTTAGAGGAATAGGGGTTTAAGGCTCAGAGAAGTTAATTGTTTTGTCTGACATCACAAAGCAATTTATTTGCAGCTGAGACACAAATTCAGGTTTTCAAGGTCCATATCCAGGGTGATCTTTCTCCTACAAATCACAAAAATAAGAGGTGTTTGGTTTAAAATCTAAAATGCAACTGGTAATACATCCATCTTCTGTTAATTACCTACAGTTTATTCTGTATATAGCACATTTGTACATAGTTGTTTACACATTCCCTCCCCCATTACATTGTGAGTTCCCTGAGAGTAGAAACTGAGGTTTTCCTTTCTTTGTATCCCCAGCACTTAGCACAAAGCCTGGCACTTAGTAGCCATTTAATAAATGCTAGGTGACTGACTGGCCTTGATGGATATTAATTGAGCAAATCTAAGTCACAGAAACATGAACTCTCAGGTTCTCAGAGTTGAAGGCTATCTCAGAAGTCATCTGGTTGAAAGCATCCCTGAGCAGGAATCCCCCTACAATATCCCTGATGAGTGTTCAAGCCTCCCCATGAAGACTTCCAGTGATAAGAAATCCATCATGTCCAGAGGTAGCCCATTCCGCTTTTGTATAGCTCTACATATTAGGAAATTGTTGGGTTGCGTTTTTTTTCTTTCCATCAAGTTAAATCCTTCTTTCTATAACTTCCATCCATCCTCCTAGTTTTATTCTCTGAGGTCAATACCTTGTCTACATGACAGCTCTTCAAACAGAAGACAGCTATCCTGCCTTAAGTTATCTTTTCCAGGCTAAACATCCCAAATGTCTTCAACTGATGCTTGCATGGCTTGGTTTCCAGTATACTTGCTCTCTTATAGATTCATGTCATTTTGTTAATGTCCATCCTCAACTGTGATGCCTATAATTGAACACCTTATTCTAGATGTGATCTAATTAAGATAAAGTTCAATAAGACTATCATCTCACTCATTCAACAAAAGTATTTCAATTCTAATATTTATTAAGACTTGTTCTCAAGACACTATGGTAGGTTCTGCCCATTACACCTCATATAATGCACCTTAAAATGACTTTAGCTTGCTTTTACTAGTATGTCACACTCACAGAAATTGCAGTCTATTAGAACCTCAAGATCTTTTTTACATTATGTATTTTATAGCTATACCTCTCCATGTTATAGAGGTATAACTGATTATTTGAACCCTAGTGTTTTATGTATGCTTATTAAATTTCATGTGTTACACCTGAACCATTGTTTTAGCCTGTTGTGATCTCTCTCTGGATCCTGATTCTGTCATCCAGTGTGTTAGCTGTTCTCCCCAGCTTTGTGTCATCTTCTAATTTGAAAAGCAGGTCATGTCTTTGAATCCCCAGTGCCTGGCCCATAGTAGGTGTTTAGCAAATGCTTGTTGACTGGCTGATTAATCTATTCCATCATCCAAGTCATTGACAAAAATGGTGAATACAAGTAGGTCAGGGACTGATGTGGCACTCAACAAGAGACCTAGTTCCAGGTAGACATGATCCATTAATTGCTCTACTCTGGCTCTGGTCAATTAACCAGCTCCAAATATGCCAAATTATACTATCACTTAGCCCTCATTTTTGCATCTCATATACACGGATATAATGAGATACTTTGTCAAATACCTTGCTGACGTGGACTTGGTACTATATCTATAGTATTCCTTTGAGCCTAACTACCCCACCCAAAAATGCAAAGTTAATTTAGCTTTGACCAATCTCCTCTTGCATTTTTAATTATTTACAAACTATCTCTTTAGTAGTATAGTCTAGAATTTTGCCAGAAATCAAGGCCAGGTTCATCAATCTATAGTTTGAATATTCAACCCTTTTCCCTTATTATAAAATCTGGAAAACATTTATCTATCACCAGATTTATGGTGCCTCTCTCTTTTTTTTATTATTTTTTCAGAGCTCACCAACAGCAGCTTCATCTTTCAATGGTATTCACATCTTCCAATCCAAAGGTCTTTTCCTCAATTAAAAAGAAAAAAAGAAGCAAGAAGAGATTCATATTTCTATAGTTTCTCCATTGTCCATTATAATTGTGCCATCATCCTGATCAAAGGTCCCATGTTTTTCTTTCCTCTTGCCTCCCAACATAGCCAATAGTCCCCTTTTATTATCTTTAAAGTTCAGCATGAGTCTCAGATCATCCTATACTTGTATGCTGATGCTTAGCTGCCTGCCCCTTCTTCCACAAATACTTGTTAAAACTTGCTGGCAAATGAGTTCCCTGTGCAGCCACATCAGTCTCTTAAGTTCCCTCTTTTCTTCCTCACAAGAATCATTTATATCTATATCGTCATAATTTTGTTGTTGAGTATCTTTCAATTGGGATAATTACCCTATATAATTTTATCATACTAATCTTTCTCTTAATGCTGAAATCTGCTCTTCTAAAACCTAAGTACATATAAACCACACCTGGAAACTATATAGCAGAGTGCATGATATATGGACTTGGGGTCAGGAAGGCCTCAATTCAAATCCTGCCTCAGACACTTACTAGCTGGATCACTATAGATGAGTCACTTCACCTCTCTTCGCCTCAGCTTCCTTCTCTATAAAATGGAGAGGAAAATAACCCCTATCTCCCAGGGTTGTTGTAAGGATCAAACAAGATAATATATGTAAAGAGCTTTGCAAACCTTAAAGCACTGTACAAATATTACCTCCTACTACTACTATTATTATTCAATCTTTACCCATCATGAATTCTAAGAGTAATCTCTTCCTCCCAAAATCCCCATCACTTCTATTTCAGGAACCATTATTTTCTTATTGGTCAGAATCACGTCTAGGAAATCAATTCCACTTATCACCTCCCCCAAATTTTAAGGAATGAAATTGTCACCAATTGTAGTTCCAATGCAATATTCACAGCTCCAACAATCATTATAAATATACTGGCATAGTGCTCTATCACAAAACATAACAGATTCTCCATATAGAAGACAGAAGCAAAACATCCACTTAGAAGAAAACCAAATCCCAAAACCAGTAAGCCAATTTCATCATAGTAGCAAAGGAGTTTATAAGCCACAACAGCACAGAGAGTCATAGCATCCTTTAGCCTTCCCACAACCAACATTTACTCACAAGCCTGTCTCCCTCAGATGAGTCCTCTCCTCCCTCCAGTCTCTAGCGTCTCTGACTTCCCAGCTCTGACTCCTATGGGCTCTGCTCTACCCTTCAGCAACCTCTTCCCACCACAGGTTCCATGTGATTACATTCAGCATATTAGGGGGCAGGGTATATCTTCAAAGCAGGGACAGCAACTCCTTAGGTTTATAAAGGGGCAGGAAAGATCTTCAAATTTCCATTACCATTACACCAATGTAAGTCTAGAAAGTTGGATCCTTTTAGTGCAGGGAAAATACCATGACCACGGGCAAGTAGGTAGTATAATGTTGGACTTGGAGTCCAAGACTAGAGTTTGAATCCTGACTTGGATACTCACAAGCTCTATGACCCTGGTTAAGTCTCTGAACCTCTCTCAGTTTGTAAGTGAAGTTCCTCAATCTACTTCCAAGCTGGAAAGAATCTGATCTTTAAAGGCTCAGTGGCTCCACCAAACTAAATTCAGAAAGGCTTATTACAAAAAAGTTGACTAACAGATGCTGATTTTTTTTTCAACCTAAGTAACTCATGAAGACTGTGGATTAGGAGTCAAAAGTCCTGGGTTCTAATGCTAACTCTGCCACTTACAACCTATGACTTTGAACAAATCCCTTCACCTCCCTAAAAACTAATTTCTTCATCTAAAAAAATCAAGAAATTAAAATGGATAAGTTCTAAGCTCTTTTTGAGCAACAAAATCTAGGATTCAATAATCCTAGAGTGGCTCAGAGTGGTTGTGACAGTGAAGAGCCAAGAAGATACATGTGAGCTGATGAAATCATGCATTCTTAAAACACAGAGAGCTCTGTGTTAGGAGCTAGGGGAGATTCAAAGTTGAGATATCTCACCTTAAACACATATTCAAGGTCATGTGAAAAGTACCTTGGGGTTTTAGAACATTCCAAGCTACGTATAGAGTTAACTGTGTGACTTGGTAGCCCCAAAATATAAGATTATAGATTTAGAGCTGGAAGGGACCTTACAGGCCATCCACTTCACCCCTTTCATTTTGCAGATGAGGACACAGAGTTCCACAGAGGTGACATGACCAAATGTCATCATAGGCAGCATTATTAGAATCACAATGTCCAGAACCAGTAGAATGAGAACCTGGAATCCTAGTTACACCTCACCTGGAGTATTCTGTTCAATTCTTGGGACCACATTTTAGGAAAAAATGCTGACGAGTTGGAGAATGTTTAAAGAGGGTGACCAGGAGGACTAGGGGACTGGAAATTATAGCATGAAAGGGTCACCAAAAGGCTTAATAGAATAGAGTTGACATATCAACAATAGATTCTCATGAGAGGAAATACATGAGCTGAAGGAGAAAGGGAGGTGGGGAATATTTTGAGCGTATATAATAATGATAATAATAACTATATAGCATTTTAAAGTTTGCAAAAACTTTCCCTTCACTAGCTCATTTGTGCCTTGTAACAATGCTGTGAAATGTTCTCCAGGCCCTGTTATCTACATCTTTTGTCTGAACCTGTTATTTCACTGGATCTCTAAGGAATTCTTGATGAGGAAACTCTCTCTAATAATGTAAATCTGCAAGTGTTCTATAATTTAGGGGCTTAGAGAGTTGGGATTGGGGGTGGGAGGCAGGCACTGAGAGGTCAGATGATTTACCAGAATGTGCTAAGGAAGGGAAGACATTTGGACCCAGATTTTCCGGGTTCTCAGAGTTACCTACCATCTCTGTATCACACTATTTTCTCAACTAAAAAATGAAGAAACTAAAGCTCAGTGAGGTTGATAATAGTAATACTTAGCATTTGTATAGTGCTTTTTAAATTTTAATGTGCAAAACACTTTAGATATCATATCTAACCTGATCCTCATAACAACCCTGATGTTAATATTATTCCCATTCTACTAAAGAGGAAACTGAGACTGTTCATGGTAGCCCAAGGTCACCTTCATATTATGATAGGATCATAGATTTAAGACCCTAAAAGTTACCAAGACCAACACTCTTGTTTTAACAGATGAGGAAACTGAGGCCCCAAGAGCTAACTTGCCCAGTCACAGCAAGGGTCTTAAGTGGGATTCAAATCCAGGTCTTCCTGAATCCAATTCTAGTGCACTATCCATACCACACTGATTCTTAGTAAGTATCAGAATACATACTATTAAGTTTAATTGAAAACTTAAAGAAAAATCCTAATGTAATGTAGAAACAAGTATCCATGAGAATTTCATATACATATAGAAGATAAACTTCAAGTTAAGAAATGGATCACTTGAGCCAGGGTGACACAAGGAAGACTTTATGGTGAGGATCCCCCTACCTGGACTCTGAAAGATGGATGGATGGAGAAAAGGGAAGCAGGGAATTCTAAGTTGAAGACACAGCACTGGTCAAGTCACCTAGGTGGAAATGAGGAGGTCACAAGCAAGAAATAGGAAAAGTCCAACCTAGCTAGAAGAGAAGGAATATAATAGAGAGTAGCAAAAGATGAATTCGAATAGATTGTTTGGGACTAATTGATCAAGTTTTTAAATCTTAGGCTGAAGACTTTGGATCCTTGGTTATATTTTAAGCAAGGGATAGGCAAAGTGAAAGTGATCATGATCATGAGAAAGGCATTTAGAATTAAGGTTACCAAGAAAACCTGAGTTTGTGACATATACTGGCTATGTGATCCTGAGAAAAGCATTTACCCTCTTAGTGGTTTAGGCAATACTCTAAACCCAGGACTTGCAGAGAAGATGCATTGGCAGAGAGAATTTCCTCATTTGGGGGTTCCCAATATTAATAAAATCACAGGTCTGCTACCTATCCCAATCCTTATGGGACAATTGGCATTAATCTGCAGGAGTAGAAAGACTACAGGTGAAATAAAATAGGGGATATTATAAAAATCCAAGAATGAGATGATGTGGAGGTCAAAATCATATCTTAGGGATAAAGAGATCCCTAGTTCTATCTCTCAAGCTAGTTACTTATGAATTTCAATGTCACCAGGGGGGAAAATTCTTTGAAAAGTTATCTACACAAGGATAAGGCATATCTTTACAGACCTAAAGTTATTTAAAGAAGGATGGCTATTGTGGTTCCCACTATAAATTCTTATACAGTTGACTAAGATCCAATTTTTCAAAGTTTAAGCAATGATGAATAAACTCATAATATCAGTAATATCTATTACATAAAACCAAGGACAATAAGTATAATGAGGACTAGAGCATTTGGAAAATACATCAGCATGCTCACCTGATGCAAGTTTTCTATGTGGCAGAGGCTAGAGAGCCTGCTTCCAGAAGAGTTACAATGACATACAATGCAAGTCCTTCGGAGATTCATAAAAACACTAATAGTCTGTCACTTGTTCAAGTCTGTTAATCACGTGTCAAATTAGTCTTTTAATGGATTGTAGTTGCAAAACTGGAATTGGGGAAACCTCCTAAAAAACTCTAGTTGGCTTTACTCTTCTACTCATTGGTTGTTTTGACTCCTTTATTGACAGCATCTAATGAGAGACAATTTAACTGACCTCTCTGAGGTTAGTGGGTAGTCTCATAGAAATGGGCCTCAATTGTGTCATCCCACCATTTGTTGCTTAAGAGTTTTGAAAGGTTAAGAGAGCAAGATCCCAGGAATCCTGGAATTCTAGCATCCAGGTCCTACAACCAACCTAGCATCAATGCCCCAAGAAGCAAGGAGTGACTTTAGGGACCCAGACTAGCAACTGCTGAGATAAGCATTCTTTCAGAAGAGATGATACATTTGAACATGAACTTGATGGGAATGATACTATGAAGAAGTTAAGTCTCCCTAGACCATTCTCTCTAGACCAAAGTGGGATAGGGGAGAATGTGTCCCTGAGGTATTGGAAGGAAATTTTAAACTTGGGTTATTGCTTATCTTCAAAGTAAATTCTCCTTTGTAAAAGCTAACTGGTGTTAAGTGGTTAAAAGTAACTGGGATACTAGTCACTGCTACCTATCAGTCCAAGAACACAATTTGGCTCAAGCCAAAGACATTGAAGAAAAGACACCCCAAAACTCCACAGGATACCTAATTTTAGAACCTTGAAGAGGTAGATATAACTGGTCTGGCTCTGAAAAAATGAGCCAGAGGTTCTTACTACAAAAGATTTGAACAAGAATGATGAAAAGTCATGTAATTTTTCTTCTGAAAGGATATGATAGTTTCTTAAAGCAGAAATATAGGGGCAAGAAAGAGAAAGAGAAAAGTTTATTCAGCTCCATTATGCATTGTTACCCTAAGTGTGACAATTTGTAAAGAAAAATTGTTCAACATTGGCCTGAAGATCTCCTAGATTGTGTTTCTTGACCTCAAATAGTTCTTCAGTACAACCTCCTCTGTATGGATCTGTCAATAGTTCTCCCCTAACTTCTACTCCTTCATTGCCTTATTATTCTATTACTATCTTGTTCCTTGACAAATCTTCCCTCCTTTTCCAATTCAAGGCAGTTTCACCAACTGGTCTTATGCATTTACTATGTGCTAAGGACTATTTCTAGGTAATGGGGATAAAGACAAAATAAAAAAATAGTGCCTATCCTCAAAGAACTTGCATTCTACTGGGAGGGAGGGAATAATATTTGCACAGAAAAGAATATACATGATAGATTTAGGAGAAAGGACAAAAAACTAAGGGGACTATTCCCAATGGAGGTGGAAAATGAACTAAATTGTGAAGAAAATTAGGGATTCTAAAAGGTAGAGGTAAGGAAGGAGTATATTCCAGGGGAAAGGGACAAGTGTGAAGGTGGGCAATAGTGTTTGGGGAATAACAAATAAACCAATTTGTTTTGCAACATAAAATATGTTAAAGGAGTAATAAATGATTGCCATGGAAAGGTAAGGTCTCTTCCTGATCATTTTACCTTCAAGTTGGATAGCACTCACATTCAGGTGACTGAATACCTGATTACTTCTGAAATAAGTAAATCAAGGAAATGCATTACTCTTGTGGAAATCTGATTCCATGTTTTTGGTGAGTACACAGTGAAAGTAAAGATTTTAAGGGTCTTGGAAACCCTTACAGAAATCATAGTATGGAAAAGGTTAAAGACCATTTTTTACAAATGCTAGTCCACTTGAAAAAAAAATATTTTGTGTAATGGTTATGGTATGTTAATATGGATATTAAAAATCACTGGGGGGGGGCAGTTTGAGATAAAGAAACTAAGGTACAAGGGGATTAAATCACAAAATGTTGGAGCTTGCCAGGACAATAGAGATCTGTGGGATAGTAATATTAGATGAAAGGAACCTTAGGGGTCATATAATAAGCACTCAATAAATGCTTTTTCTTTCATTCATTTAGTCTAACCTTCTCAATTTACCTCTGCCAAACAGAGAGTAAATGGCAGGATCAGAATTTAAGGAGGCAGCTAGGTGGCGCAGTGAATAGAGCAACAGCCCTGAAGTCAGGAGGGACCTGAATTCAAATCCAGCCTCAGACAATTAACATTCTTACTAGCCGTGTGACTTTGGGCAAGTCACTTAACCCCAATTGCCCTCCAAAAAAAAAAAAAAAGCAGAATTTAAACTATAATTCTTTAACTTCTGTTGTCTCTACCGCACTATGTCAGTACCTCCCTAATTTAGCTTTCTCACCTTAAATATGAGAAAACTGACTCTCAGAAGTTGATTATGGTCCTATGTGATGGCAGGGTATGGACTAGATGAATTATCAAGGTTCTTTTCAGTGATTTTAATTTCTTAAAAGTAACTCATATACCTTGAGAAGTCATCTAGCCCAATATATCACAGAAGACAATATTTTCAATATAAAAATCTCTCTCTATTCATCTGTATTCTAAACCATAAATATATCATTTAATAACTTCCCCCTCCAAACTCTTATTATGACACAGAAGTAACCCTAAGTTCTCCAATACTATGTCCATAAACTCTGAGAGGTCCTGTACCAAGTTAGAAAAGCTTTGAGGAGGGCCCAAATAATAAACAATGTGTCTTTTACTTAAGGACCAGCCTAGAGAAGTATAGAGAGGTTCATCTCCAAGGTTATCAGAGGAGGACATTTTTTTTGATACAGTAAATCTCAAAGATATTTTACTAAGGTATAAAGAGGATACAATATACAGCAAGAAAATCACAACTCCCTAAAAGAGATAAAAATTTGTATTCTAATTTTTGTATTTGTCTGTATTCTAATTTTTCCCCTTATTATCTGTGTGACCTTGGGTGAGTATCCTCACCCCTGAGTCTCAACTGCCTCATCAATAAAATGAGGGGGGTTCAATTAATAACAAAAATCATGGAACATAGAATTTCAGAGCTGAAAGAAAACTCAGTGACCACTACCAAAAACAAAAACAAACAAAACCTTTCATTATTAAAGACCCAGCAAATAAATGGTTGTCCACCCTCCTTAAATCTGGTACAAATGATTTCTAAGGTTCGTTCTAGCACTAAAATTCTATAGTACCTATGATTTATATATAAATTTTAAAAGGATTAAAAGGCTAGAGGTTTGTTTTCTGTATCAATGGGGAAAATACCCACATGCCTATGAGATCATAGATCCATCAAAGTAAAACCACGTGTACATATATTACATAATAACTAGGGGAATGTGGGACAAAAACAGGCCTGGAGATTGTCAACATTCTCATTTAAAAAATCAAGAATTGGCTAAGCAATCATAAGTAGTAGTTTTTCTAATCACACTTGATCTTGAAGATCATTACATTAAAAGACGGATTACACCTAAAAACACATATACACTTTTAGAAAATGCCATAGATAAATTGACTTTTGTTCTTTCATTTACTCTATTTTCTTTTGAAGAAGCATCTCTCCACACACACACACACACACACACACACACACACACACACACACACATACACACACACACAATTCCCCCAAGTAAAAATAAAGCCAACTTTCCATTGAAAAATAACCTAGATGGTACAGTGCAGAACGTGTTGGATTTGAAGTTAGAAAGATCTGACTCTGAATCCTGCCTCACATATTTACTAACCGTGTGGCCACCCAATCTCTCAGCTTCAGTTTCCACGTCTCTAAAATGGAGACAATAATAGCACCTATTTCACAGGGTTGTGGTGAAGACCAAATGGGATTACATAGGTGAAATACTTTGTAAACCTCCAAGCATCATCATCATCATCATTATTGCAAAATGCATAAATTATCTGGAAGTCAACGTACCAAAACACACTTAAGACATATGAATACAACTATGAAACACACTTTACAATAATAAAAAGAAAACATATACACCACTTAAGTAGGAAAATTAGAGGAGAATGGAAGGAGGTATCTTGAACAATTCTGGTTGAAGGGGGGATTCTTAACTAAGCAAGGAACAGAAATGATAAAAGAAAATAGTTTGAATTACATAAAATTACAAAGCTTTTGCGTAAACAAAATCCATGTAGTTAGAATCAGAAGCGAGAACAGTTCATTGGAAAAAATATTCACAGCAAATATTACTGAGGTCTAATAATTTATATATGTTGAGATTTGATACAAATATGTGAACAAAAGAATAATTCTCTAATAGATAAGTGGTCAAAAGATATGAATAGGTGGTCTTCAAAAAAAGAAATACAAGTCATCATCAAACACATGAAACAATGTTCCAGATTATTAACAATAAGAAACATTAAAATTAAAACAACTCTGAAGTTTCAAATCAGACCCTCTCATGTGGCCAAAGATGACAAAAGATAAAAACAATAATAAACACATTTCTAGTGGAGTTGTGGATTAGTCCAACTTTTCTGGAAACAATTCAAAATACTAAAAAAATATATCTAAAGTACAAATCTATGGACCCATCGACACGACTTTCAGGGAACCTAAAGACAAAGTATGTATATGGAAATATCCCTATAAACAAATTTTTGGTAGGATCAAAGAACTAAAAAGAAGGTAGGTGAATGGAGAAATTGTAGTAATATGAGTGAAACTGAATATTAATTATAGTGACAAAGTCACAAGAAGTGACAAAAATTAAATGTTATAAGAAACCTGAGATGACATATAAACTAATGCAGAGTTACATAAGTAAAATTATGCAAACAACTTAAACAATAACCACAATAATGTCAAGAAAATAATATGGAAAAACTTCAGGACTCTAATCAGTTCAACGACTATTAATCATGACCTCAGCAGACTGATGGTAAAATTTGTCTCCTGCCTCTCAGCAGAAAGATAGTGAACTATAGGTGCAAAAAAATTGTGTGTGTGTGTGTGTGTGTGTGTGTGTGTGTGTGTGTGTGTGATTTCAACATGATCAATGTGTTGATTTGCTTGGCTTGAATATAAGGCATGTGGGCATTTTCCTATGCTATAATGTAGAGTTCTAAGGATAGGTTGTTGTTATTCATTGGGAAATAACAGTGGTATAAATGAATAAATTAACATCAAGAAATAAAAAAAAATAAACAATAAGAATGATGCCATTTTTCCATTGATCTTAGTGGTTCTGAACCTCCATTTGAGGAAGTACCCATGCCAACCATGCTCACTTCAAAACTGACTCAACCAATGACTCCCGGGAGTACTCCACCCCATCTAGGCTCCTTTTTATCTGTCATTTCCCCCCCATTAGAATGTAATCTCTCTGAGGGCAGATTCTGTCTTTCTTTTTGCTTGTATTGGTATACCCAGCACAGCTCCTGGCACATAGAAAATACTTAATAAAATGCTTTCTCTATCTAAGTTAAAATTCTAAAGAGAAATGATGGGGTGAATATATATCCCATTTTCCAATGTCATATTAATGTGTTTATCAAAAAAGGGAAGGAGGGATGGTTGTTAAAGGGCATTATACCTTCC
Source organism: Gymnobelideus leadbeateri (assembly GCA_011680675.1). Lineage (NCBI taxonomy): Eukaryota > Metazoa > Chordata > Mammalia > Diprotodontia > Petauridae > Gymnobelideus > Gymnobelideus leadbeateri. The sequence goes on along the minus strand of WOXC01006809.1, from coordinate 309,878 downwards.
TTCCTCTGTGAAATACACACCATACATATCCCACAAACAACATGACATTTCCTTGTTCTTAATTATGCTATGAAATCATAACCCCATACTGACTCACATCAAACAGTGACAAGTCCTCCTACCCTCTCACATTGGTAGGAATGTTTTTGTCCTGTAACCAGATTCATATTCCTTGCATGTCTGTCGGTGCTTTCATTCATTTGGTACCAATACACATTGGAAGCTGAAATAGATTTTATTTTAATTAAATGAGAAAATAAAAATTCATCATGAATGAACTCCAAAATATTTCAAGTTCCTGATAGGTTAATGGGGAGGATTATTATTGTTACAGTTCAATAAGCATGCCGCACTTTGACATAACTGAAGGTGATATCTAATTCAGAGGGATGCAGCAGAGTGGATAGCTGCATAGGGTCTTCTTTTTGAAGAGAAGGACTGACATCTGCTGGAGCCATGAATGAACTGAAGAAAGGGAGGAAATGTCATTTAACTGTTCATTCTGCAATCCACTGATAACATATAAAAAAGAGAAGAGAGATGGAGAGGAAAGGAATTTAATGGGGCAGGATGAAAAGGAGTACAGATTTCACTGGGATGCTGTACTGTTGAGTTATACTGTGGCTAGCTTAGGTCAATGGCACTCCCCAGAGTCAGGATTCTGAAAAACAAAATCCCATGACCTATGATTTTCTTCCATCTCCCTGCTGATTTCTGGAAAATAAGAGGGTTTTTTAAAATCAATCTGATATGCCCAATTTTGTCTGCAATAAATAGAGCAGCTAGGTGGTGCAGTGAATAGAGTGCCAGGCCTGGAGTCAAGACGATATCCTCCTGAGGTCAAATCTGGCCTCATCTGTGTGACCCTGGGCAAGTCATTTAACCCTTTTTGTCTCAGTTTCCTCATCTATAAAACGAGCTGGAGAAGGAAATGGCAAATCACACCATTATCTTTGCCAAGAAAACCCCAAAAGGGGTCACAAAGAGTCAAACATGACTGAAAAACAACTGAACAACAACTGCTTTCAATAAGATTAACAAGTAAGCCATGAGATCCAGTCTTTGGTAGCTCCATGAAACTGATACTGGACAATACATTCTGACCCAGGTCTCAAAACTGGATCAACAAAAATCCTTAGTATAATGAATAGAATTGGAAATTGAAATTTAATTGCAATGAATATGGCACTGATTGAATATGGAGGGGGAGGAGAAGTAACTCGTTTCCAACCTACACCCTGGAATCTCTGGTAAAAAGTAGCATAAGTTTGGATAGTGAATTCATGTTATTTAGAAACCCATATACAATCCACATGAAGGTGCCCACAAAATGGATTTAAGACTGGTATTATAACTTTATGATCTGTACTCTGCACATAGGGAACGCTTAGTAAATGTCTGCTGATTAGCACTGGACAGTCCAGTGAACTCAACTGGATGTCAAAATGGCTCAGTGGATACAGCACCAGGCCTGGAGTCAGGAAGATGTGAGGTCAGATTTGACCTTAGACTCTTGCTAGCTTTGTGACCCTGGGCAAGTCACTTGACTTCTTGTAAAATGGGCATAACAACAGTATCTACCTCCCAGGATTTGTTGTTGAAGGATCAAATGAAATAATAATTGTAAAGCTCTTAGCACAATGTCTGGCACATAGTATACTATTTATTTATTTATCCTATCTTCCATACCCTTCTTTTTTTCCCCTCTCCTCCCTTTTTCTTCTCTCCATTTTCTTTCCTTACCTTTTCATTCCTTTTCCTTTCTCTCTTTGACTCTTTTCCTTCCTTCTTTCTTTTATTTCTTCCTCTTAGCATCTTTACTCCGACAAGTATTTATGCTGTTCCCTATAAGGAATAAAATGATAAACTGTTCCCTACTCTCAAGGCCTTTAATAACCTAGTCTCCATTTTAGTAGGAGTATGTAGGTGGTACAGTAGATAGAGTGCCAGGCCTGGATTCAAGAAGACTTATCTTCCTGAGTTCAAATCTACCCTCAGATACCTAATTAGCTATGTGACCCTGGGCAAGTCACCTAACCCTGTTTGCTTCAGTTTCCTCATGCGTAAAATGAGCTGGAAAAGGAATGGCAAACTACTCCAATATCTTTGCCAAGAAAGCCCCAAACGGGGTCACAAAGGGTCAGAAACAACTGAACAACAACAAATAAAAACTCCATGCTAGTATTAATATGCTGTGCAACCAAAGGCTAGTGACACTTTCTTTGGACCTGTTTCCTGATCTGTAAAATGAAGGGTTGGCACTAGATAACTGCCAATGTAACTTTCATCTGGAACATTACAATTTCTCAGCATTGCAAGGGTTGTTCATTGGAACTCCCAGCAACTAAATAAGACCATGAGAGAATAAGCTTTCCAAGAGAAGTGACAGAGCTGTAAGGTTCATTATTATGCCGGCATAATTCCAGCCCTAGAATCCCTGTAATTAGTCACATACTATAGTTTTCATTCATTGACTGAAGTACATCATGTTTATTGTTTTTTAGCGCTGATGTTTCCAATGCCTCATGGCATCTCAAAGTGACAGAATGGTCCTTGGAAGGAGTCTATTATCACAAAATTAAACATACACTCTCTTTCTTTATGTGCCCCTCTGTCGCTCTCTATCTTAAATTCAAATATTTGGGTTTTTTTCCAAACTGAGAAAAAGACATTTTCATTTCACTTTTTCTATTATTTCACTGGCCTATTTGGAAAATAGAAATGATATGTGTTACATGATAGAGAATCATTTTCTTTGATGCACTCCCACATAATTATGGAAATAAGAAGATCCTTGAAGACCATTTCATCCAAGTCTGATTTCACAGGTGAGGAAAATGAAACGCAAGAAAAATAAGACTTGTTGAAGCACTAGAGGACTAGAAAATGGCCAGAGATAGGATTTCACTACTGGATTCCCGTCTCCAGTCCAGCATTCTTCCCACTATATCACAAAATAGCCTATTATGTTTTGCAGTGAGGGGAATATTTGCAAATTCCACCACCAAAAGGCTAAGGATCAAGAAACATTTCACTGCTCTAAAAAGTTGAAGATGTGACCTCGGGTCTGCTGTATAGTCAGGTCCTGATTAGTGCAAATAATGAAGGCCCAGAAGTGTTTCGTGTTTTCAAATTTATACCACTTTAAATTATAGCTAAGTAAAACATGATAATTGGTTCTAGTCCAACATAAAAAATGTAGTGTTACTGTAGTCAGTTTTCCAAAAGGATACAAATTCTCATCATCCGACTTTCAATATGATTAAAAGTATTGTAATCTCTGCCTTTTGTGTTAATGTTCAAGGGAAAGGGTCAGATAGTGTAAATACTTTCTCTAAGCAATCAAATTCCTCCGTTAAAACCTTTGTCAGACTGGATTTGGCGCTCAATAGCACCATCTAGTGGTAAAAAAAAGTCAAAACAGGACTAGCATTTGTTTTTGTTTTTTTTTTTCCTAATTTTTGAAGAAGTTGCCTGTGAGTTAGTAAACATCTGACTTCATATTTTCCATCTGCAATGATGCTCTCTGGGTTCCACTGCCAGGCATTGTGGGAGCCTGTGTCTCTTACCAAAAATTGACCCTGAGCCTTGTACTGGTTTTGGATTTCTCCAATGGTAACAACTGTAGGGAGAGGCATCAAACAGAAGAAGAAGAAAAGGAAAAAAAGCACTTATTAAGTACTTCCTATGTGCCAGGAGAAGCTTGGTGGCACATTGGACAGAGTGGTCAGCCTAGAGTCAGGAAGACTGACTGTGTCTTACTCCTTGGCAAGTCATTTAACACTATTTGCCTCAGTTTCCTCTTCTGCAAAATTAGCTGAAGAAAGGAAAAGTAAACCCCTCCAGTATCTTTGCCAAGAAAACCCAAACAGGGTCATGAAGAGTTGGACACAACTGAAAAATGACTGAACAACTACATGCCAAGCAGTGTGCTAAGCCTCTGTTCCTCCCAACAACCATGGAAGGTAGGTGTTAATTATTATTCCCATTTTATAGTTGAGGAAACTGAGGCAAAAAGTGGTTAAGTGACTTGCCTAGGATCACAAAGCTATTAAGTACCTGATTCCAGGAAAGAACTTTAACTATTGCACCACCTGACTGCAGCAAGTTAAGAAATTGGTGAAAGAATAATAACTCAAGAAAAGTTAGGAAAAAGGTAAAATGGGTAGTAGCCACCTTATATAGTATTATTTCCAGGATGCCATATCAAGAATTCCCACCCCCCCAAATGTCTCTTCTGTCTTTTTAGAGTCTTAATATTCTGCATTTAGATATTCATTCCTTTGACTTAAGATTCTTTGTTCCCAGTGAATATGAATACATAGGAGTGCATTAAATCTTGTCACTCCAATTCAACAACATTAATAAAGGGCCTACTATATGTCATATTTATTTATGTAATGTATTTATAATTTATAAAATGTAGGCTACATTTCTATTTCAAGGCAGAAATTGCTAACACCAGTACTCTCAACATTGTATAGCGAAAAATTCGTTATCTGTATTAGTACATCCACATTAGTAAACTACATTTTCCTCCCCTTTTTCTTTTGCCAAAGTCTAAGCTGAACTTTGGTAGAAGTGTTATTTTTCCAAATAAAGACCCTATCTACAATCCAGGTACCATGATTCAGGGAACCAAGGGACAATTATGTTAAATACTGTTACATGCCTTGTTGAATTGGCATTTATCTTAACAACATTACGAGCCAGTTATTGAATAATTCCTGCCCAGAGGTGGAATTAAATCTTCATCAAGAACCATGGGTTGTGGAAGTTCTCATAGATGGGATGGAGATATTAATTATAGATTCAGTCTGAGATGGAAATGGGGGGGGGGGAGGTATTAAGTACTGGATGAACGGGATGTAGTGGAAGGGAGATGGAGCAGTCAGTATGCTTTATGAGCTGCCTGGGCTCAGCAGAAAGAGATCTAGATGTGGAGGGCTTAGGTTTTAGTTCTAACACTGCCATTTGCTATGTGTGTAACTTTAGAAAGGTCATTTAACCTTTCCGAGATTAGCCTCCCTCATCTATAAAATGATGAGACCAAACTAATGATGGTCTAAGGTCCCTTCCAGTTCTAAAGCTACAATTCTAATGTAGAGAGACTAGTGAGGCTTTCTGCTATAGCCAAAATATAATACAAAAGTCAAGTGATATATTGCTAGTCAATATACATAACTTGGACCCTCCCCACTTCATCCAGATTCATTTGTATGTCAAAAAAGGATTGAATGGAAGCTGAAAGAAATTTCTAACCTTCAAGGTAAATAGTTTGAGACTCTGGATCTCAAAATCAGCACCAGACAATCTTAGTCAGGCTAGGGCATTTGGCTGGAATTTTCTAGTTCCCTGGCTAGGTATGGTCGTTCATAGCCCAGGCTGCACTAAAAGGATATTAACCTGCCTTTAAGAATAAGTTCTTTAGTAACTACATCTTAGCAAATGGGAACGGTCTAGGAACCGAAGCCCAGCAGAGAGGAGCATTGAGCAGCAGCCAGTCCTGAGGACCTGAAGTGCAGTCCAGAGAGCAACTTAGCCTCTGTAAGAATAGAGAAGACTACCTAGGAGATACAATTTGACAAAGAGTGGAAATACAGCATCTACTGGAGAACAGGTGCCCAGAAAAGAGCAATGTCACCATAAATGAACACAAAGACAAGCAGCTGGGGGCATCTTCTCTCTTCTTCTTTCCTTCTCCCCCAAATGACAAGACAGAGATCTTTTTCTGCAATATCAGAGGTATAAGATGCCAAGCCTATGTGTGTTCTACATGTGTCTTTATCTGTGTGCTCTCCATGTGTGCCCTGCACATATCCACCTTGTTCACACAGGTTCCTGATGCATAGCCTTCTAAATATTTCCTAGTCATGTGTTCTGTGTTTATACACCCTCTATATGTATTCTCTAGCTATATGCATTCTACATTCCTACCTCCTACTGGTGTAATGGTATCCTACCAGAAAGTTTATCCCATGAGTACATGGAAGGAATCTTTTCTTATCACTGTATTTACTATGCTATTTAATGGTCTTTCATAAGACTAAACTCTCTGGCAGCCTTGTAAAAGTGACAAATTGTGGAGATTCATGACCTTTGGTTTTTAGTGGATGTTAACCCACAGAATACTTCAAACCTGAGGGAGCTTTCCCGTGTATATTAAGTTATTCAATCATTCTAGCTCTGGGCATTTGTATAGGTCATCACCCATGACCTGGAATCTACTCCCTTCTTATCTTTACTGTCAGACGGCTCTTCTTTCTTCAAGACTCACCTTGGGTAATTTCTCCAGGAAATTTCTCCTAATCTCCCTAACTAAAAGCCTTCCCTGCCTCCTCACATATTAGTATGTCTGAATCTCTTTTTTGACCTGTAGATATGAGCTCTATAACAACTGTACTAGTCAATTAAATATGCTAGAGCTTCCCTTTTTCACAAGGGAAGCAGACAATGTAGTAGCACAACAACTAACCAATCAAGAAGACTTCTGAAACCCAGGGCTACTTGACATACCAGTGATCCTTTGCGAGTAAACATTAGCTGAACTCGGAGATGCCTACTACTGCTGAAACCAGTCTTGACCAGCTCAGAGAGAGAAGCAGTCATCTTGGTGCCTAACTTATCTAAGAGCAGCAAACATCTTGCTTTCTGATTTGTTGTGTTTCCTGATGTCTTCCTCCTGGACCCCACTTACCTGACGTCCTAATCTATTGTGTGTCTTCCTTAATCCCTCACTTGATCATGAATTCTTCAGTCATAAATGCCTCAAATATGTAAAAATACTTCACCCCTTTCCCAATCCCCTTTGAGCCACTGAGAACTTTGTCTCTCACTGCTCCAGTTTTCAAGCTTCTTCTCAGGCAATAAGTGCTGTTATAATCTTTGTAAACTGTGATCGAACTCTAGCTCATCCCAAGTCCCCCATTTGGAGCAGGGGTTTCTTCCATTTTAGCAGTTCACAAGACTATTTGTTTTAACAGTTTTTATCACACCTAACCTTGTGTTATAATTTTCTGTAGGTCCATGCCATCCTCGTAAGTAAAATCAATCAACAAGCATTTGTTAAGAGTCAAGCATTCTGCTAAGTAAAAAACAATCCCTGCCCTCAAGGAGTTTACATTTTAATGGAGGAGAAACAACATACATGCAGGTAAAATGTAAACTCCTTGAAAGCCTTGTATCCCCATATCCCTGCATTCTTGTGTGGTTCTTAGTAGGTCCTCAATAAATGTTCATGGAATTGAAGATTGAAGAAGGCATTGCCGTACAGCAATAAGAACACTAACTCAGGAGTCCTGTGACTCCTTCCTGACTGCTACTAACTGTGCAATCTTGGAAAAACACGTTCTTTCCCAGGATCCTTTTCTGAAAAATGGAGAAGTTAATCAGATGATCTCTCAGAGGTCAGATATTATTGAAAAGCCAGTAGACAACCTTATGTTTACATTCCTTACTCAGTGAAGCCCTTCTTGCTAAGGTTTACTTTACCAACAAGGTATGAATGAGTGACTATTTCCTTGAAAAAAGTTCAAGTATCAAACTGAAACTATAAAGTTGAATTCTTATCAAAATACTCCCATGAATCCAAAGAAAAGAGATGAACAGCTTGACCTGACACACTTGATAAAGAATCTTTCATTCTAGGTACATAAATACCCAAATGGATTTATGATCTTATCAACGAGGATGTTCCTTCCAACAGTATAATAATAATAGATTATACCTAACATTTATACAGCATCTGCTACATGCCAGGCACTGTGTAAGTACTTTACAACTGTCTCATTTGACCCCTAACAACAACCCTGGGAAGTTGGTGCCATTATTATCCCCATTTTATAGATGAGGAAACTGAGACAAGTAGAGGTTAGGTGAATTGCACACTACTACTAGTGTCTGAGGCTGGATTTGAACTTGGGTGTCCCTGACTCTGGGCCTGGTGCTCTGTCCACATTATAGATCACAACTCATCCAGACCTGCCCATCTCATAGCACTATTTTCTATGTGCCCCCAAGAGTTCATCACAGAGATCCGCCCAATGTAATGAGGGCCTTTTTCTGATTCTCCTGGCATCCTGATCAGCCCAGCTTTCTTCGTGATCCTTTTTTATCCTTTACTCTGCTTCCTTCTTTATTCTTGTTATATGTTACAGTGTACTTACGCTCCATCATACGACATTCAATTGCCCTCCATTCATTCTTAATTCTTTGGAAACAGTATTGTTCCATGATTCACAGCCATGCAAAAACACCAGTAGACTTGGGCAGATGGTCTTTTGTTTCTGGTGTTTTAAAGAAGCTTTGTAATTTTTCAAAGGCAATACAGTCAGTTCTCTCTTTAATTCTGGACCTAGTTTATTATTCATTTGTATTGTCCACCAAAGGTGTATGCACACACAAATATGTATATACATATATATACATATATATATATACATATATATACACACACACACATGTGTATGTGTCAACAAGCTATAGAGGTTGTTCATCTATGTTTCATAATCTATACAATAGACATTATTTGTTATTTCATATTAAAAGTCTGTTAGATCATGAAATCTACCATCCATGGAGAAACACATTAGATTTAATGCAAGTTTGCCAAAAGCCAATGATAATTACCACTCAGAGAGGGGAAGGTTCCTGCCTCTGGCTGGGAGCCATGGGGACAGAGGTCTGCCAATGGCCACTGCTCCCCAATTCCTAGGGTTAGAAGTGTAAGACAGCCCAAGACCTCTGAATGAAAGAAGCTGGAGGCTAGAGGCTGGGGTAAAGGATGGGTCAGTCATATCTCCAAGCCTGGGAGCAAGCAGTACTCATCACTCTCTGGGACAGCCTATGTGCCCTGCATCTTGGTACCGTGTAGCTAAGTAGTGGACAAGTAGCAGAGCTTAGATCTAGGCACAGATACTATCAAGAAGTTATTGTCACTCCACTGGGGCAACCTCTGGGACTTTGCCAAGTACCATATAATACATAACCTCTTGTTAAGCAAAGAAAAAACAATACCAACACAAGGTTTTGGCTTCAATATGTGGTACCTTTGCAGAGAAGTGGGGGCCAAGCATTGCTTCCCTCACCAGTGGGGCTCTGGGTTCTTCCGACCTGGGTTGGTGGGGGAGACTGCAGCAGGGAACATAGCAGGGGGCAGAAGGGATACATAATTTATGTCCAAAGTAACAAAATAATTTGTTACACATGGGATGGGAAGTGAGGGGAGAGTGTGGAGGGAACTACAGAGAAATATGTAAAAGTCATTGGGTTTCTAAGGGAGACTTTCCCAATACAAAATTCAAAGTCAATCAGAAATTCTTCATTCCTCCTGGACTGGTAGGGACTACTGGGGGCCACTTTGGGTCCCTGGCCTTTCACAGTGGTGCCTTGCTTGTGCCAACCAAAAGGCAAAATAGCACTGACCACAACCTTAGCCAATGGTAAAAGAATGATGTGTCAAGAGTGGCATCAGAAGAAGGGATAGCAAAAGGAGGGGAGAAGGGCAAGCTGGCAGGGCCTAGGTTAGAAGACCCAGAAAATAAAGTCTTACTGTTTTTGACAGGTCAAGTCTAGTTCTTCCCCCCTGCTCCCCCGGTAGAAAACTGGAAGCCGTTGATCCTATACTCCTTCCTTTTTGGTGATCTTGGGGCCAGAGTGGACCAGACCAGCAGTCCTGGCCAAATCTCCTAAAACCAAAACTAGAAGCAGAGCCAAGTGTTGTGGTGCAATTCCACGTCCCAATTGCAAAATATGATTAAGAGGCTATGTGCAAGGAAGCAAGGCAACTAGAAAGGCAAGGAAAGAAGGGAAATACCAAACACTCTTCAGGCATAGATTTCTTCCTACTTGTGAAGCTTCTGGAAGACACTCTTGGCTTGCTTCGATTCCTCTAAGGAAGCCAAAACATCTCTTTGATCTGATTTTCCTGCATTAGTTAGGTCTAATTCTTGAATGATTATGGTTTTCTTCCAGGAAACTCATTAATGTTCCAGAGCTTAATGTAAGGTCATATGCAATATGGAGGAGCTTAACTTGGACTCTGAACTGGATCTCCTCTGGGTGACTGTGTCAGAAAACTCTGGTGAATATATGTCTCTCTGGTGTGTGCTTCTCCATGCTCAAATGGTCATAGAACAAGGTTATGTCTGTTGTCATATTGTTCAAAAGCTTATTTTATGGATAACTCATACAGGGCAAGTGTTCACATGGTGGTCAGAAGAAGTAATACAAGGACACTCTCCGGGTCTCTCTCAAGAACTTTGGAATTGATTGTGTGACATGGGAGACACTGGCACAGGACCACTCAGCATGGCATGCCCACATCAGAGAAGGTGCTGTGCTCTATGAGCAAAGAAAAATTGAAACAGTTGAAAGGAAATGCAGGATGCACAAATTTAGAGTATTTACCCCAAATGTTCAAGCAGACTATTTGTGCCTGACCTGTTGAAGAGCATTCTAAGCTCATATTGGTCTGATCAACCATACTCGGACACACTGAAACTTGATTCTAGCATAGTGATGTCACTTTGGACCTCTTTGAGAATGAAGGACAATAACCAAACAAACAAACAACCTAAATAATTTTGATGTGTGGGTGGGAGATATTTTGTCACACAAAAGGCTTTAAAGCAATATTTTGCTCTATCAAACTAATTTTTTTAATAACTATAAAGACACTAGAATCTGACAGCCCTTAGATCTTTTAATCAAGTTTGGGAAAATAAGGATGCATCTTACTATAGAATGTCGCTTGCAAACACCTGTCCTAATCTCTACTCACACCTTCATTGAGAAGGTTGATGTGATGGACAGGAATAAGTGGTGTGTAAATGTTTCTTATAAAAATTATGCATAGATAGAAAAGTTTCTGTGTGTGTGTGTGTGTATGTGTGTGTTATGTAGGTCAGTAGTTGTTTATGTCCTGAGCCATTCTTTTCTTTTCTTTTCTTTTCTTTTTTTTTTTTTTTGGAGGGCAATTGGGATTAAGTAACTTGCCCAAGGTCACACGGCTAGGTTTTTGTTTGTGTGTGAGTTAAGTGTCTGAGGCCGGATCCGAACTCAGGTCCTTCTGACTCCAGGGCCGACGCTCTACTCACTTCACCACCTAGCCGCCCCACTGAGTCATTATTTTCCATATATAATAAATCCTTCATAATTGTCTCACTTCAACCACAGCTATTCTCTTTGTCTACTTGTAGAATATAAGCTCTTTGAAGGCAAGAATGGCCTTTTTTTTAGTATTTGCATTATATATTGGTGTCAAAAATTTCATTACTGCTGCGAATCACCACATAATATCTGATTTGCACAGTACTTTCACCATGTGCATAAGGGTACATTTGCCATTTATGATTTTTCTAACTGTAAGTGCCATCCTTCTGTGAATGCAAATGAATAGATGATATTTGCCACAGTGTATAACAAGACTATTAGTAAATTGAAGATTTTTTTCTCCCTAATGATAGAATCCTTGTAGTTTTCCACTCATTTAGGTCAGTGTACATGAAAAATCCAAAGTAAGTTTATAATCTCTATTGAATAGAGCTTCTATTGTCTTCTATCAAGAAGTATTCCTCAAGGTCATTTCCCTTGATGATGGGAGGGAAAGAAAAAAAAACCTTTCAGGAGATAAAGAAACTCCTTAGGATACTTTGGTTATTTGTTTCCCACTCAGATAACTTATTATATTTTCACTGCCTTTCACCCTTAAACTGCTGAGAAGCTTTCTGCTTATTTTCAAAATGGATAATGTTTAGCTCAGTCTAGATTGTACAAATTTGTTCCAATGACCCAGTTCCTATGCATAACTAATTTCTCTATTTGAAACAAAGAAAAATGAAATTTTCCAATTCTACACTCACCATTCCAATCATCAATCCATTCCATAGAATTCTGGGGAGCTAGGAAATGGAATCATTATTGATAAGTCAGAAATGAGACCTTTTTCTGTCTAAAAACTATAGCAATCTTGTGAATCCCCTTGGGTGCCATAGTCAAGACCTCTGGACATTATCATTTCTACCACTACCCTTTCCCAAGTAACTGGTATTTTGATCGGTGGCTGTAGACCTCAAGTAGCTAGTAGAGATTTAATTTTAAAACTTGACCTGAGTGTCCTGTCTCATCTCTAGCCTTTCTGTAGACTTCTGCTGGTTCCCAAGGAATATACTTCACTAAATCTAATTAAGATAAGTAAACTCTATTCATCTAAAAGACAAGGACAAAGCATAAAAAAAAAAAAAGCTATGTCAATCACATCGGGCAAGTCCTTTCTATGGCCTCTAATAAGAATTTATGGTCAAAGATGGAGACAATATTAAAAAATTATTAATAGAGACCATCATAGTATTAGAAGTAGCACTAACACCAGCACCCTCTTAGTTTGAGTTTGATGTTGGGACTAAATGAGGCATTCACAAGTCACTGAACATTTAACAAAGGTAAAGGTTTACTTTCCCCTTAATACAGCAAAAATATGCCACAAGGATACAGTGGTACTAGTTTCTCTGGATGTGAATCCCTTCATCTCCACTTGGAAATGTGTCTGATCAGTAAGTCATCAAAGTATGGCCATTCACATGGACTTAGTCCCCCACCAAACCTGTGAGGTCCTGATTTCATGCCACCTGGACCTCTTTATGCTCCTAGACAACGAGGGCATATCAGGTGCCAAGGGCAACTTGTTCTAGGCCTACCCTACATTAGTTGAGGTGAGGTGAAAGATTAGCTTATCTGGGAAGTTGAGAACAATCAAGTTCCCAGGGGCAACCTGGTCTTATCACACACAGCATCACAGGTCTAGAGCTGGGAAGGACCTCAGAGGCCTTCTTTTCCAATACACACATGCACATATTATGGATGAGGAAACTGAGGCCCAAGAAAGTTAAGTAATTGCCCAAAGCCACACATTTAGTTAGCATCAGGAGGATTTTCACCCATCCCCTCAGACTCCAAAGTCAGTACTCTTCCTACCACACTACTGTTTCTTTCCTCCCCAAGTAAAGCAGTTATTTTATCACAAAATGACTCCTTTTGAGGGCAATTGCCCTCCAATGTAAGAAGCAATAGAGACAGGAGACTCTGATCACTTCCCCTTTTCAATCATTTCCTTTGAGCCCCTACGTCATTTTGTAGATGGAGCAGGACACTAAGACAAATGCCTGATATGTGGTAAATGCTTAATAAATACTTGTTAATTGACCTGTCTGGTTGTTCTTCCTTGTTTTTTTTCTTTTTAGTGCCATTTCTACTCTCTCTGTAAACACATCCAGGTTAGAGTTCAAGAATGGCCATTCCCTCCTCCTTGAAAGTAAAAAAAAGTTCATTTTATACAAATCTTTGCAAATCTTTTCTAATTCTTCTCTTTATTATTCTCTTCCATTTTCATCTGCCTTTGGGGTTACTTTCCTTAATTGGTTCTCTTGACAAACTTCCTTTACCCTGGTTTTACCCTCTTCTGCCCTCTCTTTTAGGAGGTGAACCAACTCATATGATCTTCTATCATTCTTCCCCTTAAACTTTTGCAAATGTTCTCAACTTATGTTGCCTTCGACTTCCATATCTTTGCACCTGACATTTGACTGAAAGTCCTTTCTAAGGGGTTTTTGTTCTGTTATTGCTATTAATTTACATCAGATAAACTTTTGATAGAACTATCATCATCTTTTTCTGCTATTTCCCATTCTTCATCATCAAGAACCTGTTTAATTAGGTTAGGATTGAGTTATTTCAATTACATGTTGCTGCTTTTTCCCTCATTTTTATTCTTTCTTTCAACTCTATACTAATTTTGATCTTTGTACTAACAAGTCTGTGCCTTGGCTTTCTGCAAGCAATTAACTCAAGAATGAGTCCTACAAAAGTAATGAGTCATTCCTATCTGGTAAAAGGCAATCAAATTCAATTCGAGGGGTTGGTGTTATTTGGCGCTCAGTTGTCTAGCACTTCCCCATTCTTTTTTCAAAGAAATCATTCATGACATACAAGCATGAGATTTCTGCAGAGTCTACAGGTCTTTTGTTGAAAACCTAAGCTTTAATAGCTTAAAATTGTACTGTCTTTTGGGACACTCTCTAAACAGCATAAAAAAGAGAATGAACACAAATATATACAAAGTGGTTTGGAAGGGAGGACATTAGCAGTTGGGGTGCTCAGGAGAGGTTTCAGCCCCTAAAGGGAAAAGAAGGACTCTGCAAAGAACATGGGTCTGGCCATTACACATATACCATGTTCATTCCCATCTCCTTCTTTTGTTCAACATACTCCCCTCAGCCTGCAACGTCCTCCTCTCTCCTTCTTCTTCATCTACATAAATCCTATCTTCCTTTCAAGTTCCAAGTCAAGCTCCATCTCTTTAAGATTATCTGACTACTCGAAACCCCAATGCTTTCTTCTTCATCCCCGCCTGTATTTAAAGTCGATTCCATACACTTAGGGTGTGTGTGAGAGAGACAGACAGAGACACAGAGCCAGAAGGAACTTCAAAGGTCATCTAGTACAAACCCCTAATTTTACAAATGAAGAAACTGAGACTCTGGGAAGTTAAGTGACTTGTCCAAAGTCACCTAGGGAGTAAATATCAGAATGGAGATTTGAACCTGTGTCATCTGAATATAGGGCCAGTGTTTTTCCCCCTGTACAATGCTTCCTCCAATTATTTATTGGTTTCTGTTAGTGGAAAGTCTATCCCTGTATTTTATTTCTCTGGAACAAGGTATTTCCATGTATCACTCTGAAATTTATTCCTGCTGCTTTCATATCTATCTTCTCCCAGCATGTTTCCATTTTTTTCTATAGCTGCCAGAAATCATAAAGCCAGATTCATTGCCCAAGTGGTCTTCAATTCAGGTACCTGAAAAGAAAAAAAAATCTATTCCTTTTGCTTCCTTCAGATGGTCCTTGTTATCTATAAATGGCTTATCTTTCACTGTCCTTTCATCTGTAAACCACTTCAAAACTAGTCAGGGAATAAATCACCTGCACAGACACCCCGTTTCTGACTCCAGAAAAGCCTCCAGGACAGATACTTCTTCCTAAGCTAGCCAGTATTTGCTCAATTACCCCCACAGGGAACTATTCTAAAAACTCTCCCCTTTACTTTCAGTCGTTGGCGTATTGATCAGGTAACATTCCAACCTCTCCTCTGCCTCCTACCCCCAAGAATAGAATTGAGTAATATTTTTCCCAAGAAACTGGTCACATGCCCCAATGGTTCTCCAGACAGCTCACACTGGGGACTGGGCAAACATGAGTAGTGTTGATGAATGATAAATGGGATGATCAAGAACACATGCTTATTAAGTCCATCAGCTCATCCTTGGCAAGCTGCATGATAGGGAATGTAAGGAATGCAAAGATGAAAGTGCCTGCTCTCAACTCTGCTATGTAAGAGTCCTTTAAAGGTCAGACCTCAGAATTCCTGTTCAGTTTAAGTGGAGTTATTCATGGATATCACAGTACTTGAAGGGCTTCTCCCATAAACATTTTTCTTTTTTTTTTTTTAAAGCAATTGGGGTTAAGTAACTTGCTGAAGGTTACATGGCTAGTTTTCTATGTGTGAGTGCTAAGTAATTAAGTAACAATCCTGGGTCCTCCCTACTCCAGGGCCAGCACTCTTACTCACTGTGCCACCCTGACATTTTTCTATAAAGAATTCCAGGGGCGGCTAGGTGGCGCAGTGAGTAGAGAGTCAGCCCTGAAGTCAGAAGGACCTGGGTTCGGATCCGGCCTCAGACACTCAACGCACACACAAATAAAAAACCTAGCCGTGTGACCTTGGGCAAGTTACTTAACCCCAATTGCCCTCCAAAAGGTGAAAAAAAAAGAATTCCAACAGTCCTTGTCAAATAGACAACTTTAAGGAAGGATTAGCTGACACTGCCAAAGAGTTTGTTTGCAATATTGCTGCTTGTTTGTGATGGTGGTGGTTTGTTGGTGTTTGTTAGATGTATTATTTCTGGCAGAACCTATAAAGTACAAAAAGTTCACAATTACCCAAATTCCCTCTACCAGTGAAGATCAGGAATTTCTTGGTGACATATAGCTTAGGTTGCTGCCAAGGACACTCAGAAGTTAAGTGACTTGCCCAGAGTCACACAGTCAATATATGTTAGACATGGGAAATGAACTCAGTTCTTTCAGACTCTGAGATCAGCCTTCTATCTACTGCCCCATGCTGCCTACAGGGTAAGGGGAAAGTAAAAGATTAGGGCTTTAAGCACTTTGAGGTCAGAGACTATGTCTTTTCTAAACTTTTTATCTTTGTAAGTCTGTGCTCAATGTATGTTTGGTGAATAAATAAATCCAGCGAAGCAAGGAGACAGATGTTAGTTATATAATACAAAACCCAAAAAATCTGTTAAGGAGAAATTTCTTATAATTCACTCTGTTCTATCAGACTGAAATCATAATACCCATCCTCACTGGAGATATAAAATGCTGGCACTTTGAAGAAGGATTTGAAATCATCTCTAGTACCTTTCCATCCATTGAAACCTTTTCAGATTGACCACAGTAGCCTTCCTTACCATTTTTAGTTCTATGTTTAGTACAAATAGTCTCATCTTTTTTTGTGTGTCAGTTCAGTAATGTCTATGGTGAAATACATAAAAGTGAAAATTTCTTTCTCATCTTCAAACTCATAGTCTCCAGATTTAAAGGAAGTCTTAGGCAGTCCTAGATCTAGAACAAGAAGGGACTTTAAAGGCCACAGACAGTTCAATTTACATGTGAGGAAAGAGAAGCTCAGAAAGGCTGAGTGATTTGCTCCAGGTCACACAGCAAGTCATCAAAGGCTCCACTTATACCTAGATCCTCTAACTTTCCTCTTGCCTGGAATGTTCTCCCTCCTCTGTCCTGCCTACTGACTTTCATTACTTCCTTAGTTCCAAATAAAATCACATCAACCAGAAACTTTTCCCAACCCTTCTTAATCCCAGTGCCTTTCCTTAGATATTTTTCTCCTACTTGTTCTATATGTCACTTGCTTTGTGTATATTTACTTGCATGCTCTCTTCCCAAATTCGATTGTAAACACCTTCAGGGAAAGGACTGTCTTTTGCCTCTTTCTGCTTCACACAATGCCTCGCACATAGTAGGTGCTTAATAAATGGTGAATAATTGATCAGCTTCAAAGCCAGTGTTCTTTCTATTCATCCTAACTTCTGCCTGCCTGTGGGGAAAGTGAGTGAAAAAAAACTGAGGTTCCATAATTCACCATTACCATCTCCCTTGCTGCTCAATGATCCTAAGAGTCCTGAAAGCCAGTACTGTTAGGACAAACAGGATTGTTTTTTCCACCCAAATTGGTGTTTTTCTACTGCAATAGCCTTCTAATTCATCCCCTGAATTCTACTCTCTTGCTTCTTCAATCCATCCTCCACAAAATCACCAAAGCAATCTGTCCAAAGCACAACTTGGGTCAAGTAACTCCCTTGCCCAAGAATCTTCAGAGTCTCCTTATTGCCTGTAGAATAAAACATAGACTCCTTAGCTTGACTTCCAGCTCTTCACAGTGTGGCTCTGGCCTATTTCCCCAGAGGTTTTGCTTGTTTTTTTTGTTGTTGTTGTTGTTTTGATTTTTTGGTTTTTTTACTGATCTATTTCATGCATTCTATGTTCCAGCCAAGCTGACTCACGTCATCTTTTCCAAAACTGATATTGCCTCCCCCATCTCTGTTCTAGAATGTGCTTCCTCATTCCTTCCACCTCTTAGAATTCTTAGCTTCTTCCAAGGCTCAGTATGGGTTCTACCTCCTGCAGAAAGCTTTTCCTAATTCCCCCAGAGAAAGGGGCTCTTAATTTATTTGTGTCATTGACCCCTTTGGAAGTCTGGTAAATCCTATGAACGGTTCAGAATGCTTTTAAATGCATAAAATAGAGTGAATAGCATTATAAAGGAAACCAATTATATGGAATTTAAAAGTATTTTCCCCCATCCAAGTTCACAGACCTTCTATCCAGAGATCCCAGGTAAAGAACTCTTTCCTTAGTGCCTTCTCCCTTCTCAAAATATCTTCTTTTTACTTATCTCTGTAAATGTTGTATCCATTCAGTGAGGTCAGTCAGTTTTTATTAAGTGTTTACCAGGGATGCTGTGAAACTTAAATGAGATGATGGATGTGAAGTACTTTGCAAACCTTAAAGTAATATATAAACACCATTGTTGCAGTTGTTGGCCTGTGATCAACAGGTCTCCAGTCTGGGGGGGTAACCTCATTCCCTGAGTCTTCTGCTGAACTTTTGCTGAGTTGAGCATTTTTTAGGGAACAACACAGGGATCTACTGGTAAATGTTTAACAACCAGGTTCTCCAGAGAAAAAGAAAATACATATGCACCCACAGATTTTATTAATATAGTTTAATCTACATATGTGAGTCACAGCAGGCTAATGGAGCCACAGTACTCTCACATCCCAACTCTTGCAATGTTTTGTGTCCCAAAACACCTGCAAGATTGAGGCTGCATGGGATGGCTGGCATACATGCTGATGTCGTTATACTTCTCCCCTTCCTCTAAAGGCAGCTGGTAGGGCAGTGGATCCGGAATCAGGAAGACCCAAGTTTCTTCAGACCAGTATCACTAGATGTGGGACGACCCTGGGCAAGACACTTAACCTCTGTTTCCCTCTGTTTCCTTAGCTATAAAATGGAAGCAATAATAGCATCTATCTTGCAGAATTACCATGAGAATCAAATGAAATATTTGTAGACAGGCACAATGCCTGACACATAGTAGGCACTATATAAATGCTTATTCATCCATTAAAAACCACTACCAATTAGAACGCTGTTTTCATGTTCTAGAACAGACACACAATCATCCTGCATTCCTCATCTGTTCCACCAGAGGGCCACCATTGTCCACATTACAGAAAGGAACCATTTTTACAATATTGGTGTCTGTTTTTTTTACAAAGCCCAATACCTCATTGTTTTACCAGTCTGTGACAGCAAATGTTAAGTTTTTAAAATTCTACAGAGTGAAATAATTTCTGAGGGCACTAATCCTGAAATGCATTAATAACAGAAAACCTGGACTGCGTTCAGGGGATCTGGGGCCTTGCCTGCTCTGGTCATGATCTCTAAAATCTGGAATTCTGTGATGATTGAGAATTGTCTGGTGCCTGATGCATTGCAGTGGGTTTTTTTTTTTCCAAATAGGAAGGTTATCTGGCTTGCTTGCATTGTAAGGAAAAATGTTCCTACAATCTGAGAACAAATCTTTAAAATCTATTGCAATTCATTCATTCATTCTATAATGCTCTTTTCCCCCTGATTTTGGGAAGAATATATTTTTATGTAGCTCTATAATGATCAGGAAGAGACTCATGTCATAGAACCTCACTAAATAGTGAGTTAAGTAGAACAGAATTGTGCCCCCTGTAATTCACAAGCTGTTTTCCAAGTTTCAAAGCCCAGGGATGTCCCACTGTGTCCCCCTATTGGTCCCTGCTGCCACCACCCTAGATTTGCCTGCTGAAGAGGATTCAATTTTTCTTTCCCCATTGACTCTTTCCCAGAAAATGACACACTCCCTTTCTGGTAAGGGTTTTACAAGCTCTCAAGGGAAACCTACAGAAATGTTACAATAATTATTCTAATAATCAATAATGGTAAGGATTATAATAGTAATAACTAACATTTCTAGAGTGTTTACTATGTGCTAGGTACTACAATTATTATCTCATTGGATACAACAGGGGAAAGTCTATATATGTGAAGGCCTAAACAGGTCATTATCTTCCTAGATGTAAACACACAAGGAAGTAGGCCATATCCACTATATTTGTTTCCTTTCACTCACTGAGTTGGGGCTTCCAGATCTTGTCCTCTGAGGCATCTGGTGGTACAAGCTTGTTTGAACTGGATGTTAGATAAAGCTCTAAGTTTTTAGCTGATGGGTTTATTAGGCTGCAAAAGAGGGAGCCCTGCTAAAAAATCTATTTCCCCAACCCTTCGTTTCATGTTAGGAAGATGCAGGTCTTTGATAGATTCCTGGCTTCTTTCTAATGCTTCCACTAGCACGTTGCCTTGTACCCAGTAAGTGCTTAATAAATGCAACACACACACATACACACACGCTCTCCTGGGTTTGTATGTTATAAGGGACTTACAGTTAGTTGCATATCTCATTTTAGACTCTTTGGACAGAGGCCTAGGGAAGTTCTGTTCTTGTTTCCTAGGCTCTCTAGATGAGGAAGACTTCCGTATTTGTCCTCAAAAAATCTCTTCTGCCTTCAGGCCTCCTATCCTAACTTGGCAGTCACCCTCCTTGGGTCACTTGTGGTTCCACTCCCTGAAAGACCTCTCTTTCCCTTGCCTCTGACTCATCTTTTCTGTCCTTGGTTTGCTTAAAAGAAATTTTCTAACTGGATTATAACAGCTGCCTCTGTTCTTTGTGAAGTTGCTTCTTCTATTCACTTCCCTCAACTGCCTACACCTAGACTTCTACCTGTTTCTAAAATCAGGAATACAGGACAACTGAACTGTGGAGCAGGAAGGTAGCACCTGCCCCCAACACCCCGGCTCTTCTTTGACTA
This sequence comes from Gymnobelideus leadbeateri, assembly GCA_011680675.1. Lineage (NCBI taxonomy): Eukaryota > Metazoa > Chordata > Mammalia > Diprotodontia > Petauridae > Gymnobelideus > Gymnobelideus leadbeateri. The sequence goes on along the minus strand of WOXC01006809.1, from coordinate 289,338 downwards.
ACTATAACAGGGTAAAACAGGGAAGCATGTATCTAATAGAAATGAGTAGGAACAACATCTGTTGTAGGTGGGTGCTAGCAATTGTAAATTTCTCCATCTAAGTCTTAAACAACTGAGCAACTCACAGCCCACACAACGGCCATTACTGTTCTACTTGGATTAATGCTGGGCAGAGAGCCAGTTTTCCCAAGACACTGAAGGTTTATATAAATGGCTATGTTCCTGAGTTCCTATCATTCAGGACAATAATTTTCAACCTTTTGGTTGCTGGAACAGTCTATTATTATTGGTTTGCCTTTCTACAACACAACCCTTAAGTACCTCTGTCGGTGATGGAATACTGGGTAGGTTAATAACTTACATTTAGGTAGTGTTTTAAGATTTTTTTTCTAATTATCAAGTATTTAACAGGAAGGAGAAAGGGGGAGAGAGAGAGAGAGAGAGAGAGAGAGAGAGAGACAGAGACAGAGACAGAGACAGAGACAGAGAGACAGAGAGAGAGACAGAGACAGAGAGAGAGACAGGGACAGAGAGAGAGACACAGAGAGAGAGAGACACAGAGAGAGAGAGACACAGAGAGAGAGAGAGAAATTAAAGCTCAGTCAAGTATATATCTTTATACCCAAGGTGTCAAATTCACATGCAGCCTTCTGACACTGGCAAAACACTCTTGTGTGGCCCCAAACCAGATTAAAATGTAATCAGGAGGGGTGGCTAGGTGGCGCAGTGAGTAGAGTGCTGGCCCTGGAGTCAGAAGGACCTGAGTTCAGATCCGACCTCAGACACTTAACACAAACAAAAACCTAGTCGTGTGACCTTGGGCAAGTTACTTAACCCCAATGGCCCTCCAAAAAGCAAAAAAAAAATGTAATCAGGAAATGTCTGACCAAATAAATAAAATATCAGTAATGTTAATTTGTGGGGTTTTAAAATTAATTTATTTTTAGTTTTCAACATTCACTTCCATAAAATTTAAATTTTCTCTGTCTCCCTCCTCTTGCCCCTCCCCAAGATGGCATGCAATCTGATATAGGCTCTGTATATACATTCTTATTAAACATATTTTCACATTAGTCATGTTGTATGCAATAATTAAAACAAATGAGAGAAACATGAGAAAGAAAAAATAAAACAAAGAGAGCAAATAGTCTGCTTCAGTCAGCATTCAGGCTCCATACTTCTTTCTCTGGATGTGGATGGCATTTTCCATCATGAGTCTTTTGGAGTTGTTTTAGGTCCTTGCATTGCTAAGAAGAGCTAAGTCCATCAAAGAATTTATGGTTTTCTGAGTCCATAGGCAGCCCTCAGAGTTGGACACTACTGGGCTGTACCACCACTATATGTTAGCAAGGTATCCGGATACAATTCCCTGGAAAGCCTAACAATGTCCTTAAAATTAGTTGTCCAAGTATAATAGGAAAATAGTTGGTAAGGACACAGTTTCACTCAGAACAGTAAGCAGCCTATTTTGGGGCTCTATAATCTCTGTTCCAGCCTTTCTCACTTTTCTAACACAACTCACCTCACCCCACTTATAGGCTTTAGACTAACCATACTTTGAGATTACTGCCTACTTAGGTAGGAAGCATATAATAAGTTTCTTTCTTGAGGCAGATATGATCTCAGTTTTAAAGGTATCTGATACTTTCTAACCTATTGCCTCAACTTGATCTCCAGGGCCTGAATACCACCTGTATGGATACTGACCTGTTATTGAGCCTTGACCTCTGGGACCTGTATTTTCTAACTGCTTATCCAGTTATTGACTCAAATGGCCTTACCTTGATTAATGAAAAAAAAAACCTCATTTATTAAGTGCTTACTATATACAAAGCACTGGGGTCACAAATGGCAAAGACAGTCTCTGTGCTCAAGGTGATCCCATTCTAATGGGGGCTGGGGGTGGAGCAGGTGACATATAGAGAATGCTTCAGCAGCAGTCTGATAGAAAAGTCCTATGGTTCTTAGAAGGCAGCAGCAAAGCTGATGGTAATGCTTCTTCTTTCCACTGACAAAACCCTTTTCATTTATGGTGCTGAACCATTTGTCAATGCAAAGGAGTTTGGTGACAAGAAGTCTCTTTCCTGGGTCTTCTGTAGCTGTGGCTGTAACACCCGGAGGAGCAATTTCTAGATTGTATCTCCACAGGGGCCGTTTCCAGGATGGTAGCTGTAAGTACCGGGCTGCGTGCATTGCTTTTCCATAGGCTCTGGGGTTCAGATTTCTAGGCTATCTACATCTGGGTCTGAGGGAAGATGGTGATGGGGTGGTGTGGTGGTTTGATTTGCCTAGCATAAACTGCTTTCTGTCTCTCAGCTTCAGTGAGGCTGGCTTGTTTGCCCTTTCTCTGGCATTTGATTGACTGTTGGTGGGTATAGCTGGTCCCTTCTCCACAGAAATTACTTTCTCACATGATCCCCATGAGGGCCGAGTGCTAGGCCTGGAGTAAGGAAGATCTGAATACAAATCTGACCTCAGACACTTATTAGCTGTCTGAACCTGAACAAGAGTTTTAACTTTTGTATGCCTCAGTTTCCTGGGGATAATAATAGCACCTTCCTCCTAGGGTTATTGTGAGAATCAACCAAGATAATATTTGAAAAATGCTTAGCACAGTGCCTTGTACATGATAGGTACTATATAAATGTTAACTATTATGGTTAGTATTAAATTTCTTGACTTTCCCAATACTATCTTCCTTCACTCTCCACTGTTCCATTACCAACTATAGACAATGGCCAAAATGGCCATTGCTTTTCCAGACTTCTAGGGACCGTTTCTGAGCTGACATTTCTGACTGATACAAGAGGAAGAAGGTGGGAATAAGCATTTATTAAACACCTACCACTCACTGTACTGAGCATTTTACAAATATTATCTCATTTGATCCTCACAACAACACTGAGAAGAAGGCTCTACTATTTTCCCCATTTTAGAGTCAAGGAAACTGGGGCAACAGAGCTTAAGTGATATGCCCAGGGTCACATAGCTAGCAAGTATCTGGGGCCAAATTTGAACTCAGGTCTTCCTCATTCCAGGCCCAGAGTCCTATCTACTTCATCACCTAGTTTCCTCAAGAAAATGACTAAGTGAATGACTACAAGAAAATGACTGATTTCCCCCCAAGGTACAGTGAAAGGAGAATTAAGTTTAGAGGACCTGCTACATACTACCTGCATAACTTCAAGCAAATTGCTTTACCTCTCTGCACCTCAGTTTCTCTATCTGTAAAATGGGGAGGGGGGCCCTCAGGGCAGATTTCAGACTATATGATTTTGAGTTCCCTGACAGTTCTAAATCTGTGATCCTATTTAGTAATTCAAAGAAAAAGAACTTATGGGTTCAGAAAGCTTTCCAAGGCAATAATTTTCTTCTACACTACCTTAAGGTGTACAAAGTAAAAATGATATCCCCTTGGTGCCCAGAAGAGTGTTTATTATTTGTCCTCTTGGATACAAATGGGAGAAAATGCTTTCTGATTCTTTTGCTTTTATGTTCAAGGGAAGAATGGGAGAGTATTCAATGAGCTTAGTCTCAGTCATTCTTTCATTGTTCAAGATCCGGGACTGGGTATGTCTAGCTAGTTTTCCTTGAAAAACATAACAGAGTTAGCAAGCATGGACTACAGAATGATTGTGAGGAGCTCATAGCTAAGCTCTCTGGGTCTGCCTTATTCCTGCCCTCACCTTTCCCAAGTTATCTTCTCTAAGAGCTTAGGTACTACAGACATGAGGTCAGTACAAATATGATTTCCTCCTGGCTGTGAATTGAACTAAATTCTGCTTGAGACACTGTAAAGGTTAACATGTCTAAATTCTTTTCCAAAATGTTCTATCAATGTGCCTTTAACATTAAAACCTGATGGATATGCTTGTATATGAATAGGTTGATCATGTCCCTCTTTTTGGGATGAGGAGTGATAGAAATAAAGGTGTATAAGAGAAAAGTATATTGCATGTTCTTTAATCTTTCTTTGATCTTCCCTCTAATACTATAAACTTCTCAAGGGAAAGAACCTCTTTGGACCCCTGCTCAATACCTTGTTCCGCTGGCTTCCCAAGTGATGTTTGTCAATTGATTACTAGACACAGTCAGTCAGTCAACAAGCATTTAAGTACTTTATATGTGCCAGACAAACATTATTATCACACTGATAAGTATGCAAGTGCTGGTTAATAAAGATTTCATGTTGATTGAATGCCAAATAAGCCAGCTTTTATTGTAGGAGGAAGCTATGCTAATCATATAATGAGGCTAACTATCTTTACAGGGCACATCTCCCAGAGGAAGATAAACATCTGCATCAGGTTGAAAGCAAACACTAAAAATGGTTGGGTTGCAGAGTGAAGAAACACCACTTCCTGAGGGAGGTTTTGAGGTAACAGGCAATCAGCTGGAAAAGTGTATCAGTACAAAATGTCATTTTAACTCTGTGCACTAATTTGGCACATAATGCAAGTTCCAGAAATTAACAGTTCATGCACCTTAGTGTTTAGACACATCAAATGAACCCTGAATTACAGAGGCATCCTCCTTCCCTCTACAGAGGAGGCTGTTTCCAAATTTCCAGTTTTGAGAAAGTTCTGCCCAGGAACAAATGAATTTCAATGTAAATCTTGAATTGAAGTCTGCTTGAGACACTGTAAAGGTTAACATGTCTGAATTCTTTTTTAAGATGTTCTATCAGTGTGCCTTTAATATCACTGTCAGTTCTTTCCCCCACTTCCCACCCCCTTCTTGCAACCAAGAAGTCATATGGATATTCTTCTAGGGCTTACCCAACATTTAGAAAAACACAAGGTATTAATATTTCCAAGGTTTCTTCCCTAAACTTCAGTCCCAGATTTGTGGGTTGGTGGGAGTTGGGGGTGAAGATTACAGTGTAATACTGGATTCAAAGGACCTGGATTCAAATTGTCTCTACCCCTTCCTTTACTCTCTGTGAAACTGGGCAAATTACTTCACCTTTCTAGGCCTCAGTTTCCTCATCTGTAAAAATGGAGGGTGGGGCGGCTAGGTGGCGCAGTGAGTAGAGCGTCGGCCCTGGAGTCAGAAGGACCCGAGTTCGGATCCGGCCTCAGACACTTAACGCACACACAAACAAAAACCTAGCCGTGTGACCTTGGGCAAGTTACTTAACCCCAATTGCCCTCCAAAAAAAAAAAAAAGCTTAAAAATGGAGGGCAACAAGGCACAGACATCTGGATCTAGGCAACGGACCTAGGTTCAAATCCTACCTCTGATATTCAGGGCATGAGCTCTGACAAGGCACTGATTTCCCTGGACCCAAGTTTCATCTTAGAAAAAAGTGGAGTATTGGACTGGATGGTCCCTGATGTGCCTTCCAGCTCAAGGTCTGTAAGTCCATGATGTCTAAGGTCACTTTCAGCTTTGGATTCATGATCTCTGTGCATCCATCACCTTCGTCCTAACAACTATCACTACTCCTAATTACTCCATTTCTCTTGAAAATCATCCTAACCATGAACAGGTAAGGCAGCCCCAACTGAACCATAGCTTTCTCATCTCTAAAATATTGCTCTATTTCAAGAATCCATAATTTCACCAGTGGGGACATTTCCTGTACCAATGAAGACTACTATCCCTCTCTGACTTAGTAGATGGTCACCGAATTGCTGTGACCAAAAATCCACCACCAAACAGTGCAGTTCATAATAAGCCCCTTTGCACTTAGCAAGCTGATTTCTCAGATGACAGACATGCAGTCCATCACAGGGCACTAAGTCTTTCCAGCTCAGTAGGACCTGCCAGAGTTTGTGCCATGCTAGCATAGTATTTGAGTACCTAGTAATTTGTCATGGCACAAGGAGGCATCAGAAAAGTACAATTCTGGAGGAATCTGTACAAAGCACACTTGTACTACCTGCCTCATAGAGTTGTTGGGATAAGACTGCTCTAGAAATGTGAGCTATTATGATCTCCAACCACTATTCCCATGACAAGTACAGGAACTCCACACCTAGAAGTCATTATTCACTCCTGCCTCTCTCCCCATAGTCAATCAGTTATCACATCAGGTTGATTCTCCATTCACCCTATCTCTAGCATGGGTCCCATATTTCACACTTCTCCTACCCATACCCTCATTCAGGAGCTCATCATCTCTTCCATGGACTGTAACAGATAAGAGTAGTAGACTTGGAAACCAGGAAAATCATGATAGTGAATATTGATCTAAAACTTCAAAGGTTTGCAAAATACTATGTACATTATCTCATTTGATCCCCGAAGGAACTGTGATAGAGGTGTTATTCTTTACAGATGAGGAAACTGAGATGGAGAGAGGTTAAATAATTTACCCAGGATGACATAGCTAGCAAGAGCCTACAGTAGGATTTGAACTCAGATTTTTCTCTCTCTAAGGTGAGCACTCTACAACATTCATGACTATCAGATTCTAATCCTACTTTGGACATATTAGCTGTATGACCATGGGTCTGTTTCCTCATCCATAAAAGTAGAGATAACAATATTGATATAGTCCCTCCTTTATGACGTTGATGTGAGGCACCAAAGAGGTTAGACATGTCAAACCCTTTGCAAACTTTAAAAGGTGCTATATCAGTGTCAGATATTATTATAGCCTAACTGGTCTCCCTGACTCTAGTGTCTAGCCTCTATAATCCATCCTTAACTGATCATATCACGTTCATGTTCAGGAACTTTCCATGGCTCCCAGCTGCCTGTTGAATAAGATAGTCTAACATTCCAGGCCTTTAATCTGGCTTCAACCTAACTCCCTAGCTTCATGATGTTTCACAGATTATGTGTCAGCCAAAAGTATAGAGGACTCTGGGTTCAATCCCACCACTGCCATTTAGTACCTCAAGACCTCTAGCAAGACACTTCCCTCAGTCTGTTTCCTCATTTACCAAATGGCCTCAAAGATGCCTTCCAACTCTAAATTTAGGATTCTATAACTACTCAATAATACAAATTCCCCAATGTCTCCAATTCAACAAATAGTTACTAAGGAAAAAATAAAGGATTCATCCAATAAGCAAGGTTCACTTTCTCCTCCAACAGTCAATGCTATGAGTCCATCCAAGTTATTACCACGCTCTGAAGCTGGCAAGAAATTCAGGGTGAAGCTGGAGATAATGAGATATGACTTCTTGGTGTGCCCTCTTGCTTGTAAAAAAAGGAAAACGAGGCAAAATAAGTCCACCAGTTAATGCATGCCATATGTTTCTTATTGGCAAGAAACATTTTTCAGTCTGGCATTGTCACTCTACAGTGGTAACAGAGTTAGGGAGGAGAGGAATGTCAGTGTCACTGCTGTGATTATAATCACTGTGCATATTGAGGTTTACAAGAGTGTATTACCATCCAAATTGTATGTGGCCCTTTTTATTTGCAAGACACATGGGACTTGCCCTGATGCCAGCTTTTAGTTCACCCCTACTGTGTTTCTAGTGATTTCCTGAGAGTTATTGGAGCTTTAAGACAATTTGTAGAGCCCACTGCTTGTTAGTGCAGATGGGGAGAGCTGATGGGAACTTGGAACTAAAGACCTGAGGAGATTTAAAAAGGTTAACTGGAAATGGGGTTCAGCAGGGGGTAATGACCATCTGAGTGACACAACCCTTTGTTCTGCATGGTGGCAAGGAGGTGAACACTCATCATCCTCCTCAGCTAGGGGTAAAAGCTAGGGACTTTCTGTTGAGAATGTCAGAAGTTACCTGTGACCCTCCTGTGTTCCAGCCAAAAACAATTGACTAATTTCGCCACATACAGACCTGGGTAGGGCAGCTAAGTGGTATAGTGGATGGAGCAAGGAGTTTGGAATCAGTTAGGCTCAGGTTCATTAATTCAAATCCAGCCTCACTTACTAGCTGTGTGACCCTGCGCAATTCATTTAACCTTGTGTGCCTCAGTTCCTCATCTGTAAAATGAACTAGAGAAGGAAATGGGAAACTACTCCATCAAGAAAAACCCAAGTGGTGACATGAAGAGTCAGACACATATGAAATGGCTGAACAACAAAAACATATTTAAGATGGAACCTCAAGGATTCAGGCAAAAAGCTTTCCAACTTTCAGTAGGCAAGATGGGCTGGTAATCTGAACCTTCTTCCCCTTGGGGAATAAGGTTTCTGGAGATTTGCTCAGAGAAAAGGTCCACAGATTCAATTCCCCAATGTGACTCTATGGGAGATTGTAATCATTTGTGAATGGACAACTTAAAAAGATCCTATGGCTTAATTTTCCCCTATAACACTTCACTACTGATTAAGGGTTTCTGCCTGGTCTGTTCAGAGAAAGAGAAACTGGTTGGAGACTGTTTTATTACCTGATTTATTACACTGATTTCACTGGAAATTCCTGGAGCAAAACATGTTCTACACATTTTAAAAGAATATGAATATAGGAGATAAGAAGAATAGGTGATGATGCAGAGTTTAGGTGAAGAAGCTTCCATCTGCTGTTTTAATCTTCCTGCCCTCTCCTGCTTCTACACAAGCCATCTTCATTACTCTTTTTCTAACTGCTCTCTGTGGACTGCTATCTTTCCTATTCTTCAAGCCTTAGCTCAGTTAAGACTTCCTCCATGTTTGACTCACCACCCAGCTACATGATTCCTGTGCCCCTTGATTGAACCTCTCCACCCACTTTCATAAGCCTTACAAAACTTAAATCATTTTTACTCAGTGTTATGCTGCTTCTATACATATTTCTTCTCCCTACTACAATAAACTTCTTGAAAACAGGGATTGTCATTTCTTCTCCATATACCATGCATGGTTCCTTGTACTTAGTAACCATCTAGTTAATATTTGCCTAATTATTTTTATAATTGGATAATCAGTAATTCAACAATTCTCCAGAAATATTCTGTAGGGATTCCCTTTCCCTTCAATTCTAAGTTACATTCTGTTGTGGAACTTCAAATATCTCCAACAAAAAACTTTAAGGTCAGAGCTGTGTTCCCAAGATTGGGACATTCAGACAGACTGGACATTCAATAAATATTGTCTAATGTAGACCTTAATTAGAAAGTATGCTCAACTTTTAAAAAGCTATTATAGATTCAATTAGGACTTATAGGAGACTCGTAAATGAGTCCAATTATACTTTCCCTTTCTTAGAGCAAATAAAACAGCTAGGAACTTTAAAAAGAATTGCAGATATAATAAAATACTAGACTAAATAATAGCCTAATTTAAAATATGTATGGGAGTTGATTTCTGGGCTTTTTACATCAGCTAGACTATAACTACAGGAATGGATTCTAAGTAGATCAATTTCTTTTCTCATTCATCTCCTATAGACCTCTGTATCTTATTTGTACTAATTAACTAACTAAATATTACCACCAATTTTGTTTTTCAGTTAGAACTTACTTTTCCAACAATGCCTTAACCATTTTTTAGGCTTGTAATAAGAGGCATTCGACCTTTCCAACTGTATTTAACTGTCATGAATCATAGTTCATCAATCAGTTTTAGCTAGAAGTGTTCAAGGCCTTAACAAGTTTGATTACAATGCCTTTAATTTTGTTGGGCTCCTTTATGGCACAGCTCAAAACTTAAAACGATTATTTTGGAAGGAGTGGCATTCTGGTTATTGAAAATAAAATGAACTCAGCAGGAAATAAGGTCTTACATTTTCTTAAATCAAAATTTAAATACAAACTACATTCAATAACCAGCAGTTTCTCTATTCCCTATGTATTTTTAAAGCCTTGCAAATAGTTTATACTCAATACATGCATTTTTTAATTTCTGTAATTTAAAAGCTACATAACTTTTATTACCAACTCAGATGTTTTTTTACCAAAATAAAGAACATTGCCATATAAGTTTTCATAGTAAAGAAAAACATGAATCAGCAGAAGGATGATTTATTATTTGGGGGAAAATTCCCCAATGGAAATGCCATTTTAAGTCTCCTTTAAAAAAAACTATTAAAAAAAACCATTAAATTAACATAACAATCTGAACCTTGTTTCAAGCTTATTCCCAATACTTTTCTTGATACAAATATTTCATTACAAAGTGCTTTATGTATTTTCTTACTTGATCCTTACAATCATCCTGTTAAACAAGAAGTACAAATATTAGCCCCATTTTACAGGAGGAAACTGAGATTGAGAGGTGAAGTTACTTGTCCAAAGATACAGCTAATGGACTGAAGTGCACCATAAAATGGGAAGATTTTTTTTTTCCACATGGGCATGCATACTTCCAAAGCTTGAGTAGTCCATAGGCACTATGGAGGAAACAATTTCTTGGCCCTTTAAGAAGGAAAAGTGAGGTGTAGCTAATTTAGTTTGTTCAGATGTGCTGATAATGGCTCACATTTATATGGGATGTAAGGTTTACAAAGTACTTTCATCCCGAGGACAAGGTGAGGTAGGCAGTAATGCTGTGTGTCTATCCCAAAGGAAAATGGTTTCTTTCTCCTAACTGGGAAGAACTCATTAGCCATTTCACAGTCCATTGTAGTGCCTGCTTAGAAAGACCTAATAAGTAGTTCTTCCCCAGAAGGCAGAGGGTTGTGGGAGTTGGTTAGGAGAATGGAATAAAATGCCTGAGTAAAAAGGGAGATTTGACATGTTTTTAGATATGTCTAAGGTGAAGAAAAGGGGACTATATGTCCTCTTAAGATGCATCAGCCAAGTGAATAGCTAAATAAATATCACAAATTAAACACAGAGTCAAGATGGCATAATGGCTGTGACCTCAGAGTAGCAGAGTTCAAGTCCCAACTCTTGACACCTATTGGTTGTGTGACAGTTTGAAATCCCTTAATCTCTTAGGGCCCTGGGCAGTTCTTTAAGACCTTAAACTATAAAGGTACAGATCTATATTAATAAAATAAGCTCCTCACCTGGAGCTCCCTATAAAGATGAAATCACATGTAGCTCTTTTTTCTTTAAACCAGCAATATGCACTCTGCAAATAATCACTTCTATCCATCCTGGCAGAATTATGAAAATCAGCTTTAGAAAGCCAGTAGAGTTGTGACAGAAATGGAAACTAAAAAGGATAAGAACATCAGCTGACCAGCTAAAGATGCCTTTTTCCAGTTTGTTCTACATATACAAGCTAAAGGCAGATACAGAGAGAATCTATATGGAGACTTCTACTATGGTTTATAATGTCAAGTGTTATTTTAGGAGTAATCCATATTACATATTAACTTAAATGGCCTTACCCCCACAAGGCTCCCCCACTAGTAGGCAGTAGAGAATTGGAGGCACTAAGGATAAGGGAACTGTAGCTACAATAGTCAATGTAACCACCTACATCTAGCATCCAGCCCCCCTCAATGAAGGCTTAATGCAGGGTATCAGATTTGGGAAGTAGAGTCACATGGAGAGCTCTGTAAATCTGCAGGAGGAAATGCTTCTGTAATCAAGCCCTATGGATTTGGCATAGCAGGCACACAAGGGATTATTTCCTTAACTACCTATTTTAGATATGATTTAGTTGTGATTTTAGTTATCTTACCTTTAGCAATAAATAACATTATTTCACTTAAGAAATTATGTCTATACTTGGTGTCTCATTTATTTTTACATCAACAATTTCACACAAAAAGCAAGACTCCCAAAGTTCTTTAAGATGCATCATTTACTTAAAAACCAAATTTATTAATAAAAATGCTGAATACTTATTGCAATTAATAAAATCCTCATTAATTATGCCTTTAGTATTTCCATTATTTGTTTTCCTCATGAAATCTTTATCTATTAAGTAAACAATTGCCCAAACTGCATTAAAAATATGCAACTTTTTTTAAACAGTTGTCTCTAAGCCATTGGCAGTCACAACAAAAATTGCTTCATGTCATCATGTAAACAGTCTCTGCTAAAGCAAGGAAAGCATTGGAAATGTATGGGCATAAGTCTGGTTACTACCAACATTACCAAAGTTCACAGCTTATGGCTTTTCACAACACCAAGAATTTCACTTCATTTCAAACTAACACACCGTAATAACCTGGTTAACTAGCACCCACACCAGGGGCTGAAACCCTCAAGCAAGCTGCATCATAAGTAACCCAGAAGTTCCAGGCAGAAAGCAATACAGCTTCCACCTGTGACTCAAGATTTGCATCTAAATGTACCTGACTGCAATCTTCTGGTCGAGTCACTTTAATTACTGTGATAATTCTAACTCTCAAGGGCCACAAACCAAAGGAACCCAATTCAGGCCTGTCCGCAGAATGGATAGACCCACAGCAAGTACAGTAAAATGTTTGTTATTGGAGGATGCAATTTAGAGTTTGATGAAATTTTATATTTCCCAAGAACTTCTAAAAGTATTCTCATATTTTAAACCAACACTGATACTACACAAACTGCAATTCTGACCAAAGGGAACTATGAATTTGACTTTTAACCTACTGTTAACTAAATTGAGGCAGTCTGAAGCCTTAGGTTTTTATCATAGCCTTTTTTTAACCAAGATTACTTTACTAAGTGCCTTCCAATTGCCCGGTTGTTTCAGAACTTTTATTTAAGCTTTTTCTTTTTCAAAACTTTTTCTCATGCACTTCTGAAACATTTATGCACTGTGTGCATTTCTACTTATAAGTCAATGACAAGTTTATGCTGTCTTTTTTTTAAAGAAACCTCTTCAAAGATAATTTTGACACAAAAGTTGATCTGGCCTATGATTAACCCTTTTCAAACTCACTGAACAAGTGAACACCAAATTGCTCCACGGTCAGACTATCCAGATTAAACGAGGTGTTACTATACTTTGTTTCTAATTACATATCAAGTAAACAATAGCATGAGACAAATCTTAGCTTTCATCTCCATCAAATTCACCTAATGTGAATAGAGGTCTCATAATCAAAGCTTTAAGTTACTATTCAGCAACTCAAATAAGGTATTGACTGAACAGTAGGTTTGTTGTATACCACTGCTTTCTTCCTAAGATCAAGCCATGCCCTTATCCTTCAAGCTCAATTACAGTAGTTTCAGTGTCTATCTAGGCTCCAAATTTCCAAGTTGGTATTAGTCCGTATTAGTAAAAGGGATTTAAATTTGCAAGGTCTGGGGAGTCCAAGAGAAAATTACTTTGTACTGGACAAAGGAAAGCTGGATCAAAGTAGGTTATCCTTCCTAATATTAGTGTTCTTCCTCATCCCATGGGCTGTTTTAAGCAGTATTCCTCGTGCTAAAAGGAACCCCCAAATCTGAAACATTTACCTTATTTCCCTTTCCTTAAAGCTTAGAGAAGGGAAATTCAATCCTGATGAAATCTGTCAATAAGTCCGAGACTTGGATTTATAAATAGATAATATTCACTATAACTCGCTTACTGAATCTGCATTTATAAAAAAGCGGTCAAGTTATGACTAAAGATGAAATATAATCTGAATTCTTAAAAAGAATTAGCTGTTTGATTGTTCCCAATTATGCAATCACGGTATTAAACGTGTGCTCTTGAGGGGTAAGAAGTTTATCTCTGGTTTCCTATTTGCCACTTTTAAGGCCAATTTATAAAAAAGTTTAATGCCAACTACAAATTTGTTATATCTCCATTTGATTTGCCCTAAATAAGGGTGAGTATGTATGCTAAGTATAGCCAATTGTAGTCTGTTTATAATTGAGCATGCAAAGGAATTGGTTTGTACCTGTGAGGTCCCTTCTCTCAATTTCTACAATACAAAAATGTTTAAGATGCCTACAAATAAATTCTCTGGATGGGTTCTCAGGATAACATCTACTCCTTGCCCCTCACCAGATGACATAATATTCAGATAGCAGAGCACAAGGCATCCAGAGTAACAAACATGATGACCAGATATGGCTCTGTAGGCTGGCCTGTAAGCTGTGGCAAGCTGGTACTATTTTCATACCATTAGTATCAAAGTGTAGACTGGTGGAAGCTTTTAAATAATCCCCCTTCAGTGACACTAGGCATGCTCACCAGGATAGACGTTTTATAAAGGGGGGCAAACCATGCTGAAATCTTCAACTCTCAGTGACAATGCTAAGAAGTTATATAAAGATATCACAGGAAGGAAAGTTCAAAAAAAAAAAAAGCACTTAAAAGACACACATTTGGTTCACTTAAGAGGCTTTAAAAAGTTTTGTTACAGACTGGTTTACAGCATATAAAGAGGTATTTAGCCTTTAAGTGGAGAAAATTGCTAGTTACCTGTATGTAAAAAAAGAAATATGGGCATTCCTAAGTGACAATTAAGCCACTTTCAGCTATTTTGTAAACCAGACTTCTAATATATAACAATATATGACAGTATTTTGCCGGTTATCAGACATACTCAGAAAAGATACAAGAGGATGTCTACATCTGAATCACATCAAATGCTTATTTGCATGAATGGAAGGCATATAATACAGAGTTCTCATGACTCTACAGGCACCTGGAAGTTTTAACTACCCTTCATGCTCTTCACTTCATATTCCATAAGAATAATGGAAATGCAGAGAATACTTCAAATAGATATTTTACAAATCAAGACTATTTGAGGAGTTTTCAACTTTTATTAGTAAGAAAGGTAATACTTCATTCAGGTGGCCAATTTAAAAAAAATTTTTGTCACCCATTTACCTTTCCTTTCACTTTTGTTTTTCAATGTTGGCTCTTGTAAAAAAACAAAAACCAAAATAAACCTAATTTTTTGTAAAAGTTACAACCAAAAGCAAGTATCTCTTGCTTTCAGGACAAAAGAAGAGGAGAGGGAGCAGGAAAAGGGAAAAGGATGGGGCAAATGAGATAAAATTCATTAAGTATAAAAATATGTTGCTCAAATTCAGAATAATAATTTAATAACTCTTTGTTATTTCATATGTATCTGGGAATGGAATAGAGACATGTCCTGATCCTGTCACAAGAGGTAGAATTCCAGCATTTGGTACAACATTCCAAGAGAGGGTTAAAGTAACATTCCTGTTTCCCCTGTAAAAAGACAGATGATAATCAGTTATCAGCAGAAATATTTGCAGTTTCATGACTAAAAGCCCTGAGATCTAAATAATTTTATTTGTATACAGCTTCTACTAATAAAATTATTTTTTGTCACTAAGCAGAATTCTTTTTCTACTTTATTTCAAATATAGCATCAAGAGGGGAAATAAAGTCAGCAGCAATCTGCAGGTAATCATTAATGACCTGTACCTTAAAACAAACTCAGCAGTCCCATCAAAGTTAAATAAAGTGACAGAGCCATATGGTAGAAAAAATATTACTATGAGTCAAAAGATCTCGTCCCAGTTGTATAGTCTTGGGCAAGTTCCTGAACCTCACTGACCCACAGTGCCCTACTGTCATATAAGAAGGCTGACTTGAGGTAAGGGCCCTTCCAGCTTTAATGTTCTGATTGCAAAGGAAGCTCCCTTTCAATACTGTAATATTGCTTGTGCAGATGAAGCTCTTGAGCTCCTAACAATTTCCCAAGTTTTCAAACATAGCTTATACTATTTCCATGAGTTGACTCTGTAATCCTGACATTCAAGTAAGCTCCTGCACTTCCTACACCCTTAAAAGCAGAAGCCACACACCTCCAGGAAAAACAGAGAGAAGAGACTCCCTGTTTCCACTGCTGCTACTCAGAGAATGATCAAAAAAGCTCACAGGATCAAAGGTGGAGAGTTATAAGGGACCTGGGAACCCATCTAGCCCTACTCCCTCATTTTAAAGATAGAGCAACTGAGGTCCCAGAAAAGCACTGTGACTTGCCCAAGGTTACATGAACAGTTTAGCAGCTAAGCCAGGGTTTGAATCTGAAACCTGACTCAAATAAAGAATGTCCCCCATATTTCAGTCCACTCAACTCTTAAACCTAAAAAGCTATCTTCCTACAGTCTGTTAGTTAAAATCTGCATGAACATTATTTCCTCTCACTCTTTTCCTCCTTTTCAATACTGTAATACTGTTTGTTTCCCTCTCTTCTTTCACAAAAGATATGGTTAAACATTTAAAATGGCATGAGTTGCTCACTTGAGACCATTTCCATCGTCAAAGAAAAAATATTTTGATTTCATATCTTTCAGCAGCAGCTTCGGATTATCGCCTCTCAGAATGATCTTGTCCCAGAGGACAACCTGGTTCAAAGCCTACATTGAAATGAGAATTAATTAGACAACTCTTCTAACATAACATCTGGTCAGTGCATATTAAAAGTAGCATTGATCCAAAGGAGACAGATTAGTAAACATGCAGTTTGACTTATATTAATCAGCCCAACTTTAAGGAAATCTCTACAATATTAATATTAAAACATGAAAAACAAGTAAAAACGTGAAGAAGAACCTCTAGATCATAAAGATGACCTCTCCAAGGGAAATCCTAGCTTTTTCAAAAAGAATCTGTCAGCAGCACTGAGCAACTGGGTGGTTCTAATGACATGCCAGCCCAAGCATAACCTAGGAAGCTCCAGAGAGGCAGAGCAGTTCCCCAACTGAAGTATCTGTTACCATCTAATATTCTCTAACTTTCCTAGGACCATCCTCCAGGTGCCTGGTTTCACTGGGGGTGACTATGGATAATTAAGGACACCCTGCCCTCCTCCCAACACTATTAGAGGGTCCTAAATAGTGTCCTGAGGATTTATGGCTGTCAACTTCAGTCACCCCTGCTTGACAAGATGTTCCAGTATCATACAGGAGATGACATACTATTAGGGATGACCTGAAAAAAAAATCGGTTTATTAAAAAAAAATTCGTTTTCATACCAAAAAATTTTTAAATAAAAACAATATAGCCACATTGTACTTCTCTCATGAACTCTATCAAGGCCAGCTTTTAACTGGTTTGGACATATAAAATATCACAATTTCCAAAATATAAATGAAAACTGACTGTGTAGTAGTAATCTTAATTCCTACCACATAACAGACTATTTTCTTTTTATCAAAGGAAAAACAAGCCCCCAGTGTTAAAGAAATGAAACAAATCAAAAAAGTTTCAATGACATTTCCTTTATTCTATAAATATTCTCGTCCATTCATTAGTTTTGTCGATGCTGGTTACTAAGTGTGTGGCAACTCAACCACAAAAAAAAGAAAAAAAATCAAAAAACCCCATATGCTTTTCCAGAGTGCCCCCACCATGACTATAAAACTTCTCTAGAAACACAATAAAGGAATCTGAATTAGAATCTGGCTCTGTCACTTAATACATGAGACACCGTGGTAAACTTCATCTTTCTGGGTCTCAGTTTTCCCAACTGTAAAATGACAGAATTGAACTTAATGCCTTGTCTCTTCTAGCTCTAAGTCTCAGTGAACTTAATAGAAAAGTCCAGGATTATTACAAAATCTAAACTATCATCATGCAAATTTTACGTCTCCCAAAGCAACAGTCTTGGCCTGATACCAAACCAAACTGAAACTCATTAGTTACCCTGGGAAAAACTAAAGTAAGCTGAAATATTTCTCAAAAATTATTCATTTGTTCATGCTATCCCAGCTACAAAGAAATTACTACAGCCAAAGAAAATCCAGGTGAATTATTAAGCTTGCTAAAGGTTCAACTTTTTATGCTGGTGTTTACTCTTTTGCTCTCATATCTAGTTTATGAACTGTTTTGTTTTGAATGCTGTGTTGATGTTCTAAGGGATCAGATTAAAGCAACCAATCAAATGGAAATGTAAAGACAATCACAAAATATGTCAGTCTGATAACTGCTGCTCAACATTAGCCACTGTAAAGGAATAAATAGTTCATGACATAATTGAGACCACTTTCATCACCTTTCCTAAAAATATTACACTACAATCAAGTTTTATAATATGGTAACCCAGACAGAAAAGAGATATATTTACACATTAATTCTACTTTCTAAATAATTCAAAAAAGAACCATTAATTTTGTTAATCTCTACATAAACCAATCTGTGATCCTTTATAACTCTTATGGTGGCTATTCTAATTGGTTCCATGAAAATATAGTTATCAAGTGAAACAACATGCTAGGGAGGTGTTAGTTTCATTGGAATGATGTCAGAACTGAGCAGTCAGCCAAGGAATAATACCAGTAAGGTTTTGTGTTTTCATGGTCGAGGTTGATTAGAAGGTTAATTTTTTCTTTAATGAGTTAATGATGTTATTGCACAATGTGCCTTGGTCTGGACAATCTTATAAAGTGTGAGTTTATTCCCTGGCATGTTTGTTAAATTAAACATACTTTTTAAGCATGTTAATAATAGCTTATATTTATAAAGAACTTTACTTATATTTATAAAGCACTTTTATCAAAGTGCTTTACCAACATGATTTCACTTGATTATCTTAAGAACCCTGTAGAGTAGTCTGTCCCCATTTTACAGATGAGGAACTGGGGATGGGAGAGAAAATGACCTGGCAGAGGGTCACACAGCTTGTGTTTGAGGCAAGGTTAGAATTAAGGTTTTCAAGACCAGCACTCTATCCATTGTGCCACCCAAGGTATATACTAGGCAATGTGGGTCACTTAATTTGGCATAATAGTTACATTTCTAGGGGAACCAATGTTATCAATAGTTACTTCAAGTAAGACAACTTTAATACTACCAATTTAAACACAACTACAAATGTACATCAGCAATTCTCAAAAGCTTATTGATAGAAAGCAACATATAAAAGACTAATATAAAAAACCAGAAAACTAAAGCACAATCCAATTGGAGCTATGATTTTGTGATTTACTATCTATACTATCTCAGTCACCCCTATCCTTCCCTCAAGGTAATTAGAGGTGGTATTTACCTACTATTTTTTTTACATTTTTATACATACTATTTTTTTAGACTCCCAAACTGTATTTTTGTTTATCAAATGGAAAATGCTGATAATGATCATTTATTCTAAATTTCTGACTTAAAGAGAATACTCCCAATGCCTCCAAATCACATAAACGTGGAAAATCATGAACACAGTATTTGAGACCTTTAAAATAACAAAAAGCTGTTATGTAATCAAATATCTGAAATAAAATTTTCAGCTAGTTATTTCTACTACTTTTGAGAACTCAATCTCTAATAAGCACAGGTAACATAGGCCAATGGACCCCCAGCTCCCCTCCAAATCTACCTGAAAACGGAGTGAGCTATCCTAAACCAATCTTGTACCTACCTCAGAGTTGTGAGAATCAAGTAAGGCAATATGTGTAAAGAAAGGGTTTTACAAATCTTAAACCTAGAGACCACTTGCTAGACCCACAGTCCCAAAGGAGCGGAAGAAAAGGGAAGTGGAATAGAGAGCCTAGCATCACTACATCAGGTTCTCATAGCTGTATCTCTTTAAGCTCATTATCCATAGAGTAAAAATAACTTTTTAATTTTTACAGGGCTACAAGTCACACAACAACCAAAAAATGGATTCAGTGTTAACTTTAAGTAGTTTGTAAAGCTAATACATACTTCTAAATATATATGATATATATACTTACATTATTTTTTGTTGAATATTCTGCTGATAAATATAGAAACAACTGTTTTACATTCCAATCAAATATATTTTCTAGATGTGAAAAAATTAAGGAACAAAGACATAAAATGGCATACAACTGTGTTAGTTATCAATTACTCAGGGTAGATTTGTAAGAGTAGATTTCTGATATAAAAATGGCTTTCTTCAGTCATACAATATGCTAGTTTATTTCCCCCTTCTGTCAGTAGTCTATCAAAAGATCACAGGATCATAGATTTACAACTGAAAGGGGTAGGGGAGATCATCAAAGTCTAATCCTTCCTTTTATACATAAGAAACAGGTTCTGAGATTAAATAATTTATTCCAGGTCACTTAGGTAAGAGGTAGCAAAATGGATTGGCACATATGCACTTTAATGCATATGTACTTTGAATTAAAAGATACTGCTTCTTGGCATGCAAACTCATTTCTTTTGTCTGAAAAATATTTTTTAGCTAGACTACTAAATCTAGTGTAAAATGAGAGGAAAAAACCTTGATGAATGCCAAAAATATTTTTTTTAATTTTTAAATTAATCAATGCCCTCTTCCACTCAACCACTACAAAAAGAAGGCAGTACAGAATCACAGTATTCTTAGGCACCATAAAGATTACCTAAGTTATTATATTACAAAGGAGAAAACTGAGATCCATATGTTGAAATTAATTGCTTGAACTCACATACCAAACTGATGCTATCTGGCAGAAACTTTACAGCAAAAGCACACTTTGCTTTCATAGATAAATTACAATCTGTTTACCAATTTTATGAAAATATCAGTACCTACCTCACAGAGTTATTGTGAGAATCAAATGAGGCAATATGTGAGGCTCTACAAATCTTAAAGCAATATATAAATGATAGTTACTTTTAATTAGTGAACCAAGTAGCATCCGTGCGCTAGGTGACTATAAGCAAATCAGTTTCCCTCTCTGGCCTTGGTTTCCTTATCTATAAAATGAGAGATCCACCTGGACTAGATCTAGATCTCTTCCAGCTCTGATTCCTAAAATTAATAAAGGATTAAAAATCTACTTTTCTGTGAAATCAAATCCAAAGTTACATTTAAGATGAGAGGCAGCATCATATGGGGAAAAAGAGCCCAAAACTGAAACAGGAAGATCTGGGTTAAAATCCTGCCTCTGATACACATTGACTTTGTGATCCTGGGGCAAATCATTTAATTACCCAGTGTTCAGAAACACTCTAAAACTATGCTGGAGAGTAGATGCCTACTTATGTTGGTAAAAGCAGTCTCATCATGGCATAACTGCCTATACCAATAAAGTTGCAAGCCCAGTCCAAAAGAAAAAATTAAGGAAAAGATTCTACTACACTATGTGTGTTGTGGATTCTATGCTTTTTCTAAACCAATCAATGTATAATAAATCTACTGTGACATTTTAAGCAGAGCAAAATATTTCAAATAAATTTCAAATATTTCCAGCACTCAGCATAGTGCCTGGCACATAGTAAGCACTTAATTGACTGAGTGAAATAACCAGACCAAATATGTTATGAACTATGTTATTTTCCATTAACTAAATCAATGTTTTTTTAATTTTTAAATTCATGGTAAAACAAAAGGTCTTGGACCACCTAATTAAAGCCCTCTCCCCCCCCCAATCTAACAAGAAAGACTTATGTTTCTTTTGAAATCAAGTAATTCTGTATCTATTATATTTATATGCAAATGATATAGGCTATTTACAGAAAAGGCATTCCCACAGATTGTAATATGTAGACTTTGTTTTAGTAAATTGACAAATACACACACCACCAGCTACTTATTAGAAATATCTGAATGAACCAAGGGATAAAAATATGTAAATAACTAGCTAGGGCATCTACTTTTAATATGAAAATTCTCAGTCCAGTCCAAATCCTTTCTCAGCAGTGTTGGGTTAAAGATGACCATGGAGACCTTAAAGCAGGTTACAGAAAATACTCAGTGTAACAAACGAACTTTTTTTCCTCTCTTAAATGTAAGCCCTGCTTTCACAGCAGCTGCCTATAGACCAAAGTTGTAGCCTATTGCTCAATTTAGACTACTTTTAAGATCCTAGCCCTGGGGCAAAAGAGAAGATCTTCTGTTTAAGTTTTCACTTAGCGAAAGGGTTCTCAACCTTTCCTGTGTCATGGAGTCCCTTTGACAGTCTTGTGAAACTCATGGATCCTTTTATACGAAAGAAAATTACAAATTAAAATGAATTATAAAAAAAGCCAAAAATACTGTAATACAATTATCAAAAAAAATTTTTTTTAATTTACAAACCCCAGTTTAAAGATACCTGATGTAAAAAAATATATGACTGATCCAAATTGTCAGACCCATTTGTAGTTTGGCAGATACAGGACGGTGGAAGGGAGCTGTCTCAATAAAACATATGAGACCAGGCCTAAAAGGGACTGAGATATTTCCAAATTGGGGGGAAGGAGTGCTAGAGGCTGGAGAAAACGGTTTCATTTGTCAGGAAGGCATGGCTGGCAGAAGCCAGAAAACTGGAGAATACAGATAAGCTGTTAAATCCAATCACAAAATGACTTCTGCAAGTTTAAATAATTCTGTTGTGGTTATAAAATCACATTCTCTATAAAAGGAGAGCAATTGTCAACTGAGATAGTTAACTGACCAATTATTCAGATACTGAGCTGACACTACAAACATATAACATAACATTACATAAGCAAACCCAGCTACTGTAATAGCACTGACAGCTTCTGGGAGAGGGGATATAAAATGCACTTGCTATATAGCTTATATATTAGTAATTCTTCTCTTTACACCAATTCTGTTCTAGTTTTAAAATTTCAAAATCTCATTTTTGATGGATTCGATTTATGTGTTTCTTCTGAACAATTCTAGGCACTGTCACATTTTTTTCTTGAATTATTAAAAAATGCTATTGCTGCATAGAGAAAGTTATGATTAATCTTATTTTACTAATGAAATAACTAGGGTACAGAGATTAAATGATTTTTTTTTTAAACAACATACAAGTTAGAGGCAAATTCCCAACTATAATCCAAGTCCTCTAAAGCTCTTATCAGGTTTGTTTCGTTTCTTACTAGGATATTTTTTGAATATTTACAATATTTCTGTAATGCAGTTTAAAACAAATTTGAAATCACTGAAATGTGATACTTTTAAAAAACGATTTTCATAAAGGATATCAGCAGTTACATCAAATGTAATGAATCCCAGGTCACTTCGCTCTCTAGGTCCGGTGAAGTCTTCTACATTTTTTCTGAAAATAAATATAAGTTTTATAATCCTTCAACCACAGTAAGTTACATAATTTCTATGTCTAAAATTCCTTAAGAGTTAAATACCTTTGTCATACACACACAGAGAACACAAAGCAGCTTACACCAAACATTTGTGAGAATGTCTCCTAGCCAATTCTATGCTATATTATCGACTTAATAGACATAGCAACTTAAAGTTAGGGCTACCTGGACAAATAAAAATACACTAAAAATCTAATGAAAAGATGGATGTTAATTAAGCTCAACTGAAAAAAAAAGGAAATAGAATAAACTGCAAAGTAAACAGCAAGGAAGGTCATCAGCTATCTTTATATGCCTTAAGAGTTCCTAAAAAAACGATTCTGGGAAAGACTTGGAGATTAGACAATTTCATAAATGGACAGAAAGAGCTTCATTGAAGGAGATGTAGAAAATAAAAGCAAATTAACCAATGGTTAAGGGCATCAGAGCAAACCAAACCAATGGGGACACGGGGGGGGGGAGGTGGCAGACTAAGAGTGATTTAGAGGAGCCTTCAGAGTTGAACATCTGACAGGAAAGGTCCGAAGTTAATGCAGAGAGCAACAGGAAATCAGTCTTGAGTATGTAGAAAGGAGATGAAAGGGAAAGAATGTTAGGTCTGTCAAAGCAGAAATAACCATAGATGAGAGGATTGTTTTAAAAAGAAAGCTTCTTTTTAAGACAACAGGCAACTGCAGCAGGAACTTGCCAGTTTTCCATTTCGTAGTGCACCTTTCAAAATTTGCTCCCCATCCTAAAATCTCAGCGCAAGTTTAATAAAACTAGGGCGTTTTACAAACACACTGCTTTTTCACAAACACACTGCTGATTCCCAAAAACCTCAGCAGGTGCGCCTCTGAGGTATTAACAAGTCCATTTTTATCTTAAAAGGGAGAGAAGGAGAGTTTTAAACCACGGTTATTACAGAAACAAACTCAAGTCAAACATATTTAAGAGTCGCAAAGATAGTTGGGAAAGCTACCAAGGTCTGAGGGGAAAAAAAGAACAATACCAAGCTTTAAGGGATCCCAAAGCGCTTTGCCTACGTTGGGGGGTAAAAAGTTGCTGGGCGGAACGGAGGCATGAAATCAGAAATAAAGCCAGGGAGGAGCGCAAACAGGAACCACACTCTAGCGGGCACACTGCAGATGTGCCAGGAGTGGCAGGGAAGGGGCAGGCGCCTCGGAAGAGCCCGAGTTGGCTGGTGTGGGGCTCCCTCATTGGCCCGCGCGGGGGTGGAGGGAAGTGAGGAGCAGAAAGGGCTGCAGTAGCTGACCTGAATTAGGGGAGCCCGGAGAGCGAACCCAGGAACTTGACCCGGGCTGGGTGTGCTGGCAGAGGGGGGTTAGGGCTGCTCCGGAGAGGGCGTGTGAGGCGTGGGGGAGGAAGGAGGAGGCCGGCCGCCGGGTAGCGCAGCCCAGCCCGGGGCAGGGCAGGAGAGGCTCCCCCCGCCCTCCGACACACACATCCAGCCCGCACCCCGGCCCCGTCCCGCACTCACAGCATGATTCGGGAGACGTGCAGCCGGACCGGGACGCTTCTGTCTTTGAAGGCGGTGGTGATGAAGCAGCCGAAGGTCAGCGCCGCCATCACGCTCAGCGAAAAGGCGAACAGCGAGTTCGCCCGCGACAGAACCGTGTTCATCGCGGCGGCTCGGCTCGACTCGGCCCCTCGCACTCGCTTCCCGCCGCCTGCCCTACCTCACACACGCTCCCGCTCACGCCACACACCACACGCACCCCCACACACAACCGGCTCTGCTCCGGCCCGGCTTGCTTCTCTCCCCGCCGCCCAGGGCGCGCGCGCTCCTCCCGGGAGCGAGCGCGCCGCCGCCGAAACCCCGGCCCACCTCCGCACCTCCCCCACCCTCTACCCCTCCTACCGCCCCCCCGCCCCCCACAGGGGCGCGGCTCCGAGAGAGGGGCGGGCGCGATCTTACCACCGCGCCCGCTCCGCCCTGCCCCTTCCCGCGCGCGCACACAGACGGACGGGGTGGAGCCCCGAAGCCGGCGGAAGCCACGCGGGGGAAAGACTGACAAGGTCCTCAAACCCCGTCCACCTCCCCCTGTCGCCGCAGTCTGGGTGACCCGTAGCCAATCAAAACGGCGCAAAGCGCGAGCCCGAAGGAGGATGGGAGGGGCACGGATCGCGCACTGCCGCCTTCGTCACCAGAACCCGCCCATCGCTGTGGTCACGCCCCCGCGTCAACGCCTCGCCCCGCCCTTCTCCTTAGGCCCCGCCTTTTCTCACCCTTTTCTCTCCTCTTCCCAGCTCCAAGGAGGGGCTAAGCTGGGACAGGTCAGGAAAGGGGCGGGGCTTGTGTCCTTGCGCTCAGTTCTCTAAAGGGTTTAAGAGGCTTTACCTAAGGACTGTTCTGCGTGCTTGGTGCCTTGTAAGCGACCCGCTTCTCCTGCAGTTTAAATCCCATTAATTGCCGGGCAGTTCCTACAATAGCGTGAGGGAATGGAGGGGACTTTGTAAAATACGCACTGACCCCACCTCCCCAAAAACCTGGGCAAAAAAACTGTGGACGAGCCTGACCTTAGTCGAAGTGCACTTGTCGATTTGAATCCCGACACTGGCCACCAGGGCAAAGGTCCCAGTTTAATTCCCAGGATCTCAGTTCAATTAAACAAGTATGTACCATGTGCCAGGGCCCACCACAGTACTGGAAATATGAAAACAAAACAAAAATAATGATAACATGTTCCTACCCTCTAGGAGCTTACGTTCTATAGTTCCCTTTTCTATTATATCAAAGTATTAAATGCATAACTTCTAAGTTCCCAGTTCTGATTCTTATGTATCAAAATATCAACTGGAAGGCACTTGAGAGAAGTCCAGCATCCTCATAGAGATTGAGGAAACTGAGAGGTGACTAAGACTTACCCAAAGCAACACTAACTCCAAATTCAGAGCGCTTTCTCTATGCCCTTGCTGTCTCTGGACCTGCTGATCCAGTGTCTTCCCCCTTCCTTCCTATTCACCATTTTCATATGGTGTCCCCTGCTTCAGAGCCCTTAGCAGAAGTACTCACTGATTACCACTGTTATCCAGGTGATTTCCATTTTAATAATTACTCCAGTTTATGCATGATCTCCATGAATATGGGTAATCCTTGTAGCCTTTCTGTATCTCATTCTCATCCATGTCTATCTTGTAAATCTGCCATAGAAAATAATAATAATAGCTAGAATCTCTATAGCATTCTAAAGTTTGCAAAGCCCTTGACAAATATTATCTCATTTTATCCTCACAACAACCCTGGAAGTTCCTATCCCTGATTTACAGATAAGGAAACTAAGATGACTAGCCCAAAGTCATATTGTCTAAATCGGAGGCTAGACTTACAGTCTTCCTGACTCGAGGTCCAGTACTGTTATCTCACCTCACTGCTTCTATATATATTATGTGCCAGCAGCCTTCCCCAAGTTCTCTTAATATATTATGGACACCAATGCAATCCATAGGCATGCAACCCATTCTTGCTACATGGTCAGGTTGCTTTCCTTCTTAATCATACATTTCCTTGATGTTGGCTTTTAAGGCACTTCTTTTGAACATGTATTCATAGGAAATATGATGCACCCTAATTACAGTCAACCTGCATCTTTCCACTGCCTTTCCTTATCCACTTGATTTGATCTGCAATGTTGATTGTTCCTAGATAATGGGTGTTTCATGTTTGGTGGCCATACACTATCACAAGTAGAATATTGGTGTCAAAGGAATATGCTTTTATAGAAACAAAGAGGGTAAGATTTAAGAGTTAATTCAACAGATACTTAGGTGCCTACTAGATGCAAGGCCTGATAGAGAGACATAAACAAAAAGAAAATATTCCCTGCATTTTACTTAAAGGTTAACAGCATATATACAAGTAAGTAAATGTAACGAATACATAGTTTTACAAAGCAATTTCAAGATGTTCTTATAACTGGAGGGACTGGGAAAAACCTTCTGAAGGACCTGAGCTTATTTGAAGGAAGGTAGAAATTCTAAGAGGCAGGGTTGAGGAGGGAATGAAGTCATTGTGCAAGCTATTTGTATAGAACTGAGAGCACATTCTGGGGAATGTCATGAAATAAGACTGGAAAGGTTAAAGGGACCCAGATAGTGAAGGGCTTTAAATAAAAAGCTAAAAATTTTGTTATTTATCCCAGAGGCAACAGGGAGCCATGGAAGATTTTTAAGTGGAGAAGGAAAGAGTGACATAACCAGGACAGCATTTTAGGAATATCATTTTGGCTGCTATGTCAAGGACAGATTCAAGAAGGAAGGGATTTAGGCAAAGAAATTTAGTAGTAAGGTATTGTAATACGTCAAGCAAGAGATGATGAGTGGAGAAAAGGGGACAGATACAAGAGATATTGTGGGGGCAGAACTGACAAGACCTGTCAACTGATTGGTTACAGGGGCTAAAGGAGAATCCAGGACAAACCTGCATGACTAGAAGGAGGTTAGTGTCATGAATTGAAATGGGGAAGTTTGAAGGAGGGATATATTCAAGGAGTATTGAATTCCATTTTGGACAGGTTGAGTTTGAAATGCCTGTAGGGCATTCATCCAGATTAAAGATGTCTAGCAGGCAGTGGTAATACTGGGCTTGAGTTCAGGAAAGTGATTGAGGTTGGGTATATAGGTTTGGGAATCACCTGTCTAGAGATGATTGATAATTGAACTTATAGAAGGTGAAAGCACTGTGGAATATTCCAAATGCAGTCCAGCTAGCTCTCCCTGTTTTATCCATTTCTGGCCCCAACTCACTACCCATCTGCAATAGCTAGCTATCCAAGATATGTCATGATAGATTAACTCCATGGGACGTCTGCCTAGCTTCTTCTATGGTATTTCAAGGATACATAATTCAATTAACGTGGGTGCTTTCTTCACCCAAGCAGATTGTATTCCCTCTAAAACATAGTGCATAATCTTCATGAGGTTGCTCTGAATAAAAAATTCATCACCTTAGCGTGGCCACTTACTGGTAAGCTCCCCGATATTCGTTAGGACTTCTTCTGAAGCAACAGACATACAGTCCACTGCTGGGAAACCACACTCAAAAATCCCTGCCAATTTAATAGGATCTGCCAGAAATTGTGCTCCACTGGCAGATCCTTTAAGAAGCCAGTGTCTCCTCTATGCATGCCAATAAGGCATGATGAGAGATTTTGGTGGAAGGTCTTTTTAGCTGCATGTCATAATAAGAATGATCTGTGTCATTCTTGCATTTTAATATGGAAATCTTAAGCTTGAAATGTCTTATATAATAATTCACATTTATTCAGTGCTTTAAGATTTGCAAAGTGGTTTCTTCACAGCTCCGTGAGGTAGGTAATACAGGTATTATCATCATCTACCTATTACAAATGAAAAAATTGAATCACAGGGTATAAGTTAATTGCCCAAGATAAATCACAGCCAGGAACTGTCGAAGATTATCTTTAACTTTTGACTGACTCCCAATCAATGCACTTTTAGAAAATATTTGGTAGATGTCGAGCTGTTTTTCTTTTAATAAAATTTTATTGATGCTTTTTGTTTTTTATATCACCTAAATTTTCTCTTATAGTCTCTCCCTCTTACCCCTCCCAGAGAGCCATCCCATATAATCAGACTGTTAATTTCCAACCCTGGATAACTCCTAACATAAGCTTTTTCTCCACCTCCTCTTCTGGGCAGTTTTGTTGGAGAAAGTGACAAAACAGTGAAGATCTGGCCTATCACAACTCTGTATTGCCTAACTTCAGCCAAGCTTTTGCTGCTGCTTAGCAATCCTTTTATTCATCTATTATTATTTTTAACTTCTTGGTTCCACAGTGTGCTCCCCACAGCAGCTGTTCCAAACCTCCTCCTCTTCAAGTCTCCAACCCTATCCTCTCTAACTCTTGGCAAATGATCTGACCTCCTACTTTCTTTCAAAATTGGAGGCAATCCAACAAGAACTCTCTCAATCTTCTGTTATTCTTACTTCAAAGTGTCTTTTTCTTTACCTCTATCTCCTAAATCTTCAATTTTGTTTTAGAAGCAGAGGTAGTCCTTTTGCTTTCCAAAGCTCACTCTCTATTAGTACCTTTCCACTTCCTCTGTGACCTTGATTTTTTTAATTATCTCTTCCCTCTCATCCTCATTCTTTCCTTCTCTACCAGCTCTTTTACCCCTTTATTTTATTTTTTTTTTAAAGCAATTGGGGTTAAGTAACTTGCTCAAGGTTACACGGCTAGTCATTATTTATGCGTGGGTGCTCATTTTCTGAGGCCGGATCTGATCTCGGGTCATCCCAACTCCAAGGCCGGCGCTCTTACTCACTGCGCCACCTAGCCGCCCCGTACCCCTTTACTTTTAAAGAGCATTCAGTCAATAAGTATTTATTTAGTAATTTACTATATTCCAGGCACTGTCCTAAAGCTGGGGACAAAAAGTAAAATAAAAATGAGAATTTATGTTCAAATGGGGGAGACAACATGTACATACATAAATATATGTGTAATATATATATGTAGTGAGGGCTGTACCCTCACATGTAGGGGATATCTTGTGTAGCTCAAAGGAAGGCAGAATCACCATCTCTAGCCTCTTCTCCCTCCACTTTTCTCATTCTTATCAGGAGCAGAAGTAGGAGTCTGGGGCCAGAGACTGCTCTGCTCTCCTTAGAGAGAGGGGATACCAGACTAAGTATTTATCTGCTCCCTTATATATTATTAATCTAGGAGATATAGTTTTCATATTCCAGCTAAACTTCTGATCACTGTTTCTTAAAGGGGAAAGAAGGCCCTCAGTTTTATATTCAAAGCTTGACTCCTTTCCCTACTACCAATTCCACAATAAGCATTAATAGCAGGTAGCAGAGAAATTTAGTCATCCGATCGATAGCAAGACAGAAATCAGTGAAGGTATACACCAGAGGATACACACCAGACAATACAGAGTGAAGAAGCTCTCCCTTTGGGATCAAGGCAACTAAACTCCACCGAGAGGAGAGGCACAGTTCTGACCCAAGGAGAAATTCCCTAAGTCTCTAGCTTAGCAAGCTGGGAATCTGAGCATGATGGAGACTGCCAGCTCCTCTCATGTCAGCTTCTTTCCAGAATCTATTCTCTCTTCAGCAATGTAAAGTGTAGTCTGACATCGTCCACCTCCTCTCCTGAAGCTGGAAGACAGAAGCCCCTGAAACCCAGGAAGACAGAAGAGACTTAAAGGGCCAAGAGCTCTTGCTAACTCTGCCCCTCATTCCGGTGCAGGGCATTGATTTCCACTAGTTAGGAAGAGATGCCAATGGGTTTGCATATGCAAAATGAATGGAAGGTAATTTAGGAAGGGAGTGCACTAGCAGCAGAGTGGAGGTGGCAAAGGGAGCTTTTAGAAGGTGACACTGGAATGGAGACTTTCTTGAAGAAAACATGGGATTCTGAGAGGTAAAAATAAGGGAGGGAGAGAGAAGCCGAGATCTTCCTTGCTCTTAAAAAAAAAAAAAAACCTTGTCCAACCTACCCACTGGTCTCTTTTTCTCTGTCATTCATCCACCACTTAACTGATGTTTCCTGGCTAGTCTGGTGTCCTTCCCCCTCAAATCCTTCCTGCACGCTGCTACCAGACTAATTTTGCTAAAATACTGGTTTTATCATGTCAGTCTCCTATTCATAACATTTCAATGGCTCCTTAAGTTGGCATTCAACTCTTTTTAAAAATCAAACGACCTTTCCAATGTCTTCTGTTCTTATTGATATATTGCCACATCAGCTCTGTTTTATTAGGCTAACTATTAGCCCCCAAACATTCTCTACATTTCTTCAGACTTTTTTCCTTTACCTGGAATACCTCCCCCCATCTTCTCCACCTGTTCAGATTTTAACCAGCTGTTCCACTACTAGTCATGTTTCCCAAAAAGATCAAAGAAAGAAGGACCCATACATATACAAACATATTTATAGCAGCTCTTTTTGCAGTGGCAAATAATGGAAACTAATGAGGTCATTACCAATTGGGCAAATTGTGGTATGTGAATGGAATATTATTGTGCCATAAAAAATTATGGAAAAAAAAAACGTTTTTAGAGAAACTTGGGAAGATCTGATGATGCAGAGTTAAATGAGAACCAGGAAAACTATTTATACAATATCAACATTACTATGAAAACAAACAACTTTTTAAATACCTTCAGAATTTGAGTCAATGCAACAACCTAACAGGATTCTAGAGGTCTCATGATGTAATATGCTATGCACCTCCTGATAGAGAAGCAATAGAGTCAATTTGTAAAATTAGACACATTTTTGGAAGTGGCTAATGCAAGAATTTATTTTGCTTGACTATGCATATATTTTTACAAGAGTTTGGGGTTGTTGTTTTTCTTATTTTGTTTGTTTTTTTCCCCTGATGAGAAGAAAATAGATTTTAATTAATTTTTTAAAATAATTTTTTTTTTTTTGCTTTTTGGAGGGCAATTGGGATTAAGTGACTTGGCCAAGGTCACATGGCTAGATTTTTGTGTTAAGTGTCTGAAGTCGAATTTGAACTCAGGTCCTCCTGACTCCAGGGCCAGTGCTCTATTCACTGCACCACCTAGCCGCCCCGAATGAATAACTTTTTTTTTTAAATCCAAA
Source organism: Gymnobelideus leadbeateri (assembly GCA_011680675.1). Taxonomy (NCBI): domain Eukaryota; kingdom Metazoa; phylum Chordata; class Mammalia; order Diprotodontia; family Petauridae; genus Gymnobelideus; species Gymnobelideus leadbeateri. The sequence goes on along the minus strand of WOXC01006809.1, from coordinate 258,069 downwards.
TCATGTTTCATGTTTTAAGTCTTATGCTCTTCATGAAAGCATCTCTGACCATTCAAACTCATGTTCAACAGACAAACAAGCCAATTCTATAATACCTGAAATGTATTGTCAGTCAAACATTTATTAAGACACTACTATGTACCAGGAATTGTGCAAAGCCCTTCAGATACAAAAAAGAGGCAAAAAGACAGTCCCTGCCCTCAAGGAATTTACAATCTAATGGAGGAGGCAACATGCAAGCTAAAATATACTAAGCAAGCTCTAAGCCAGATAAATAGAAAATAATTAACAAAGAAAAAGCAATGGAATTAAGAGGGGTTGGGAAAAGTTTCCTGTAGAGGTGAGGCTTTAGTTGGAATTTAAAGGAAATCTGGGAGGTAAGTTAGCTTTTGTGGAGGAAGGAGAGCATTCCAGGCTTGGGGAAGAAAAATGTCTGGAGTCAAGAGAAAGATGTCTCATTTGTGAAACCTTCCAGAGGGAGGCTCAGTGAGGTTACAAGATTGGTCCATGGTTACAAAGCTAGTACATGTTAAGAGCTGGTATTCAAGCTGAGGTCTTCCTGACTTCAAGTCCCACAATCTTTCTACAATCCACACAGCCTCAAGAAATATTTGTTGAGTATCTACTGTGTGAAAGGTCCTATAATAGGCACTCAATAAGGAAAACAACCTCAAACGGGAATAGGTCTAATAAGTCATCTAACGAAAACCCCTAATTGTTGTTGTTGGTCAATCATTTGCAGTTGTGGGCAACTCTTTGTGACCCATTTGGGATTTTCTTGGCAGAGATACTGGAGTGTTTGCCATTTCCTTCTCCCATTCACTTTACAGATGAGGAAATGGGGGTAAACAGGGTTAAATGACTTGGTCACGATCACAGAGCTAGAAAATGTCTGAGACCAGATGTGAAGTCAGGTCTTCCTGACTCCATACCTATCTCTATCTATTTTGCCACCTAGCTGCCCTGACTACTATTAGCAGGTGATAAACTACTATTTAGTGGCATATCTAGAACTAGAACCTTTCAGTGCTCCTACTTATGTCACTTTTTTTTCCATCTTCAGTCTAAATTCTTTGGCTTGTTTATTCAAGTTTCATCATATGCTGCCCATATCCTATCAATTTATTTTTCCTAAAAATTCATTTTTCAAGATTCCCCAGTATTCAACCTCTGCTCTACTTAACCTGAAGTGTTCCAGGAAGAAAACCAACATACTCATTCCTGTCTCCATGTTTTCATCCATATTATTTCCATTTTTTAAAAAAATCCTTCCCCTGTACTTTTCATATTGAAATTTTATTCTTTTAATTTCTTCATTTGAACTTTCCTTCCTCCCTAGCTACTACAATCATCAATGTTTTATCTTTCTTCTAAACTCACAGAATAAGAGCTTGTATCACATAATTTTATGCTCTAGTGATATAGCCTTATATTGTTCACTTATATTATTCACATAATATAATTCGCATAATAATGTTTGGATTATGTTTTCCTCGTTAGTCTAACTTCTTAAAGAAGGCACTATGCCTTAAACTTCTTCTGAATCCCCAGAGTATCACATAGTAAGGGCCACATAGGTAGGCACACAGGGATTGATTCAAATTTTTTTGGCAACTTTTAGGAAGAAAGTCATTATAGTCTTTATGATCTTGATCTAGCAATCCTACTACTGACCCAAGGAGGTCAACAATAGAAATAAAATTCTCATAGCAAAGAAAATATTCATAGCATCAATATTCATTTATTATTGTGCTGTAAGAAATTATGATGAGAAATTCAGAGAAACCTGGAAAGACATGAGTTGATTCAGTGAAATAAGGAGGACAATTTAATGATGTGAATGATGGCTGTATTAAAAAGCATCTAAACCCAAATTAATTGCAATGACCTGTCTGGTTTCTCAAGAACAGATTATGAAAGACACTTCCTTTCTCTTGGGTGTTGAATGTGATGAATACTGCACGGGTTGTCAGATGCAATTGTTTTGTCAGACAGTTTGCTTAACTTTTTCATGTTAGGAAGAAAATTTCATTGGTGGGGGGGAGATATCAGAAACAACTGAGGCATAAAAACCAAAGAATTTCAATACAACTTTCTTTTTTAAGTTTTCCAGTATTTCAATACTTCAATACAATTCTTAATTGTATTTAATACTTAATACAGTACTTAAAAACAATTCTATTACTTTGTATCCTCCCTCCACTTATAATAGAATTTACATAATACTTCAAAGTTTGCAAAATGTTTTAGATATTTTTTTTCATTTGATCCTCACAACAACTCTGTGAGGAAGGTGCTATTATTATACCTGTTTCGGGAAAATAAAGGAAATATTGAAAAATATTGGAAATAAAAGGGAAAATGATGAATAAAATGAAACTGAGACCAGTTAAGTGACTCTCCCAGGACTACACAGCTAAAAAGTGTCTGAGGCAGGACTGGAACTCAGGTCTTCCTAAATCCAAGTCTTCATTCCCTGCACAACCTATCTGCCACATGTGCAGATCACAGCCCCTCCAGGACTTCATAGATAGTCTTCAAGGGTTACAATCATTGCAAAAGTAATCACATCACCTGATAATGAATCTTCCTCACCTTAGTAGGCTGATCCTTGGATGATAAGCTTAGTTTCTTAGTTTCCAGCTTAGTCTGCCTTGCCAGAGTTTACTCTTTTCTGTCATAGCCTTGCAAAACCCAGAATCACCTCCATATCAAAATGAGGCATCACAGGAAGATGAAATTCAGAACAAATAACCCATGTTAATGTGATATTTCCAGAAGGCCCACTTGTGTTTTGGCTCTAGGAAAGAGGGAGAACCAGAAGAAATTGTTGATCTGACTAAGCAGAAGGGAACTCACCTGAAGGGTGTAAAGGAATGTGCAAGAATTAACAGAAAAGGCATGATAAAGAATGTGTATGACCTGAGGAGTAGATGGCCTTATAAAATCAGAGGAAACACATGGACAGGACATTGGTACTCCCCCAAAAGCTAAAATAACAAGAAAACTCAGATTAACTGCAATCACAAATTTTGGAGAAAGATGATGAAAAACATTTCAATGTAGTGGGCAGATCCCCTATGGAGGATTTATGAGAAAATATGGACAAGAATCCCAAAAGATGAGAGAGGGTAAAGGGTTTTGATCTTGCATTGGTAAAGAAAGGGCATACACATACTGATGAAATCAGAGCTTTTTCAAAGCATCCAAGGAAAGCTTTGGGGGCCTTGACATCTGCATAATTCACAAGCCTCAGCTCCTAGCTCATTTTTATGTTTTACTACTTTACTAGATATGGGCTTTTTTTTCATAGAGGAGATATAAGATTTTATTGTTGGAATTGTAATTCTATCAATGATTTATATAAACACAATTTCATTTTCAGTTTCCATTCCTGTAAGAAATCATTACAAAGGAATACAAGGATTGTGATCAGTGTTGGTAGAAGAAGTGCCCAAAGTGATGAAATTACAGGTCTTTGGAAGCATTTAAGAAGTCATTATCATAGTCAAGTGTATCCTTTAATGCACCAGATACCATTTTCTAAGGCTGTATATACAAGTGATTAGATTGTAAAGAGGAAACAAATTTATAGCTGCCAAAGAATGGAAGAGTGTAGAAAGCCCTGGATACTATAACGTGATTGCTGAAGATACTAAAAAGGAAAAATTGCAAAGTAACTGCAAGCTCTATTATTATTTCTCGTATTCAGAGGCAGGGAAAGAGCAAAAGTATCTTACTTCTTCATAACCTTTCCTTAGAAATGTCTGCTCTACAAACTTTTAACCAATAGTTTCAGAAGAACATGCAAGAGCTCAGCTCTGAATGATGAGACAACTTCCTGCTATTCAGTTTCCTGTGTAGATAATCCCTCATGGAAGAAATTTTAAAAAAGAAAAATTGTCCTGGAAGCTCTGTGTGGGCATGCTGCCAGGTTGTAATTGTTAGACCACAAATCTGCTTTCATGGTTTTATCATGAGCCTATTTTTACTCCAGACATGAAAAGAACCAGAGTTCAATCCATGAATATGCAAGATCCATGAATCAAACCCCACGACTTTCTCTTGCTAAGAGAGTCCAGGCAGCCCATATGAAAATAGCCAAAGAGAGGTTATTAGACTGATGGATAGAATACTTGGACAGGATTATGATTAATCTCTTCTTCTTTCCCTAACTCTTCCAATTGATTCTGTGAACTCTTATGGAATTACTGAATTCTCTTTTCACTTTATTTGTCTGCATGATCTTCGTAATTCAGCATAATGTTTATTAAGTTCTCAGACTTATTAGAAATATTATCTAAATACAACTTATTAGTAATAATTTTTTTAGTTAGACAATCCTCTCATTATTTTTTATTTTATTTTTATTTTTTAAAGCAATTGGGGTTAAATAACTTGCTCAAGGTTACACAGCCAGTCATTATTTATTTGTGGGTGCTCATTTTCTGAGGCCGGGACCGATCCCAGATCCTCCAGACTCCAGGCCGGCGCTCTTACTCACTGCGCCACCTAGCTGCCCCGCTCTCATTTTTTTTTTTACAATGTAATAATGTTAGTTATTTTCCTATTCCATGGGTAGAAACCCATGTCTTTGATCTAATCACCCACAAGACTCCTTTGTTTATCACACCACCCTTCTGTAGATTTCCGCTGTGGTTTGAGACCACCTGCTTCAATCAAGGTGGCAAATCTGCTGTCAATAGTCCTTCATACTACCTCCAGTATGACAGAAAGCCTGCAGCAAAGGAATCACTAAGCAATGAGTCCTACTTATGGTCCCCAAAGCTCCTCCAGCTTATCTCAATACACCCATGAAAAGGTATCCAGAATAGAAGTTGGATTCTGAGTCCTTTAAAGGAAATGGAGCTGTTTTTTCCTAGACATAAAAATGTTCTACAAGAAGCAATTTATAATTTTAAATTCCATAGATGCTTCCTTTTTCAAGAACTCCAGAGAGAAAGGGGATGCCACCTAGAGCAAAGAATTAGGTAATTAAATGTAAATGACAGTGAGGAGTGAGCATCAGCATATGAACATCAACATATGAACACTTCCAAGGGAATATGGAAGAAGAATCTAGAACTTACATAGGTGGGTACAGACCACTTATGTGAAATTATATTCTCTTGTTAGAATGGACAAGAAGGAAGAAACAAAGATTCAAGCCTTAGTTCAGGCTTGAATCATCTCTTGTGTAGACTATTATGGTTTCTTCCTACTTGACATCCCTGCTACTAGTCTCTCCTCACTCCAAACCATACCCCACATAGCTACAAAAGTGACTTTCCTAAAGTTTAGGTCTAACCATCTCAGTGCCATACTCCATGAGCTCCAATGACACCCTCTTGTCTTTAGTATAAAAAGTAAACTCTTCTGTTAGGTTTCGAAAGCTCATCATAACCGAGGCCCAATATATCTTTCTAACCTCACTGTACATTATTCCGTTTCTTACGTTCTTTATTAAAGTTAGAGTTTCTTCTGTTCCTCACACATTGTATTCCATCTCCCATGTCTATGACTTTGCACCTCAGTCATCCCACCTACCTAGAATTCACTCCCTCCTTATAATCCCTTTCCTTCTTCAAGAAGCAGCATCTCAAGTACTCCCTTCTACATGAAGCTTTTCTTTATCTCCTCTCCACCCCAGCTAACTGTAGTGCCTTCCTGCCTAACTACAGTAAGGTTATTTTAGATGTATTTTTGTGTACATTTGTTCTACATGTACTCCTAAGTACTTGTCACCTCCTTGGACGCACCTGCTTTCAACCCAGTCTTCATAACCAGCATCCGGGAAAGAAACTTCTGAGGAGAAGGAGTCAGCTTTCTTTACCAACTGTCAATCAAATTCCATCCACGGAGCTGGTGAACCAGCCTACCTGAAGTAGCAAGGCACCCTGGAGGAGAGACTGGAGGCAGTATGTGCCAGACAAGTCAAACTACCTTCACCAGCATCTCCCTGAGAACCCAATGGAGACACTTGAGGACTCTGACACCAAGAATTTTGGGAAGAGCAATGCTTCAATTCCAGTGCCCATCCTGGAAACAACCCTGTGGGGAAGGAGCCTGGCTACTGCCCCTACAGGTGCTATGGCCACATGCATTGAAGAGCCAGAAAAAGAAAGTTCTTGTTGCCAAAGTCCTTGGCATTGTCAAGTGGTTCACCATGAGAAAATGAGAGGATTTTATCTCTGGAAATGACACGAAAGAAGAGACATAGCCGTCCTCTTAGCTGCTGCCCCTTAAGGACCATGGGACTTTTCCATTTGATTTTCAGATGAAACCTTCTATATGTGTTATCTCCCCAGTTAGAATGTGAGCTCCCTGAGATCAGGGACTGTCTGACTTTTCTATTTGTAACCTCAGCACTTAGCATAGTATTTTATATATTGTAAGCAGTTAATAAATGCTTTATTCATTTGTTCATTCTCCAAATAAGATGTAGGCTCTTTGACAGCAGAGATTGTTTCATTCTTTGTTTTTGTATATTCAATGCCTAGCAGAGTGCCTAGCCTAGAGCAGATATTTATAAAATGCCTATTATCTGACTGAATATGCTCATGTGCAAACCAAGTGAGCAGAGAAGATCCATGATGTGTAATGGAAATGCAGATTTAAAGATCTTCCCTGCCCCTAGCTTAAGTGCATCTGGAGTCTGTGGTGGGAGGCTTGTTTTTCAGGAAAGCCCACACCTTGATACTTTGTGATTGGGCAGTGGGTCAAGGAGGTTGTTACATTCTCTGAGCCAAGAGAAGGCTATATAAGCCCTGAGGAGAGGCTTTGCTTTGGGGCTCACTTTGAGAAGTGTTGTGTGATTTGACCAGATGAGACTCTGGGAAGCCGTTGTTGAGAGCCCCCCGGCTTTGAAAACCCAGATGTTGATGCTTCCCTCTCTGGTAACTGTGATTTGGTATTGATGTAATGGTTGGACAGTTTGGAAGCCTGTCAATTTGATTTGTAAGTTCTGTAACTCTGAAGTTTGGGGTGCTGACCTTTTTCCCCTGAACTAGGTAATGTATGTTTGTTTGATTAAAGTAAGCTTGTTAACTGATTTTGAGTTGCTTTCCTTTTGAAAAGCAGATCTAAGAACCTGTGTTGGCAGTCACCCTGGGGATATTGGGGTGCTTGCTGCTACATGATGAAAGCTAGCATGAAAGAAGAACACCATCTAAAATTCCAGAAATCTAGGCCCCTGATATTTAGAATGACCTTTTCCCAACTTTATCATAGGATCATATATTTAGAGCTAGAAATCCAACTTCTTCCTTTGCCAGAATAGAAAAATGAGGCTGAGAGAAGTTGAGACTCACCCAAGATTACATCTAGTAACCATCCAACACAGAATTCAGACATGGTCTAAGATAGTATCTCAAAAGGGTTTGGAGTATGGAGAGAAGGAGAAAAGAAAAGGAGAAATAAATGCTTCCAATGAATACATGTGACTCTAGCTGAACTGATTTAAAAAAAAAAACACTGAAAACCTAGATTTTAAAGAATCTGATGATTGTCCTATTAGTGTTTATACTAAGCAATGACAACCACAACACACACACACACACACACACACACACACACACACACACATACACACACACACTGATTTTTCTGAAAGGGAGAATAATACAGATTTGCAAGTACATCAATGTATGATATTCCCTGGGTAGAAATTTTCTCCATCATTGAAAGGGTTTTTTTGTTGTTTTGGCGGGGTTGGGGTAGAATGGGTTTTTTTTTAATGGTGTTTAAAAATATTATAAAAGGTGCTACTTAGAAAAGCAGCATAATTAAATTAATAGAGAGAGGCAGGAGGCTAGGAGTCTGGGTTCAAATCCTGTCTCTGATATAAACTAGCTGTGTAATTTTAAGTACATACCTTAACCTCTCAGGGCCCCAGGCAACTATTTATAGGTGAATTATTAGTAAGTAGAATGTGTGATAGTGGACTAGAAAGATAGGAAAGGGACAGATGGTGAAGATATTTAAATACCAAAGTGTCTATGGGACATCTAGTTTAAAACATCCAGAGGATAGTTAATTGGTGATACAGGATTGGAGCTCAAGAAAAAGATCTGGTGTGGATAAATAGATCTGATAATCATAGGAATGATCAATGAATCCACAGGAACTAATGAGTTCACCAAGTGAGAGAACACATAGAAAAGACTCAAGACTGAGTCTTGGAGGCAATCCCAGTTAGGGGGTGTGAGATGGATGAAAATCCAGTTAGAAGACTAAGGAAGAGTGGTCAGACAGGTGTGGGGGGGGGGAGGGGAATTAAGAGAGAACAGATTTATGAAAATCCAGAGAGGAATGAGTAACTAAGGAAAAGCTGACCAACAGTGTCAAATGTTGCAGAAAGGTCAAGAAAGATGACGTTCCAGGAGAAGTCATTAGATTTGACCATCAAGAGATTATTCATACTACTGTGCTGTAAGAAATTATCTACTTGATGAATGCCAAGAAGCATAGAAAAATGTACATGCACTAATGGAAAGTGAAGCAAGCAGAACCAATAAAACAACCATCAAAATGACTACAATAACATAAAGGGAAAGAAAAATCAAACACAGAAACAATGAAAACTGAACATTGCAAAATTACAAAGAACAAGAATGGCCACAAGGAAGAGATATGAAAACACACCTCCCCTCCAATTCCTTTGTAGGAAGGGATTCACAGATGTGGGACATTTCATATAATGTCATTTAAAAAAATATATTGATCAGTTTTGCAGATTTTTCTCTTTCTCTTTTTCTTTCCTAAAAAAGGAAAAAAACAACTTTGTTAAAAAAAAAAAAGAATTATTCTCTGAGATGGGACAGACACAGGAAGAAATCTAGACAATATGTAAACTAAAGTCATTGACAATCTATTTTAACAAAAGATCCTTGGTAACTTTGGAGAAGCCAATTTTACTGGAATGATGAGGTCAGAAACCAGATTGCAGAGGGTTTTGAAGAGAGTCAGAAAAGAGGAAGTACTGATTGTAGAGGGATTTTTCAAGAGTTTTGCTAAGAAGGGAAAGATAAATAATGATAGTGAAGAGCTGTATGTATTTACTATATGCCAGACATTGGGTTTTTCACTTTATAATGACTATCTCATTTAATCCTCCCCACAACACTGAGAAGTAAATTCTATTATTATCCCCAGATAAGGAAACTGAGGGTAACAGGGAATAAGTGCCTTGCCCAGGGTGATACAGCTAGTAAGTGTACGAGGGCAGATTTGAACTCAGGTCTTCCTGACTCCAGGTCCAGCATTCTATCCACTGCACCATCTAGCCACAGAAACAATTGGTGTAACTTGTCTCCATAAGGGATGGTCTCCTAGATGCTGGCTATAGGTACTGGGATGCACAGAAGGCCAGGGGTCCATGAGGTGCTACTCCTAGGCTCATGAGTGTCAAGCAATCTCTGCTGTGGTCTAAGGAAAGGGGGTGGGCAGGGTGGCAGCAGTGATTTGGCTTGTTTGGTACAAATTGCCTCTTGTCTCTCTCCTTCTCAAATGTAGATTAGGCCAATGACATAGAAAGGTTTCTTTGCCCCCCCCGACTAAATTTTTCCACCTGGAGAAATTCTCAAGTTGCTTCTCTTCACTGTCACTCTTTTCTAATTGATTTGCTATGGTCAGTTTAAAATATTAATTTCTTTCTGTCCTCAGCAATCTGATAACCTACATCAAATCATTCTGCTGCCTGATTTCGTTGTTCTAAAAGTTTCCTTTCTTTGTTTCACCCTTTTCCCCAAGTCAATTCACATATCTAGGTCCTGAGCCTACAAACCCATTGGGTAGCAGTCTTTTAATCAATCTATCCACACTGGCAAACACTGGCATCTCTAAAGCTTTCATTTACTTTTTTAAATGGTCTACAAGGAAATCAGTTACAATACAAGCCACAAAATAAATATGGAGAGGGGGAGGATTTCCCACAAAGTGTTCTAGGAAAATAAATCACTTCTCCCAAACAAGCTATATTTGGCATTTGTGACAAGAATCTTCCAATACAATGATAGCACCCTTTGTTTACTGCCATTACTTGTCAGCCCACAATAAAAGGTTTCACTTTGAGTGACTACAACAGAGTTGACATGACTATGACATACACAATACAACTATTTTATTGTAAAATATTTGTCATCTTCAGGTTTTGTCATGGTTATACCTATAGTTAGTTTAGTTATGATTATTAAATAACAATTACAGTTCTTCATGCTTATATGGCACTTTAAGGTTTACAAACTTCATAACAACTTTGTGAGCTAGGCAGTGAAGCTACTGTCCATTGTTCAGATGAGAAAACTGAGGTTGCAAGAGTTTAAAGTGACTGGCTATGGGCCACATAGCTAGAGAGAATCAGAGTCAAAATTAAAACTCAGTCTCCTGAGTCTGAGACCAAACTCTTATTATTTCTTATTAAATGAACAACAGATCCATTTCAAATGCCTAAGCAAATTGCCTCTACTTATAGTCACCAAAGAGGGTACCACATCTATCATTTTCTAAAGTCCTAAGAAAACTGAAATTTGCAACATTGAAGCTGAAAGTTAGCATTGCATAGCAACAGAGTACTGGACTTGGAGTCAGAAGGACCAAGTTCAATTCTGCCTCCGACCTTTACTACCAATGTGACTCTAGGAAAGCCAATCTCTCTGAGTCTCGGGTAACCCTCAGGTTGTTCCCATATCCATAAAATAGCAAATCCTAGAGGGATTGATAGGGACAGTAGGTGGCAAAGTGGAGAGAGCACTAGGCCTAGAGTCAGGAATACCTGAGCTCAAATCTAGCCTCAGACACTTACCAGCTGTGTGACACTGGGCAAACCACTTAACCCTGTTTGCCTCAGTTTCCTCATCTGTAAATGAGCTGGAGAAGGAAATGGTAAACCACTCCAGTATCTTTGCTAAAAAAAACAAAACCTTCAAATGGGGTCATGGAGAGTCAGACATGAAATGATTGAACAAACATAACTGAAATGACTGAACAAACAACAAAAGAGGGATTGATATACACCGAGGAGACTGAATATGAGTGTGATATAGGACCATAGATTCCAAGCTGGGAGCGACTTTAGAGTTCATCTAATCCAACCCCCTCCTTCATTTTGCAGATAAGGAAACAGGCGAGTCACTTGACTTGCCCAAAGTCACAAAATTAGTAAAGATTTGAATCTACATCCTTTAACTCAAAATTCAATATTCTTGCTGTCTAGGGGGAAGTGAAAACTTCTCAGAACTTCCCTCTCCCTTCCCCCACCCCTTCTTCTGCAGTTAATCAGCAGCAAGACCTTTCAGGAGGCATTTCCTGCCTCTGAGGGCACTTCCTCCCAGCCAATGGGGGTTGGGGACAGTCCGAACTCACTTCTCCCCATTGCTTTGGGATCCTTCCCTCCTCCCCCTTTCCCTTGCTGTCAATCAGCATTCTAGTTCTTTATAAGTCATAGTGGCAGACTCCTCTGTTGTTTACCATTGGGGAAGATTTTCCCACAGAGACTTGAGCTCACCTCTCAGCCAATGGGAGGAGGTACCCCTTTAGGGTATAAATTCTTGTTCTGCCTTTTGTAAGGGGCCTCTTCCCCATAAATGGTCTGGGGGAAGACTGCCCTTTTTTACCCGGGGAAGGGAATAAATTCCTGTTCTTGTCCTAAGAGATCCCTGTGTTCTTGATTAAATTTTTGATGAGGTTTTTCACTGCAAACATTGCTATGTCTCTCCTAATATTCTTGGTTACTACAATTCTTGATTACAATATTTGATTCTTAAAATATTACATTCATATTTGATTCCATATTTTTATTTCCTACTGGATGGCAGACATTTTAGTTCTGGCATGTTGAAGAATAAACAGGGAGCCCCATGAGGAGATATTCTTAAATCCATCATAAACTTAATTGGAACAGTGGTATTATACCCAGGCCATTTCATCATAAGCATTTCCTCACATCTCCTGAATCATTTCACTTTTCTCTGTCATGATTATTTCTCAACAGACAATTTATCTCACTTACACATTATAGACTGGGGAATGGCCATTTTTTATCCATTTGTTTTTTTCTAGTGAATGGTAGGATAATCACTACTGAGTGGCCTTTAGTATTATGGGACTCAATATAATCATCCTAATGCCGGTGCTAGAGGCAGCTTGTTGCAGTGGAAGGAGCCCTGGATATGAAGTCAGAGGACCCTTCTCCCCTCTGCACACCCATTGAGTAGGGTTTGAATCTTGGCTCTGCTGATCACTACCCATAGGACATTGGACAAGTCACTTTGCCTTCATGAAAAGAAGTGATTCTCCAATTTCTTATTTGTAAAATAAGGGCATTGGACTAGATGGCCTCTATGGTCCCTTCTAACTGTTACTCTATTATCCAAGAATACCTAGAAGGTCTCACCATCTCCTGAGAATGCATATAATTTGGCTAGGCACAGCATAGAAACAATGAGCTGGACCTGGAATTGAATCAGAGTTAAGGAACAGGCTAGATTACATTTTAGAATTCATCTAGCAACTTTCAACAATCCCAAGCTATTCCCCTAAACCCATCTTTGTAACACCAGTGATTCCCATTGATATTGCATTGTTGTGAAGCATGAAATAAAACAATCTCTAAAGAATTTAAATTACAGGTGAATCAAAAGACATTGAAAGATGCACAGCAATTCAAATGTTCTGCAACATGGCCCCAGTGATGATCTTCAAACAAGTGTAAGAGATATCAATCAGAAATATATAACTGAAAAAGACAGACCAGGCACATGAGAAGATCGAAGGATAAGAGATGGACCACCCAAATGCTGTACTTTTACCTTCAAAATACTAAACAGCCTAGAGGAAGGATCTAGCATATTCAAGCAGATCTTCTATAGAGAACTTAAGGGAGGACATAAACAAGAGTCACACAGGATGAGAAAGCACACAAGTTACATAGGCTCTGAGTTCACTCTCCTAACTTACTCTAGGATTAACAGGTCAGGCCCCCAGAGAACTGTTACTACTTTTCCCCCTCTCAGTTCTAGGGTAATACTATTGCTTGCGGGTTCTATCCAATATGTTCTCTAATATTATTTAACCAATTAACATCAATTAGCTTTTACAAAGAGATATTTACTGAGAAGGTAAGACCAAAGAACAACACACATGCACAAGTGCACAAGTGCGCATGCGCGCGCATACACATATATACACACATACACACACACACAAACACACACACACACACACACACACAGAGACAACGGAAGGCCCATTCTCCACTCTGCACACCCACTCAGTTAATGAAGAGAATGGAGTAATGATTGACATAAACATTCCTCACCTCCCAACCTGGGGAGGGTTACTTTCCTGGACCTGGGAGTCCATTTGTCCCTTTGTGTAATCCCTACCAAGTTCACTTCTGGTTGTGGTGTAACCAGTGGACAATTGCTCAGCTGGGTTGGCTTCTTACTTGTCTGGGTCAAGCAGGTTGCTCCTAAGGGATGGATCCTCACTGGATACAGCTGTTAAGGACAGCAGGAGCTTTTGCTGCCCACTTCAGCTGCAACACCTCACATGATTCCCTTAACCATTCAAAGCTCACAAACTTGAAACCTGGTCCCTTGCATGTCCAGGTACTCAGTCATCTACAATCGGGAAATCCAAGACAAAGGCCATCCAAGTGGGGAAAAGGCTCCCCCCACCTGGAAGCTCACAGAAATTCTTGCCTTCCTGGTGACAAGGAAGAGAGAGAGAGAGCTTCTGCTCAAACATTTTTGTATATATACTCATTTCCAGCTCAGCAATCAATTAAAAGACTTTTTTTCATTAATACACTGGAGGTGATAGAATCATGAGATATATTTGTATGCTCTGGAGTGGAATGGGAAGGCCTCTCCATTCTTCATGCTTAGAAGCAGTCTCACCAAACCGTCATGTAGATTGGAATCATTGCATATGCTATTGCAGGTCTATTGCATATGCTCTAAAGATCTGGGCTCTCATTGGACAATCTCTCATTATTATATGGGGATGGATGATAATCTGCACAATTAAAGGAAATGCCCACATTAATGAGATCATGGATCTATTGAAGTTTATAATGTATTTTTGGATGTTCCTCCATCTCCTACTATTTAAGTAGTTGAAGTTAAATGAAAGAATTGTTCACAGTTTTTTCCTTAGAGAAACAAATAAAGGAATTGATGGAATTGTGTTTGTTGAACAACCAAAAGTAATGACATATCATTTCATGGAGAATTTGGTTATCTCCTGTTGAAATACGATAAATATTTGCAAAAAAAGATGGCCACAAAAAATTTTATCCAGCACATATGACTGTCTATTGCTAGATAAAGAGATTTTATGAAAAACTCAATACAGCCCTTCAAATTAAGTCAACATGTAATTTTTAAAAATAAATTTCTATTGATTTGTTTTTATATCACCTATATTCCTCACTATCTATATGTATTTTTATGGTAGGTGACAACACAAAAGTGAACATTGGGGAAGATGTTGAAAACTACAAATTTTAGTTCAAAAGTAAAAAGCAGAGGCCAGAGTTTTGTAAACTAAACAGAACCCTACTGCCCAAATCTAACAGATATTTTCTTTGCTTTTTTAAAATTAAATTTCATTTTTCAATTAATTAAAATATACCTTCTGTCCCTCTAAAATTCCCCTCCCCCATTTTCTCATCTATAAAATGAGCTGGAGAAGGAAATGGCCTGTCCAGTATCTTTACCAAGAAAACCCCAAAAGAAGCTATGAAGAATCAAAAATGACTGAACAACAACAATGCAAAGCAAAACAAAATCCTTTTTTTAAAAATATGTATGGTCAAGCAAAGCAATTGTGCATTTACTGGAAGGTAGACTCCCAACTATCTTATACATCTTGTAGTTATTTTAAAAGGAATCTCCCTTTTTTCTTTTCCTGCTTAGTTTTTTGGAAATACACAGAAATGCTAGTGATTTATTTCACTTTTTTTAATATCTTGAAACTATGTTGGTTATTGTTTCAATCATTTTAATTAACTCTCTAGAGTTCTCTAAGTAACACATGATATTATCAAGATAGGTAATTGTTTCATCTTTACCCATGCTTTTATTCCTTCTATTTCTTTATCTTGTCTTATTACTATGCCTTGAATTCATAGCATGATATCACATTATAATGGTAATAACAGGCATCAATTTACCCTGATTTTATTGGAAAAACCTCCAGTTTACATATAACACTGACTCTTGGTTTTAGGTAAATACTACTTTTCAATTAAGGAAAGATCCATTTATTATTATGCATGTTAGTGTTTTTAACAGGAACAGGTATTATATCAGATACTTTCTCTGAAAAAAAAAAAAAGTCAGGGAGTACTGACATGATGAATACCAAGTAAACAAAGAAAGCAATTTAGCCAATTTTAACATACCCCAAAATGGCTATTAACTAATATAGGAGTCATTCCTAAGTCATATATGCATAACCATACTATTGACTTGTTAGAACAAAGATCAAAATCAATAAAAAAACTAGAAAAATTTACCTTAAATTAATTACAACCTGAGCTACTTAAGCAAGTTGTCGATTTTAACAAAATGAAAATTTGATAAAAGAACAGAGATAAATACAGAGTATCAGCTTTTCCTAAGGAGGTGTAACCAATTTAAGTCAATAAACATAACAAGGAGACCAAAAGAACCTAGAAACTATCATTCAGCAAACACTTGATCACTTTAATAAACAGGGAGATATGGCAACCAAAGACAATATCAGTTTGATACATGAATTTATTTGCAAAGTCTTTTTTTTTTTTTGCCTTTTGGAGGGCAATTGGGGTTAACATGCGCAAGGTCACACGGCTAGGTTTTTCTTTGTGTGTGCGTTAAGTGTGTCTGAGGCCAGATCTAACTCAGGTCCTTCCGACTCCAGGGCCAACCCTCTACTCACTGTGCCACCTAGTCACCCCTCTATTTGCAAAGTCTTACAGAGGACAGTGGAAAATTATGATCAGCAAAGGTTCATAAAACAGTAGTAGTAGACCAAAAAAATTACAGAAAAAAATCTGCAAGATTTCTACCTAAGCAAAGGGAAACCAAAGAGGAAAGTGAACAGAGTTCAATAAATAGAAAATAGAAATCTATAGAGATCTTTATGATAAACTTAAAATCATCAATGACAGTAGAAGCTCCACATTTAGACTCTTATGCCACAGCAGTGGATAAGAAAGTGAAAATTACACTAATGAAAACAAAGTTGGAAAGAATTAGATGGATTAAAGATGTATTGGAGAAGAGAGAGACTAGATTCAGGAAGCCCAATTAATAAACTTGAGTAGCTTCATCTTTAGAATCAAATACAAGCTCTCTTATTTGGCATTTAAGCTCTTCATAACCTGGCTTGAAGTTATTCTTTCTAGCCTATTTCTATTATTCTCCTTCACCAAGTCTAGAGTATGGTCTTATTACTGTACTTCACATGTAGCATCTTCCATCTCCACAATTTTGTATCATCTCTAAGAAAAAGCCTTATGTAGATAGTGCATGCATGTATGTATGTGTGCGTATATATGTGCATGTGTTTGTATATATTTATATATACTTTTTGTTAGTATTTGTTTTCTCCAATGATAAAGTACAAGTTCCTTGAGGGCAAGGACTGTTTCATTTTTTTCTTTGTCTCTCTAGCACCTAGCATAGTGACTAGCACATAGCAGACATAAATTCATAAATGTTTCTTGTTTGATTGATGATAGAAGTGAACAGGCTGAAACACATCATAACAAAAGAATTAATTAAACTATATTAACTGAATGCAGGAGATGTGGTATAAAAGATGTTAACAAGTAAATGTACAACTAGAATAAAAAATAAAGTTTATCACTTGGTGGGGGTGTGGATAATCTATTGCTAGCCTGTGTGTTCTATCTACATCCTCATAATTCTGAAAGGAATAAAACAAGGGCCCTAGCACATTGCATGGACCCCTTGTAACCCATTTATATGGGAAATGGACAAGGTTTACTCAGAATGCTTAGGCATGGACAGGTTCCACTCTACATCATTGGAAGAATTACCCATGTCATTATGATCCAAAATTTATTAAAGTATCAAGCTATCTTTGATTTGCTTCCAGCAGAAAAATATCTGGTAAATTTTATCATCATGATTTACCTTATAGATTAGAAGAATGATTTCTAAAGAATAAAGAAAACTTTTTGGATTGGTTGTCAACCACAGAAATGGTGATGGGAACATTTTATTGATATATCATACACAACCTACATGATGATTAAGCAAATGGCCTATATGTCCCTTTTCTTGTTTGGTTGTTTTTTTGTTTGTTTGCTTGCTTTTATTTATTTCTTTGTTGGGTTTTTTTTTTACCTTTCCATGTTAAAAAAATAGTTGAGCCAGTTATATTAAAACATAAGAGCCTGTAGCGGCAAGCACCCCAACATCCCCAGGGTAGCTGCCAATATAGGTTCTTAGATCTGCTTTTCAAAAGGAAAGCAACTCAAAATGGGTTAACAAGCTTACTTTAATCAAACACACATTACCTAGTTCAGGGGAAAAAGGTCAGCACCCCGAACTTCAGAGTTACAGAACTTACAGATCAAACAGACAGGCTTCCAAACTGTCCAACCATTATATCAATACCAAATCACAGTTACCAGAGAGGGAAGCATCAACATCTGGGTTTTCAAAGCCGGGGGGCTCTCAACAACGGCTTCCCAGAGTCTCATCTGGTCAAATCACACAACACTTCTCAAATTGAGCCCCAAAGCAAAGCCTCTCCTAAGGGTTTATATAGCCTTCTCCTGGCTCAGAGAATGTAACAACCCTCTGGACCCACTGCCCAATCACAAAGTATCAAGGTGTGGGCTTTCCTGAAAAACAAGCCTCCCACCACAAGCTCCAGGTGCACTTAAGCTAGGGGCAGGGAAGATCTTTAAATCTGCATTTCCATTACATTCGGCCCCAAGATCTTTCTTGCCCATAGCATACACAATTTACATTTGAATTAGCACTAAAACATCTCTTAGGTCACATTTTCCAGGTACATAAGAAAATCATAATATAATCTCAAAATACAATAGTCCAAGTCTTCCACTCCTGGGGCAAATGTTAACTCAGTGACTTATCAGTAAAATCAAAAAATAGTCACTCTTAAGTTAACTCAATCAGTTACATCAGTTTTCAAAGTACAAGTCTTCCACTCATGGGGCAAAGTCTTGATTAGCTCAATTAGTCTCTTATCTGTAACAATATCTCAAAGTACAATTAGTCACTTATTCAGTAAAGTCTTACTAAGGATGCCCATAGCATAGACAGTTTACATTTCAATTAGCACTAACCATCTCTTAAGTCATATTTTCAAGGTACATCTAAAGTTACCAAAGTGGCTACTGGGCCTTAAACACAAAACACAAAGCATTATCACATCAATTCACAAAATACAAAGCATTATCACATAAAGTTCTCTTGGGAGGAGGGGGGTGTCCTTCCCACAATACTGCTCCAGCCCCTGCTTCCAAGTCCAGAGAGGGAGCTGGGCAACAAAACCAAAGTGGGGTCCTTGGGGTCCATGGCACTTCACCCCACCCACCAGTCACAAGTCCATCCTCCTCCTGGGTCCCAAACTGTGGGATGCAGCAAGGAAACACATTCAGTGCCCCTGCTTTGTCTCACAGTCCTTATCTTGTCCTGTGGGTGAACTCCAAACTCCTGGGTTCCTTCTCCTCCAGCAGAAGGCAGCAGCTCGGGGCGGCTAGGTGGCGCAGTGAGTAGAGTGTCGGCCCTGGAGTCAGAAGGACCTGAGTTCGGATCCGGCCTCAGACACTTAACGCACACACAAACAAAAAACCTAGCCGTGTGACCTTGGGCAAGTTACTTAACTCCAATAGCCCTCCAAAAAAAAAAAAAAAAGAAGGCAGCAGCTCCAGGCTTCTCCACAGGTTTCCATGCAGGCAGCTCACCATTCCTGCTCTCAGCTCAGTGAAGTCAGCATGCAGGCCGTTCTCTCCTGCTCCATGGCTCCACAGAATCACAGCTACCACAACTGGGAAACAAACAATTATCCCAGCCCCCATACTTTCCTTTTACTCAGCAGATCCCATCCCTCGTCGCCATTTTGTAGCGGCAAGCACCCCAACATCCCCAGGGTGACTGCCAACACAGGTTCTTAGATCTGCTTTTCAAAAGGAAAGCAACTCAAAATGGGTTAACAAGCTTACTTTAATCAAACAAACATACATTACCTAGTTCAGGGGAAAAAGGTCAGCACCCCGAACTTCAGAGTTACAGAACTTAGAGATCAAACAGACAGGCTTCCAAACTGTCCAACCATTATATCAATACCAAATCACAGTTACCAGAGAGGGAAGCATCAACATCTGGGTTTTCAAAGCCGGGGGGCTCTCAACAACGGCTTCCCAGAGTCTCATCTGGTCAAATCACACAACACTTCTCAAAGTGAGCCCCAAAGCAAAGCCTCTCCTCAGGGCTTATATAGCCTTCTCTTGGCTCAGAGAATGTAACAACCTCCTGGACCCACTGCCCAATCACAAAGTATCAAGGTTGGGCTTCCCTGAAAAACAAGCCTCCCACCACAGGTTCCAGGTGCTCTTAAACTAGGGGCAGGGAAGATCTTTAAATCTGCATTTCCATTACAGAGCCATGAATCCAAAAGTTAACAATTATCTTATATAATTAAGTTCAACTTGTTGCTGAAGGCTTTCTACATTGTTCTACAAAATTTTTACTTTTCTTATTCTTTATTTCATGCATAAAATACTACTGTGTTCTCCATATCCCATATGTAGAGAAAATGGTTTAAAGAAAATATCATTGGCCAACTTGAGGTACTGCTATAAAACTGAAGCAAAAGCAAGTTAATTAATTAATTGTGATTTATTAAAAATACACTTCCTACTTCACAAGAGATTTATAGAGATTGCTGCTTATTGCATAAGATCTAGATAGTGTTCTGAATTCATTAGAATGTACCTAATAAATGCAAAGTAACTAGATTCCTGCCCTTCTGCCATTTGTGACATACGTTCCTTTAAAAAGAAATCTCCATATCTCAGAATCACTAAACTTATTAAATCCATTGTGGATACTGTTGTTAGTAAATCAGGAGTAGAGTACATAAGGAGGCACCCAATAGGAATATTGATGAGCTAGATTGGGCAAGAAGACAAGTGTATCCATTTTTGCTTTGTCATATGCTATGTAGATGGTTAAAATGGAGTTTGAAAATGACATTTTGGCTGAATAACAAGATACATTTTCCCTGGGCAGGCAGAGCCTATATGTGGATTTCATCTGTCAAGTGGAGGAGGGGGGAAAAGATTACCAAAATCTGTAAGAAGATCAAATCTGTGAGAAGAAAATAAAAATCCTGAAAACAAAAAAAAAATCCACTCATTATTGAGATGTTATGCATTAAAAAGCACATAAATCAAGTGACAAGCACCCCTGAAGTAAAAAAAAAAAAACTTAGGCCAATAGGTTTATTTGAGCCCAAGATGTGCATAATACCCACTGTTAGGTCACAAAGTATAGTGTAGGCCTTGAAGGTGGCATTGAGACTGATTATCTCCATTCAAGCCTTCTCTCATCTGCACCTGTCCCATGGCCAGAGACTAACATCTGGCCTGGGATCAGAGGAAAGGAAAATCAAAGTCAGGTCTTGCTGCCACTTCTCTTGCCATTTCAAATGCTGAGATCTGAAGTTGGGAGGAGGCGCCACCTGTCCACTGACCCAGAATGTTGTTCCTTACCATACTGAGCTACAGTCATCATAAGGTAAGATTCAGTCTTTGTCTGGATCCCCAAGATGCTGGGTCTTGTGCCGCTAATGCTTCAGTGGTTTTATCTTCGGTTCTGGGAATGCACATCAGAAGTTTCAGGATGTTTCTCATTGGGAGAAAATACTTAAGCAGTTAGAATTAAACAGAGCAGATGGGGACAAATTATTGCTATCAAGAAAGTGAATGCTTATTTGATTCTTCTGGATTTATGCATGAGAGCGATCATGGATATAAATTGCAGTATTGGGGATATATTTTTGAACAGTAGAGGGAGTCCAATATCCCCCTAGGATGATCTGCATGGCCTCAGCATTCAGTGATTGGGAGATGGCTTTGGAATGACTTTATATTGTAGGTTTAATTTTCTATAACTACAAATAAGTTGTTTTAATAGTGAAATAAAGAGCTTTCCTGAGCCATGGCAATCAAAAGCAGGTTCTCCCTTTTGAACTCTTACTTTCTTTACACCTGTTTGACATTTTATTTTGTATCATAATTATTTGTTTAATTCTGTTAGTAGAAGTCATAGTTAGCATTTACATAGTTATCTAAGGTTTACAAAGTATATATTATCTCACTTTATTCTTGCCAACAGCACAGTGAGGTAGGCAGTATCATTATTCCCATTTTACTGAGGCCAAGAGAGGTTAAGTGACTTGTCCAGGGTCACACAACCCTGAAAGGTAGTGTGGCTTAGTGAACAGAATATTAGTCTTAGAGTAAGGAAGGCATGGGTTCAAATCCTTCCTCAGAAATTTATAAGCAGTTTGATCAGGGCCAAGTAATTCAATTTGTCTCAGTTTCCTCATTTGTAATTGGGGATGGTAATAGTACCTTCTTCACTGGGTTATTGTAAGGATAAAATGAGATAATATATGTAAAGTGCTAGCAAACTAATATAATATTCACATATATGATATACATATATGATATAACATATACATGTATTATTCCCTCCATGCACCAAATTACAAGCTCCCTGAGGACAGGTACTATATCTTATTCATTTTTGTATCTTCCTTGGTATCTGTCTCTCAAATAAAATATATCAAATACTCCCAAAATTCAAAAATATCCCTGCCCTAATGAACCTTACAAAGTATGAATAAAGGTTTCACACAGAAAGATCTACTTGAATATATTTGTATTTTTAACAAGACCTTATCAATTATATGGCAACCAAAAAAGAAGCAAGAATTCCCTGCACATAGAAAAAATTCTTGTACCCTCCTAAATTTCCCCCCTTTCCTGAATATGTATGATGAATGCATTTCTGAAAATCTGGTCTATCTGAAAGGTACCTTTCTATTCCCTCTTTTTTTTTTTTGCTTTTTGGAGGGCAATTGGGGTTAACTTGCCCAAGGTCACACTGCTAGGTTTTTTTTGTTTGTGTGTGCGTTACGTGTCTGAGGCTGGATCCGAACTCAGGTCCTGCTGACTCGAGGGCCGATGCTCTACTCACTGCGCCACCTAGCCGCCCTCTATTCCCTCTTATAGAGATATGTTATATGTCATGGGATATATGCAGCCCTAGCATAGTTCAAGAACTGGAAGTAAACTTAGAGACCATCTAATCAAACCCTTTCATTTACAGATGAGGAAACTGAGGCCCAAAGAGGTTACTTCATGGCTAGTCCCTAGGTAATGGACTATACAATCTCTATCATTCTTCCCGCAGGTCACGGGCACTAGGAAGTTAGGAGAGAATCTCAAGGAGGAATATCAATTTACTGTTTAATTCTCTAGGTGAAAGAAGTAGCATACTATAATAATAATAAATAACAATTCTTATCATTATTACATGAATAGCAACAGATTTTGAAATCTGTAGAGCTGAATATTTTAGAGGCATAAATTTGTACATTCTCAAACCCATAATAGTAGTTAAAAGTAGGTGCAGAAAGACAAAACCACGAAACAGTGACTATGGTTGTCAAGGAAACCATAATCTTAGAATTCTAAACAGGATCATTCACAGATTCCTATCTTATGAACTATTCTGCCATGTCTAGGAGTAATCAGTATATAATGTACTCCAAGCATTATTCATTTCTGAAGGAGTAAAAGAAAAAACAATCAGATGGCAGGGACCTCTGAACCTTTTTTCTCCATCACTGTTAGCAGACCATTTGATTCTCTACCTTCATCTGGGATTGGTATGCTTTTTAGGATAATAACAATAAAAAGGCTTACTTTTCACAATAATAGCTGACATTTATAGAGTGCTTTACAAATATTAATGAATCCCCACCACCTTGGGAGAGAGGTGCTTTTAGTATCTTTGTTCTCTAATGGGGAAACTGAGCCAGACAGATTTTTTAAGTGATTTGCCTAGAGTCACATAGCAAGTGTGTGAAGAATTTGAACTCTAGTCCTCCTGACTTATCATCCTGCACTCTATCTGAAGGACAACCTAGCTGCTTTTTATATAGCACTCTAAGGTTTGCAGGTGACTTTACATATTCTCTCATTTAAGATGTTAGAGAATTTTATTTTTGCTACAGTTATAAAATACATTCAGGGCAGCTATGTGGTACAGTGGATAGAGAACTAGACTGGGAATCAGGAAAACTCCTCTTCCTGAATTCAAATCAGACATTAACTGTGTGACCTTGGGCAAGTCACTTAACTCTGCCTCAGTTCTTCATCTGTAAAATGAGCTGGAGAAGGAAATGGCAATCAACTCCAGTATCTTTGTCAAGAAAACCCCAAATGGAGTCATGAAGAATTGGACATGACAGCAAAGAAAATATATTCACTTGAGTTTTTGATGAGCAGGTCCAGGTTGGAAATAAAGGGGGTGGAGGGTAAAGGGTAAGGGC
Organism: Gymnobelideus leadbeateri; assembly: GCA_011680675.1. Taxonomy (NCBI): domain Eukaryota; kingdom Metazoa; phylum Chordata; class Mammalia; order Diprotodontia; family Petauridae; genus Gymnobelideus; species Gymnobelideus leadbeateri. The sequence continues at coordinate 234,456 of WOXC01006809.1, read as the reverse complement.
AGAGAATGTAGTAGAAAGAGGACAGAGTTTAGAATCAAAAGATCTAAGCTTATATCTCAGAATTTGATACTTAGCATTTATATGGTCTTGGCAAGTCACTTGATCTCTCTTGGGTCTGAGTTTCCTCCTTTGCAAAATGAGGGATTTGGACCAAATGATTTAAATCCCCCTTTAGCTTGAAATTATGGTTTTATATGTGCTATTATTATTTATAGACAAAAATGAGGCAACTGGCCTCAACATTTTAAGTATCAGTGATAGGTTATTATTAAAGCCACATGAATTCTCAAATTTTCCTGCTTTCACTGTAGTCAAGAGCATAGGTTGATAAGATGGTTGACAGGTGTTACAGATGTAGTGTATGGCTGCAGGCATCTATTTTTTTCTTATCATGAGGCTAAGATAGATGAAAGCATTGTTCTCATTAGTACCATTTTAGGGACCCAGGAATACAGAATGGTTGATAAAGCAGTATCAAGAACTCAGCTCTAAGTAACTGTGACGGAGACACATTCTCCACCAAACCCTTTGCTATTTTTTTCTGCTAAGACTTCAGGCAAGCTCATGATACAGTCAGATGCACAAAATTTCAGGCAAGTATACAAACATCATGAGGGAATACAACACAAACACAGACATAAAGGGAAAGTCATTCATGCATACTATATCCTCAGATCTTCACTGTTCTGCCACAAAAAGGTCTCATGTGACTCACTTCCTTACCCACCTTCTAAAACATCTCTTCCTCTATAGTAGAATGGGCCAAGCTAAACATCCATTGAGGGACCCAGGTTTGATCTGCTTTTACATGATGTTTTTGGGCTGTATGGCCCCCAAAACCTGGCTAACACAGGTAACAGAGGCCTTTGCAATTGGCTTTCAACAGACTGCCCATTTCCTGATTTGACCTACTTATAGCCACCTGTCCTGACAATTCTTAGAATTGTTCTTGGGTCTTCTTTAATATCACCTACCCAACTTGGTATCCTTGGAATTACCAGGTGGTAAGGTGGTTAGAGTGCTGAACTCAAGTCAGGAATTCAAATCTGACCTCAGATATGGTGAGTAACCTTCAGCAAATCATTTAATCTATCTCAACTTCATTCTTCTCATTTGTAAAATAGGGATAATGAGGTCACCTACCCCACAGGAAAGTTGTATGAATCAAATCAAATAACATATGTACAGGGCTTTGTACACAAAGAAGTATATAAATGCTGGCTATTATCATTCTTCTTCTTCTCCTTCTCCTTCTCCTCCTCCTCCTCCTCCTCCTCCTCCTCCTCCTCCTCCTCCTCCTCCTCCTCCTTCTTCTTCTTCTTCTTCTTCTTCTTCACATTTTCACTTATTTTCCTCTATATCTGTTCTAGATAAGTCACCCCCAACCCGAAGACAGTAGGTATTGATCCACCTTTGGAATGACTTGTTATAATTTGGTAACCTTTTTACTGTGATGCTGTGTTCTAATTGGTTAAAATTTATGCTCTGATTGGCTGAGTTGTAATATGCAAGGGCATGTTCTCTTTAGAGATTGACATTGGATTATCCTGTAATGTTTAAAGGCTGATTGTTTCAAGACTGGCTTTTGGTGGCTTTTTATGCTCCTAGAAACAGTACAAAAGCCTACATGTTCAATCACCTTGTTTCACTTACCCTTGGACAGACAGTGCCAAGCTAGTTAAGACCAAAGAGAAATGCCCAGTGGTGCTAGTTTACTGCTCAAACGATAACATTTCTGAGAGCAATGACATCACTGAATGTCCATAATTGAGCTTTAAGCTGCTTTATAGAAGACACTTAACTCTCATCCAAAGCAAATCATGCACTGTGATGTATGTATCCCAATGTTCAGGAGTTCTGGTGGCCAGAACTGACTTTGGATTCCTGCCTTGGCCTAAATCTGAATTGAAAAGCAAAAACTTGAGGATGTCTCAAAGTGGGACAGAGGGTGCTGCCCTCATCATGGCTGTTAGCATAATTTCTATCTTCCTGCTCCCATAGTTCAAATGCCCTGTCTCCCTAATTGTTGTTATAATTGTACCCTAGTTACTATGCTTTAACAGTTGTAAGGGAGAATAGGAACTCCTGTTAAAGGGGATGAATTTCCTCAACCAAACTGATGATATTATAGTATATAGTATAGCACATAGACTATACTATATTATAATATAGTATATCATTAATATATGATATATGATATCTATAGTATATTATAGTATATAGTATGTAGCTCTCTGTTTGAAGACATCTGAAGAACACATCCCCATGGAAGGCTTACTGAATGGACACAGGAAATTCCTCTAAGGTTCTTGGCGACTAGGGCTGCCTCCCACATGAGTGTCAATGGTCAGGGGGAGATATCCTCTTTTTGGAGGAATATACCCCTCCCTTCATGGACTATATAAAGCAAGTTGGTAGGTGCTCTTCTCTTCTTCTTTCCCTTATATTTTCTGTTGGTATATAGCCAAGGATGGGGAGGGGATTTCTCTCTTCTCCCTTCCTCCCGAAGGAGCAGAAGCAACTTGCAGAAAAAGCCATGTGGCAAAGGAAGAAATGTGTGCCCTCTCTGATGGATAACATTTGTGAACTCCAAACTCCTACATAAAAAGTGAGGGGGATTTTAAAATAATCCCTAGGCAATATGTTCCCAGAATCTAGCCTTTTAGCTAGAAAACAAAGATTTCCTGGGTTTCTGGGTAACCCCAAGATTGAGAACTCCAGAGAATTCAGGCACCAGACAACTATAAAAGAGCTTTCCACAACAATGTGTTTCTTCAGGAAGGAAGAGGATCACCAATGTAGCCCCTTGAGGTTGGAAGACTTAGGACTTTGTCCTCTCCCTGATATTACTATGAATTGTTCTCAAACTGTGGAATAGAAATATGATTATTTGTTCATCAGGCCCTAAATGTATTTACCTTGGGGGTTGAGGGAGAGGGGAATCTAATTGGCTATTTTTGTGCTTTATGTATTTCCTGACAGTACCTTATAATTCTTTTGTATCTCATGAATTTTCTATAGGATGAAATAAAGGAATATACAGTAATTAGAAACCCTAATGTTTACATTTGGGTCAACCTAGATATGATATAGGTAGATATACTGTAAATATAGTTAGTTTCCTAGAGTATTCCCAGTATAGGCAATGAGCCAAAGAAAAAATCTGGGTCTTATGGGGTCAAGACCCTAAGCTTAGGAGTCTACGCACACTCAAAGCCTTTGTGAGGGTTTCTGGCACAGGTTACACAAATTAAACCAAAACTACTTAATTAGAAATATCTAATATTGTCGTTCTTGGGGTTGCCTATTCCTCTGAGTGGTTCCAGGTAAGCCACATAATATTTTTCTTAAATGTGCCAAATAAAAGGACCTGTTGTCTTCAATAGCATCTACCCACTTGTTTAATTATTCTGTGAAGGTCTTTAAGGTTCCAACAATAGAACCACTCCAATACTGAAGTCCTTGGATAGAAGATTCCAGTTTGTTAGTATTTACTGAATGGAGACAAAGCTGGATTTAGTTATTGATTTCTTTCAGACAATTTTACTGAAAGTATGTGGTCTCTTAGTATATGTTCCTAAAGTTATAGGCATGTAACAACAAGCACCCTCGCATACCCAAGATGACTGCTAGCACAAAGGAAAACAACTTTAAAGGGATCAACAATCTTTAATTGAACATATATACATATAAATTTCACTTAGTTCAGGGGAAAATTCAGCACCTTGAACTTCAGAAAATACAAACAGAAATTATAAACAGACAAAAAATACAAACAGAAAATAATACAATTCAACAGACCAACAGACAGGGAGGGCTTCTATCTGTCTGACCATTATATACATAGTTACTAGAGAGAGCAGCATCAACATCTGGGTTTTCAAAGCTCAAGAGCTACCCAGAGTCTCATCTGGCCAAATCATGCACCTCTTCCCATAAGTGAGCACCAAAGCAAAACCTCCCCTCAGAGTATATATATCTATATATACCCTTCTTCAGGGTCAGAAGACATCAAAACCTTCCTGACCCATTGCCTAATTACAAAGTAACAAAAGGTGTGGGCCTTCCTGAAAAACAAACCTCCTCCCAATCAAGCCCCTCCTGTTGGGTTCTACTTGAAGCCCATTAAGGGACAAGGAAAATTTTCAAATTCCCTTACCATTACAAGGCATTAAGTTGAAATTGAATTGAGTGAAATTTCAACATGTCCATAACCAGACAGGAAAATGTAAAGACATCAGTTAACATTAAAGAAAGATTTCTCTGTTCCCCCAAGAAATTTTTTATGGGAGAAGCCATGTATTTCTAAAAAGATGAGTTTAAAACCTCTTTAGGCTTCAGCTGGCTGTATGTATTTACGAATGGCCAGGAATGTGGTTAGACAGGTAATAAAAATGATTGAACTTACTTTATGGGCTTAGATTTTGTCTAGGTACCTTTTCCCCACCCCCTTATTACAAAAGAGATTGTGTATGTGGTTTGGAGTTAGAAAAACCAGGAAACCTCAAGCCTCAGAATTGTTCAACAGACATTGAGTGAATACCCTTACATAAATAATTACCAGGTATAGTCAAAAATAGGAGGTAGAAAGAATGTTCACCACGATTCTCCAGTGAGTTGCTCATGGAGATCCAAAGTCCAATGACCAGCAAATCTAGCCAAAAGAAAAGCTTGAACCTGAGGGTATCAATCAGCTAGAAGGACACATCTAGACTGAGTGCGTTTGGGGGGAGGGATTTATTCACTTTCTAGTCAAGACCAAAAAGAACAGACAGGCCACTCTAAAAAGAAAAAAAGTGGAAAGAATTTCTCTTCTCTTCCTTCTGTCCCAGGGTTGTTGGTCTAACACCAGAAACATAAGGATGGTTGTTTTCTAAAAAAGAATCTTTTTTTTTTAATTTTAAGCCTGGTTTTTTAACTAAAGAGCATTGTAAAGCCCACTCTTCTCATGATAAAGGGGACACTTTTATATAGCCAAAGGATTCAGCTGAAGGCAGAAGCTGGGAATAGAAGCTCTGTGTGTTCCCAATTCCCAACACAGACCTCATGTTTAGATGGGGCAGTGTCTGACCAAGCAGCAGACAGTGGAGCAATGGTCCAACAGAGCAATATACAATGGAGACCATGCATCCAGCAGAAACATAGTGGGAAGCAAATCTGACCAGAGCAGCATAATAAGGAGGTCATTATTAATAGCTTTGCAGAATTGCCCCTCAATACAAGTGCCCTGGCCACACGTGATCCCTTCATATGTGTCCTTCTATATGTATTCTCTCCATGTGTATCCCTCTACTCACGGTGCTTTGGACACAGATTTCCCACACATTCCTCTCCATCTCTTCCCTGTGATTGTCCGCTGTTCTCACTGATGATGTCAACAATCAACCAATAAACATTTATTAAGTCTCTACAATGTACCAGGCACTGTGTTGAGCACCAGGGATACAAAAAGAGACAAAAGACAGCTTCTGGTTTCAAAGAGCTTGCAATCTAAAGATAAGATGTGTATTTATGGGAGAATATTGTTGTTGTTTAGCTGTTTCAGTCATGTCCAACTCTTTGTGATCCCATTGGGGGTTTTCTTGGCAAAGATACTAGAGTGGTTTGTTATTTTCTTCTCCAGCTCATTTTATAGATGAGGAGACTGAGGCACACAGGTTTAAGTGGCTTGTCCAGGGTCACAAAGCAAATGTCTGAAGCAGGATTTGAATTCAGGTCTTCCTGATTCCATTTTATCCATTTTATTATCTATTTTATCCACTGCACAAACTAGCTGCCCATATGGCACTTTACAGTTTGCCAGATGCTTTCACATTTGACCCTCCCAGCAATCTTCTGATATATACAAAGAAGATTATCTTCCCAATTTAAAGATTAGGAAACCAGAGCTCCAATGAGATATATGATTTTTGCCTCATGGTCACTTAATGATGGAATCAAAGTTATTACTCAGGACTTCACTCCATATATTAAGGGCTCTTTCCCCTACACTATGCCACACTCTCTCTACCTTGTGCATTTAAAGATAATTCTTCTAAGAATACTATGTTTTACTTCTTCCCACCATCAGAAGAGTTTATGGATGCTGTTTTATCTTAAACAGAAAATCCTGACAGTCAATAACCAGTCACTGGAAACTTGAGTTTTCATGGGTGTGGCAGTCTTTAAAAGCATACTTGAAAACTTAATAGGAACCTCCAAACTTAAGGCTGAATGGGATAGATCAGAAGTGACTTCAGGTGATATGGCAGAAAAAATTCTTTCTCAACAAATAATGAACTATTCAGACACAAATGGGCTTACTTCTTATTATGATGGTAACAGATCTTTGCTGCAAATGACTGGAACTCTAGCTAGTACAGAATCCAAACACCAACCAGGCAGATTTCTTGCACAGGTAGAGAGATTTTACAGCACAGCTCAGACTAGGAAAGTCTGTGGTTTTTTTCCTCAAGAATTATTATCAACCTCAATGGAACCTCAGAGATTTATGTGCAAATGAAGCTTCTTAGTGTGCATCAGATGTGTGGCTAGCCAATCATCCATAACAAACATTTGCTAAACACCCAGAGGGTACACAGCACTGTACTGAGCATCCTAATACTAACTGCTTGAAAATGTACCCGTCTATTTTTGTTGTCTGGAGTCACATCAGGAATAAGAAAGTTAGATGAAGTCTTTAGATCTTTTGTCAGGCAATGAACAGATACTTTGCCTTTTCATAAGAAAATTCAAATCTCTACTGAAAATACTTTGTATATTCTCTGCATATTGTAAAAATGGAGGTATCCAACACTGCTAAACAAATCTCTAGAAACTAGCATTTCTTACATGCTACATTTCAATAAGATTCAAAAATATTGTTAAATATCTGCTTTGTGCAGAGTTCTTTGCTGGTGTGGGAGATGGAAAGTTTAAATAAAACAGAAGACAGTTTTTGTCCATGACTTTACTTAATTCAAAGCAACACAGAAAAATTACTTCAATGAGGAAGAAAAATAGCAACTATTCAAAGAGACCTATGTGGATGCACAGGGGACTCATCAACAGATTTTAAAAGACTACAGAGAAGATATAAGCAAGGTAAGTAACTGAGGACAGAAGCTTAGAATGAAGTTGAAGAATGCAAAAGACAATAAAAAAAAAGCCAAGGGGACTATTAAAGAAGGGACTAGGCTTCTATATTCCAAGGCACTGGAAAAAAATAACCATAGAGATGGAAAGAATCATCTCTAGGCAGGATTTTTTAGGCAAAACTTCTATAATTACTAGGTGCTTAACCATCAGGGAATTCTGTTTTCCCCTCTCAGTAAAGGAAGAGTCATTCTCGAGGTGGAGCAAAGATGGCAGAGTAAAGGCCAGGGACTCACCTGAGCTCTCCCCCAAACCCCTCCAAATACTTTTAAATAATAACAAATTCAAGAGTGGTGGGACCAACAAAAAGACAAAGTGAAAGAATTTTCCAGCCCAAGACAACTTGGAAGCTCAGCAGGAGTGGTCTGTTGCACCAGATGAGTACAGGCCACTCCTGAACATCAACAATCCCAGCTGCTGACCAGGAGCAGGCATCAGGGTAACTGAAATCAGTGGCAGCAGTGGTAGTTTCCAGACTTCTCAACCCACATATGCCAAAGACAACTTAGAAAGTCAACAGGAAAGGTCTACCACACTTGGGTGAAAGTGGAAGACAGTCCAGCACAGGCTACAGCAGCACTAAATAGGGCTTGCCCTACAGGAAAGTAGGGTGAAGGGAATGAGAGGGAGGATGATGCGAGGGAGGGCATGCTGGTGGGAGGAGAGTTGGAAGTTCACACTTTTGAAAGGGGACAGGGTCAAAGTAGAGAATAGAACAAGTGGGGGTCAGTATAGGATGGAGGGAAATATAGTCAGTCTTTCACAATATATCCACTATGGAAATGTTTTGCATAGCTACACATGTACAACCTTTATTGAATTGTTTAAGGGTGAGTGACAAGGGAGGAAGGCAAAGAATCTGGAATTCTAAGTTTTAAAATCAAATGTTTAAAAAATAAATTATTATTTTTTACATGCAACTGGGAAATAAGATATACAAGCAGTGGGGTATAGAGATGCATCTTGCCCTGCTGGAAAGTCAGAGGAGGGATGGGGGAAAGATATAGGAGAGAGCAGATTGGGGCAGGGGTTATACAGTGAGATTACTGTTTTGGGGTGGTAGATAGGGGAAAGATGGGGAGAAAATTTGTAACTCAAAATCTTGTGGAAATGAACGATGTAAACTAAAAATACACACAAAATTTAATTTAAATATATATATATGTATATATATATTCCATTAAAAAAGGATACTAAAGAAAATAATTCTTTAAAAATCAGAATGGAGCAAATGGAAGCTAATGACTTTATAATAATTCAAGAAACAATAAAACAAAACCAAAAGAGTGAAAAAATAAAAGATAATGTGAAATATCTCATTGAAAAACAACAGACCTGGAAAATAGATCCAGGAGAGATAATTTAAAAATTACTGGACTACCTGAAAGCCATAATAAAAAAAGAACCTAGACATCATCTTTCAAGAAATTATCAGGGAAAACTGCCCCCATATTCTAGAACCAGAAGGCAAAATAGAAATTGAAAGAATCCATTGATCATCTCCTGAAAAAGACCCAAAATAAAAACTCCCATTAATATTATACCCAAATTCAAGAGCTCGCAGGTCAAGCAGCAAGCAATCAGAAAGAAATAATTCAAGTATTATGAAACCACAGTTAGGATAACATATGACTTAGCAGCTTCTATATTAAAGGATCGTAGTGTTGGAATATGATAATTCTAGAGGATAAAGAAGCTAGGATTACAGCCAAGAATCACCTTCCCAGAAAAACTGAGTATAATTCTTGAGGGGGAAATGGATATTCAATGAAATAAAAGACTTTCAATCATTCTTGATTAAAAGACCAGAGTTGTGTTGAAAATTTGACTTTAAAACACAAGAATCAAGAGAAGCATAAAAAGATGAACAGGAAAGGAAATCATAAGAGACTTAATATGGTTCAACTGTTTACATGGTAAGATGATGATTGTAACTCTTAAGACCTTTCTCATTATTAGAACAGATAGGATTATATAGAGAGGGCACAGGTATGAGATGAATATGAAGGGATGATATAAAAAAATAAAATTAAGGGATAAGAGAGGAATGTACTGGGACAAAGGGAAAGGGAGAGGTAGAATGGGGTAGATTATCTCACATAAAAGAGGCAAAAAAGGCTTTTACTATGGAGGGGAAGAGGTGGAGTTGAGAAGGATTGAGTGAACCTTACTCTCATCAGCTCAAATTGGGACCCTGTCCCTGGTACCTCTAAAGTCCCTTCCTGCTCTAGATTTATGATCCTATGGCCTCCTGGTTTTCTGACTTCTTCAGCATTCAGGGTCTGTGGCACTCCATGTATCTCTTGGTTATGTATTGACTTCTTATTGTTGTTCCTGCTGTTGCCATTCATTCGTGTCTAATATTTTTTGACCTGATAGATCATAGCATGCCAGGCCCTTCTATCCTTCACCATCTCCCAAAGCCTGTCCAAGCTCATGCTCATTACTTCAGTAACATAATCTATCTAATCCTCTGTCATCCCCTTTTCTTTTTGCCTTCAAACTTTCCCAATATCAGGGTCTTGTCCAACGCACCCTATCATCTTATTATGTGACCAGAGTTACTTTAGCTTTAGTATTTAACCTTCCAGTGAATAGTCTGAATTAATTTCTTTAAGTATTGACTGATTTGATTTTGCTTTCCAAGGGACTCTCAAAAGTCTTCTCCAGCACCACAATGTGGAAATTTTGATTCTTTGGCACTCAATTTTCTTTATAGTCCAACTCTTGTAGCCATACATTACTATTGGAAAAACCATAGCTTTTATTATATGAGCCATTATTGGCAAGGTAATGTCTCTGCTTTTTAGTATGCTATCCAGATTTGTCATACCTTTCCTTCCAAGGAGCAAGCATCTCTTAATTTCATGGCTATAATCACTGTCTACAATGATCTTTGAGTCCAAGAATATGAAATGTGACACTGCTTCCATTTCTTTTCCCTTTATTTTTTATTGGTTTATTTTTAATTTTCAACATTCACTTCTACAAGTTTTAAATTTTCTCCCCCTCCCTTTCCAAGACAGCATGCAATCTGATATAGGCTCTACACATACATTCCTATTAAACACATTTTTGCATTAGTCTTCTCCTTCTATTTGTGAGGAAATGATGGGATTCGCTGCAAAGATCTTAGTTTTTTTAGTGTTAACCTTCAAGCCAGCTTTTTATACCCTCCTCTTTCACCTTTATCAAGAGGCTTCTTAATTCTTCTGCATTTTCTGTCAGCAGAGTGGTATCATTTGCATGTCTGAGAATATTAATAATTCTCCCATCAACCTTAATTCTGGCTTTGGATTCATCCAGCCTGGCATTTTGCATGAGGTAATCTGCATGTAAGTTAAACAGGTAAGGTGAGAATATAAAGACATGAAGTGCTCCTTTTCCAATCTTAAGCCAATCAGATGTTCTGCTTGGTTCTAACTGTTGCTTCTATAGGTTTCTTAGGAGACAAGTAAGATGATCTGGTACTCCCATCTCTTTGAGGACTTGCTGAATTTTGTTGTGATCCACACAAAGGCTCTAGTGTAAGTCAAAAAAGCAGAAGTAGATGTTCCTCTGGAACTCCCTTTATCCACACTCCAATGAAGATTTGCAATTTGGTCTCTAGTTCCTCTGTGTCTTCAAAAAATCAGCCCATCGGGTTTTTTTTGTTTGTTTTTGTTTTTGTTTGGAGGGCGGAAGGCAAGGCAATTAGGGTTAAGTGACTTGCCCAAGGTCACAAAACTAGTTAAGTATCAAGTATCTGAGACTGGATTTGAACTCAGATTCTCCTGACTCCAGGGCCAGTGCTCTATTCACTGCACCACCTACCTGTCCCCCACCCTAATTTTTTTTTTCCATTCTTCTTTCTGGTAATTCTTGGTTCACATATTGCTGAAGTCTTCCTTGCAGAATTTTAAGCATAACTTTGCTGGTATGTGAAACAAGTGCAACTTTTTAATATTTGAACATTCTTTGGCATTGCCCTTCTTTAGGATTGAGATGTGTAAACTCATCTTTTCCAATCCAGTGGCCACTGTTGCATCCTCCAAATTTGCTGGCATGCTGAGTGCAGCACTTTAACAGCATCAACTTTTAGGATTTTAAATAGCTCAGCAGAAATTCTGTCACCTCCACTAGCAATTGTTAGCAATGCCTCATAAGACCCACTTGACCTCATTCTCCAGGATGTCTGGCTCTAGTTCAGTAACCACACCATCATGGTTATCAGTGATGTTAGGATATTTCTTATATAATTCTTCTGTATATTCTTGCCCCCTCTCCTTAATTTCCTCTACTTCTGTTAAATACCTACCATTTTAATCTTTTATTATGCCCATTTTTGCATGAAATCTTCCCATGATGTCTCTAATTTTCTTTTTGTTAATTGCATTTTTGAAAGGGGAAAGGCAGGGCAATTTGGGGTTAAGTGACTTGCCCAAGGTCACACAGCTACTAAATGTTAGGTGTCTGAGGTTGGATTTGAATTCTTGACTCCAGGGCCACCTAGCCGCCCTGATATTTCTAATTTTCTTGCAGAGATCTCTTGTCTTTCTCACATTTTTTTCTTCTATTTCTTTGCATTACTCATTTAAGAAAGCCTTCTTAACTTTCCTTATTAGTCTCTGGACTACTGCATTAAGTTGGGTATCTTTCCTTCTTTCCTTTCCTTCTTTCATCTACTACATTCGTAAAGCCTCATCAGATAAAAGATGTCACATTCACCATAGGGGATGTTAAAGGAGGAAATCAAAAAATAATTGGGATGACTGGCAAGTTTGGACTTGGCATACAAAATGAAGCAGGTCAGAGACTAATAATAGTTTTGTCAAGATCAAGATCACTGGTCATACGAAGCACTCCTTTTCAACAACCCAAAAGGCAACACATGAACATTACCAGATGATCAATACTGGCTTGTACCATTTTCTCATTAGTGCTTACTTTTAAACCTTGTCTCTTCAACCATATAGTAAGTTTCTGAAGAATAGAGACCAAGTCATATGTATTTTGTCTTCCCCAGAGAACCATTATGCTATGTACATTTCAAGTACTCAATAAACAAATACTTTATATTTGATTAAGTAAAAAGGATTGTTAACAGGATTTTTGGTTGCTTAGTTAGTAACTCCCACTATCCTCTAGGAGAGGGATTTCATGGTGACAACACCACCTGGCAATTAGATAACTGCTTCAAGGTTAACAAAACACTAACATACACTATCTCATTCTACCCTCACAATCACACTATGAAGTATGGTTAGAAATATAGGGAGAGAAAGAAAGAAAGAAAGAAAGAAAGAAAGAAAGAAAGAAAGAAAGAAAGGAAGGAAGGAAGGAAGGAAGGAAGGAAGGAAGGAAGGAAGGAAGAAAGAAAGAAAGAAAGAAAGAAAGAAAGAAAGAAAGAAAGAAAGAAAGAAAGGAGAAAGAAAGAAAAGAAAGAAGGAAAGAAAGAAAGGAAAGAAAGGAAGGAAGAAAGGAAAAGAAAGAAGAAAAGATATATGAAAATGAAAGAAGAGAAAGAGATAGATATGATAGAGATAGATAAGCAATACAGATAGATGATAAGACATAGGTGATGGAGATAGACTATAGATGAAAGATGAATAGAAAAAGATAGATATAGACACAGATGGTAGATGACAAAGATAGATGTATAGATAGAGATAGATGAAATAGATAGATAGATAGATAGATAGATAGATAGATAGATAGATAGATAGTCAGAGCAAGTGAACTTTTATTAAGTCCTAAGCACTGGGGTTACAAATACAAGCAAGCAAGACAAACCCTGCCTTCGTGGAGTTTACATTTTAATGGGAGAAGGCAGCACAGAAAGGATAACTGGAAAGTGGAGTACAAGGCCCCCACGTAAGAGGTGGAGAAACCATTTGAAGAATGAGTCCAACTTTCAATGAAATAATTGTGGCTGGAGTCCCTTCTGAAATTGTGATCCTGACAAAGGAGTCATGACTCAAGGCAAGAGGTTTCTCCCAGGTGGGAAATCAACCTAGAGAGTAAATTGAGCTGATTGATACTACAGACATTATATATCTTTTCTCTGATATTTATTACCTTTGTGACCTTGAACAAGTCAATTGTCTTTGTTATGCCTTAGTTTCCTCATCTGTAAAATCAAGAGGTTATACTAGCTGGCTTCTGAGGTCTCTTACATCTCTCTACTCATTTTATAGATGAAGCAGCTAAGTGAAGTTCAGAGAAGTTAAACAGCTTACCTGTGTTCACATAGATAAATATTAAAGGTAGAATTCAAACTCAAGTCTCTCCTGGCTTGATGTTCAGTACTTGTTTCACTTTCCCTGCATCTCTCTATATAAATAGATAACATGGAATGTACATTGAATCCAGAGTGAGAAGGCCTAGCTGGCTTTGATCCCTACTAGGCTTATAACTGCCTACAAATCACTGACCCTCTCTGAACCTCAGTTTCCTTATCAATAATAATTAACATGTTTATACCCATAGGGTTTGTTGAAGTTAACATACTCTATGAACTGAAAAGCCAACTAAATATGAGCTATTACTATGAATTACTCCAAGAAGCTTTAGTTTTTATTTGATGATTCATGAAACTAGAGATGATATGAAGCACATAGGGAGGGAAGGTATACTGAGAAAGGGAATAGAGATGGAAATCAAAGAAAACATTCAAGGGGAATTTCCTATATCATGAGGTTGAATCCCTGAAAAATAAAATTTCTTGACCAATAAATCAACTGAATTTTTAACTTACCATAAAAATGTCAACAGCTTTGGAAAAACAAATGTTTCTAGCACAGAAGAATCTAAACTCCTGACTAGCTAGCGTGGAAAATGATTATTTTTAATAGCATTTACTGGTAAAGCAGAAGGGTTGAAACTTTAGATAGGCACTAGGAATATGACTAAGGAAAGGATTATTTCTACACGTACATTGGTGAACTGGCTAGCATAATGACTCACAGCACTCTGAGCTTTCTGGAAATTTGGAATCAAATATCATTGTACCCATCAAGAAGCTAATTGGAGATAATCATCACATCTCCTATGTATGCCCACTCTAGCTCTAAGCAAAAGAGGTGGCCCCTTTGGCAGTCTGGACCCCTCCTCAGAATAATTGTCTTTAAGTACACAAAATAAAATACACAGAATCACAGAGGAAATCAGTTATATTGAAATACAATTTTTTTTTAAAACAAGGTCACAGAACCTAGGTTAAGAATCCCAGATCAAGAAAGGTTTTAGCTTTCATACTCTACCTCCATCATCATAAGAACATAAACAATGTCATCCTTTTCAGACTAATAATCCATCAGTTCTAGTTTTCTATCTCATAGTGATACCAAAGACAGTAATAACTCCATTCGCCTTGTCTATGGATAAATCATTTTGCACCACTCTGTCTCCTCATCTTACACAATAAAGATAATATCTACTTACCACACAGGCTGGGTTATCGTGGGGACCATTCTTTGTAAACCATAAAGAACCATACAAACGTTTGTACATCATTATTATTAATTTTGTGACATTGACCTTATTACCTGAACTTGCTCCCTGAAAATAAGTTGGGGCCTTGGGAAAAGAGAAGGTATTTTATTTGCTAACTTTATGTCTTAGTCATGAAATTTCTAACCCTTTTTTGTAATACAAAAGTAAGGCTGGAAGCAAAGTCATCCTTAGATTAACTTAATCCTATTCTATCATGCTATAAAGATGCTTTTTGCCCCTGGATACAAATTTCAAAGCTATAACATTAAGTCTCAGATCCTCTCTGTTCCTGGCTGCTGCTCTGGGAATCTACTGCTTTAAAGAATCTAAGAGGAAGAGAAGCATGGCCCAAACCCCATCACATTATGCCAGGAATTCCACATGAGTAATATGTCAGTCTGGATTTTGGCACATATTATTTTTTAGCTTTAATAATAGGAGCTGCCATTTAACATTATTTTACTCAATATTTTACTCTATTACTCTTTTTTGCTATAAATAGTACCCATTAGGAAGCTACTTTCATTTCATTTATAAAACATATCCATAAAAGTAGTGGCATAACACACTATAGGCTTAAAATGTGTCTCTTTTTTTGATCGAATTTTTCTTTTTGGAAAATACAAACAAAACATTTTTTATTTTATTAATAAACATTTCACTACTAAATTCTTAGTTCTTCTGGAACAGTATCTACAGTATTTTTTTACAAATTTTTACAAATTTGGATATTTGTAGGTCAAACCTGTTATCTCTGACAACAAATTTTTTATTTTATTAATAAACATTTCACTACTAAATTCTTAGTTCTTCTGGAACAGTATCTACAGTAATTTTTTTTACAAATTTTTAGAAATTTGGATATTTGTAGGTCAAATATCTCTGACAACAAATACCTTCAAGAGTCAGACTGTCATTGTGGTCACCCTAGTCATATTGACTATTGGTGGCTGATGATCTAGTCCAAAGGTATTTCATTTGGTCCTCATACAGGCTTGACTTAAATAGAAAGAGCAATTGTCAAAGACCCATGTTCCAGTCCTGACTCTGCCATTGCCTATCTTGGTCACCTTGGGTAAGTCACTTCTTCTTGATAAGCCTCATCTTTTAAGTGAATGTGTTAGTTTAGAGTAGGAATTCTCAATCATTTTTGCTATCATATACTCCTTTGGCAGTCTGGTGAAACCTATGGATGCCTCAGATAATATTTGTTTCTTTGTTTTTAATTCATAATTGAAGGAAAGGCTTTATTTCATTTAGTGAAAAAAAGATGTAATTTCTTTTTCCCATTTAAGTTCAGGAACTCCTTGAAATCTATCCACAGAACCCTTGACCTAGAGTATTTCAAAAGACCCTTCTTAGATTTAAACCTATGTTCCTATGAACCTAGTCTCAGGAAAAACTCTAACTTCAAGTAATGCTCTTGGAAAAGAAAAAAAAAAGTATGTCATTTAGTTTTAATATGGTAACTTTGTTATTATTATTAATATGCAAAGACCATATACAAAATGTTCTCCAAATTATTCATAGGCTTTTAAACAGAGTTAAAACAGGTCAGGGCCTTAGAGAGCATCTAATTTATCCCCTTCATTTTGCAGCTCAGGAAAGTGAGGCCTAAGAAAGGAAGTGACATCCAAATTCATCCAGCTAGAGTGTGACTAGAATCTAGGTATCCTGACTCCCAGACCAGTGATCTTCCCATTATGTTTCGTACATGGAATAACAAAAATTAAACAAGATACAAATTTATAGAGGGTTGAAATTGACTCTTTGAAAATTGAGCTGAAAAGCCAAGAGTTCTAGAAATAAGGCATGTGATAAGTCGGCATCTGTAGAGTACTATTAGGCCAATAGAAGGGCCCAGTGAACTTTTATGGACAGTATAAATATTTTGAGCTGTAGGCATCATGACCACCTGATATCTTCTTTCCTCAGGATCAGCTGCTCAGGGGCTGTGCGTGCCCAGAGCCAGGCACATTTGAGACTTGGATCTCAGTTGTAACACACAATCTCCAGCAGCCATGTCTGTGGAAGAGGAAAGCCGTCCTTTTGCTCAGCAGCTGTCCAATGTCTACTTCACAATCCTTTCACTTTTCTGCTTCAAACTCTTTGTGAAAATCAGCCTTGCCATCCTCAGTCACTTCTATATTGTGAAAGGAAACCGCAAGGAGGCAGCCAGGATAGCAGCCGAGTTCTATGGAGTGACCCAAGGGCAAGGTAAGGCTCTGATAATGCTCTCTGATTCACAGCATGCTGACTTTGACTCCAGCTTCACTCCTGGGGTTCCTTTACTCTTCACATATTTCCTTTGCAGGCCAGCTTCAAGGCCAAACTTCTGATTATGAACGAAAATGTTTGTGAGTTCACTGCTGGATTGTTTCACGAAGGAAAGATTTAGTTTGTTACATAAACTACTCTAATAAGTGTTCCTGCTAGGAAAGGCAGGAATTCATTCCAAGATAAATTTAGTGGAGCTGATACAACAACAAATTGTATAATTTTCCATTTAACACAAAAAGACTCTAATCATTCCCTTTTTTCCTAAGAGTCTAATGCTGACAGAAATATTCAAACCCATTTTACCTAGACAGTGAGTTTCTCCTTTAATCATATTCTAACTCAAGTTAATTCAACTGACACTGAGGCATGTACAAAGTAACTGAACTTGAAGAAAACCTGAAAGTGTAGCTTGAAAGGCTGATTATTTGTTGGAACGTTTTCCTGTAAGAATATACTGAAGCATAAAACTATCAAATAAAGTAAAAGTAGTTCCAGCTTCCAGAATTCATGGCAGGTGCTTCTTTTTTTTAATGGTGATTTGCTATTGCTTTAATTTGTGTAAAATAGATGACAAGTTATGCGATAATGTAAATAATTAGACTTTATGTCTGGGTGGAAAAGGGCCCTTGTATTCCTGAAAGGAAAGTTGAACTCTTTGACCACATGCAAAATCAGTAGTAGCAGACATCAAGCTTAATGGGTGTCATGAAATCATATATGTATATGCCATCAGTCTAATTAGTCTGTACAGTTAAAAAGTTTATGTGGCATTCTTTATATTGATATCACAACATTAGTCTGTTAGACTAATCTCTGGTTTGACAAACATAATTATTTGAAAACCCTGAGCACTTATAAATCATCAGAAGTTTAGATTTAAAGCTGGCATTCACATAGAATCTAGCACAGTGGTGTGTGTGTGTGTGTGTGTGTATGTGTGTGTGTGTGTGTGTGTTCACAATGACTCAAGCCAAGAGGATGTTATTCTTAGCATCTATTGTACTAACTCTTGTCATTGGGTAGCAAAGTCTATTTTCGAATGTAGGTTATATCAAGGAACATTTCTGTGGAAAGTCAAATGCAAGAGGGAGATTCCTAAATAAAGTTCGGTGTGTGAAGCTATAGAATGTACAGTGGCAATAATAGTGCATTTGTCACTGAAAAGGAGATGATGAATTTGTTGCTAAGGAAATAGGTTTTGGTTTGCTGTTGTTCAGTTGTTTCAGTCCTGTCCAATTCTTTGTGACCCCTTTTTTGAGTTTCTTGGCAGAGATAGATAATGGAATGGTTTGCCATTTCCTTCTCCAGCTCTTTTTATAGATGAGGAAACTGAGGTAAACAGAGTTAAATGACTTACCCAGGGTCACACAGCTAATGTCTGAGGCTAAATTTGAACTTGGGTCATCCTGATTCCAGGCACAGTACGATATGCACTGTGACACCTAGCTGCCCCAGGTTTTGATAGATGTAAAAAAATCAAGAGGTGGTCTGTTGCTGAGGCAAACCTCTCTATTAATGTGGGATACCCTTCCACAAAGGCTAGTGAGTGAATATTTGCCATTTCCCTGAAGGAGAGAACTAGAGGAAAGAAAATTCATTAAAGTCCATTGTGTGACATACCACCTAACTATCTAAATGAAAAGAGAGAAAAAAATCAGTCACCTATTTGGATACTTTATCTATATGGCAACAGACGCCAGAAAACCAGTTGGTTTTTTCATTTTTTAAAGTCTAGATATTTGGATGTAAGCTGATGTCTGACCAGATTTTTCATCTAGCTATGTAGTCTGACTCTAAAGTAATGAGACTAATTTTATGTGTGTAGTTTGAAAAACTAGGGTATTGGTTTGAGTGCCACACCTTGTATCTTAAATTTCAGTGAGGAAAGGCTGATGAGAAACAAAGAATAATTTCTGCCCATTGAAACAGGTTGCAAGAGAGACCTCTGGAGGTCCTTAAAAATAGAACAGTTTCTCATTTCTCTGGGATGGCTTAATCAGATTCTGTCTGAAGCTGGGGGATGGCTTAAATGACCTCTAAGGTTCTTTGATTCTATGAAGTTAAATTACAGGTAGATACACTAACTGATATATTAAATGTCCTTGCCCTCACCCCCCACCAGCACTGTTCACATCCTGTAGAGCACAAGGTGGAAAAGTGCTAATTTAATCTTTTAGGATTATAATGTTTTAAAAATCCTCTTATTTGGTGGCAGTTAAGTGGTACAGTAGATAGTACATTAGGCATGGAATCAGGAAGACTTGAATTTGAATGTGGACTAAGACACTTAGCTACTATGTAATCCTGGGTTAGTCACTTAGTCCAGAGACATCAGTTTCCACATCTATAAAATGGGGATGATAATAGCACCTACCTCCCAGGATTGTTGTGAGGATCTAATGAGAGTAGATTTGTAAAGCACACTACATGGCATATAGTAGATACTTAATAAATATTTGGTTTTTTCCTAACTGATATATTTCAAGTCACCTGGTACAATGTCTCTAGAATTAAACCTAGGTTCAAATCCCATCTCTGATATTCATAATTGTTTGACCTTGGTGTTGGGCAAGTCATTTAACCTCCCTGGGCCTCAGTTTCCTAATCTGTAAAATGAAGGTGTTTGGACTAAACGATCCCTCCCAGTTCTACAGTAACTCCTGCAATTCTTCCATTTGTCTATTTACTAGGTAATACTTTTTACCCAAGGGAAACCATAAAATAAGGTTTTAATTTCATATTGATTCATAATAATGTGAATCCTGAACCCCACAATCTTCTTTTGTTCTATCGAAAACAAGGAGTCATTTCTGTCCTATCTATTCTCTATTCTGTCCTATCTATTGAACTATCTTCAATCTTCAATACCTTGTTGTCAGCTTTTTAATCAGCCTTAATTGTTTTTGTATAATCCAGCTGTTTCCCCATCTTCCTAGGGGAAGATTATCACCTTCATTCCATTTTGAATTAGGTTTCTCATCCGGACTTTCAAAGTAGCCAAACCATTCCCCCGCCATTTCTGATATGGAC
This sequence comes from Gymnobelideus leadbeateri, assembly GCA_011680675.1. Classification (NCBI taxonomy): domain Eukaryota; kingdom Metazoa; phylum Chordata; class Mammalia; order Diprotodontia; family Petauridae; genus Gymnobelideus; species Gymnobelideus leadbeateri. The sequence goes on along the minus strand of WOXC01006809.1, from coordinate 214,539 downwards.
ACACCAAATTCCCTGAAATCTGAGATGTCTCTGCATGTATTCATTTCTTTCATAACTACAGTAGATGCTGCTGATGACATTCTGGATGTCCTTTTCATGAGCATAGTTGCACTTTGGTATGAAAAAAAAATGAAACCATTAATTTTGTTAGATACCATCTCCTATCAGATCTACCATCTGGGGGGACAGAGGGAATCCTGGGACAGGTGCTAAACAAATGACAACCTTTATCCTCTGATGATTTCCTAGCCTCTTTCCATTCAATATATGAACCAAGATGTGATGCAGAGAACATGAGGAAAAGATTATACAGTTCCCAAAATGATTCCCCTCAGAATCCATTTGTTATTTCACTGAATTTCACTTTTGGAGGAAAAAAAAGTCTTCATTTCTCTACCATCATAAAGAAAAAGTCTCTTGCTTCCCCCTCCTTTCCTATATAATGAGTAGCCCTTGATTTGTTCTCTCCTAGAATATTTCCTGGACCCCTAGCCTCTACAAATCAAAAGTCTATTCTTAACATTGTTAAAGTTGTCATTAGCTTTTGAGACCGACAGTTGGAAAATTAGATAGCTATCCAGGAATTCTAGGCAGCTTTCAACTTTATTCCTAACTGGTGGAGGGACCAAAGTAGGATGTGACACACCTCCCTATCCTTCAGATATCCTTTGGGTTGTGCCCCATTCTGAGACATTTGTACAATCACTAGACAAAGATATAAAAAGCAGTATTCTCTTTTATCCTTGACAAGACACCTTGACAAGAAATTTCTCTCCTCTATTGTGAGTAGTGTTGCTCCAGTGATAACCCTGGCTCTTAAAGAAGCATGCCCACTCTTTAGAAAGTCAGTGGACAAGGCCACCACTGGGCAAAATTGTGATGTAATTATTTGTCTTTGGTGCTTCTAGCCTTTCTCATCTGGTTCCTTTCTTCCTCCTTATCAGGCACCCTCTCTACCCTCTTGTTCTCTTCTCTCCTCATCCTGATCAAAATCTGATCTAAAGAAATCGTCATCATTGGGCTTTAAAACCTTAATGTGAATTTATCATCCTCACCTAGAACCATTGTATCTTTGGCCTTATTTTCCTTAGACTGTAAATTCCTGAGGGCAGAGTCTGTTGTTGCTATTCTTTGTATCCTCAGTCCTTCATTTGGCAAATTTGGCACATAGTAGGTGCTCAACAAATGCTTGTTGACTTATTTCTGATTGCCTAGTAAATGACACTTCCCTTCATTAAAAGAACTTCAGGCATCCATGGGGGGCAAATAGAAGAGAAAGTACTTTGGGGCACCTACTTTAATTATATCTAAAGTTCTAAAGGTAATTCAAACTGAAATTCCCTTTTAAAAAAATCAGCATATTCCCTGAATACAAAAAGCTAAAAGAATTAGATGCTATCTATTTTCCTGGTCTCTGGAATGTAAGCTTCTAGAGGGCAGTGACACTTTTATCACACTTTTATATTTGTGTCCCCAGGGCCTATCACTTTTTCTTTTTCACTGACCAGTGTTTTCCCTGGTATAATAAACATTTACTGAGAAAACTCCCTATAGCAATGCAAAGCAGTACCTGCTCAGCAATTTAGGGTCTCAGAGAGACCTTTGGCCCTGAGAGATTAAGTGACCTATTTAAAGTGTTAAAGGAGGGACTAGAAGCCTGTTGTCCGGACCAGTTTTCTATCCATCCCCCTACACTGCTGCTTACATAAGTGCCAGATATGTAGTAAATGCTAAATAAATGATTGTCAAGTGGTTTATTGATTGATTGATGATTTTCAAATGCATCTCCCCAATATCAACCTCTCTCTCCAGAACTGAATCTCTTCAATGTTGTTAGTCTGAACAAGTCTACTTGAATGTCTTTTAATCTCCTAAAATTTAACATGCAAGGGCATGACTAGGGCAAGGTAATTGAGTCTTTGCCTCAGGATCTCAAAATTTTAAAAAATATTAATAGCACTGATCCCAAAAGTATAAGCAACAATGGAGAAAGAAGAGAAAGAGAAAAAGGAGGAGGAGGAGGAGGCAGAGAAGACAAGCGGCCCTGTCCCCAAAGCAGTGACTTTGCCATGTCTATGGGGGCTCTATTCTTGCACATACACAGTTGATTTGAAGGAACTTCTTGCACCCCTTGCCCCAGCTGCATTTTGTAAAGCTTGTCTGAGGTATAAAACAAGCTAATTCTGGCTCTGTTCATCAGCTTTCTCTCCCAAACCAGTTTCCCCTCCATGTTTTCCTATTTGTACCAATGGCATAATCATTTCCAGTCATCCAAACCCAAAACCTTATAGTTATCCTTGACTCTTCTCTCTCTTCTTCACCACCCACAATCAAGTCCTGCTCATTAATTCTTCCTTCATGTTACCTCCCTTATTATTACTAAATATTCATTCCTATTGCTTACCATTCTTTCCTATTGCCATTCCTATTTTTTATTACCTCACTTCAAAATTAATCTCCTCATTGGTCTTTCCACCTCTAGTCACTCCCTTTTCCAATCCCTCCTACATGCATTGACAAATAGTCTTACTAAAATAAAACTTTGTGCATGCCATACTACTCAGAAACCGGCAGTCTCTCTGTATAGAATCTATATTCCAAATCTTGGCATTCAAAGCTTACCACAATCTGGCCCATAACAAAGCCTTTTACAAATTTTTGTTCCACAATAAAGCCTCCCTTTTTACAAACTTTCATTTCACTCTATGGATACAAACTCACCACTTCAGCAAAGTAGTTCTTTTCACTGTCTCTACCTTTCCAACTCCAGACACAACATACACATCCCTGCCTCTTTTCTCCAGTTTTTTCCCTATCTGGAAAGTCCTTCACTCTATCTTTACTCATCTAAGCCAATCAATGTAGTATTTATTAAGCACCTACTATATGCCTTAGTAGAGGCATTGTGCAAAGCGCCAGAATAACTTGTTCTTCAAGACCTAGATCAAGTTCCATTTCCTCTTGACAGTTCCAGTTTAACAGGATCTCTCCTACCTCTAGGCTGCAAACTCCTTGAGAGAAGGTCTTGCCTTAATTTTACCTCTCAGTATCTCTCCCCAGCAAATTACAAGAAATTATCTACAAATGATGCTGTAGATAGATTCTCTAACCTGAAAAAGACCTGTGTTCCTGTCTGTTAAAGTTGTTTTATATATATTCAATTATCAAGTATTTTTTTCTCTTTTCTCCCCCCTTAGTAATGGAAAAGAGGAAAAATGTCTTCTAACAAATATGCATAGTCAAGCAAAAGAAATTCTCACATTGATCACATTAAAAATGTACCTTTTATTCTGCATATTTAGTCTATCACTTCTCTGTTCCGAGATGGGTATTATGATTCATTATGTTATCATGGCTCCCTGGAATCATGGCTGTTTATTATTACATTGATCAGAGTTTTTAAGTCTTTCAAAGTTGCTTGGTTTTTGTTGTTTGGTTGTGTCAAACTTTTCGTGATGCCATTTGTAGTTTTCTTGGCAAAGATACTGGAGTGGTTTGCCATTTCCTTCTCCAGCTCATTTTCCATATGAGGAAACTGAGGCAAACATTGTTAAGTGACTTGCCCAGGGTCACACATCTAGGAAGTGTCTGAGGCCAGATTTGAACCCAGGAAGAAGAGTCTTCTTGATTCCTGGTACTTTTATCAACTGTGCCACTTAGCTTTTTTAGAATCTTGCTATTAATTTTGTCACAGTTTTTGTCAGGTCTGTTTTCAGACTAGAGTGTGATGCAGTAAAAATAGCTCAACTTAAAAAAAAAAAAAGATAATCCACAACCAAAGGTTCACACCAGAGAATAGTGATCAGGGGGTAGGCTATGCAAAAAAAAAAAGGGGGGGGGAGGGTAGGAAGGAAGGAGAAGGAGGATATCATATGAAGGGAAAGCAGATTTAGTATTTTTTTTCCCTATCATGAAAACCCAGCCAAGTTTTAAAAACAGCTCCACGGATCTGAATTTATAGCAGCAGATGCCAACAGCAGCAGCAATGTCGTTCAGAGTCTCTCTATTTCTAAGCAGCAATTTGGTTCGTGCTGTTTCTGAAGAGCTAGTAGGTGTTGATTTGTGTGTGAGCTTAGCTCTGCTAGGAAGACTTGTCAGTGCTGCTGTAATGAAAAGTTACTTCAGAAAGCAAGTGTGTATAGAGACTCCTCCTCTTTGCCCCTTTTCTTTATCTAAAGATAGAAAAATGCCAAGGAGGTGCTAGACTTTAAAAAAAAAACCTATCTACTGGACTTAGAAGGTAGTTAGATAAGCATGTCTGTACATCAATAGAAATATGAATCTGTATAGACTTGATATTCTAATGGTGTGTCCAAGTGGGGAAAAAGATTGAATTTATTTAAAATTATACACTTTCCCCCCCAGCAGCTCCAAAAGTACTTTGTTGACTGAGACAGCCATAGCATTTTAAATTAGGGAAGGAATCTGGGAAGGAAGGATTAAGTTAAGAAATGTCTTGACAACTGTTGTTTTGGTCTAAGAATGTCAAAGTAATTTGTGGTAGCTAGTGATTTGGGGGTGGGGAGAGAGGGAGAGGGAATCAGGACCACTCTCCTTACTGCAGAATGGAAGATGCACCCCTTTCATACATATTTACTCTCTTAAATCTAGGAACCTGGATCTGTTTCCTCACACCTTGATTTATTGCCTATTTCTGTCCCTTTATTTTTTCTCTTGGTTTTTTTTTCCCTCTTTTCCTCTTTATTTTTCCTCCTCTCTTAAAGTCCTCCTTCCACTTCCTATCTGGGCATTTATTTCATACTATCATAGATCTAGAATGGGAAGTGGACTTAAATGTAACCTAGTCTGACTCCCCAGTTTTATAGATGACAAAACTGAGACCTGGGGACCTTAAGTGACTTATACAGGGTCACATAGATAGTAAGCATTAGAAATGGGATTTGGATCTAGGTACCTTGATTCCAGAGTCAGCACTCTTTCCACAATATTAGGCCAGTTTTACTGCTAAAGAATTTTAGTACCAGAAAAAGAATATGTCTCCATATTTATGAATCTTTATGAAATATGATGTCTATTTAGTATTAAAAATTTGTTTCAACAGAATTGTCTAGTGTTCCTTCAGGGTCTATTTTCACAGGAAATATTCACAGTTTCCTTGTGCATCAACTACTTTCCAATTATGAAAAAAAGCAAGAAACAACAACAACAAAAAAACCCAACAACAAACATGGGAACTGGATGTTGTCTTCCTCTTCTAATTTTACTGTCTCTTTTGGCTGATAGTGATTTGTTAGAGGTGTCGATTTTTCTTAACCCTTTCCCTTTTCTTTGCTGACATTGATCAGGTTCCTTCAACCTCATTAAATTCACCGTGTGTGTGTGTGTGTGTGTGTGTGTGTGTGTGTGTGTGTGTGTGTTATATGGGAATGGAAAGAATGAGAGAAAAGAGACAGCAAGGGGGCAGAGACAAAGAGACAATACAGAGAGAGAAACAAAGATAAACAAAAAGGTGAGAAAAAGACACACAGAGACAGAGGAGGAAGGGAGAGAGATAAAATGAAGAAAGAGGGAGAAGGAAAGAGAGAAGACAAGAGGAGGGAAAGAGAAAATGAGAGAGGGAGAGAAAAGAGGTAGAAGGAGAGAGAATGAGAAAGAGGGGAGAAGAAAGTAAGAGAGAAAGAAATTTAGTAAGTGTCATTCATCAAATATTCATTCAATTAATTTGCTAAATCCCTATTATGTACCAGGCATTGTGGGTAGGTACTGGGAATAGTTTTTGTTGTTTGTTGTTGTTCACTTGTTTTTCAATCACACCTGTAATTTCACTGGTGTAGGGCATGTCTAATGAGGAATTTCTTCCACCAATGAAGATCAGAGCCTATTCTGTAACGCCATCTTAAGAGAGGTGAAAAGAGGCAATAGTTGATAGAGAATTGTCTTCTTAGTAAAGAAGACCTGAGTTCAAATGTCAACTCTGATACATATGGTGGGTGATCCTGGGAGTTCACTTAATCTCTTAGAGCCCCAGGAAATTCTCCAGGACTCTAGGAATACAAAAACAAAAAGAGAAACATTATCCTCAAAGAACTGACCTTTCATTAAACCAAACAATGTGAAAAAATAGCAAATATGAAATACGGATATAGAAATAAATTCAAAGTCTATACAAAATAGATAGCAATCACTTTCAGGTTAGACTTCCTGTAGAAGGTAGCATTTGAACTAAATTATATAAATAAGGAAGCTACGGATTTTACAAGGCAGAATTGTGGAGGGATTCCATTCCAGGCAAAGAAAGGCATGGAGACAGGAAATAGAGTGTTATACACAGGGAGAGGCAAGATCAATTTGACTGAACCAAAAAGTATGTTAAGGTGAGTTTTCTATAAGCTTAGGACACTTGGGGGGAGTCATACTATGAAGGGTTCTTAAAGATGAGTAAAGGAGCTTCTTGGGAGAGACTAGAGGCAGAGAGTCTAATGAGGACACTTATTACAATGGTCCTAGGGTAGATGAAACCTTGAACCTTTAAGGTCTAGACAAAAGGAGACAAATAGGAAAGACAGTGGGGGGGGTGATTACTGATTAAAATGAAGGGTGAAGGAGAGTGAAGAGTCCAAAAAGACTGTGGAGTTACAAATTTGTGTTAAAAGAATGTTGGTACCCTTAGAATTAGAGAAATTAGGAAAAAGAGGAGAGTTCTACTTTGGACATGAAGAGTTTGAGATACCTTTGGGATATATAATTGGAGATGTGGTACTGGACTTAACTAGGCAGTGGGACATGTGGGGTTGGAATTACAGAGAAAGATTAGAGATGGATATAGAGTTCTGGGAGTCCTCTTCATTGGAATTATTGTTGAACTAATGTGGGGTGGGAGTAATGTGATCAATGAAGTAAGAATGTAGAGAGAGATGAGGAAAGGGCTTAGGATAAAACCCTGGGCTATGTCCACACATAAGAGAATAGGACACAGATGATAATACAACAAAGGAGTGTACTATGTACCTAGCAATGGACTGGGACCTTTAGGGGATATAAAAGGAACTGCCATGGTTCCTGATATTATGGAACTTTGGGGGAAGACATTTTTACATGCATTAAAGAATTAGATATGAAACAATTAGGAACCATTGTTAAGAGTGTACACAATGAAGCACTCAATTGAATATAATTACATGTTAATATAAGATGGCAAAAAAAGGGGGGTGGGTGGAGGGATTGGTAGCAGTCAGGAAGGGAAGACAATCACTGGAGTTGTCAGGCAAGGGAGGTTTCACAGGGAAGGTGGAGTTTGAGATGGCCCTTAAGGAATGCTAATATTGAGATAAATAGAGAGAAGTAAGGGAAAACATCCAGGCAGGTGGAACAACATAAGCTAAAACAAGAAGGTAGGAATGAGCAGGCTGCACCAAAGAGCATATGTTGGGACTTATGGCCAAAATGGCTGCATGAATGGAAGAAGTAGGTCCAGCTCCCCAAAAGTCTATTCTAGCAAAAGAGTGAAATGATACAGAAATCCAATGAGAAATTGACTAAGTGACTTTTTTCTACCCAAGAACTGCAGAAAAAGGCAACCAGAGACCCAGGAGCAATAGGAAAGGGCATCCCCCATCAAAGTCACAACCAGGGGAGGTGAACAGTCTAGTAGCCTTTCCGCATACCAGACACAAATGACCCTGCAAAGCTCTGGAGTCAGAAGCATTGAGAATAGAGGGCTTCCAACCTTACAACTGTAAACCCAGAGGAAGTGTGTATAGTAAGTGAAATTAGCCCCTAATTAATCTAATTTGTGAATCTGAACTTACACATATGGTATTTGCTTTAAAGTGAGGCACACTTACACAGAGCTGTAACTTGAATGAGATGAGACAGGACCTTTTACCCACAGGGACTAAAATTTAGATGGGGGCCAGAGTGTACTCTGGGTTCTTTAACTTTATAGAAACAATAGTTTCGTATCTTGTTAGCATAAGAAGCTACCAGATGGTGGACTCAACATATTTCCATCCCCACATGGCATTCTCCCCAGAAATTGCCTCACCCAGCTATGCTAGGGGCCTGTTCTCCCTATACTGTTCTGTATTTCACTCTACCCTCACTGAGAGAAGACTTCCTGACACTTGCCCTGGGTATGATTTATGGTATGTTTCCCAGGCACAGACCAAAAAAAAAAACAACACAAAACGCAAAAAAGCTAGCTATATGTTACCTATATATGCAGTTCTTGATCAACCAACCATGTGACATGCTGGAATTGAGTCAGATTTCTGTGTAAATTGTTCCTTAGACGCTCACAAGCTGTATAAACTAGGAAAATCATTTAACTTCTCCATGCCTCAGTTTCCTCTTCTGTAAAATGAGGAGTTAGATTTGATGATTTCTAAGGTCTCTCCCCTCTCCACTTGTATGAACTATCAGTTTGTTTCATCAACAATAAGTCTATTCACATTAAGTGCCTACTATGTGTCCCATATCACACTGAATACTACCAGAAAAAAGAAAGCTTTTCCCTTCAAGGGGCACCTCCTTCTACTTAGTGGAAACAACATAAGCACAGATTAGTAAGATAGTAAGTACAAACTGTCTACATACAAATACACAGTAACTTTGGGGAGGTAGGGTGCTCAACAGATGGGGAGCAGGTCAGGAAAGGCTTCATATTGATCATTGCACTTAAAGTGAGCTTTTAGTGAAGGTAAGGGTTCTATGGTGTGAGAGGTGGGAAGGCCATTCTAGGAATAAGAGTCAAGAGCTTGGGTAAAGATAAGAGAGTGAGAGATCTGTATGGGAGGTAGGGAATCTCAGGTAGATTAGTGTGACTGGAATACAAAGTAATATGTGAGAGGGAATAATGTGAAATTAGTTTAGAAAGATGGGTTGGAGCCAGATAAGGAAAGTTTTTAAATGCCAAACAAAGAAGTTTATATTTTACCCTGAAACTACAAGCAATCATTCACTGAAGCATCTTGTAGAGACCTGATATACTTCTCTGGACTTCGGGAATACCGATTTGACAATGGTGTGGAGGATAGATTAGAAAAATGGAAGAGCCTTCAGGAAGGGAGATGCATTAGCAGACTTTTGCGATCCAGATGAAAGATAGTGAAAGCCTGAACTTTAGGATAAATAAAGGTAGAGGAGGATGTATTTGACAGAGGATATGGAAGTAAGATTGACAAAATTTGGCAGTTGTTTGAATTTGAGGAGTGAGGAAGTATAAAGTTTCAAAGATGAATCCTTGGCTGTGAACCTGGAAAACTGTATAGTCACTCCCTCAAAGGAAAATTGGAGGTTAGGAAGAGGGATAAGTATTTGGGAAAAGATAATGGGCTCTGTTTTGGACATGTTGAGATGAAGATACCTAAAGGAACTGACATTCAGATAGTATATATCTGGTTGGAAGTTGGTCATACAGAAATGGACATTAGGAGAAAGATGAGCTTGATATGAAGCTCTGGGGAGTCATCATGGAGATGATAAGAGAACATCTGGAAACTCATGAACACTGATTGTAGAGGCCGTAGAGAGAAAAAACCAGGGCAGAATTCTGAACACTAACATTTAAGGAGTAGGATGTGTATGATGATCTGTGCCTCAGTTTCCTCATCTGTAAAATGAGAGACTTAGAGTTGATGGTTTCATCAAATCTTCTCTTAGAGAAGAAATGGTCAGAGGAGTTAGGAGCATAGTATTATGAAATCCCAGGAACAAGAGAATAAATAGGAGATCATCATCAGTCAGTCTCAAAGAGAGGTCGATAAGGATGAACACTGAGAAAAGGCCATCGGATTAGTGCTAACCTAGGCTTGGTTATTTTATCTGTTTATCTCTGATAATGGAATTCAAGATAGCACAGATTCCTGGCTTGTTCCTAAATCAACTTTGCTCACTATATATCTTGCCAACAGTCTCAGAAACATTAAAAGCTCCTTGGAATCACCTGACTTCCACAGAGAGAGCCTTTTCTCCAAGGTTAGAGCCTCTCTACATTCCTTTTATTGATTTAGGCTAACCAAAGATTTCATGATGTTTCTATTAATGTCAAGAGCATAGAGGAGCAGGGCCTTAATCCTCACTCCAACCTTTAGGCTCCATGTTTGTACCTATGTTAAAACTTCAGAGAACAAAATGTTATGTACTTTGGAGAAAATCTACCTGTATCCCCAATCACAAAGAGCCTGGGGAACTCTCAGAAGAGTAGAGTGGATATAGTAGGAGACTTGAAGTAAGGATAAGCTGGGTTCCAAGCTCAAACTCTTATTAGCTGGAAAAGTCATGTCACCTCTGTGTGCCTTGGTTTTCTTCATCTATAAAATGAGGATATTAGATGCAATAATCTCAGAGGGCCCTTCTAGTTCTATGACCTCTTCTTGTGCTAGATTTCAAGAGGACATGTAAAATAGTGAGGAGGTGGGGTAGAAAATGAAGCTCTCCATTACCCCCATTGCTTCCTTTTCCTATACTGTTATCCAGCTTCTTCCTTTCTCACATCTTCTGTTCCCATTTTTGAATTTTCTATTCTCTGCCTCCTCTTAAAACTCTCCATTTTTCTCGTTTCCCTCTCCATGTACTATCTTTCCCAATACAGACACACAATTTATTCCAATATGAATACCCATCTCCCAAGGTCATCCATAATATAGTTATGCAGAGTTAACAGGTAATATGCCACAAGCTTGAACATCTTCTACTTACTAGCCATTTGACCTTAGGCAAGTCCTCTTCCCTTTCTGGGCCCCAGTTTCCTGCCATTTGTAAAATGAGGATGTTGTACTAGCTGGCCTCTAACTGATGCTATGATATTTCATATAGAAATGACTTGGCACACTTATAAGCAGACCCAGGCTTGGCTGACCCCACATTTTCTACAACTGGAATTTTGTCTCCTTGATGCCATGAAACAAACATAGCCTATTTTCTTACCTTTCTTACCTTGGGTGTCATTTTCTTGTCCTTGGGGATTTTGTTTCTCTTCTATCTGGAACTAGAACTAGTAAATACATTCTCTGCAATGTCTCTTCCCTGTGTCCTCTCCAAGCAAAATTAAGTGCTTAGATATTAATCAATTAGGAAGGGATCCCAATTTAAAATGGATTCTGTTGGTGCTGTAGACCTTTGTACTTAGTTAGGCCTACAATTTGTACTCCTTTCTGAAGTAAAGATTTGAATTAAACAATTTAGTCTCAGGTTCAAAATGATCTTGAACATAGGGCTTGAGTGTTCTTCATGGGCTCTACCCCCATTTCACCATGCCTAGCACAGTGCCATGGAATCTGAGAATTAAATAATAGATAATGTTCATGAGGGCAGATAGGTGGTGCAGTGGATAGAATGCCAGACCTGGAGTCAAGAATACTCATCTTTCTGAGCTCAAAGCCAGTCTCAGATACCTACTAGCTGTGTGACTGTAGGCAAGTCATTTAACCTGTTTGCCTCAGTTTTCTCATCTGTAAAATGAACTGGAGAAGGAAATGGCAAACCACTCCAGTATCTTTGCCACAAAAACCCCAAATAGGGTCACAAAGAGTCAGATCTGACTGAAAAACTATTAAACAATAAGAACAATGAATGACACTGAAAATCATTTATTATCACCAAGAACAACTAAAACAGAAAAACAATATGCTTAAACATTACTAATCATAGACCCTCAAAGGTGGAAAGGGCTTCCCATATCAGAACATAAATATTCCCTCAATAACACCTCAAATGAGTGGTTGTCTAGACTTAGCTTGAAGAGCTCCAATAAGGGAGATTCTACTGAAACAGTTTCTACTGAAACAGTTCCACATTAGGAGAGCTCTACACACACACACACACACACACACACACACACACACACACACACACGTACATGATTAAAATTATGCACAAGCACACCTCATTTTATTGCATTTCAGCTTATTTTGTTTCATAGATAGTGTGTTGAATGTTTTTATACACAGAAGGTTTGTGGCAATCCTGTATCAAGCAAGTCTATCAGCACCCCTTCCCCATGTGCTCACATCATGTCTCCATGTCACATTTTGATAATTCTTATAATATTTCAAAATTTTTCATTATTATTATATCTGTTATGGGTAATCTGTGATCCATGATCTTTGATCTTACAATTGTAATTGTTTTGGAGCACCTTCTGAACGGTGCCTATATAAGACTTCAAACTTCATCAATAAATGTTTAATACTGGCCTCTCAAGTGTTCATGGGAAAGGAAGAGTCAATAGATGTGGCAAACAGCAGTGTTTCTTTATTTTAAGAAATTGCCACACATACCCCAACTACCACAAATCACCACCTTGATCAGTCAGCAGCCATCAATATCAAGGCAAGACCCTCCACCAGCAAAAAGATTATGACTGAGTGAAGGCTCAGATTATGATTAGCATTTTTAGCAACAAAGTTTTTTAAATTAAGGTTTGTACATTTTTTAGACATAACACTATTGCATACTTAAAAGATTACAGTACAGTATAAATATAACTTTTATATGCATTGAGAAACCAAAAAATTCATGTGAGTTTATTGTGATATTCACTTTATTACAGTGATTAAACTAAATCTGCAATATCTTTAAGGCATGCTTGTATATTCATTTACACACACACACACACACACACACACACTCACACACACACACACACACACACATTGCCCTGACCCCCAATTCTTTTCCAGGCTAAACAGCCCCAATTTCTTCAACCAATATTGACAGGGCACATAATTAGGCTATCCCAGTTGCCAATCTCTGGACTTGAAATTATAGTTTTCCTTTTGTAAATCACAAGTGACTGGTGCTTCTCTGTCTTATCATATGATTATAGGATTTAGAGTTGGGGTGCCCATCTTAGGACTTCTTACTTTACATAAACTAGTTATTTTTAATGTCATAAATCACCTTCAACCAGCTAAAAACCATTGGTTAAGTTGTAAACTAATTAATTTTTTAAAAGTCATCTTGCACACACCATTTTAATGCTTTTGTAGCAAACATAACATAGAAACACACCACAATTTTATATTTAATATTTATTAGAATATCAGCCACCTTAAAAGTTATCTCTAATTTTATTTTCAAGATAGAAAAGAAAATCATCTTCTAAAGATGCTGAGAAAAGTTCAGTACCAGTGAGATGCAAATCTCAGAATCAACTCTTGAAATAGGTAATACATGATTATACCAATACTTAGATTAATTGCAATTTTACATACTGCTTAGATAAATGTAAATGACTCCCCAGTTTACCACTCTGACTTTAATCCCTCTTTTTTTTTTTTTAGCATTTTTTGAGGGGGGAAGGGCAGAGCAGTTAGAGTTAAGTGACTTGCCCAAGGTCACAGCTAGTATGTGTTAAGTGTCTGAGTTCATATTTGAACTCAGATCCCTGACTCCAAGGCCAGTGCACTATTCACTGCACCACCTAGCCACCCTTTTAATCTCTCTTTAATGTAATTTATCCTGACAAAGTCATCTTCATTAAATGCTACTTTCATCATGTTATTCACTCACTCAAAAATCTTCGATGGCTCCTGCAATAAATTCATCTCGTGGCTTCTTGCTTTAAGTGAATGCTATATTATATTCCATATAATCTTCAGTCAGTTCAAAATTAATAGACAGGTCATAAACTTTAGTGCATTGAAAAATCATAATTATATATACAACTTCAGAAGTTTTCTAGACAATAGAAATCATAGACTCATAACCAACTGCAAGGGTTATTTTTCAATATGTTGATGTACTCAAGAAAAATATCTTCTAAGATTGCTCAGAAAAGTTTGGGGCCCATGTGGTACAAATCTCAGAATCAATACCTGACAGTAATGCTATCTGCTTATACCAATACCCAAACTGATTAATTGGAATTTCACTTAAGACTTAAATTAATGCAAATACTTCTCTAGATGACCTCCTTGATTTTAATCTTCATTGCAACTCATCCTGCCAGATATATCATGGCAAGTCACTTAATCCCAACTTCCCTGACTTCCCCCCTCCAAAAAGCAAAAAAAAAAAAAAATCTGTTTTCAACATGTGGTACTCCCTTACTAAAAAAATTCTTCAATGCTACCATGCTTCCTATTACATTAAATCTGAAATTCTTTATGTGTCTCTATTATTTAACTTGGTTTGACTTTTTACCCCTACCACTTAGCACAGTGCCTACCACTCAGTTGGTGTTCAATAAATATGTCAACTTGACGTGTTGACTTTGACATTCAAACTTATATTCTACTACCCTCCAACATGTCCCATGTGCCCTTGGCTTAATAGAAACTGGCCTTTCCACTGTTCCACGAACAAAGCATCTTCATTCCTACCTCCCACTTCTATTAAGAAGAAAAATATATTAATGTATACTATATGTGGAATAATAATTAACAATGTTCTTATCTGAAATATGCTGTTTTGTTTTGTTTTGCTTTTTGGAGGGCGCAATTGGGGTTAAGTAACTTGCCCAAGGTCACACGGCTAGGTTTTTTTTGTTTGTGTGTGCGTTAAGTGTCTGAGGCTGGATCCGAACTCAGGTCCTTCTGACTCCAGGGCCAATGCTCTACTCACTGCGCCACCCAGCCGCCCCTAATATGCTGTTTTTTTATTCCCTACATATAACTTACATTTAAACAATATTTTATAAAATTTTATAAAGCAATTTTCTCTTTTAAAAAAAACCAAGCTATGGGATTAGTTTTGGAGTGGTGTTGTGTTAGTATCCCCATTCTATAGAAGACTAACCTGAGGCAAGAGTCCTACAAAATGCTGTCTATCTTCACTCCCTCCACATCCTCTCCTTTGACTCACTTTTTACTCCTTTTTAGTCTGACTTCTGACCTACTCATTTATCTAAAACTGTTCTCTTCAAAGTTACTAATGAACTCAATGGACAGATCCGAGGGTCATTTTCAGTCCATGTTCTTCTTGGTGTGTCTGCTGCGTGTGATATTGTTGACAACCCTTTCTTTCTGGATACTCTCTCCTCACTGCATTCATGATACTATTGTCTTTCCTGGCTTTCCTTAATCTCCTTGGGTGACCACATTGTCCCTATTATACATCCTGTCTATGGGTATTACCAAGGCTATTTCCTAGGCCTCTTACTTTTCTCTCAATAACACCCTCTCTCATTACAACCTCATCAACTCCCATGGGTTTAATTGTCCTCTGTCTCTAAGGTAATGACTTCTAGATCTACATAAAAGTCTTAGTCTTGATCTTCAATCCTACAATATCAATTGACTATTAAACATATAAAACTTGATGTGCTAATTGTATCTCAAACTCTACATGTCCAAAACTTCATTGCTCAGTTGTGTCCATCTCTTCATGACCCAATTTGGGGTTTTCTTTTTTTTTAGAAGAGGGAAAGCAAGGCAATTTGGGTTAAGTGACTTGCCCAAGGTCACATGGCTAGTACATGTTAAATGTCTGAGGCCAGATTTGAACTTAGGTCCTCCTGATTCCAGGGCCAGTGCTCTATTTGTTACACCACCTAATTGCCCCATTTGGGATTTTCTTGACAGAGATACTGGAGTGATTTGGCATTTCCTTCACCAGCTCATTTTATAGATGAAGAAACTGAGGCAAACAGGGTTAAGTGACTTGCCCAGGGTCACACAGTGAGTAAGTCTCTGAGGCCTCATTTGAACCAGGATGATGAGTCTTCCTGACTCCAGGCCCAGCATTGCATCATTCACTGCATCATTAGCTGCCCCTCCAAAACTTGACTATCTTTTCCCTCAAAAACCCACCTCTCTTTCAAAGTTCTCCATTGCTCTAGAAGGAATCACAATCTTACTAGACTCCTAAATCGTTGATGTTATCCTTAACTCCTCCCACATATAACCTATAATCTACTGTCAAATTTTGCTATTTCTTCCTCCATGATATTTCTTGCATCTTTTTCTCTATCTACACTGGTAATCACCTTGGTTCAGGACCTCATCACTTCTTACCTAGATTACTGTGACAGTCTCATAATTGGTCTCGGTAGCTCAGCTCTCTCCCTATTCTAATCTGTCTTCCACACTGCTGCCAAACTGTTTCCTTATGCTCAGATGTGGCTGTGTCACCCCTCTGCTCTCTAAAATCCAGTAGCTTACCGTTGCTCTTGTTCTCAGAAACTTCTCACAGCATGGTTCCTGTGGGTGCTGAGGATCCTCAGCCTAACTCCCTCTCCCACTGGTGGGACAGGTCCCAAGAGCTTGACTACATGTCTTCCTCAGGATGTTAGGGGCACTTCTGGAGGGTTAGGGGTCACTGTCTACTGCAAATGGCTAAAGCCCCCATCAATGAACATTCAAGATCATCAATTGAGAATCATTTTTGTCACCATTTCCCATCATTTGTGCTGCTTAGTTTTAGCTCTGCCATCATCAATCACTCTTCACCCCCCAGGAAAAGCTCATCCTTAGGGGACTCATCATCACAGGGACTGCTTCAGTTTTGTTCCTCATACCACATCAGTTACCTCTGTCCCTTGGATTAGAGAGCCAGAGGGTAGAGTGAAAAACTCCCAGAACCTTCCTTTAAGGAGGATCCAGAAGCTCAGCCAACTCTTTATTTCCATTGGTTACATCACTTCAACCTGTTAGTTCATACAAATCTTCTGAAACTTCTCTGAATTCACTGCATTCATCATTTCTTATGGCTCAGTAATATTCCATTATATTCATATACCATCATTTGTTCAGTCATTTCTCAATCTATCCCTTTAGTTTCCGGTTCTTTGCGACAACAAAAATGCTGCTATAAATATTCTCATATGCATGGGTCCTTTCCTTTTGTCTTTGACTTCTTTGGGGAATAAATCTAATGGCCATGCTATTGACGGATCAAAGAATATGCAGGCTTTTAGTGTCTTTTGGGGTACAGTTCCAAATGATTTTTCCAGAAGATCTGGACCAAATGAGTCCACCAACAGTGAATTAATGAGTTTTTACTATTTTTAAAAACAAATTTCAGTCTTACATTACAACTAGCTCATAAGTTACTTAAGGACAGGGTTGACATCATACTTTTTCTGTAAGCCTCATGTTGCTTAGAACAGAGTTTAGCTCTCAGAATGTGCTCAGTAAATACTTGTTTATTGATTAATCCTTCTTACCAGTTAGGAAAATTTTTTACTTGAAATCAACAAATGGAACTGTGAATCAAAAAAGCAAATCCAAGAAGTTGAATAAAATATTTCTCTTGTGCTTCTATTTCCTCTATCCACTCCAGGCATCTTTCTAGCTGCCATACCACTTCTTCTGTTCCTAAAATAGAGAAGTGCCATCTGTATTGGACATCCTGAAGTAGAGAGGAGGTCTTGAGGAAAAGGAAGTTAATCCACTCAGCTCAGGGATTTCTTTCCTAGGACTAAGTAACTAATCAAAACAGCACTACCATTGTTTCCAGAAAGGCCTTGACAATCACTCTTTTTTTTTCCTACTCCTCACCATTTCTATGATTTATCATTAATTATTAACTTATTATTAATTGTAAATTTAAATCTGTAATAAATGTCATAATTTGCATAGTTTAGTGGATGTATAATCTGGCCCTGGATCCAAGAAGATGCAGGTGCAAGTTTTACCTTTGATACATAATTGCTTTTATATCCTCAGGAAAGTCACTTAATCCTCTCAGTGTTCTGGGCAACTCTGTAAGACCATAATTGCAGGGAAGGGGCTAACTTTATCAAAGTGTTCTATGTCAATGAAATTACCAGTCTAATCCCTATTCCTTATCCCCCATTCACTCATTCATTTATTCATTCTCCCAAGGAAAATACAATATAGATCCAAAATGGCCAAGGAGGAACTGAAAAACAAGAAAAGTAGAACAAAAGTTGCCCTTCTTCCAGAGAATGGGAGAGGTACTACAAGATTAGAGAAGGGCAAATTTTTTCCCAATTTTCAAAAAGGGAGAAAAAAATGTTCTTCAAACAATCGGAGAGTAAGCTTGACTTTGATTTCTGATAAAATCTTAAAACACATTATTAAGAGGGTAGAGTATTAGCAATTAAATCACTGAGTCAGCATGAATCCATTAAGAACAAGACATTCCTGATTAGTTTCATTTACTTTTACGTCTGGGTTATTAGACTGATAAAATAGAAACTGTCATAGACAAGGCGTCTTATAAGTTTATTATAATATTCTTGTGGATAAGATGGAAGGATAAGCTGAATCAAAGCATAATTGCAGTCGCTATATTCAATATGCATTTGGATGGACATCCCAGAGAGTTTTCCAATGGTATGTTTTGTTCAATTGTATGTTCATCTAGGACAGACAATACAGATAGACAATGAGGTGAGGGATCAGAGTTGACTAAGAGGAGCAAAGTGGGCTGGACTGCTTTCAGGATATAGAAATACTCCTTTACTAACTACAAGCTTCCCACAAAGCAAAGACCAGTGTTTTTAATTGTTACTTTTATTCGTGGTGCTATATGGGGAGGGAGACATGGAACACAATTGCTTCCAAAAAATTCAAATGAGTAACACATAGCAGACAATGGAGAGGTACCTGGTGATATAAGTAGGCTGCAACATACAATGAGCAATACCCAAGGAAAAAGAGTAAGAGAAATTATCAAGGAACTGAATGACGGGAAGAGAAGATGTTGCAAAAATGAGGAATAATAGGAACAAGACTTCACTGAGAGAGATCAAAATTCAGAAAAAGGGAAGTGATAGATTCACTGTACTCTATTCTTGTCAGAGATCATATGTGTTTAGTTCTGGGAATCGCATTATAGGAAGGACATTGACAAGCTAAAGACCATGTAGAAGGTGGTGACCAAGAATGATAAGAAGACTAGAGATCAGGCTGTACAAAGGGTATATTTATCCTGTACAAGAGAAAACAGGGGGGTTGTGATACCAGTCTTCAAGTTTCTGACATGGAGAAGAGGGATTTAACTTGTTCCATCCACGAGGATGAAATAGGAATTGTAAAATATTCTGAAAATAAGAAAATTGGGGTTTTATAAAAGAAAAACAATTCTAACAATCAGTGTGATGTAGTGAAAAAATAGTGGACTTGTAATCAGAAGACTTGAGCTTAAATCATGGCTTTGTATACAGATGGGAGTTGGCCAGACCATTTACTATCTATTTTAACATGGACAATTCATATAACTTCTCTTGCCTCAGTTTTCTCATCTACAAAGTTATGAATACAATTACTTGAACTATCCATCTCACAAAGATGTTTTCGGGAAAGTGCTTTGTGTTCTACATGTAACAACCAGTGAGAATAATTAGCTCATTTTAAGCTGAGGGGCATTTTGGCTTCAGGAAGTTTATTTTAGATGAAAATTTATCAGCTCAATACAATGCTCTTTAGCCCCTTCTTAGTAAAATTCTTAACATTTAGGCAAAGGTTCAGCTCTCTACCTAAATTTTTGCATGTATATCCAACACTAATTAAGCTTTGACCTCTTCTCAACTGAGCCAAAATTCAGGTTACCAGGAATATTTGAGTATAGTGCCTGTTGAACCAGAAGGGGAAATTGAAGGGAAAAAAGACCTTTTATTAGGACTTTCCTCAGTCCTTAAATAGGTAGGCACACCATTGGCATTAGCCCAGGTCTTCTGCTCTGAGATGCTTGTAGAGAGGATGGCCTTCTTTAATATCTCTGCCACATTTTGATTCTGTCTTCTCTCCGCCCTTTTGCTGGTTGCCCTGTGCTACTGGTTCTTGGCTCAATTCTTTGGAAAGAACACACACACACACACACACACACACACACACAAGGCCTTTATCTTAGGTGTGAATCTGTGACCTTCTTTTAATTGTCACATTGAATGGCCCAGCTCCTTCCTCTCCACTTCCAGACCCTTGGAATGTCTACCTGATTCTGAGATAGATTCACCTTTATTTACAAATTTCTCAGGGCATGATTTTTTTTTTTCACTAATGGCTTTTATTCATTCAAGGAGGTGAACAGGCTCTGTTCACACCTCAGCTATAATTAATTCGGCCAAGAAATATTCTTTTTTTTTTAAGCAATTGGAGTTAAGTAACTTGCTCGAGGTTACACAGCCAGTCATTATTTATGTGTGGGTGCTCATTTTCTGAGGCGACTGAACCCCGGGTCATCCGGCCGCCGGGGGCCTGTGCTCTTACTCACTGCGCCACCTAGCCGCCCCAGCCAAGAAGTATTCTTAAGGAACAAAGCTTACTCCATTGATCATTTTATCTCACTTTAAAGTGGGGTGAGATAATCAATGGAGCCCCCTACCTTTACACATATAAATGTGTGTTGCTATTATTATAACAACTGAAACTGTCTAAGCATGAAATAGACGGTATCAAGAAGTAGAAAGTTTTCTATCACCAGACATTAGGATATTGTAAAGGTTATTCCTTCTGGAGTATGGATTAGAATTGGCAATCCCTTTCAATTCTGAGATTCCATGATTCTATAAAGGGGAAAATATGAACTCTAAAGGGGTAATGGGGGAAATGACCCAGAAAGCAACAGCAGTGTGGTTCAGACCTTCTGTTTGGTGAAACACTCCCTAGAAACTGTCAGTCTCTGCCAAGTTATCTGTAGGAAAACCAGTGGGTTTGCTAATGAAGTCTATTAATGTTCTCATGGACAAAGTCCTAGTTGCAGTGGCATACAAGCATCCTCTAACTTCCTATGATTTTTGCTTTCACAATGAGTTCCTGTCAATGTTTTCATTATAGCAGGACCAAGCTTCAGTAATCATGTTGCCCAATCCTCCAAGAAAAATGTCAACATTCAAAGCAATCTCATCATCTGCTGCTTACCATGTAAGCCCATAGACAGTGGTGATAAAACTATTTGTGTCTAGGGCCCTAGGGAGGGGCAGTCTTCTATGGAAGATTATTACTACATTAAGTCCTTGTTCATAGCATGAGCTGAATTTTTCCCTAGCAGCTGTTGTCTTTGGAAAGAACACACAAGGCCTTCATCCTAGGTATGAATCCGTGACCTTCTTTTAATTGTCACACTGAGTACTTAGTAGAGATGGATGGGTATGTGTGTGACGAGAGCAAGGGAGAAAAGGGGATTGGAAGAGAGCGAAAGAGGCACCATAGGTACTAACCAAATGTTAATTACTCAGATTATCTCTGTATTACTTATTTTCTTCTCTACTCCAGGCCTTGTTACTTACTAATACTTACTTATATGTGAATAATACAAAGTGACCTTAGTTTTATTTCCTTTCTTTACATAATGCTATTTTCATGATGATTATAACAATTAATCTCATCAAAACTAGCTATATTCTGATTGAAACAACTATAAAGTCAGATTCTTAAAAGTCCAGGTCATCTAGTTTAATTTTAAATATTCTAATTCTTCTACTTACTATAGTATATGGTCACTTAGCCACTTTGGGCTTCATTTTCCATACTTTTGGGGCAGCTATGTGGTTCAGTGGATACAGCACCAAGCCTGGAATCACAAAGACTCCTCTTCCTGAGTTCAAATTCAGCCTCAGATATTTACTATCTGTGGGCAAATTACTTAACCCTGCTTGCCTCAGTTTCCTCATCTGAAAAATAAGCTAGAGAAGGAAATGGCAAACCACTCCAGTATGTTTGCCAAGAAAATCCCAAATGGCATCACAAGGAATGGGAAAATAACTGAAATTCTACACTTTTAAAATATAGGATGACTTTTAAGCTCCCTTCCAACTCTAAATTCTCTGATCCAATTATAAAAGAGATATTCCATACCTCTACCATAATTATTACAAAGGACCCAACTTTTCTATTGAATCAATCAACCAGAAGTATAAAGTAGATAGTAAGAAGTCCTAGAAGGTCTTTTTTGAATCAATCAATTCATATATTAAAAGTATTTTAACTAGTGTGAAAAAAATCCTTGATTAGTTTTACAGAAAGAAGGATGAAGTGAAGCAAGAAGTGAACTTGGCCATGTCTGCAGAGATCTTCTATAAAATAGCAAGCTAGTAGAGAACACAGAGAATCTGTTTTCTGGCCAGTGCTGAGGAGGGTACAGGGCCAGCCAACCCCAGGAGAGAATAGCTTGGGGAAGAGAACAGGAGAGCATTTCTTTCCTCCTTCCTGCCTTGGTCTTGTGATATTCAGAGTCCCCTGAAGGGACATTTTATTAGTGTCCTAGTGTAATTCCAGGAACAGTGATGATGGTGGCAGTATGTGCATCAGCACCAATGACCAAGTAGACACTCTTAGGAAAGACAGCTTTTAGAAAAAACTCCGAGGACCTAACAGGAAGCTCCACCATACTTAAGGAGAAATTCAGAAAAAGATTTTCTTCAACCAGGAGCTATAAGTAGCCCTTTTACCATATTCATTCTCTAACCTTGAGCCCACTTTCCCCTAGATTCTGTAAATATTGGTGAGAAAGCATATCACAGACTATATGGTCTGATTCAGAGTAAACAGAACTAAGAGCACAATTTGCACAATAACAACATTATAGAGAAAACATATTTTGAAAGACCTTAGAACTCTGACTGATGAAATCATAAACCCGGTATCTGGAGGACCGAATACGAATCAGGACACTTACATTCTGTTAGAGAGCTGAAGGTGATTGACTTAAAATCCAGAAGGACATTTCTGGACATGGTCAACGTGGGAATTTGTTTTTGCTAGACTTTTTTTTTGCATGTACTTGCTGCAAGGGTTTTTTTCTCTTTTTTGCAAATGGGGAGAGGGAGAGATAAATGTTTGTAAATATATATATATATATATATATATATTAGAGATCATCTAATTCAGGACTGGTTGTTAATGTCATGGATGCCTTTGGCAGCCTGATGAATAAAACCTGTGAATTCCTTTACAGAATAATGTTTTTAAATGAATAAAATACCTAGAAATGCAAAGGAAACCAGTTGCACTGAAATACAGCTATTGGGGCAGCTAGGTCACGCAGTGAGTACAACACCAGCTCTGGAATCAGGAGGACCTGAGTTCAAATCCGACCTCAGACACTTAACACAAAAACTAGTCATGTGACCTTGGGCATGTAACTTAACCCCAATTGCCCTCCAAAAAGCAATAAAAAAAAAAAGAAATACAGCTATCAATACACTTTTTAAAAAGCAAGTTCATGGACCCAGGTTAATAACCCCTGAACTAAAGTGACCCTGTTATTTTATTTTACAGATTAGGAAAGAATAGAGTCACATAAAAAGTTAACTTGACCAAGATCATTTAGCTAATTTATGTCATAAATGAAATACCACCTCTAGATTCCTAGAGCACACTTTCCATCACATAACATTACATCTTGGGTCATTCCACCCCAACCCACCACCCAACACATAAGAAGGGCATACACACACACACACACACACACACACACACACACACACACACACACACACACACACACACTATAAGCTCCTTGAGGGCAAGAACTGGTTACTTTTTGCTATTGTATCCCCAGACCCTAGTATAGTGCCTGGTATTATATAGTAGGCAACTGAATATTTGTCTACTGATTGGTCGAGTGGAAGAAAAAAAGGGAGATTTATTAAATTATTTTGTGAGCACATACTATGGCACAGGGGGGGAAAAACTTATTTCTGGTTAAAGAAAAAAACTCAATGGTAACTATTCAGTAGTGCAGGCTCCTTCTATAAAATGAAAATGTAACCCTAGCAGAAGCATCTGACACCAACCATTAGCCATATAGAATGGTTTCTAATTCAAAGACAAAGAAGAGTTAAACAAAGAGGACAAACTCCATTCCCAGGGGACTGAGCAGACAGAACGCCTTTTCACCTTCCATTCAGTAAACTCCACTAGCTCCCTGTGACCTGAAGGATCACATGTTAACAAATCCTCTACATATGTGAAAATGTCTGTGCTAACATCTGGATTTAACCAGAAGTCCTAGTGAATTGGGGGTAATCTAGTATGGAACAGCAAGGGTGCTACTGACCCAGGGAACCAGTAGGGGAAGTGACCTAGGAAGGGGAAAACCGTAAGAAAGGACTGTTGATGACAGAAGTCAGGGGAGGTAAGGGGCCAGCCTTCATAAAGGCTGTCAAGAGAACAAAATGGAAGAATGGCAATGAGTCCCATTTAGTTGGAGCACAGAGTCCATGAAAAGGACTTAGTGAAATAAGGTTAGAGAAGCAGATTAGAGTTAGATTATAGAAGACTTTAAATGTCAGGCTAAGCACATGTATTTGATCCTAAGAAACAACTAAAGGTATCTGAGAAGGGAAGGGACATAGTGTGTGAGATCTCATTACTGTGGCAACTCAGTGTGTAGGGAAGGGCTGGAAATATGGAAAACAGAGAGAACAGCTATGAGAAAATGGAATTAAGTAGGGTGGTGGTTATGAGAGTAGAGAGAAGGAGGGAAAGGGAAGAATCAAGGATTCCAGTCTGGATGACTGGAAGCATGGCAGTACCATCAAGAGAGTCAGGGAAAGAGAAAAGGTTTGGGAAGTTCATTTTGATTCTATGAATTTATCTCATGTCCTTAAGGAATTTACGTAAACAACATAAAGGTATATACAAAATGAATACAAGGTCACTTTTTTTGAGTAGGGGGTGGGGGAAAAAGGCATGGAATAAGGAAAAGCCTCTTATAAAAGGTGGCTTTTGAGCTGGGTCTTGAAGGAAATGAGATTCCAAGAGATAGATATGAAGAAGAAGTACATTCCAGGAATGGGGGGACAGTCCATGGAAAGGGATTGGTCAGGGTTAAAAAATAATGGTTTGGTATTCATTTGTGTAGAGGTAATAGTTGAAACATTGGGAATGAATGAAATTGCTAGAGGAAACAGTATAGGGAGAGAACAGAGGGCCAAGGAATGAATTTTGGATAATAGGCACCATAAATATTTAGGAAGAGAATAAGGAGCTAATGACGAAGATAGAAACAGGAGAATGTGATGTCTAGGAAGCCTAAGGGGGAGAGAATAACTAGGAGAGCAAATGTTCAAGAGTGTCAAAAGATGTAGAGTAGACAAAATAAAGGCCAATGGATTGGGCACTTATGAAGTCACTGGTGACATTTGAGTGAGAAATTTCAGTGCCCTGATAGTGGTGGAATCTATGCTGCGAGATGTTGAGGAGAGAGGGTGGGGATAAGAAAGTGGAGGCATCAGGTATAGGCCACTCAAGAAGTCTGGGGAGCAGGAAGAGGATGGTATGGTAACTGGATGTAATACAAGGATCAGGGGAAGACCTGAATGTTTGTATTCAGGTAGGAGAGAGTCATTGGAAAGAGAGATTGAAGGGAAGGTGGGGGGAAAATGGAGCAGAGGAAGGCTGGCTGGAACACTGTTCCAGAGAAGGTGGGAGTTGTGAGACTTCCTCCGAGACAGTAAGAGGAGAGAATCTCATAGAATATAAGCTCCTTGAAGGAAAGAACTGTCTCATTTTTGTATTTGTATTCCCAGGGTCTATAACACAGCAAGTGTTTAATAAATTCTAGTTGATTGATGATACTAAGTTTTGAGGAGGAGAAGGAGTGGAATTGAAGGAGCTTAACAAAAATTGCCACATATTGAGGACCTATCTATTACTTAAACTCTGCAACAGCAACTTCAGGATTGGTCTCATGGAATCTTGCCAGGTTTTTGTCTCAAAATTTTCAGGGGCTACTTGAGCAGCATGTTTGTGATGAATTTCACAGCTAAGAAATATTACCTCATAAACTTATGGGAATCCTCAGAAATGTATTTAAAGCCAGAAGAACCCCGGTTTGTCTACTTACCACCTTTGTAAACTTTAAGTAGATCAAAGCCACTATGGTTCTCAGTTCCCAAACTGCAAAATTAAGGGTGTCTGACTTAATGATCTCTATTGTCTCTGCTAGCTTTAAATATGATGAATTAAGTCCTAAGGTTCATTAATCAAGAAATCTTTAACTTTAAGAAGGAACACTTCAAAATTAAGACTTTTTTCTAATCCTAACATAGGATTACTCCTACCATTTATATTACCAAATTTTTTGTTCAGCATTGTTTGAGAAATCTAAAAACAAGGCTTCCAACACTTGTCTTACAGCAATATATTCTGTCTTCACAAAGTTCTTGTGTCGTTATACATTTTTAAGTTTTTAGACTTTAATACCTTTTTATGTATAGAGGAAACCATCTGGCATTTAAAGGCAAATCAGATTTTTTTTTTCCTGACAGCTGGCATGGCCATCTATTTTGCTCACCATGGGTGGGACACAGATTTCTCATCTGCAATAGCCATTTTTTTGGGTAACAGAATTCAAAATAAGAATAAATTGGGTACAATTTGCATAATAACTGTTGTCTTAAACTTGAATAAATTTATTTTTAGATTTCTTTTTTTCATATCTATTACTTGTGTTAATAAAGTTTAAAATCACCTAAAGATTATATGAATCAGTTTTATAACATTAGTTCTTACTTCTAGCTCCCCAATGCATACTAATAAGTTAACCTTTTACAGAACAGTATAGTGGAATGAGGTTTGACACTAAAGTCAGAGAGCCTGGGGTCTCCTACCTATTGCCTGTGTGACCCTGGACAAGTCATCTAACTCTCTGAGCCTCACTTTCCTTATCTATAAAATGAGGGGGTCAGAATGGATGACCTTTGGGGTCTCTTCCAGCCTCTATATCCATGGTCCTATTACTCTATTTCAATATGACTGTCATATAAGTATATAATTAAAATAATTATCATCACATTGTCTGTACTTGCCACTTACCAGATATTGGTGACCTTTCATTAAATACAAAATCAAGGACAAATAAGAGCTATGCTATGTCATGGACCATGAAATATCACTGTAGGTTTCTAGGCAACCTTTATATAAGAGGTAAATGACTTTGAGGCAAGGGTTAATTGTTGGATAATAATTACTCTCTGCTTTCCCCATTCGAGGTGCTAATGTGTGCAGGGTCAAATCTGACCCTAGACCTCACCCACTCTCTATTACCACCATTATCAAGTCAGCCGATTCAGGCAGCCATGTCTAATTGAGTCAAAGCAAGAAATATGGAAGGATAGAGGTCTTTTAACTCTTACATGTACATGGCTATTTTCTAAGCCTCAGAAGAAAACAGCCCAGCAACCCAACTGAATAATGGCTTCTCTTACATGCTACTACCATACGAGAATGAAAGTTTGGAATCATCAGGTAAAATAGAAATCTCTCACAATTTTGAAATTTAAATCATGTCTTTCTTTAATTCTGTTTTACCTACAAATAAACCATGTTAACTATATATGGATTCAACTACTAAAGAAGTATTTCTTTTTATAAAGTGTAATGACTTCTTGAGATCTGTGTGACTGTCAGCAAGCCTTTCTACCTCCTTCAGCCTCAGTTTACCCATCTATAAAAACCAAAGATTTGGGTGAAATGGTCTTTACTAAGGTTTCTTCCATCTAAATCTGTAATCTTTAATTTTATCATGAACAGTCTTCCCAAGCAACCCCTGCAAAATGATGTGATTTCTGAAGAAACAAAGCTTTGTTTTCCTGAAAGCCATTTAAAATTATTGTAAAAATTAAAGCTAAGCATTTACTACAACGTGACTGCCCCAAGCCTTGGAGTTTTTAATATATTTTTTGGACAGATAGTTGGATAGATTTTATTAATCAATATGATAAGTCTTACCTACGATGAATGTGACTGTAAAGAAGTCACTTAACCACCCCTGGGCCTCAGTTTTTTCATCTATAAAATGATGGAGGTGGACTAAATATCTTTGAAGTTCTGTTGTGGGTGAGGGCTCTGCCCACCCCAAAACTGTTGGAGTTTCATAATGTGTTGTGGTGAAACCATCTCAAAAAATTCAGAGTCAGACCACCTCTAATCTAAGTATAGGCATTTATTGAGATTGATACCTCTCATGAAGCAGGCCAAATTCCAAGAGGAACCAGCAACTTCGGAGAAAGCAAAATGGATTTTTACAGGGTAAAGATGCAATTACATAATAGAAATCATGAATACTAAAAAGGCAGGAGGGGTTTATTAAGGGATTAGGCAATGGAGGAAGGGTCTCATCTATGATTTGGTAGTTATACATTCTGCTCATGTTGCCCTCCAGCTGGCTGGCTATTGTGGTACTGTCTTGGGCTAGATGGATGGTGTGATTGTGATTACCTGTTTCTGTGGGAATAGGTCTGCAGGAAGTGAATAGATAGAGCCAGTGCCTGCTGTTCTATGACAACTATGAGTTCAGGGACACACCTGTTGTTCTAGTGAGCAATGAGGCATACATGAAGAAGTTAAGACATTGGTGGGGGTGGGGGTGGGGATGGGGGCGGGGACTAGATAGGTACAGTGGAGCCTATAGTGAAGTTAGAATATTTGGGCTGGGGGCAGCTTTATTAGGATTCCATCAGTTCCTTCCAATTCTAGGTCAATGATCTTATAATCTCATGAACTTTGCTGATGATGCCCAGAATTTTGTTAGCCTTTTTGGCCATAAGGAGGCAGTCTGGAGTATTGGATAGAGGTGGCTTGGAATCAGGAACACCTAGGTTGTAATATAGACTCACTGTGTGATCCTAGACATATAACTTAACCTCTCTGGGCTAAGCATTTTCCTAGTCTACAGATTTTCAGGAAGGTGCTGACTTGTATAGACACAGGAAACTCCTCACCAGAGGCTTCTATTGATTGAGCCAGGGCAAGAAATGAA
Organism: Gymnobelideus leadbeateri; assembly: GCA_011680675.1. NCBI lineage: Eukaryota > Metazoa > Chordata > Mammalia > Diprotodontia > Petauridae > Gymnobelideus > Gymnobelideus leadbeateri. Next base: position 185,961 of record WOXC01006809.1, on the reverse strand, counting down.
ATCACTGGTCCAGTCCCTAATATTTTTAACCAGAGAAGTACATTAGTCTGGTGTTTTCAATTTATCCAGATTCCCAAATTATAATTTTCCCGAGTCATAATACTTCAGTTTATCAACTATAATTTGGGCCATCTTTTCACAAATGCATTGTCTAGCATTTGTCTCCACTAAATTTTATCTGCCACTTTTCTACCCACTTGTAGAAAGAAGCTTGGGTGGTTGTCCTGCAATGTATCCCTATCAGCCTGACAAGTCATTACTGGACAAAGTTTAGTGGAATCTGCACACTTAGATATCTCACCACTCACACACTCTTATAGCACATTTATGAAGAATAATAACCAAGATTGGCCTCAATACCAGTCTTTCAGGTCTATTATCAGTTACACTTTTTCCATTGGCCACATATAAATGTCTTTACTTCTTATTCTCTATTAACCAGTTTCCTATTTTCCCAAATCTCACAGTGACTTTGGTCAATTTCTTTTATTCTATCTGGTGATGCCATGGATTGACAGACCTGGAGTCAACAGGACTCTTCTTTCTGAGTTCAAATATGGCCTCAGATATTTACTAATTGTGTGACCCTGGGTAGGTCACTTAACTCTATTTGCCTCATTTGTAAAATGAACTGGAAAAGGAAATGGCAAACCAGTTCAGAAAAAAAACCCCAAATAGGGTCATAAAGAGTCAGACAAGACTAAAAAATGGCTCAGCATGTAATTGCTTTATTGATATATTTTGTTTTTACATCTCCAAAGTTTCTAAATGTAGGCCTGCCTCCCTGAAAGAGTTATCCTTTGTTTAAAAAAAATAGAACCAAAAAAAGAGAAAGGGAAAAATAATCCCTAACAACAAACCAGTTCCACAGCACAACTAAGTCTGACAGTAGATGCAAAGTAACACACACCCATAGCATACTTCACCTATGTAAAGAAGGGTCAAGCTTGATCATTACAAATTATACAATGCTGAATTTCTTTTTTTCATTGTTCTTTCGGTTTATATTGTAGTCATTAGGTATATTTGTTTTCCTGGTGCACATTCTTCACTTTACATGACTTCCCATGCTTTTCTGTGTTCACTATATTCATTGTTTCTCACCACAAGGTAGTGTTCCATTGCATTCATTTACCACAATTTGTTTTGCCCCAAACAAGGGCATACACTTTGTTTCCAGTTCTTTGCTAATACAAATAATTGTTTCTGTTTGACCTCTTTTATGGCATATGCCTAACAGTTGGATCTCTGGGTCAAAGAATATGGACATTTTAGTCACTATTTTTACAATCCTAAAATGCTTTCCAGAATGATTAGACCAATTCACTATTCTACCAATAATGCATCAGCACGCCAGTCCCCTCCAACAATTGACTATTACCATCTGTTTTCATATTTGCTGATTGCACAAATTTGCTGGGTGTGTGGAGAAACCACAGAGTTGTTTTTATTTGAATTTCTCTTATTATTAATGATCTCGAGCAATCTTTCATATAGTTGCTTATAGTTTGCAATTCTTTTGAGAACTATTCCCTGTTGGAGGGTTAGCTGATTTTAAAGTAACTTTCAGTACAGAACTTTGTGATTGGCTTTCTGAAAGATTTGATAAATTAAATCTACTGATTCTTGCTTGTCTGTTTTATTTAGTCTCTGAAAGAGACTGATATATATATATTCTGCTTCTTAGCATATATGGTTATGTATGTGGATACCTATTCACATACAACTATACTAGACACTGTCAAAGTAGGCCCTACATTTTAGGGGCTGGAGAGGTGCCCCTAAAGGAATATGCCTCTTTCCAATGGTCATTTAGTTTTTAGCCAAAAAAATGTAAGAGTGCCTCACTAGAATTTTTTTCAAGGCTCCAAGTGCCAAAATTATTGGCAGGAATTATTCAGGGAACAAGAATTGGCCCCAACATTAGTAGTAAGGAAGATGTCTGGATTTTTCAATAAAAATGCAGCAAGTGTCACAAAATTCCAAGTTGTTTTCATTATAAAAATTTTAAAGACTGAATAACATTTAAAGTATCATTCTTCTGCTCCCATCTGTGGATTTGAGCTAGAAGCCCCGATTGTGGAAGTTATAATCAGTTGGAAAGATCAAATGTAGGTGCTCTTTATCCCAAGCTCTGGTTTTCTCCTTGTAGCCACAATGGGTTGCATGGCCTGCTGGGAAATGTAGTTTTCTTCTAGACTAAATAAAGAGGCTGAATAGACTGGTATATCCCTGGGGTGCCAGCAACTTTGAAGAGTCAGACTGGGAAGAGGGGAGGGGCCCAGAAAAGGAGAGGGGAAGAGACCCAAGCAGTGGCAGCTTGGCAAAAATTATACCTCCCAATAGACCATGCACTCCAGCTAGAGTTACATGCCCAAGACAACTGCTTCTTTCAGCATTGCCCTTTTTATTCCATATCACTCTGTGTAGAGTTAATCCCCTAGCTGGGATTAACAAGATCTGAGGCAACCACTTGGACTGCTTTAGATAAAGTTGGCCCTGTCCAGAGAGAAACAGTAAATTACACCCTTCCATAGCAATATTAGGGGCAGCATCTTTAATCGTGAGATAATGCTAGCATTCATTGTTCAGGACAAAGGCATCAAGCATGTGGCCCACAACACTGCCCAGTGCAGCCTGAACCAGATTAAAATGTAATTGGAAAATATTTGACATAATAAATTAAAATACAATAAATCATAAATAAAGTTAATATCTGATTTGCCATGTCAATATGTGCCTGTGGGGATCCTTATTTACAGTTTAGTTGTTCCCATTTTTATCAGAGTTTGACAATTTTGATCCAGGGACCTTTCTTTGGCAATTCAAGTTGAGAACCTCACATCTTTTGTGTGCACTGGATAATTCTTTTGATGAACTAGTGAAATAAACCTTAACACTGGAATTTGTCGTACTCAATCAATGATTCTAATGGAATTGATGAGGAATAGCTGCTGTGTAATTTCAGAGAAATGAAGGAGTGCAAAGTATGTTCTAAGTGTCATAATAGAGTGTTGATTTGTAATCAGGCAGACACATAGTAGTTGTATGATCTAGGTTAAATTGTTTAACTTCCCTCAGTCTCAATTTCCTCATCTGTTAAGATGCAGGGGTTTGAAAACCTGATGATTTTAAAATTGATTTTCAGCTTTAAGTCTATTATCCTATAGGAAATGGACTTAGTGTTAGTCTTGAAGTAAAGAGGGAATTGAAGTCTTGCCCCTCACTTTCTAGTTTTATGACCCTAGAGTCTAGGGTCTTAATAAAAGAATTTGTTCTGCAAAATTTGGACTCAGTCAAAAGGCTGCACCCAACAACCTAGAAGGCCACAGGTTCCCCACCCTTGCCCTAGATAAATCATTTAGCCGTTCAGCCTTCCCTAGAAACTCTAAAACTGTTTGTTAGTTACCACTATGTATCAGTGAAAGGAGTTTCCACACTAGGATTTCCTCATACTTAGGGAATCATTGGTCCTGATCCACCTTTGCCTCCAAAAAAAAATGGTAAAGAAGAAAGAATTTTACTCCCCAAAGGTTATTTTATTTCTCCAGCATATACCGCCAGAGGGTGGATAAAGCCCTCAGAATATTTCTAATAATAATAGATAGCAGAATACATCAGAGTTCTGCCAAGCCCTCCCCCTCTCCTATATCCTTTTTCCATCAAAACACATCCCAAATAAGTCACTATTGTAATAAGATCACCAGCCCAGTTAATCCAGGGTGTGATGTCCAGGATCAGTCACAGTTCTTGACTCAGAGACCACGTATCTAGTTCAAGTTTTACATACCAGCAAGTAGTATCAGTCACATGTGTCTCAGAGATTTCCCCTGTCCCTATTAAGATTTTTTCCTGGCTTTTTAAAAGTGTGTGGCCCAGTTGCATCCAAATTGACTGCAGTCTTCTTCAAGGTGTTGAAATGACCTCCCAAAATAACCACTCCACATACGTGGCACATAATTGAAACACATATTCATTCTGCAATTTTTATCTCTGGCATAGGAACTGGACCACCATGACCCACTATAACATCAGTAAGAAGGCTGTAAATTTGGACTGGAACCAATTCTAAAATAAGGTTCTTACTGGTTGACAACTAGAGCTGGCCAGCTGACCTCACCTATATAGTGGCTTACTTGGTGAGCATGAGAAAGAACAGCGAAAATAGTTTCTTTCTCTCCCAGGCTGAGATTTTTGAGCTCCAAGCCATTCAATACTTTCTCTTGCCTTCCACCCCCATGATTTTTTATCCAGAACTTCGATTTCATTGGAGCAGAGGAAACCTCTAGCTATACAGTTCTGTGACTCTTCTGAGGGTTGCACCTGGAGACACTGTTACGATTTGCCCAGGATCACACATACAACCTAGCACGGGTAGTTCCCAGGCACGGGTAGTTCCTAGGTCACAGCACCTGGGTTACTGAGAGTAAATGGCTTACCCAGGGTCACACAGCACCTGGATGATAGTCTCTTGTCCAGGTCACATCACCTTGATGGCACTGAGAAGGGTATGTGACCTAAAAGGTTCGCATTGCACCTTGGACACTGAGAAGGGGGAACGGCTTGCCCAGAACTGTCCTTGGCTAATGCGCATCACAGGCAGGACTTGAAGCCCGTTCTTCCTGCCTTGGGGGCCAGCTTTCTGCCCTCTACATGCCTCTTCTTTCCCTTCCTCCTTCCCTCAACTCTCCCTCCCCCCGCCACAAGAAAATCCATCTCGTGTCAGTGGTTCAACCCTTCTCCCGCCGAGGCTCAGCTGAGTCCCTGCTTTTAAAAATAGCCGAAGCTGGTGCAATGCTTGCTGCCCATCCCCCCGTCCCGCACCCACTAGCCCGCCCCGAAGTGGTCCTGGACCTCGTTCTGTACCGTGGCCTTTGCGTGGTGTAAGCACACAGGCTCTTTTGTGCAACCAACATACCGGGAGGGGAAGGGAAGGGAGGGGAACACTGTCCCTCGATATTCCACGGCCGGGGCTCCTTGCGCCCCGAGCGCAGCTTGAAGGACTGGGAGCCCCAGAATGTCCGCAGGCATCCAGACCCCTGGGTGCGGGAGCGGCGCTCAGCAGATGCTCCCCAAAAGAAGGCTAGAGAGCGGGGAGCAGTGCCCTTCCAAGCGAAAGGCTAGCTGGGGTCTTCTGACCAGTCAAGGTTAGTAGAGCAGCTCTTTCACCATCTCCTGGGTCCCCGACTATGTCCCTTCGATTTTGCAGAAATGCTCACCCTACGCTGGGGATGCTTTCGGGAATGCAGGCTTGGAAACATAAACGTAGGTTTGGGGCAGGAAGGAAAGGATGGTTTGGTTTTATTTTGTTTTTCTTGGTTTGCACTCTTAACCCGGAAGATGCTGACTGACCCTCCTCTTTGTGGGGGTGCATATTATTGATTGCTGTGGCAAATTCTATACATTCCGGCTGTTCATCTTTCTGTTTCTGGGTGACCCTGAACTGGGGGCAAGGAGAGCAAAGTATTCTTCCTTCCTTCAGCAAGGCCCGGTGGATTTGCAAGCAAATATGAACCGCCCAAAGGGGCTTGATGTAATTTGGATCCAGGGAGGAAGAGAATAATCTAAGTCATAAATATTTCTGCAATTGTTTTCCCACACTGTACAGATGAGAAGCTCTAAACAGGAAAAAAAATGTAAGAGATGAATAAAGACTACTGAACAAATTAGGGAAATAAGATTTCAGTGAGACTGCTATTTTCAAAAAACAAAGACCTTTATGGAGCGCTATCTATTTCAGGAGAAAATAGTGGAATGTTTGAAAAAGGCCTAAATGGGAAATGGTAAGCTATTCAAACAAATTAAGCAATAATTACACAAAGTTTTGAAACGCCACATAACAGTTTATATTTAAGATTATTGTAACGGATTATAGAACAGCCATGTCTTTGTTGTTTTTAAGCAACATGAAGTATTATTTACCTTTGGCAGTTCTGTACACATGATTTGCCTAGGGAATTCTGGGTATATAAATCCCCTGCCCTCATGCATGGCATTAATTTCTCTCAAATTCTAGTCTTAGAATGTTGCTTGCAAAAGAGATGCTACAGAGGTTTGGGCAAGTCATTTGACTTGCCCAGGATTACACTGCTAGTATATTTGAGGGGCAGGGCTTGAGGTGAGCCTAGGCCCTCCTTTCCGGTCATGTTTTGTCCAGGCACAAAGTATGTGCTTATAACATTGGTTAGGAAAGACTAGCTCACTTCATTCAGACTCTTAAAGATGCTCTGATTTAATTGATGTGGGTTCTCCCTCAATGCATCACTCAATGAGCAGCCTTCTGGTAATGAGTTTCTGATAATGGTAGTTATGGTTTTTTGTTTTTTTCCTTTTCCATTTCCTTACCTCTTCCTTTAATGATTACAGAAAGAAATCAGGTAAACTAACATAAGGGAAGCCATTTAAAGTTCAAAGAAAGCAAGAGGAAAAAATACAAGCATTCAGCTCAGTAACTGATAGATACAAGCAAATTATAGAAATAACACGTAATTTTCCATGGGGGAAAAATAAAATAATTGAGTGAAGTAAGAAATGAGACAGATTCTAGGGGGGAGGGGTCCTGTTAGATTACAAATAAAGGCATGTAAAGGAAAGATTATATGCATGTGCTTGTACATATTCATATGCATATACATGTGTTTATATACATATATGTATATATATATATATATACATAATATTTGTTCAGCCTTTCTTGGACAAGAGGCATACTGAAAATTGTTACTACAAAATTTTTGGATAACTATAACATTTTGTATTTAGAAAGGGTTTTTCATTATTGTTAATAATCAGATAACTAAAATAATAATAAAATAATGTCACTGAGACCAGATATTCATTTGTTGGAAAAGACTGATCAAAAATGCCAGCATTATTTTGAAATTGTTGCTACACACATGACATCAAGTTGTAGAAAATTATTAAAACTCTGCAAAATACAGTCATCTATCCATTATTTTTTTAGGAGATCGATTTTTTTTTCTACAATCATTCTACAGATAGTTAAGGATCAATTCAAAGCAATGTGTACTAGAAGATGGGAGATGCTTTTTTAAAATATACAAGTAAATTTTAAAATATAACAAGTAAAGGAGATATTCCAAGGTAGAGGAACCAGGATGAACAAAGGTGCAGGAAGCACAAAAACTCCTGTTTAATTTGGCAATAGGTTACATATAGAGAATGAGCAAAACCCAAATTGTAGCAGATCTTAAATTTTATGGTAAGGGGACTTGAACTTTATATTTTTGGCAATGGGGAGCCATGAAACATAGAGTAGGAAAGTAACAGTCAAAACAAAGGCCGACCTCTTGGTATTTTACTATTACCATTGTGTCATGGATTGCAGGGAAGCAGGAAGTAGGGCTAGACACAGGGAGATCACAGAGATTGAAGTACACCAGGCAAGAGAAAAAAAAGGTCTGGACTTGGATGGTGACAATTTTAAGAGAATAGTATGGTGTAATGGAAAGATCACAGCCCAAGGGATGAGAGGACCTGACCTCAAGCCCTATTTCTTCCACTCACTAGCTCTGTGATCTTCAGCAAATTACTAAATTTCTCTAAAATATTTTTTCTCTTCTGCAAAATATGGTATAACAATACCTGAATTTCCTCTGCCCTTCAAAATTAAGGATTATTACTTAACCTGAAAGTCTGTAAACTTGAATGGGGGGGGGGGGAAAGACAGGTCTTTATTTTCACTAACCTCTAATGGAAACTTAGCATTTCCATAGATTCAAAAACATTATTCTAATGAGGAGTCTATAGACTTTGTAAATCTGACAAAGGTATCTATGACACAAAAAAGGTTAAGAATCCCTGTCCTAGGGCTTTTAGTGGGGATAATGACTATAAAAGTCTAACAATGAATGAGAACACCTTGAAAATCAGAACTTTCAGTACATACATAACATTTTGCTATTTATGATTTCTCATTTTTGACCCTGAGTGGTGCCTAGGGTAATAAATGGTAGTACCATTGATCAGTACTAGGGAAGACAGGAGGAAGAGAAAATTTGATGAGAAAAGTAATGATGATGAATTTGATTTGGATGTTTTGAATTTGGGAGGACAGCTGAACATACAGGTAAACATGGCCACTTGGCAGCTGGAAGTAGTTCCAGCTTGGGAGAGAGATCAGGGCTAGAGATAAATATTTGAGCATCAGTCTATAGCAAGAGACCGCCAGATCTTGGTCAGAGGACCCTTTTACACCATTAAATTTATTGAGGACCCCAAAGGTTCTTGTTTATGTTAGTTATATCGTTTTATCTTATTAGAAATTAAAACATATTTTAAAAATTAATTCATTTAAAAATAACAAATCCATTTCATAAAACTTTTTTTAAACCAGTGAGAAAAGTAGCATTTTAAAATATGTTTTTGCAAATCTCTTTAATGTCTGGCTTAATAGAATGTAGCTGGATTCTCATATCTGTTTCTGTGTTCAATCTGTTGTGATATTTTTTTGGTTGAAGTTTACGAAGAAAATTTGGCCTGATACATAATTGGAAAAAGGAGGAATATTTTAGTCATCATATAGTGTCTTAGTATTATTTGGAAAATAGTTTTGAAATTCGAGGCCTCCCCTGAAAGGATGTTTGAGACCCTCTAGGGAGTCCACAGATTTAAGAACCACTTTAAGAACCACTGACTGTAGATATAACAATTTCTCTTGCACAAATTCATCTCTACCAAAGATTATGTAAAAGAAAAGTGAGAGGAAATGTATCTCTGTAAGCAAATAGAAGCCAATTTCCCTTAGATAATCAAAGGTAGGGGGGGGGGGTGAGTCTGATATTTTAGTTAAAATTAACATTGGACTTAGCTGTGTATTTCAGCTCTCCATAATGGAGGATTTACAGTTTGCCTATTTCTCTCAGATTTCATGCTGTTTTCTGATGAGGGTCTTTGCAGATACTACTCCCTTTGTCTTGAATATCCCTGTGGAAAGTCACAGTTTCTTACTTTATCTGATTTTCTTCTTTTAAATGAAACAAAGCAAACTATTACATGCCATTTGTTCTCTTCAAGGGCAATGCCTTTAACCAGTTAGATAAGTAAAGCTTAGAGCAGCAAATAGAGGGTCAGAAAAACAAGGCATTGATTACAGTTGGATCTCCTTTCAAATTATACAAATCCCAATGGCATTTCAACACCCCTAAAATCCATGGATTCTCATTTGAAGCAGTATCACTCTGAAGATAACCTGGAGGAAGCAGGTATATGTTTATATCAGCAGCAACAGTAGTGGGGAGAGGTATATCTTAGCCTGGCTCAGTCATCCCAGTTCTTTAAGGATGCTGGCTCAGTTCTCACCATTCCCTTCTCCTCCAAGGAAGATTCAGGTTGAACATATGAAGCAAACTGAATTTTGGGAAGGTGGAATGAGAGAACAGATATCAAATACTGTTTTTCTGTAGGGTTTTTAAGACTTGGGACAGTCTGCAATCTGGAATTTCAGACACAGTTGCCCACATAATTAAACTCCTAGGTCTGCCTTAGGTAAAAATGGAATCTAGGTTTTGAAACTGGGTAAGTTTGAGGTTTGTAATTAATTGAAAAAACAACCATCTAAAATGCTTCTGTAATCCTGCTGTATAAATGATAAGCAATCATGCATCAGCCTATTTTGGTAATAGGCCAATTGATGGACTCCAGGTATTCATTTCCAATAGAGGTGATGAATTTGTCCTGACCAGGATGAATTTTTTTAGCAGCAGTATATGGCATGGTGGAAAGAATTTTCAATTTGGAGTCAGTAAGACCTACGTTCAAATCCTGCTTCTGAGGTTTTCCAGTGGTGTGACCTTGACCAAATAGTTTACCCAGTCTATGACTCAGCTCCCTGGAAGAGTTCCACAAATTGATATTCTGTCTCTGTTTTTTTTTTTTTTGAAAATAACATCATGCACAAAACTTTCTAATGGTAGGGTGGCAGAAGCATCTTTGTATGTGAATGGCAGCACAAACATCAATTAATTGAATAGGGTACAATGACAAAGCAAAGGTTGATGCAACGTCATCATTGTCATTTCCCCTGATAAAATGATCTCAATTTACTGATGCTGAACCATTTGCCAGAGCCAGGTCTTTGGTGTTATGAACTTTCTTTACTGGGTCTTTAGTAGTTGTGGCTGTAAACCTGGGAGGAGCAGTTGCCAGGCTTTCCCTCCTCAGGCTTACTTCTCAGAGTGATAGCTTGAGGGCATAGTGCTAGAAGCAGTGCTGTTTCCAAGGCTGTTGGGCTTAAGGTCCTGGGGGTCTTCATCAGGGTCAAAGTAATAGAATTGGTTTGACTTGCCTGGTACTTGCTGGCTCCAGTCTCTCCATTAGGGTGCCCTATTGCTTCAGCTGGGTTGACTTGTGGCAGTTGGTGGAGGTGGCTGGCCCATCCTCTGCATCTGCTCCCCCAAATGATGACTAGGACAGCTGGGCTGAAAGCAAGAGCAGTGGTCTGGAGGCTGCTGCCATTCCCAGGGCTCTTGGGCTTCATCTGCTGGTTGGTGGCAGTCGGTCAGGATGATGAGTTGTGTCAAAAAAAAATTCATAAGCCAAGTAATGAATTTTATAATGATGAGCCTCTGAGAAATAATCTAGGCTGGCCCTTAGGCAATAGACATACTGCCCATTCCCGGGCCCATCAATCATCAAAGACTATTCAAAGGAGCAGTACTTGCCAGAGCTCAAGCTCTGCTATTACATGGTCTCCTCCTGGCCACAATGACAACTGAAGTCAGGCTTTGGTAGAGGATCACAACTGGAAGAGACTTCAGAGGCTGCCTTGTCCCACCCCTCATTTTACAGATGAGGGCAATTAAGTGACTTGCCCAAGGTCATATAGAGAATAGACATCAGAGGCTGAACCCAAGTCCTCTGACCCTAGGGTTAGTGCTCTTTCCCTAGATATATGCCATGTGGTAAGGTACTGTACTGTATGTGTATATGTATGTTCACATGTGTGTATTTACATACATATACACATATATAATATACTGCTGTCTTATAGGGCATAGCATGTGATCTGTAAAACATAAGCATTTAGACTTGCTTTTCTAGTTGATTATGATAGATTCACAATGATCCTCCCAAATGCTCACCTGACCTGCATTTACAAGATGGTCTCAGTGTCAAGGACATAGCGTATCCATGGAAAGAAGCCAGTCAGTCACCTGGACCAAGAAGGGGGGCCAGCCTGTCACCCAAAGGCAAGCTCATTAGCACTGTGTTCAAACCAATTAAATCAGCTAATCCAGAATGAGAAACACAGCTCTGTGGGAACGTGATGATGATTGAAATCTTGGTTTGGCTAGGCATTGTTTCAACCATATCCCCAAATCCCAGAATTCTAACGTTAGAAAGACCTCTTTGCCCATCAAGTTCAATTCATATACACAGAAAAAATCCTTATCACAACATATAATAATAGCTAACTTTTGTGTAGTACTTGAAGGTTTGGTATTTACAATACTTTCCATATACATATGTATTTTTTATGTATGGTTTGATACTTAAAACACATTGTGTATATACATATATATGTATATACACCCATACACACATGTATATGTATAAGTAAAATCTTATTTGATCCTCACAGATATTATTATCCCAATTTTTACAATAGAAAAAAATTGAGGCTATGAAAGGTTAATTGACTTGCCCATGTTCATATAACTAGTTAAGTATCTGAGAGAGGATTTGAATTCATGACTCCAATTACAGTTTATTATCTACTCCACCATCTAGCTGCTACTTACATACCTGATAAGTGATCATCTACCCTGGATACACAAATCCCTCTAAAGCCCTCAGTGAGACAAGTGTTATCCCTTTTCCACAAGAGCCAGGTGGTTGTGACAGATTCTGTTCTGCAGAAGAAATGATTGCCCTGCCTGGGGTGACCCCCGTGTTTTTCTCTATCTTGCTTCTGTGGGAAGAACTGAGCTGTGAATAAAGTCTAACAGTTTATAAAGAGAGAATTGAATTATATATATATATATATATATATGTATATATATATATATACATATATATATACATACACACACTCATATATATGAATATAGTTACTCTGTAAAATCATCAGGCATAATAGATAAATAAGAAAAAAGGAGGATAGTCAATATGTTTTCAGATGTAGTGTATTCATTCAGAGGGTTGTTTTTTCTTTCCAAACAACAGTTTATGAGGTGAAAGGTCATATTAAATTGAGTGCCTGTCTCCTTAACAGAATGACGGAACCTGACTAGCAAACGTCAAGGGATTTTTATTTTCATTAAGTGATATGAGTCGGCTTTACCTAACTAGTGGCTGGCTTGAAGTGCCATGGGGAGATGGAGATTTAGGTATGACCTGAACCCTGGTAAAAATGATTTCTATTCATGTGGATGTTTTTATTCTAGAAAGGTAATGTTTACAGAACAGTGCAGAGTGCTGTTCCCCGTAAATTATATACCAGATGGCCTGGAACCAGTGTTGTTTCTAAATATAGTCAGAATTACCTCCTATGTAGTTTCAAGAGAGACCAGAACAGTAGGGGCTCGATTAGCATTTTGAAAACAGCCGTTATTTGTTAAAATTACTCCATTTTGAGTCATTTATCCTAAATGGATAAAATTTAAAATTTCCTGTTATCAAGTTAAGTTGGGGGAGGAAGAAGTGTGGGGGAGACTGTTCCTTTGGAATCTTTGATATTACATTTAGGAAGCAGAATCCAGTAATCTTCACCTGGTGAGGTAAAATGGAATTTTGAAACTGTTTGATTATTTTACAGGTTTATAGTGCACCTGAGGTATGTTCTTGGACAAATCAGAGCACCCTTATAGCATGAAGCCTATTAGAATTGAAAGTAGTTACAGACTTGGTGCTGTACAAGGTTGATAGAACCCACTAGCTGCTATGTTTGGGTGTTCTTGGAGGGGAGAAGGGAGAGCCAAGGTACAAAATAGAACTTGGAATGGGATGGAACATCATTTGATTCTCACATGTTAATGACAGATTTTTTTTTTCCTGATGGATAATAGGGAAGTACGTATGAAGGCAGGAATATTTAGAGTGTAGCAAGGAGAGCTGGAAACAAAGAGAAAATGTCAGGTTTTTTTTTCAGTAATTTAGTATGCATGTGTGTATACAAATACATATAATAGATACACTATAATTTATTCATCTATTAGATTTATATGGCTTTGTACTCTTTGGTGTTAACATTCAGAGTAGCAGATGCCAATCAGCCTGAACAGATTCGAAAATCACTTGCTGACTTTATGCAATTAATTTCATTTATCTGAGTGCAGAAAATACTTTGGGAGGTCAATAAATGCTGTTTTGTTATTTATATTTTAAGAACCCTCCCCTCCTCACCTCCACCAACCTAGCTGTGTTCCTGGGAATGTGTCGTCTATCTCTGAGAATATAGGGAAGTAGTTGGGAAAAGAGGAGAAAAAGCATATATTATCTCATTTTCTCCTCACATAATCCTGCTATTAGTATCTCTATTTTACAGTTGAAGAAACTGAGGCAAGACATGTAGAGGTTAAGTGTCACACAGGGTCATGCAGCTAGTAAGTCTTTGAGACCAGACTGAACTTGTCTTCCTGACTTAAGGCCCTTCACCCTTTTGTCTATCCACTGCCCCACCTAACTGCCTCTGGAGTACTGAGAGTATCCCACAGAACCACAGAATTATGGGCTATGCAACCTGGTCCTGGTTTGACTCAGTTCCTTAGGGCTCATAGTTGTCTCCCTGGCAAGTGTGGCCATTCTCTAGAAGCCCTTATGTCACTTCAGGTTTATGTAAATATGCTCTTCTACTCATTCAGTTCAACATGTTTTTGTTGTTGTTCTCATCATTGCTATATCCAGTTCTCTAACCATCCCTGACAATGGAAAGCAGTGCTCACAGGTCTAATTCCAAACATAGGATTATGAACCCATAGAGGAACCCTGAGTTTTGGAGAGGGAGAATTCAAATCAAGTTGTAAGGTAGGCATCTTGTGAAAAAATTTGGGAATGGCATAAAGAATGAATTCAAATACCTGCTTGTGCCCCCTTTAATAATTGTTCTGTAAGTTCCCCTCTTTCTCCTTTCAATTTCTTATCTTGTGCCTGCAGACCACACTGATATTGTGGAGAAATCAAACCCAGTCTTTTTGACTGACAAGAGAAACAAGAGATGAGGGCCGGCTGAGACGAATGTCAGGAACCTCTTCCCTACAAATATCATGGCTAGACCTACTGTCATTTTCAGATCTTCATAATAGTCCCTGGGGGAATATTTGGGGAAATCAACATTTCTCCTAGTACTTCTTCTTTATCGTTTTTTTTCCCCCAGGGCTATAGCTGATTAGCTGCAACACTGGTTAGCATCAACAGAAGATAAAATTATACAAATGCTATAGAATGATGCTATGCACTATTTATCCTTTAGCCCTAGTTTAGAGATAATTAAATTGATTCAGTCTTGACAACGGAAAAAAAAAAACACCATCCCTAACAAATGCCATAATTACAATATGCATTTTTCATTAAGAGGAATACTTTAGAATTAATTATTTAAGTTATTACTTATTAAGCGTAATGGCTTTTACATAGCAAGCATTTAATGAAAATTTGGTCATCAGACTTGGTGGTTTTGCAGTGATTTCCTAGAGGCAACATGGAGTAATGAACAGAATACTGGTCAGTAAACTCTGCCTTTGTGAGGCCCTTACACACACATTGTTGTGTGACCCTGAGCAAGTTAGTTTTCTTTTTTAGTGCTCAACTGTCATGCAAACAAATTTCCAGGGAATTAGCATCAACTTATCATTCTGTAATTTAATATAATTTTCACTGTAAACAGGCATTATTTTTTGATGAAAACTTATGTGCCAGTTTTTGTGCTTTAATTTTTTCTTAAATAAAAGAAACACCCTCAAAAAAGATAATTAATATGTCATTTGAAATTTTCTCATTGCAATCAAATTGTATGTGCAAGAGGCAGGTGCTTATGAATCATTTTCATATTATTTACCAAATTCTTTTATTTTTCAAAGGCCGTCTTTCTATGGAGACTGAAAACCACAGTAGCTCTCAAAAATAGAACTTACATCACAATTGTTATTTTTTAAAATTGTTTTTAATATTGAGACTATAATTTTCCTATTTAGCATGTGGGTCTAAAAAATCCCATCAGCCATGAGATATTTACTGATATACAAAACACTTACTACCTGATAGGGAGATTTTGCACTAAAAAGAAAGCATTGTACCCACAAAAACTAGTAAGAGTAACCTTTGATTAACCAGAACACTACAAAAAGGTGATTTCTCATGAGTTCCATTCCTTAGCTAATTAATGGTTAATGAAGAACTTTATTTTTTGCTTTCTCCCATTTGTCAGAAATGTATCTAAAATAATAATGATGATAAAAGCAGTTACTTAAAGGGATTTGTTTGTTTTGTGTGTGTGACTTCCTGGATGTGTAGAAATCCTCTCCACTAATGCTGATCAGGTCTGGCATATAGTTGATGCTTAATAAATGCTTATTGACTGATTAAGAGCCTAATCTGCCATTTAAATGTTGTTGTTTATCAGAAGCGTTGGACTCTTTGTCACCCTATTTGGGGTTTTCTTGGCAGAGATAATGGAGTAGTTCGCCATTTCCTTTCTCTAGCTCATTTTACAGATGAATAAACTGAGGTAAACAGATTAAGTGACTTGCCCAGGGTCACACAGCTAGTAAGTGTCTGAGGTGGGATTTGAACTCAGATCTTCCTGACTCCAAACCTTAAATGACTGTGAGTTAAATAAGTGACACATACCTAGAATGTGCCTCAGGAGTAAACTATCAAAAAAACCTTTTTATCTACATTATCCTTACCACAACCCTATAAAGGAAGATAATTTATCATTTGAATTCATGAAAAGATCTATGACTTCACACCTATGAGTTACACACACATACACATACACAAACACAGGAGTGGTATGCTGGTACAAACAACACAGTTTTAAGGTTCTTTCGCATTATTAACATTTTCTCCATCACTTTCCTAAGTCTAGATAAATTAACAAAATGATAGATCAAACCCGAATTTGTTGCATTTGCTGATTTCTGAGGTACAAATGCTCACACTGAAAATTTAACAAGCTGTTATCCTAAACCTGCGTAAGCCAGAGGCAGCACATCCCTGGAAGTCTTAGGGGCCAACACTCTCCATGTTTCTGGTTTCCTGTATAAATCTCAATCCCTGTCCTGGCACAAAATAGATGATTGCTGCCCCTACTGAAAATTACTGTTTGAAAAATAAAGTTTTACTTAAGGGGAAGTGAAATAAGAAATGTTGCCAAGAGAAACCCACAGGAATTCAGTATAATTACTAAACTGCCTACCCCTTGGTTTTTATTTTGGTCCACATATAGGAAACAACTGAGTAAACAGATTGACTGTTCAACAGTAACACACAGCTCACCTTTATTCTATATAGAGCTTTTTTGTCAGGACAGCTAAGGTAGGGAGTACAAAGAAGAAAAGATAAAATAAATCCCCTGCTTTTGAATTGAGATAAGCCCCTGTCACCTAGGAAACAGACATATACCTCTGATGCCTCAGAGTCCTTCCTTTACACTAGCATTTCCCAAACTATGTTCCATGGAATCACACTGTTCTGCATGATGTGAGTAGACATTTCTTGGGAATGAAGGAATGAAAAAGCATTTGGCCAATATGTATAACGTGTGAAGTTCTGTACTTAGTGTTGGGAATACAAAGAAAAGTCAGACAGTCCCTGCTCTGAAGGAGCTCACATTGTGATGGAGGGCCATGGCATATGGAAGGTTTCAGCTTCAAGTCAGATGGAAAGGTCCCATGGCCCTTAGCGTGAAGCAGGAAGGCACATGGCAAATGCATCTTCCTTAGTGTCATTTCCATTGGTAAAACTGACTGATGTTGAACTATTTGACAGTACTAGGGATTTTGGTGGCAACAACTTTCTTTTCCAGGTTTTCCATAGATGTGACTTACTTAGAAGTAGAGAGAGGGGATGAGGGCTTGTAATGGAAATGCAAATTTAAAGATCTTCCCTGCCCCTAGCTTAAGTGCACCTGGAGCCTGTGGTGGGAGGCTTGTTTTTCAGGAAAGCCCACACCTTGATACTTTGTGATTGGGCAGTGGGTCCAGAAGGTTGTTACATTCTCTGAGCCAGGAGAAGGCTATATAAACCCTGAGGAGAGGCTTTGCTTTGGGGCTCACTTTGAGAAGTGTTGTGTGATTTGACCAGATGAGACTCTGGGAAGCCGTTGTTGAGAGCCCCCCGGCTTTGAAAACCCAGATGTTGATGCTTCCCTCTCTGGTAACTGTGATTTGGTATGGATGTAATGGTTGGACAGTTTGGAAGCCTGTCTGTTTGATCTGTAAGTTCTGTAACTCTGAAGTTTGGGGTGCTGACCTTTTTCCCCTGAACTAGGTAATGTGTGTTTGTTTGATTAAAGTAAGCTTGTTAACCCATTCTGAGTTGCTTTCCTTTTGAAAAGCAGATCTAAGAACCTGTGTCGGCAGTCACCCTGGGGATATTGGGGTGCTTGCCGCTACAGGGCTTCAGTTGCCAAGTCAGAATGCCAGCAGAGTTGTTCCTTCAATGATGACTGTGGGGACCTGGGCTGTCACCAACACAGTCCAATGGAAAGTTCTGGTTTGACCCATCCCGCACATGCCACTTCCTATCTCTCTTGTCTCCCTCCTACTAGTTTACCTGCCCTTCCCCTATCAATCAATCAATTAACAGGTGTTTGTTAAGCACTTATTATATACCTGGCTGGTGATATTTTCATGTTTGAAATATGAAATTTGTTGTTGTTGTTCAGTTGTTTCAGTTGTGTCTAACTCTTTGTGACCTCATTTGGGGTTTTCTTGGCAAAGATACTGAAGTGGTTTGTCCTTCCTTCCCCAGCTCATTTTACAGATGATGAAACTGAGGCAGAGTCAAGTGACTTGCCTAGGGTCACACAGCTAGTAAGTGTCTCGAGTCTGTATTTGAACTCACAAAGATGAGTTTTTGTGACTCCAGTCCCAGAACTATATCCACTGAACCACCTAGTTGTCCCTAAATATCAAATTATACGAGTATAAAATACTTATTTCATGTGAACGTTTTGTAACAAAAATAAGCTTAATTTCCTCTATTTTGCTTTGAAATTTTCTTGAGTCATCCCTTATCCAAGGGATAACCTCTGACTCCTTGGAGCAGCATTTCTGGCTTTATTAATTTATTTCAAGCCCCAAAGTGCTTGTAGCCAAATTAGTTTGTATAGTGTGACATAGTTGCAAAATTTTAGACATGTGGGAAAATAAAACTTTTTTTTTTTAAGAAAAACTCTGGAGGTTGTAGAAGGTAAGAGAAGCCATGTTTGAGTCTGTGAGACTGTGCAGAAAGACAGGAATTCATGAATACATGTTGCCCTAATTGGCTGAGTTCATCAGACTTTGAAACGATTATGAAAATTGCCCTTCAGTAGTAGCTCAGGTCCACAGAAGTCCTAAGGAATTTAGATAGAGGTGAGTCACACTGGAACTGGGGGATTTTTGAAAGTTGTCTTAATTTCTTTAGGCTAAATAGAAATAAATAATTTCTATATGATCATACTTTTAGAATTATAGAGAACCTTAAAGATCATCAAGGCCTACCCCTTTCATTTTACAGATGTGGAAACTGAGGCCCATAGAAGTTAAGTGACTTGTTCAGGGCCACACAGCCATATCTCACATTGGATCTGAACCCAGGTTTTCCTGACTCCCAAGTTCATCACTTTATTCATTATACAAGACTGACTTTCTATAGAAAAAGAAGGGGGACCTCAAGAAGATCACTCAGCCTGGTGTTTCTGATCTGGTATTTCAAAAACAAGGAGAAACCCAAGAGATATTGTTTCAAATACACCATTGCTAGAGTCCATACTACAAATGCATAGGGTCTGTTGGTGCCCAGAAGGTCCCAGTTTTCTTCAGCAAAAGGACCGTGAAGCATACATTCCCCTCCTCCCCACCACTAACGCTATAAACAGTAATAACACTCTTGGAGATACTTCAAATGGGCAAGCATTGCCAATATGTGCTGTTACTCAGTAGTAGCAAAAAGGTCAGCCACTTTGTGCTGGGGCCCCAGTTAGGAAGGGAACGAGCTGTTGGCATCCTTCCTATTACTACACTGTGTGCAATGACCTTTTAAGGATAAAAATAATAATCTTCCCTCAAATAGGTATCAGCTTAGTTTTACCCCAGCTTTATCCTACAGCTGCTGCTGCTACTTAAGCAGTTGTTACTGAGATAAAGCAACTGCTAATAAGAAGGAAGTGGTGGGAACAGTTGGTTAAGAGTCAAGCCATGAAGTGAGTAGAAATTAAAACGTCACTTTTTGTATGGAGAAGTTCCGCTCTGGCAATGCTTTAGATTCCCTTGTTTCCTTGGTGGTGCATTTTCCCAATCTAGGATGTGGTCTGTTAATGCTAAAATGTCATGATATGGTTTTTTAAAAAATCTATATTATGGATCCCTGAGGCTGAGTTTGCCACAATAGATAGGAGAGCTTACTTAAGATAAGTCTGTTAGGAGGAAACCTTTGAAAGCAGGGGTCCTTGACCTCTTTTCTGTCATGAACCCTTTTTTACAGTCTGTAAAAAGGGGTCTGTGGACTCCTTATCAGGAAGTTTTAAGATAATTGAATGAAATGCTAAATTAGTGAAAATAAAGATGTAATTGGGGGCGGCTAGGTGGTGCAGTGAGTAGAGTGCCGGCTCTGGAGTCAGAAGGACCTGAGTTCGGATGCGGCCTCAGACACTTAACACACACAAATAAAAACCTGGTGTGTGACCTTGGGCAAGTTACTTAACCCCAACTGCCCTCCAAAAAGCAAAAAAAAAAAGAAGAAGAAAATAAAGATGTTATTTTTTTCCAGCACAAGTTTACCGGGCTATCTGAATTCTATCCATGGGTCTGTTGGACCCCAATTTAAGGAGCCCTGTTCTAAAGATTTCCAACTAGAGAAAGGAGAGCATTTCCTTTCCTCTTTTAATCCTGCTTAATGGATGCCATATACCATGTTGATGCCTGGGCACAGAGGCCTGGGTCAAACTTTTTAGGGGGAAAAGAGGGTCTCACAGGGCAGTTTTCTCAGGGACAGGCTGCTACTATAGTAGCAGCCAGTCACATGACTTCTCCATATCTCAGTTCTTTAGCTATAAAATGAAGGGATTGGACTCCATAGACTCCGAGGACCCTTCCAGCTTTAAATTTATGATTCCCTTATGAATTGTGTTTGCCAAATCTTTTTTTTTTTTTGGTCTGTGGTGGCTCACAAGTCAATGATTCTCTGCTTAAATGGGGGTTTAAACCAGTCAGAAATTCCATAAAGATACGTGCTTTTTATGAAACCAAAAGGAAAGAGCAAGCACAGCAATATCACACCATAAAATGGTGATGTTATTAGATATAGATGCTTTGGTTTTTTTTTTACTTCAATGTATGAATAATCTCATTGATATGGGTCCTTTCCACTGCTGTAAATAATGTCACATGTCTTCTTCATCTTGTGTAACTCTTGTCTATATACTATGGGCATCTAATGTGTTTCCATTTCTTTGCTACCACAAAAGTACATCTCTAAGTATTTTAGTGTTTTGGGGGGCCTTCTTGTCATTGATTTCTTTGGGGTAACATATCTAACAGTGGAGACTCTGGGTCCAAGAGTATTTCCTTTCTCTTGCATGATTATTATTTGCTACCCAGAGTGGTTGGATCAATGAACAGAGTAGTACTATACCTGTCTTTCTACAGACCTTCCAACACTAATTATTACCAGCTTTTGTCACCTGCCAATTTGTGTATAAAGTGAAATTTGAGGGATTGATTTAAGTTATATTTCTTTTATCATTAATGCTTTGAAGTATTCTTTCACTGGATTGTTAATAATTTGCAGAAATATTCTTTTCCTTTGACCACTTATCTGTTGGTTAATGGTTTTGGGTCTTAGTATATTTCTATTAGCTATTTATATATTGTGGCTACCAGATCCTTTCAGAGACATTTAATACGAAGATTCCCACCGCCATTTGACTTCCCTTCTTGTTCTAGTTGCATTAATTTTGTTCTTGCAAAATAAGCCTTTCAATTTCATGCAATTCAAATTGTTTTACATTTTGCAAATGCCTCAATCTCTTGTTTGTTTAAAAATTTGCCCCTTACCCACAACTGTGAAAATATATTATCTATTTCTCATTTATTTTGGTATGATCTTTAATGTTCTGGCCATTGTAATGTTAAGGGAATTTGAAGATCTTCCCTGCCCCCTTAATAGGCCCATGTGACCTGCTTTGAGCTCTGGTCCAGCCCACAACTTGCATGGAGCCCATGGTGGAAGGAGTTTGCCAGTCAGGTGGAGCAGGAAGGGTAGAGCAGGAAGAAAGAGTGAAACAGAGCTGAGACAGCTAGAGTGAGTGAGAGAGGGAGGAATTTTGCCTAGGGAAGCTTGTTTGTGGGGAGACCTAACATAGGGAAGGTTTGGGGATGTTGGGGCTCCCCTGATTGGTGATGTGTATAAACTTATTTGTTACCATGGTGGAATTGGCTTTCTGGTATCTGAATAAATATCTGGGTTTCATCTTTGAGGAAGAGAGTTTGTTATATTTTGCAATTCAATCCTGGAAATACGCCTGCATATGTATAGCAGCTGCTATGGGTAGTGAATTGGCAATATAGTCATATATCCATTTTGAATTTATTGTAAGATATGTTGTAAGACGTTGCTCTAAGAGCTAATTACTGCCAAACTGATTTCCATTTTTCCCAGCAGTTGTTTTTCCCTGGGTAATTTTTCTCCTGGGTAATCTATATTTTAAGGTTTATTGAACACTGGGTTATTAAGTTTCATTGTTTCTGATTCTTCTTCATCTAATCTGTTCTATTGTCCTGCTTTTCTATTTTTTAACCAGTACCAAATGTTGTAGGGAAGTGCTCTTCCCCAACATAAATCACTAATTCTTAACAACCAAGAAATTCTTTAGCAAAATCATCTCACTCTGGTGAATCTTGGCCTAGCAGAACAGGTCTGGTCCTGGCATATCCTTCTCTTTTGGGGAACTTATCCAGGAAATTATAACATATATTTATAGTTATATGTAAAGTTACATATAACTACATATACATATACAATACATATACCTAAGTTATATGTAAAGTTACATATAACTAACAAAGATGTTTTGGACACTTTGTTAGCCCATAAATCTATCCTTCATTGGGAATAATGAAGTAACAGGGATTAATTTTGCTCATTGATTTTTGTTTGTTGGTGTTTTTGGTAGGTTCTTGGGCAGATCGCTCACCACTTCATGAAGCAGCAAGTCAAGGCCGTCTTCTTGCTTTGAAGACTTTACTATCCCAGGTAAGAGATGACATGAATCTTTAAAACAGATCCCTATTTCCATGTGTGGAAGTATCCTATTCAGTGTTGTCAATGTGCTAGGCAGTTCAGAATATGAAATATCATGGCCTCTGATGGTCTGAAGCAGCTTCAGATAAGCTTTTCCATTAGATTGTAAACTCCTTGAGGGTAGGGTCTGACTTTTGCCTCTTCTTGATTCCTCACACTTAGCACAGTGCCTGGCACTTAGTATAGATGTCTAATAAATGTTGATTGATCTAGTCTAACCCCTATCTGAACAGGAAACCCTTCATAAGGGTTCATCCAGTTTCTGCTTAAATGAGAAACTCCTGAAATTATGACTGTTCTTCAAACAAATTTTAGACAGCTCTGAATACCAGGGAGTTTTTTATTCTGTTAAGCTAAAATCTGCCTCTGTAACTTCCATCCACTGGTTTTAATTGTGCTCTCTGGGGCCAGGAAAAAGAAGTCTAATCCATGACTCCATATGGCAACCCTTCTATATATTCAAAAGCAAGTCATGTTCTTCTCTCTCTTCTAATTCTTTTCTTCTTTAGGCTAAATATTCTTCATTCTTTTAGTCCATCCTACTTAAATACGATATTGAGTCTTTTTGCTTTCCTAACCCAGTCTCTGCTAGGAATGTTGCGGTTCATCAATGAATGTATTTATTAAAATATGACCCCTAGAACTCTTAACATAGTCCTTCAGATTCATTCTGACCAACCACCAGCAGCAATAACAATAGTTAGTATTTAGAGAACACTTTAAGATGGGCCAAGCACCTTATATATTGTCATTTGATCCTCTGAGGCTGAGTGAGGGTAAATGATTTGCCCAGGGTCACACAGCTAAGTAAGTGTCAGAGGGCAGCATTCAAACTCAAATTTTGACTGCCAAGGCTAGCATTATCCCTGAGTCACCTAGTAGCAAACCAAAATAATACCATGTTAAAAGTCTGTTTAAGACTCTCATCAGATTTCTATTAGAAATTATTTTTTCTTTTCTTTTTTTTTTTTTCATTTTGGCCACTATGCTTATAAGGGTCAAAGCTTATGGTTCCACTGTCATGCCACATCGTAAACTTGACATTTATTAAACTTGTAGTCTTCTGAGACCTCCACACCCTCTCCTTGATAAGCAGTTGTCTAACTTCTTTAGCCTATGTTTTCTAGGAACTTTTAGTCTAGGCATCTGCATCTGCTTCAGCCTTAGTGTAGGTATCAGCACACATGTATTGTGCTTCCATCAGTTGGTAAATATTTGTTAAGTGCCTACCATGGGTTAGGCACTGTGCAGAGCTCTGGGGATTAAAAAAAAAAGAAAGGTAAAAGATAGTCCCTGATCTCAAGGAGCTTACAGATTAATTGTAAAGGGCATGCAAAAAACTATGGACAAGCAAGGTATAAACCGAACAAATTGGGAATAATCAGCAAAGGGAAGACATCAGAATTAAGGGGGAACAGAATAGGCTTCCTATAGAAGGGGATATTTTAGCTGGGACTAGAAGGAAGCCAGGAAAATCAGGAGGCAGAGATGAAAAGGGATAGCATTCCATGAATGGGAAACAATCAAAGAAAACACCCATGGTCAGGAGATGGTCTTGTTAGAAGAATTGCAAAGAGGCCAGTGTCACAGGATGGAAACAGTACCAGGAGGAAGTAGGGTGGGAGGGGAAGGGATGTAAAGTGTAAGAAACTGGAAAGGAGAGGGGGGAGGGAAGAGGGATAGGTGATGAAGGGTTTTGAATGCCAGAGTATTTTATATTTGATCCTGGAGGTTGATAGGGAGCCACTGGAATTTATTGAAAAGGTGTGTGACTTGGTCAAGCCTGCATTTAGGAAAAGTATTTTGGCATTTGAATGGAGGATGGACTGGAGTGGAGAGAGACCAGTGAGAGGGAGACCAGCCTACTGGTTGCAGTACTTCAGGTTTGAGGTGGTACCACACTTCCCCAGGGTGAAGATGGTGTCAGAGAAAAAGGCCTAGGGGGTACATACACAGTAGAGGTTTTGGAGGTAAACTGACAAACCTTGACAATAGATTGGATATTGGGGTGGGGAGCAGATGAGGGAGACTGAAAAAGTTGAGGATGATCCTGAGGTTGTCATTTTTGTGACTGGAAGGATGGTGGTGAAGGGAGGGCACAAATCTAATAGAAATCTGATCAGAGACCTAAACAGACTTTTAACATAGTATTATCCCCAGGAATATGTTAAGGTTATTGTGCCATGGGAGGCATAATGCTTACCAGTAGGTTATGGAACCAGTAATATGAATCAAGAGGGATATTAGATGTCAAGTGCTCTGCAAACCTTAAGATGCTATATAGATGTTCACTATTATTATTAATAGTAATAATTAAATAACTAAATAATAAACAAATAAGTAACAATTAATATTAATTGTGATAACCAATATACCTGGTGTTCTAAGATTTGCAAACATTTTCTTCACACCAACCCTGTGAGGTAGGCTAGTTGACTACATTATTATCCTCACTCAGAAGACAATTCTGAGGTTTAAAGAACCTGATGTGTTCCCAGTCACAGGGCTAACAAATGTCAGATTCCAGGTGGTTCAACTTTCAAGTCCAACACTCTTCCCCATTGTGCCATCCAGCTGCTTGGTAATTTTTTTCTAACACTGAGGAGACCAAGTGAAATGGAAGACCTGGGTTCTTTCTAGTCCTGATTTAGCCACTAATTAGCTGTGTGACCTTAAGTGAACCATTAACTTCAACTCTATCCACCCATAAAATGATGAAATTGGCATAGGTGATTCCTAAGGTCTTAACCACCTCTAAACATGAAAAAATTTCATGGAAATTTTGCTACATATAATACTTGATTAGACAATGGAACCCATAAAAGGTCAGTAGTTTCAGAAGTGTTAGCCTAGAAGGTGTAACATAGTTACATAGATCCGAACTCGGGTCCTTCTGACTCCAGGGCTGGCACTCGACTTGCTGCTCCACCTAGCCTCCCCAACATAGTTCTTTAAACAGGAGAGCTGGTTTAAGGTATCCCTTAGCATGTATTAAGCATGTATTGAAACTGGCAATTATAAATATTTGGCAATTTTGGAACCACTCACCATGCTTGCCTCCCAGTAAACTCTGAAATGTTTGGTGGGAGAGTAAAGAATCCTAAATCCAGGCTGCCATATACCAGTGAGAAAGAGCCAGTGTAATGCAGTGAAAAAAAACAACTCCCAGACTGCAGATAGGGTCAGAGGACTGAGGTTCAAATCTTAGCCCTCCTCCTTATTACCTGTGTGACTCTAGACAAGTCACTTAGCCTTTAGGACTCACTTTTTTGACTTACAGGATAAAGGGGACCCTAAGGTTCCTTCCAGCTCTGGTTCCTCTACCATATGGAATCTTTCCTCTTCCATTCTGAGAATGACTGATCCTAGTATAGTGTCTCCTGCTACTGGAGATAGGCTAGAAGACAGCAGTGTTGGGTTAGAAGAAGGGATGAGTCAGGAGATAGCCAGAAGGCCATATGGAGTCTGATAATATTAGGATACTTTTCTTATGGTAGCTGTGTGTCTACCTGATGAAAGATATTTTCCTATTGTCTGTCCTTTTTCCTACCTGTATGCAGGGTTGTTGTTTTTTTTAAACTAGTTTTGAAGAGTTAAATCTCCCTTATCCGTAGGCCTTGTCTGGGATCTTTGGTGAAATTCTGAGAAAATAACTATAGTAGAGTAGTGTGGTTCAGTTATTTCAGACTGGGATTTTCTTGACAAAGATACTGGAATTGTTTGCCATTTCTTTCTCCAACTCATTTTATAGATGAGGAAACTGAGGCAAACAGGATTAAGTGACTTGCCCAAGGTCACACAGTTAGTAAGTGTCTAAGGTCAGATCTGAATGCAGGAGGAGGAGTCTTCCTGACTCCAGGCCTGGCTCTCTATCCACTTTGTCACCTAGCTGCCCTACAGTAGTAGAAAGAGGGTTGTCAAGAGTGAGTCAATAGAACTGGGTTCTCTTCTACCTTGTCTACTAACTAGCTATGTGACTTTGAGCAAGTCTTTTCTGTCTCTGGGCTTCAGTTTCCTTATCTGTAAAATATAAGGTTTTTGCTGCAGATCAGGTTAAAAGTCCCTGTATTAGCAAGCACCCTAGCACCCAAGATGGCCTGCTAGCACAGGTTCTTTGATCTGCTTTTCTAAAGCAAAGACAGCTTTAAAAGGGGTTAATGATCTTACTTTAATTAACAGATACATACAGATAAGTAGAAAGAATTGAGTATTCAAGAAAGAATCCAACAGACAGGGTTCCAAGTGTCTAAACAAAGTAATACAACCACCTACATACAACACCAGACTGGGAGAACACCAACATCTGAGTAGTGGTGGGGGGGAGGAGGGAGGTTCTTAACAAATGGCTACTCAGAGAGTCCCATTCAGGGAATCAAAAGGTACTTCTCATGAGCAAGCCCCCAAAGTAAAATACCAACCTGCCAATGTATATAGTTTTCAACTAATAGGCTCAGAGTCAGAAGGCATCACAACCCTCTAGTGCCTAATTAGCTTAGTACCAAAAGATGTGAAAGCCTTCCAGCAAGCAAGTCTCCCCCTAAGCAAGCTCCTCCTTAGGCAAGTTCCTCCCCCAATGTGACTCAGGATATGTCACAGCTGTGAAAGCAGCAAGACATCTGTGATTGAAATACCTGTGTACCTCTAGACCTGGGAACACAGCTCCTGTTCCAAGGGAAAAGGGGACACGTGGTCACATAGGCCTATTAATGGACAAGAAAGAGCTTTCTGTTCCACTAACATTACAGTCCCTTCCTCCTCTCACTTGATAATTCTATGAATCCCTTCCACTTTCAAGTTTAGGTCCTATCATTATAAATCAGTCACATAATAATTCATAAAGTTAACCTAGAATAGGTTTTGATAGTTGCTTTGGGCAGTCTAAGAGCAGGGATTTCATCAAAGCCAGTCACCAAGTCTACAGTTATAGAGTTTGCTGATTGCTAGGGCTAAAGAATGCTTGAGTTATTTTGCCTTTATTGTAATTGAAAAAAGGAACGAATTACACATAGGAGGTTTTCTCCCACCCTGGTTTGCCTGGAGCACCATTATTATATCTTAAAGTTCCCACCAAACCAAGAAACAACCAAGGAGGAGCACACCCTCCCCACCTCCTAGGGGGAAAAAGAAAAGAAAAAAGTTATAGAATCCCAAAGATCACCAAACATAAGAATTTTTAAAAAATCATCCAATTTTATTTAGTTTATCTTGTATTGCATTTAAAGACAATATAATATACATTTACAGCTAACGGCCATGGCAGGGTTCTCTTTCTCAGGCTTTTTCTAAGGAATTAAACATTTCTTCTTTTCAGCAGACCCCTAGAAGATGCTTCAGAGCAGTATCCCATTCTGTTGAAGACAGTTAAAAAAACAGGGTACATAAAGAGCATATCATAAATGGTATTTTTTCTAAGTCTCAGCATCATACTTGGATTTAATGCCATATCAAGCCTTGGTTTGAAAATTGCTATCATAATAGACAGCTCAGTCTGGTAGGGGTGGGGACACACACATTTTATAGCACTTACTATGTGCACTGTCTCATTTTAACTTAAAGTTTCATCAAGCATTCTTCACCTCCCAGGTCAAATAATCCCCACCGCACTGAAACTAGACGTGTCAGATTCCCTATCGCATTGTTCCTCCCACCTGCCACATTTAATAAGTGACTTTACCTAATTTTTTCCATCTCATCTTTGAAAATCATTTCTGTCACATTTAGGGATATAATGTAAATACGGTGACAATCGACCATGTCACTCCGCTGCATGAAGCCTGCCTTGGAGATCATGTCGCATGTGCAAGGACTCTTCTCGAAGCTGGAGCCAACGTAAGTGCCTTTTTTGAAGACATCAGAATCCCCTCCGTTAAGTCATTTTCTATGGCTGCTACTAGATTCCTCTTAACGTTCAGCTCCGATCATGGAACTTTTCTGCTTAAAATAAGTGGCTCCCATTTGCCTCCTGAGCTGACTGGAAATTCCTTAGCTTGGCATTCAAGACTCTCCAAATTCTGACCCCTCACCTGCTTTCACTAGCAACCCCTCTATGCTTGCCCTCTCTTCTGTTCCAACTAGACTGCTAGCTGTTCTCTGTGCTTTTTTCTTGCTGTTTTTCTTTTTTTTGTCTTGTTTGTTTACTTTTAGTTTACAAGATTCAATTCCACAATTCCTTGAGTTTCAAAATTTTCTCTCCCTCCCTTTTCTCCCCTCCCATGACAGCATGCAATCAGTTATAGGATCTGCAGATACTTTCACATTAGACATTGGTCAGATTATATAGACAGATTGTATCAGACAGAATGAAAAATGGGAAAGAGGAAACAAAACCAAACAAGAAAAAGAAATAGATCAGGTAGTTTGCTTCAATCTGGATTCAAACTCAGTTCTTTCTAGTGCTTTCTCTGGATGTCACATCTCTCTCTATCAAGAGACCTGCTGTTTTTCTTTTCCTTATACTATTCTTTCTCCCTAGAATATCTTAATCTCACTTCTCTACCTTCCAAAAGCCTACTTATTATTCAGTTCCACCTCCAATGCCAGTGGTGCAGTAGATAGGGAGCTAGCCTAGAGTTAAGAAGAACTGAGTTCAAATTCAGCCTCAGGCACTTATTTGCTAGGTAACCTCTCTTTGCTTCAGTTTCTTCTGCCTATGGGGATAATAACAGCACTTACCTCCCAGGACTGTTGTGAGGATCAAATGAAATGAGATAATTGTAGATTAACACAGTACCTGGCTCATAGTAGGCACGTTTACTGCTTATAATTATTGTTGCCGTTATTATTATTCCCTCCATGCAGTATTCACTGAAGCTCCCAGCCTGGTATGACTTCTTCCTCCTCGAGCCTCCTCTCTCCCTAGTAACATTTCCCTTTTATAACTGGACCTCTCTTTATGAACCTGGATAAATAGCTTATCTCTCAGTGCTCACAGACAACTCTCTAAGATAACAAGTTGGAGAGTTTAAGCTTTTAGAGAGCAAGGACTATCTTTTGCCTCTTTTTGAATCCCCAGTACTTAGCACATTGCCTGGAAAATAATAGGCATTTAATAAAGGTTTATTGATTGATTGATGGAGCTGGTTCTGATCTGCCTTGGTAGAAGGAATTTCCTCAAGGAACATACTGTACTCCAGTGAAATCACAGGACCAGTCAAAAGAAAAAAATCTCTTCTCAGCAAGATTGACCATATTCTGCCTTGCATTTTAGATCTATGTGTACTTCTTAAATGCTTTACTAGACTGTAACCTCCTTGAAGGCAGCAGCCAAGCCTCACTCATTTTTTCTATCCCTGTTGCACTCAAAACAATACCTTGCACATAGTTGGGCCCCAATCAGTATAGATTGGACTGAGTTGGATTCCCAGACTTCCTTCTGCATAGAGGAGTTCCTCCTTCCCCAATTTGGCTTATCTAATCTAGCACTGATAATCCCACTTTTTTGTTACGCTGTATCTTTATTTTGTTAAATATTTCCTAATTATATTTTGAGCATATTTATTTGCATTTTATGTTCTTAAAGCCCAAAAACTTTTCATTCTTTTTTTTAAGGTCCAAAGCCTTTCTCTCCCCCTCCCACTTTCTCCATCTCTTCAGAAGAAAAAGAAAGCCCATTACAAATATACATAGTCATTCAAAACAAATTTCCACATTAGCCATATTCAGAAAAAAAGAAATAGGAAAAAATATGCTTCAATCTGCTGCACTCTGAACACATCAGTTCTTTATCAGTCATCCCACTGTTTGATCCACATTTTAAGCAGTCATCTATTTTTACAGTCTTTAACCAGGTCCTTCCTCTCTCTGACTCAGAAATGTCTGCATTCCCATTATTCTGTCAGTTAATCCTGGGTTATTGCAAAAGTTAACCTTAAAATTGTACTTTACATTTCTGTCTCTGAGATACATTTTTGATATTTAAACTCACATAAAGAAGATATAGTGGGGGTGAAAGGAGTATTCAGTATCAGGCCCTACTGAAATCATTGCTGCTATCTCCAATCCCTTTTTCTTGGCACTGCATGATGAGAAACAAAAAAGAAAACAAGAATTTTAAATGGCCTCTATTCCGGTTAAGCATTTTATCACTGGAAAATTGACCCCTTCTAGTTCTCAAGTTTCTTCATTCTTCTAAAAAGGCCATCAGAACTTTTTTTTTACAATTGAGTTCTTATCATATTTTATTTTGTTGGTCCTATTTTTAGCTTTCTCTGATTTGTTGTAGGTGAATGCAACTACAATCGATGGTGTGACTCCATTATTCAATGCATGCTCCCGAGGAAGTGCCAGTTGTGTTGAGCTCCTGTTGGAGTATGGTGCCAAAGCTCAGCTAGAATCATGCCTTCCCTCACCAGTGCATGAGGCAGCCAGCAGAGGTAGGCCATTCCTATCCCAGATGTATGTAGTACAATGGGAAGAAAGTAAGACCAATTCAAAGAATGCAGTGTACTTTTTGGCTCCAGGAAAAGATAGGTGGGCAGTGAAAGTACATTCTTCAGAAGAACAGTGAACTCTTCCATATTTTGTATTGGCAGGCCACTGTGAATGTCTAGAAGCTCTCATATCCTGGGGAATAGATGTTGACCAAGACATTCCTCACCTGGGAACCCCTCTGTATGTGGCTTGTATGGCACAGCAATACCATTGCATCCAAAAACTTCTTTATGCAGGTAAATTGTTTGTGTGTGTATAAAGATATATATCTAACATATACATGTAGATATGTATATATACACACTCATACATGTGTATAAATGTGTATAGAATTATATATGTGTGTATCTATATATCATTAAGGTGCTTTCTGTTATATACTTTGCATTTTGACAGCCAGCAATTTAGCCATATGTCCATTGCTTTTGAGCATTTCTTTTTTTTTTCCAAAATTTTATTTTAGACTCAAACACCAGAACACAGAGAATAGAGAAAAGAAACAAAAACATATGATAAACTTAAATATTGGAACTTAAATACAAAGTTAGAAAGAAATAAAAGCATGTCATGTGCACAGCAGAACATAAGAGAGGATTCAAAATATGTAACAATAATTACACTAGTGTTGAGAATTGTCCATCTTTTCTTTCTAGCATTTTTTGTTGTTGTTGTTTGGTTATTCAGTTGTGTCCTGATCCTATAGACCAATTGTCCATGGTGTTTTCTTGGCAGATGTACTGGAGGAGTTTGCCTTTTCCTTCTTCAGTTTTATACAGGCAGGGGTTAAGTGATTTGCTTAGGGTCCCACAGCTAGTAAGTATCTGAGGTCAGTGTCACCACCTAACACTTTATTTTAAAAGACACTTTTTAGCAAAAGCATTCTTACTACGTATGTCGGTGTTCAACTGACCTGCCAGATTATCATTCTTATTGAGTCTCACATCAAAGCTTGAACAAGAAAACATAATCCTTCTCTTGATCTATGCAAAGCGGAATCAGCCGTTAAGTACTGATTTTGGACATAGCCCTCTATTCGCTGGTCATTGAAGCAACATGAAGTCACTTAAATTTGAGTATAACCCAGCCAAAGCTGTCTTTGTCTCAGATTACATTCCACCAAAGCCAAATACAAGCAGTTTGGGGATTACACATTGCTTAAATAACATTATCTCCCACTGTTCCCTTCTGCAAATCCACTACTCCAGCCAATCTGATGGGCTCACACTCTCCTAAATAGACCTTGCCTGGGTCCCAACTTAGCTGTCTTGTACCTGCTGTTTCTCTTATTTGGAATGCCCTTTCCTTTCCTTTAAGATCTAACACTAGAATTTCAATCGCTTTAAAACTTTTCCTCACCATCCCAACCCTGTTAACCTCCTTAGAACACCTTTTGCACAGTGGCTAGAACATTGGGTCTGGAGCCAGAAATGCCTGAGTTCAAATCCAGTCTCGGACACCTACTTGTTGTGGGACCTTGGGCAAGTCACAACCTCTGTCACAGTTCTTCAGCTATAAAATGAGGATGATAATAGCTCCTTCCTTCCAGAATTGTTGTAAGGATCAATAAGATAATATCTGTAAAGCATTTAGCACAGTGCCTGGTAATTGCTATTTTATTGTTATTATTTGTTGTTGTTTAGTTATTTTAAGTTCTGTCCAACTCTTTGTGATGCCATTTGGGGTTTTCTTGGTAAAGATACTGGAGTGGTTTACCATTTCTTTCTCTAGTTTAATTCACAGATGAGGAAACTGAGGCAAACAGTCTTAAGTGCCTTACCAAGAGACAAACAGCTAGTGTCTAAGGTCAGATTTGGTATTTGAGCTTAGGTCTTCTTGACTCCTGCCCAGCACTCTGTCAACTAGCTGCCTAGCATTGTTTTTATTTTTATTATTAATTATTATTATTACATTTATACCTTTAAGATAGGAAATTTTTTAAATCTTGGAATCCATATTGTGACTTATCCCCCAAATGGCAATTATGACTTTTTTAATAGTCCACTTCTATAGTAGTCCCAAACACTTGAAGCCTAGCTATGTTTGTTATGTGGATGTACTAATACTATGTATATAGATAACGTGGAGCAAGGACAGAATCGTTTTGCTGTTCACAGCAAAAGACAGATTTTACTGGATGCCATGTATCTCATATCCCCTCCCAATATGTATATTTAAAGTGTTAGTATGTATATATATTTAATTTTTATTATTTCAAGTGTATAATAGCAATCAGATTTAGAATTAGATATAGATTTAGATTTAGATATAGATTTAGAATTAGAATAGAATTAGATATATTTAAGCTCCTCAAGTTACTTCTGAAAGGAAATAGGAATTTGTATCATATGAAGGTGAATATATACTCTTTTATCAATGTACATCTACAACTCAGCTCTTACTTATAGAGTCTTAGGGAGTTTGGGGAGGTTGGGAAGGGAGTGGTGTTAAATGATTTGCCTTTGGTTGCGTACCTAATGGTTCAGTAGTAGGATTTGAACTCACATCTTGCTGACTCCAACCTTGGGCCTTGATTCCTTATGCCAGACTGAATTTCATTCAAAATTAAATAAATGTATGCACACATGTATGTATGTATGTATATACTCACATGTTGTAGAAACACAGACTCTTAGAGAAATTGTAAATCAGTAAAATTTGAGAAGTTAAGTGTATATACAGAATAATTTTGTTTAGATATTCAGAAACTTCTTTTTAAAAATACCCAAGGTTTGGGGCAGCTAGGTGGTGCAGTGAATAGAGCACCGGCCCTGGAGTCAGGAGGACCTGGGTTTGGATCTGGCCTCAGACACTTAACACAAAAACTAGCCATGTGACCTTGGGCAAGTCACTTAACCCCAACTGCCTTAAAAAAAATCCAAGAAAGCAAAAAAAACAACCCCAAAGTTATTTTGGGGGCCCATTTCATAAGCTGAAATATTAAGCAGGGAACAATAATTTGTTTATACTTTAACCTAAAAAGTGAATTCATTTGTGATGAGTTCAATAAGAAAATTAAAATAATCCCAACTATTATAATAATAGTTGTTAATGAAATTATAAAGTAATAATGAATATGTGTATTTGTCTTGCATTAAAAAATTTTCTGTTGTTAATGTTGTTAATGAAATTATAAAGTAATAATGAATATCTGTGTTTGTCTTGCATTAAAAATTTTTTTTCCCTTCTCTACTTTTGAAATATTGATTAAGTCTTTACACATTCCTGTTGGCCAAGTGAGTGTTAGGACCCTTTTACAAATGGTGCAGTAGATTTACCCAAGGCTTATAACTATCAGAAGGATCCCCAGGAAGTGAAACAAAAATCATTGTCCTTCCTCCTTCCCCAATGCTTTTCTTTTGTGTTTTCCCGCCTTTTTGTCTATTCTGAACTTAATAGACACCAAATAAAATGAGCATTTCTGTATGCAACATAGAACAGAACAAGAGGTAAAACTGAAAATTTCTATTACATACAGCTT
Source organism: Gymnobelideus leadbeateri (assembly GCA_011680675.1). Classification (NCBI taxonomy): domain Eukaryota; kingdom Metazoa; phylum Chordata; class Mammalia; order Diprotodontia; family Petauridae; genus Gymnobelideus; species Gymnobelideus leadbeateri. The sequence goes on along the minus strand of WOXC01006809.1, from coordinate 151,586 downwards.
GCCTTTCCTTTTAAGTCTACAATAAGTTTAACATGTAACTTTCAAAGCTGTCCTGCTTCCCTGTGGCATTTTAAATTTCAAAGTAATTTCATATATGCTACCTAATTAGATATTTAGGACAACCGTATGAGGCAGAATGGGGCAGGAACTGCTAGCATCTGCATTTTGCAGATCAAAGGAAAAAAAATCTAGAGAAGTGAAGTTAGTTGCCCAAAGACACAAAGATTATATGTACAATAAAGACCTCCTGGTTTCCAACTAGGATAGGATGTGTGATTCAACCTATGGCCCAATATTTGAGGGACATCTCATTTTGGATTCCACCCTCCTAAGCATTTGCAGGGTATCGTTATCTAGGAAACACTTTGATGGAGCTCTGCTCTCACTGATGGGTTACTCCCTGTTGTTGGTGTGATGTTGTAACCTTTCAACCATGCATAGTAAGAGAATTGGAAAGTTCAAGTCTGCCTCTTAAAGGTTTTTGTCACTTGGCTTTTCTATATGCTTTATTTTCAATGTTTTTTTTTTTTTGAAAAAACATTGGTTTTCCACATATGATGCTGAGTATATTAAAGCATTTTTTAAAATCTATGCTTTAGCAGCTTAAGCAAGACAGTAATACAGTAATAGGAAAGACATTTCTGTCTAAAATGCTCATTCTTTGTGAGTTTTCCAAGAAAACAATTATCTGTATTGTAAATGAAGAAGGGGAGTTGATTCAAGGCAGGTCAGCAAGCAAACTGAGCACCTACTTCATTCAGAGCATTGTGCTAGGATACACAAAAATCATTAAGACTGTTTTGTACTCTGGGGCTCCCCAGTTTAGTACATTTCTATGACCAACTCTCTTCCATCTCTCCCTCCCCACCCCTCTCTCACTATATTTCCTTCCATCTTATCCTGCCCCCCACTTATTCTATTTTCTACTTTGACCCTGTCCCTTTTCAAAAGTGATTGCTTCTAACTACCCTCTCCCCGAATCTGTCCTCCCTTCTAATCCCCCCTCTTATCCCCTTTCCCTGCTTTCCTGTCGGGTAAGATACCCAATTGAATGTGTATGTTATTCCCTCCTTAAGCCAAATTCAATGAGAATCAGGTTGTACCATTCCCTTTCACCTTCCTGCTCTTCCCCTCCATTGTAACAATTTTCTCTTCTTGCTTTTATATGAAATAATTTACCCTAATCTATCTCTCCCTTTCTCCTTCTCCCAATATATTCCTCTTGCACCTCTTAATTTTATTTTTTAGATATCATCCCTTCATATTCAACTCATCCTGTGTCCTCTGTGTATACATGAACATACATATGCCCACACTCACATACATATTTATATACAATACACCCTCCTATACACACATATACATATATATTCCCTTCAACTATCCTCATCCTGAGAAAAGTCTCATGAGTTATAATTGTGATTTTTCCATGTAGAAATGTAAATAGTTCAACTTTAATAAGTTCCTTATGGTTTCTTTTTCTTGTTTATCTTCTCATGCTTCTCTTGCTTCTTGTATTTGAAAGTCAGATTTTCTGTTCAGCTCTGGTTTTTCACCAAGAATGCTTGAAAATCCTCTATTTCATTGAATGACCATATTTTTTCCTGTAGCATTATACTCAGTTTTTCTGGGTAGGTGATTCTTGGTTTTAGTCCTAACTCCTCAGACCTCCAGAATATCATATACCAAGCCATTGGATCCCATAGTGTAGAAGCTGCTAGGTCTTGTGTTATCTGATTGTGTTTCTGCAATACTCAAATTGTTTCTTTTTGACTGCTTGCAATATTTTCTCCTCGACCTGGGAACTCTGAAATTTGGCTATAATATTCCTAGGAGTTTTCTTTTGGGGATCTTTTTCAAGATCTTTCCCTACTGACCTTTTCAAGATCTTTTTCACCTCAATCGATGAATTCTTTCAATTTCTATTTTGCCATCTGGTTCTAGAATATCAGGGCAATTTTGCTTGATAATTTCTTGAAAGATGGTGTTTAGCCTTTTTTTTATCATGGTTTTCAGGTAGTCCAATAATTTTTAAATTATCTTTCCTGGATCTATTTTCCAGCTCAGTGGTTTTCCCAAAGAGATATTTCACATTGCCTTCTATTTTTTGTTTGTTTGGATCTGTTTTATAATATCTTGATCTCTCATAAAGTCATTAGCTTCCAATTGCTCCAATCTAATTTTGAAGGAATTATTCGCTTCAGTGAGTTTTTGAAATCTCTTTTCCATCTGGCAAATTTAGCTTTTTAAGGCATTCTTCTCTTCATTGGCTTTTTGGGCCTCTTTTGCCATTTGAGTTAGTTTATTTTTTAAGGTGTTATTTTCTTCAGTGTACTTTTAGATCTCCTTTAGCAGGCTGTTGACTCATTTTTTATTATTTTCTTGCATCATTCTCATTTCTCTTCCTAGTTTTTCCTCCCTTCTCTTACTTGATTTTCAAAATCTTTCTTAAGCTCCTCCATGGGCTGTGACCAATTTATGTTTTTCTTGAAAGCTTTTGATGCAGGAGTTCTGATTTCATTGTCCTCCTCCAGTTCCATGCTTTGATCCTTTTTGTCCCTCAAAAAGGATTGTATGGTCTCATTGTGCTTTCTCTGCTTGCTCATCTTGCCAGTTACTTGACTTTTTGAACTCTTTGCCACAGTAGAACTCTGCTTACAGAAAGGAGAGAGCTTTAACCCAAATCGCTGGGGTTTTCACAGCTACTGGATCTATTAGTTGGGTGCCCTCTGTATAGCTCCCACAAGTTCTCTCAGACTGGCCACACACCCCAGGACTACCACCCAAGACCATGATCCATGTCCAATCAGGTCAAAGCAAGAGTGATTACTCTATGAATGGTCTCTTGATACCCCTACAATCTGCAGGCCAGGAGCTCTGGAAGCAGGTAGGCAGCAGCAGCTGCAGCCACCATGCTGCTGTCACTTTTCACCCTGGGGGCAAGGGCTCGCCCTCACTCTTTCTTCACTCTTCCAACAGTTCCCTACTGACCTTTTATTTTCTCTTTGGCATTTATGGGTTGAGAAGTCTGGAAACCACCACAGCTGCTGGTGATTCACTCTCCCGAAGTCTGCTCTGGCCTATCTGTGATGCCCCGGGGCCAGAACCATGGCTTATGGGAGACTGTGCTTGGCTCCCAGCACACTGCAATAGACCTTTTCTGTCAGCCTGCCAGGCTGCCTTTCATGGGGGATTTATTTCTCTCTCTCTCTTTGTGGGTTCTATAGCTTTAAAATTTGTTTAGAGTCATCTTTTTACAGGTATTGGAAGTGGTTGGAGCTGGAGCCAAAGCCAAGTTTGTTGACGTCTTGACTCCACCCTGCCCCTCATTTATTTTAAATGAAATGCAATCTGGCATAGTGAATCAAGACCCAGGGTTGGAGTCACCCTCCTCCATCTTTAAAAAAATCTTCCCTAAAATCTGCTCTCCCAGAAAGCTACTGTCCCTGTCTCTACTCCCTCTCCTTACTTCCTCCAAAAAGTTATCTACACATGATGCCTCCACTTTTGCAATATGGCTTCCAATACCATCATTCAACAGAAGATGCTCTTTCTGAAGTTTGCCAGTGATTTCTTAATCGCCAAATCTAAGGGCTTTCCTTTTTTCTCATTCTGCTTGCCCTCTATGCAGTACTTGATACTATTAACCACCTCCACCTGTATGGTCTTTCCTTTCTGGGTTTATTGTGACTCTTCTGTATCTTGGTTCTCTTCTGACATGCCTAAATGTTCCTTCTCAATCTCTTTTGCTAGATCTTCATCCATGTAACATCCAATAACTATGTGTTGTTGTTGTTGGTCCTTCATTCTCAAAGAGAACCAATGACATCACGAGGGTGGTGTTTTCACTTGTGCACAAATTGGATTTAAGTGAAGCTATAGCTTGTCCCACTGCCATCAAAGTCCAGTGGCAAGAAAAAGTCAAGATGACTGGCAATGGCCCTGGATCCATTGACCTTGACATTTCTAAATTAAGGTCTAGGATATGTCCTGGAATTTATTATCTTTTCCCTCCATACCTTTTTATTTTTGACAGGGGGGAGTTCGTGAGTTCTTTTGAGAGCCTAGTGAAATCCATGGACTCTCAGGTTTTGTTGCCTACATGGATAATTAGAGGAAATGTGAAATTTTAGCTAGGGGTTTCTGGAAACCTAAACTTAAAAAAAAGCTTGTATTTTTTTTGCCCCATCCAAGTTCATGGATCTCAGATCTATCAATGGATTCCAGAAGAACCTCTGTACTATACTATGTCACAGGTGATCTCATCAGCTCTCGAATTCAGTCATCATCTTTATGCGAAAGATTTCCAGATCCAGCCCTATTCTTCTGAGCCTTTACTTAACCCACCACCTACCTGTTGGACATTTCAAACTGGATATCCTAGGCATATCAAACCCAAGATAGCTAAAATAAAATTCATTATCTTTCTTTACAAAACCCACCCCAATTCAGAACTCCCTCATTCCTATTGAGAGCACCACCATCCTCCCATTCACCCACGTTTTCCGCCTTGACGTCATCTTCAGCTTCTCACTCTCACTCACCTCATATCCCATCTGTTGCCAGTTCTTGGGATGCTTTGTTCACATATATCCCCTCCTCTCCATTCACACAGCCACCATCCTAGTTCCAAATTTTCATCACCTACTGTCTGGGATAATTGCAAAAGTCTTGTAAGTGGACTCCCCTCTCCAATCCACCCTCCATACAGGTGTCAAAGTGATTTCACCCTCCCTATTCAGTAGACTCCAGTGGCTCTATCATCCCTAGGATAAAATAGAAATTCCTCAGCTTAGCTGTCCCTTGTGCCTGCAGTGTTCTTCCTCCTAACCTCTGCCTCTTAGAATCCCTTGTTTCTTTCAAGATTCAGTTACTATACACCTCCTTAAGGAAGCCTTTTCCAAGTCTCTAGATTCTGGTTTTCTTTCATTCCAAGGCCACTATCATCTAGGCAGTATATAATTTGTATGTTCATATACACACATTTATATGCATACATATATGTAAACACATGTTTAAATGCATGTTTTATTCATCTGTTTGTGAATTCCTTTAAGCAGGAAGTTGATTTGATGCAGTACATTTTAGGTTTCAAATTAGTAGAAAAATGTAATGATACAGTGCTGTTCCAGTGGGGAAATCAAACAAAGAGAGGTATGTGTGGGTATACACATACATATACACACACACACACACACACACACACACATATTCCTACAGACTCTCCAGTAAACTCCTTGAAAATAAAGACTGTTTTTGGTTTTTCTTTATGTCTCTAGGGCTTAGAAATGCCTGGCACATAAGTGTCTGACAAATGTTTGTTGACTGATTAATTCTTGGTGGGAGAGGAAATAAAGAGGGGCATTTTATAGAAGACTGCCAAGGTCATTTAATCCTGATCTGGTAAAAATTATGTGAACCATTCATAATTTTCATAGAGAATTGTTTGCTTAAATAATTTGCTTAATATAGACTTAGGACTAGTTACAAGTTAGGGATATAAAAGTTAAGGACTTTCAGGATTTTAATAGTCTTTTTTCCATCTTTCCCTTTGCATATGTAGGTGCTGATGTTCAAAAAGGCAAATATTGGGACACTCCATTACATGCTGCTGCTCAGCAGTCCAGCTTAGAGATTGTGGGTGCTCTCCTTGAATTTGGGGCTGACATCAATGCTAAAAATACAGAGCTCCAGCGGCCTGTGGATGTAGCTACTCCCAGCAGCTTGGTAGAGAGGATGTTGCTGCAGCAGGAAGGTAAGGGAGAACTTTTATACATACACCCTTGAAAATGTTTGGAATTTTCAAGTCCATGGTTTATTCGTGTGTGTGTGTGTGTGTGTGTGTGTGTGTGTGTGTGTGTGTGTGTGTGAATTTCATCAAGTAGGAAAGTTGATTTGATGTGATGTATTTTGCAGTTTTCAGATTCATAGAAAAACATAATACAGAGGTGCTGTTCCAGTGGAAAAGTTGAACAGAGATTATACTGAGAATGAATTTTATTATTTACACCCAAAACATGAAAAGTTCCTTTACCACAACCATCAATCAATCAGTCAATTAATAAACAATTAATTGAGTAATTACTATGTATCAGCCACTGTGTTACATGCTGGGAATACAAAAAGAAACAAAAACAATTCCTGTTCTCAGGGAGCTTACAATCTAATGGAGGAGATTAGATGCAAACAAATACATGCAAACAAGCTGTATACAAGATAAATAAGAAATAATTAGCAGAGGGAAGGTACCAGAATTAAAAGGGATTGGGAAATGCTCCCTGTAGAAGATGGGATTTTATGTGGGACTTAACGGGAGCCAGGGAAGCCAGGAGGTAGAAATGAGGAGGGAGACATGAGGGACAGACAACCTGAGAAACTGCCCAGAGCTAAGAGATGAAGTGTCTTGTTCATAGGAAACACCATGTCAGTGGATTGATGTTTATGTAGAGAGGCATTCTAAAAGGCAGAGGTTGGGAGAAGAGCATTGCAGGCACAAAGGACAACTAAACTGAGGAATTTCTATTTGATCCTAGGGATACTAGAGCCACTAGAGTCTATTGAATAGAGAGGGTGAAATCATTTTGACATCTGTATGGAGGGTACGTTGGAGGGGGGAGTCTACTTAGAAGACTTTTGCAGTTATCCCAGCTATAAAAAGATTGTCAAGGTAGAGGGCTAGCTTATGAAGGGGCTTTGAATGCCAAACAGCATATTTTACATTTGATCTTGGAGGCAATAGAGAGCCACTGGAATTTATTGAATAAGACAGTGACATGATCAAATCTGTATCCTCAGAAAATCATTTTAGTGACTAAATGGAAGATGAATTGGATTGGAGAGAGACTTGGTGTAGGGAGAATCACCAGCAGGATATTGAAATAGTCCTAGAGTGAAGGGATGAGGGCCTGCACGAGTTTGGTCACAGTGTCAGAAGAGAGAAGAGGGAGTTTTCAAGAGAGATTTTGAAGGTGATATTGCCAGGCCTTGGCTACACATTGGATCAGAGACTCATGACCCTTGGACCATTTTTTTCAGCACATTTCAGTTGTCATAGAGTCATCATATAGAAGGTTAACTTAAATGGCCTCCACGGTCCTTACCCACTCAAAAATACTTTGATTCCATAGATTGTGAGGGGTCATCTAATTTGGTCAATCTAGATACAGAAAAACTTCACCAAAAACCTTCACAGATAGAACCAGAAAAGTCTATCATTTTTTTTTAAAGCAATTGGGGTTAAGTAACTTGCTCAAGGTTACATGGCTAGTCATTGTTTATGCGTGGGTGCTCATTTTCTGAGGCCGGATCTGATCTCGGGTCATCCCAACTCCGAGGCCAGCGCTCTTACTCACTGCGCCACCTAGCCACCCCTTTAGGGCAATTGGGGTTAAGTAACTTGCCCAAGGTTACACGGCTAGGTTTTTGTTTGTGTGGATTAAGTGTCGGGCCGAACTCAGGTCCTTCTGACTCCAGGGCCGGCGCTCTATTCACTGCGCCACCTAGCCCCCCCAAGTCTATCATTTTTTAAGGTTTTTCAAGGAAATATATTTGACAGCCTTTCTTTACAAATAGGCATTTTTGTAATTATTGTTTAGGAAATCTGTCTTATTTTTAACCTGAATCTTTCTAACTGATTTCCTCAGGTTTTGTCCTTTGTGGAATGTAGATTGCATTGTTGTCATCATCTATATTCGGTGATCATATTTTCCAAATAAAAAATTGGAACACATGATTCAACAAAAAGATTTCTTTTGCAAAACTTTTGTGAAAGTTAATATGCTTTTCTTGAAATTGGGATTGGCCTAATAAATATGGGTATATTGTCATTGTATATATACCCTTTCATTATTGTTTGTTGTTATTGTTTTGCCTGAATATAGACAGTCAGTTAAGGGACCTCATTTCTTCTCTAAATGATCCTAACTATATTTGGCATATTGTATTTAGCTCTATATTTTAGGAGAGAGAACCCTGATAATATGGAGGGCATTTGGAACAGGGTAAACTGGGATAATGAAAAGTCTTATGATCATGTTGATGATGGATAAAATTGGTTGTTTAGCTTGTAGAAGATATTAAAGGGAGACATGAAAACTATCATCCAAGTATCTGAAAGGCTATCATGTAAATGAGGAATTAACTTGTTTTTCTTGCTCCTAAAGGGCAGAAGTTTCATAGAGGTGGTTGTGGGCTACATGTCCAACTTCCTAATAATTGGAGCAATCCCCCACAGCAGAACGGGTTATGGGTTTATGCTTATTCAAGGTCTCCAAGCAAAGAGTAGATGACCACTTAATAAAGTCATTACTTGGGGAAATTTTAATGAGGTAGGGGTTGGATCAGATTGCATTTGAGTCCCTTCTAACTCTCAGATCTTGGGGTTCTGTGATTCTTTTAACTCCTCATTAATCCAACATGGAGTTCATTTTGAGGTCACTCCTTCTCTCTTCTTAATCCTCTCACTTGTGGAATTACATGATTCACAAAAGTAATACACAGATTCTAATAATTCTAGAATTGGAAGCAACCTTGGAGATCCCATTGTCCATCCCTCTCATTTTGCAGATGAGAAAATTGAGACCAAAGGAGACCAAGTCCCAAGGTCACAGAGAAGTAGAACTAGGGCTACATTGTAGGCATTCTGCCTACCCCCTTTCCTACCCCAGAGTGGACAGCTCTTTCAACAATGTCATGTACTTTAAAAAAAAAAAGAAAAGAAAAGAAAAAAGTAAAATAAATGCACACACATATGTATGTGTGTGTATATATACATATACACACACATATATAATTAAATTCCATTAAAATGTAAATTGACTTAATGGGTTGTGACATAAGCTAGAAAAAGAAAGGAAGTAATTTTGAGGAAGAGGGTAAAATATGGCTTAGGTTTTATTTTAAATATTAAGTGCAATAGTGAATAAAAAATGTCCCTGTGGAAATACAAGTATTGTTTTCTGTCATAAATAGAAGAACTTTAGAAGTCTGTACATTATTTTCTAAAGAACACAATTTCTAGGAAATGTGTAAGTTATTTTTCTGAGAAAATAGATAAACTTAGACTATGTCTATAATGATGCCTTGTTGATGCTCTCATTCTTTAACTCAACAAAGACTTTAATATTTTTTGCTGTTATTATAAACATATCTACCTGTGTGACTTTGGGTAAATCTCTTTGCCTCTGGGATCTACTTTCTTTATCTATAAAATGAGGAGACAGCTAGTCACTATACATTTATTAAGCATATACGAAATTCTTTTCTAATCTCTATAATTTATACTTTCTCTCGTGTATCTTTTAAAAATACTTATAATCAATGTGAATGCTGTACTCCTAGTGCCATTTTTTGTTTTTCTTTGCATGATTTTGTCACATTCTTTCTGTTTAATAATAATAGTGTTTATTATGTGCCAAACATTGTGATAAATACTGTACAATTATTATTTCCTTTGACCTTCACAACAATGAAGGTAGGTTCAATAATCCTCATTTTACAGATGAGGAAACTGAGGCAAACAAGTTAAGTGACTTGGCTAGGGTCACACAAGTAGCAAGTGTCTGAGGCTGGACTCAGATTTATATTGACTCCAGGCCTGGTACCCTATTGACTGTACCACCCAGCTGACCCTAATTCTGTTTGTTATCTTTGGAAAAGGATAACATGTGGTTCTGGTTTAGTCTTTGCTTAGTATTCTCTGGAAACTTGTAATGTTTTAATTCTACAAACATTAAGTGCCTACCATGTACAAAATGAGAGGACAAAAATAATAGCTGTAGAGCTGACCTTGGAGTTAGGAAGATCTGGGGTCCAGACCTGCCTCAGGTACTCTCAGTTTTCCACATAATTCTTTAAGAATGTAAATTGTGAATGATTTAAGTTGCATATAACTTTGTCTAATTTGTATTATCGGAAAGAGTTTACATTTAGGGAGTTTCCTATACCAGCAAAATCACAGGCCCCAACACCCTCCAAATGTGCTCATCCTTGTGCTAGGTGCTGAGTATACTAAAACCAAAGTGGAAAAAAAAAGTGAGGGGGAGTGGGGAGATAGGTGCCACCTTCATTCCCAAAGCCTGAAGTCTCATCAACTCGGTCTAAACACAAGGAGGAAACATGTTTACCCATGTGTAAACATTTACACATGTTTATACTGTTATGGTGGAATAAAGAAACCAAATAGTTACATCCAGATAATAATTTATTTAACAACACATGAAGTTGCAGAAACAAACCAGGACCAAGGTTCTCAGTAGACAAGGTCAATGACCATTGGTTTCTACACAATTAATATGCAATTTGGAGGGTCTGAAAAACAGGATTATAAGGATTGAGACACCTGGTTTCTTATTGGTGGAGAGGATCAGGGGACACTGAAGAGAGAGGAAAAGGGGTGGTTTTGTGACATTCCTTCAGTAGGGAGACCTTTGGGAGTCAGAGCCATTTTGTGACTCCTTCAAAATCAGATGACTTACAGGCAGCTGAAATTCAGCTTCACAAAATGGTGGTTACTCACGCTGTTTTTTAATGTAACAACACATGTTCCCCTTCTCAGTCCTACATATAAATGTTACAGTAAATTTCATTTCAAATCACATGCTTCACCCCAGTTTGGAAAAGTACAAATTTTGGAAAAATTTCCCCTTGGGTTCATTCACAATCTTTTTTCTTTTTTTGGCTCATATCTTAGCCTCACTTCTAAGAGCAAAATTAACTCCCTATCTTGTACTTTGGAAGCCAGAAAATTAGGAGTGTAAACCACTACTTTTATTTCATCTTGAGAGTCAATTTTTATCCAGGGCTCTAAACTCTTGTGAACAAAATGTACCATGGAGCATATCATCTGTTGTATAATATTTTGTTGAAGGGTTTGATAAAATGTTGAAGCACAGAAAATCTCCATGGGCCCTGATTGACAAAACTCTCTTATACTTTATTTATAGCCACCCCAAGTTCTCTGTGCCAACTTTGCCGGCTGTGTATCCGAAACTGCATAGGAAGAGCAAGGCTACATCTCGTTCCCCAGCTCCAGCTTCCAACGCTCCTCAAAGACTTCCTACAATACCGATAAAGCAATAAACTCACCCATGATGACTCAAAAAGCAAATATTGATGTTTGTTCTCTAGAATGCTGTATGTTTTCCATCCAGATACCCAGGGGATGAAATAAAATAGGGTGTGATAGCCCTCAGGGAAGATGTGTAGATAGTTGTAGCTTAATATCTATTAATTGGATGTTGAATTATTTTGGTTGATGTTAACTGTTCTTTGTATTTTATGTATTGAGGCACCATATGGTCTAGATTTCATTAGCTAGTCCAGAGAATACCTTTGTTGATGTAAAAAAACAAAACCCTCTACTTTTCATGTAATCTAATCTTTAAATATAAACAGAAATGCAAACTCTTATTAAAGCTATTCAAATTACATCATACTGTAATTTGTGATCTATATTTCTTCAGATGTCAAGTTAGTGGTTTAGTTGTATTGAACTTGGTTTGTTTTTGTATAACTGTAGGCTGTGAGTCATACTTTGGAAAGAACAACAAGGAGAGATCTTGTATCTGAGCTATACCTTATTAAAGGAAATTCCCTGTATTGAATTTTTTCATTCTAAGAAACATGTTGAAAAGCAAAGATAGATAGCTTTGAACCTAAAGAACCTACGAAAGATACTAAACACTTAAAAAGTCACTAAAAGCCTAAATGGGGCTTGTTAAAGAAAAAAACAATAGGCATTATTTATCCAGGGTGTACGGGGCCTAAAATACCATCCTGGCTTGTAGAACTACCTGCTAGAATCTCCAGGCCTGTCACTCACCTGTCATATGTCCTTCTTCTAAGGGACAGATTACTGTATTAGAAATTTCTCTTCACTGTTTACATAAATCAGCTTAAGAACCCAGGAGCAGATTTCAGGAACAGGTAGGACTGACACTTTGTGAAATTGATTAAGAAGTGTAATGTATACTCCTCAGTCTCTAGGGGATAGGCCAGTCTAGCTCTGAATAAAATGTAAGTTATACCTTTTATAAGAAATTGGTGAAAAATTACGTAGTTTTTAAAAATACTGGTAGAATACTAATATAAGCCTAAAGCAGCATCCAAATCTGCAACACTGTATCCACACCTCATTAATGGTGTTTTGTTGTTGTTTACAATAAAAGGTGGTGTTTGCTATATTTGTAGACAATAATGAATGAATGGGATGGGGGTGGGAGAGAGGGGAGTGTTATAAATATGGGGGTTACTTCTATACCAGTGGTGCCTGCAAGGGTAAATATGACTGTATTCATCCCTTGAGTTGTAAGTATATTTGAGTGAAGTGTAAAATATTCTTAATAAAATCTGATTTTTTTTCAAAATTTTGTATTATTGACTTGGTGTATGTTTTAATGACTTTCAATGAATCATAAAGTTTTTAGGTGTTTTTTTTTTGTTTTGTTGGTTCAAGAGTTGATCCAGTGACATTGGTCAGCTCCAAGTGGATAGATATTTCATTTTTTTTCCAGCTAGCAGACACCTGAGAAATACTATCAGTTATTTTGTGAACTACCAAATGATTAGCATTTTAGTTTGGGAAAGCTAAGTAAGTCACAAAGACACTCAGCATTTCACACTGTGTCTCTAATTAGACCTGTGGTGTAGCTATTACCACCCACAAATCAAGAACCAATACCCTATGAATGGTATTCTTAAAGACTTTCTGTTGTCAAGCTTTTAAATGGTAAGAACTTGTTATAAGTATGGTATCACCCTTTGTAGCACCAGAGACACCTTCTTTCCTGTGGTGGTGGTGGGGAGGGGGGAAAGGGAGTGTCCCCCAGAAATTTACCCTAGTTTCAAAGCTCAGTTAATCTGTACCCACCAGAAATCATAGTTCACTAGTCCCTGACATTGTGTTTGTTCTCACTAGTTGGTAGTGCTATGGTTGATCCAAAGCAAATGCATGTGAGAAAAGTAGCAATAGAATATTTTCCCCAAATCTTGGGCATAGACTGTCACAAATCTACACATCATCAGTGACAATAGTATAGACACTCAGGATCTATGTGTAGAAGATGAATTCAAATCCTGCCTAATTGGTTGGGTGAACCTGGGCAAATAAATTTCTCAGGGTCTCAGCCTTAATTTCTTCATCTGCAAAATAAGGGGGAATAGGACTTCTCTTCCACCTCTATATTTTATCCTTTTACCATTATCTTTATTAAGCTGGTTCAATTACAGTAATAATTATAACTATATCCTTACATTATAAGCACTTTGATGGCGGGATTGTTTTGTCTTTGTATGCCTGATGCCTACCACAGTACCTGGCACATAGTAGGTGCCTAATTGATACTTGTTAATTGATTGGTTAATCTATATAACTCTATAGTTTACAAAGCAACTAGGTGATGTAGTGGATAGAGCACTAAGTTTGAAATCAGGAAGACTCATATTCATGAGTTCAAATGTGGTCTGAGACATTAGACCAGACATACAGACTAGCTCTGTAACCCTGGGCAAGTCACTTAACCTTGTTTGCCTCACTTTCCTCCTCTGTAAAATGAGCTGGAATAGGAAATGGCAAACCACTCCATTACCTTTACCAAGAAAACCCGAAATGGGGTCACAAAGAATTAGATATGACTGAAAATGATTCAACAACAGCAGCTTACAAAACACTTTCCCAGTAACCCTAAGTGGTAGGTAACATAGACATTATTTGTTAACATTTGAGGGGCGGCTAGGTGGCAGAGTGAATAGAGCACCAGCCCTGGAGTCAGGAGGACCTGAGTTCAAATCTGACCTCAGACAGTTAACAGAAAACTAGTCTTGTGACCTTGGGCAACTCACTTAACCCCAATTGCCCTACCTTCCCCCCTTGCAAAAAAACAAACAAACAAACAAAAACATTCGAAATAATACTTGTATAATTAACAGATGAAGAAACTTAGATTCAGAACAACTAAATGACTTATTGATGCTCATAATGTAATTACTTATGCAAAATACAAATTAACTCTTTCGGCTGATTCAGGGTTATTATTATGGATATCAAGTAATACATAATGGTGGCCTCCCAAGTCCTAGTGGTATGGGGGGGATATTTTGGTATGGGGGAGATGTTTCGGTATTGGGGGGGTGTTTGCTCCATTATGAAATGGCTACAAGCCACTTATTCTCTGCATTCTTGTCTCCTTTTTATAGTTTTTCTGTCTTACTATCAGTGTGTCAATGATTAATTCTTGCAGCTGCCACTGAGCCTTCTAATCTGTTTTGGGCTTGGTAAATAGTTAGAATTATGTGTCAATTAAAGGAAATAGACTCTGAGTCAGGGCTTGAAGGGACTTCTAAAAGTAAAGTTTGTAATAAACTTTAGTATAGATTTTGTAATAGATTTTGGTAGCTCAGAGGGCTTTTTTCTTTTCTTTTTCCAGGGGTCTTTTGTGTTCTTACTTATATTCCTGAAAAGCTCAAATTACCATGTACATAACCTATGGATAGGTCCAAAACCATAACACAAAATATTTTAAATTATTTCAAACTTTATTAAGGATATTTAGCATTATGCAGATTTTCCAATTATAAGTAATCATGTACAGAAAAATGAAAGCATCATTGTTGTATATTAAATGCTAAATGGATAGTGACATGGAAATATCCCTATTACAAAAACTTTTTCCTTCAACAAATTCATTTCATTCAATCAACAAATATTTATTGAAAATTTGCTGTTTTCAAGGCACTGTGAATCTGTTAGTCCTAAGGCAGCAGAGCCCCAGGATGAAAACACTGAATCTGGTTTCAGTGAACCTGAGTTCATGTTGTGGGTATGATTGTATGACCCAGCCAAGTCATAGGGTTAGAGAACTGAAGGTGACCTCAGAGGCCATCTAGTCCAATGCCTCCTTTTGCTGAGGTTGGATTTGAACTCATGAAGATGGGTCTTCTTCCTGATTCCAAGTTCATTGCTCTATCCACTGTACCACCTAGCTACCTATTGAATTATATGAATGTGCTAAGTTTTGAATCTTTGAAGATAAAGCTATTTGACAGAGAGGAGAGGAGAGAGGAAAGAGAGAGGAGAGGGAGATGAGAGAATGAGCTGAGTTGCCCAACTAGGACTGGTCTCCCCTCTCCTCTCCTCCCCTCCCCTCTTCTCTTCTCTGTCCTTACCTGTGGGTATTCTGTCCAAAGTGAGGTAAGTTTTGAAGACCAGTCCTTAAACCCAATTTACTCTGGATCTCTTGGATTGGACAACAATAGGTCCCTGCCCAAGCATTACTCAGTGGTTATCTTTTGGGTCCTCTGGGCTCAGAGTGAAGGTTAATAGTGACTGTTTTTCTTTTAGTCAGTAACTCTAAGGGTCTTCCCCTCCCAGTCTGATTTTTTTTTAAATTAAAGGGGCTATCCCTTGACTAGCTTGTTAAAGAGGCTTATTCCCTGAATGGGCATTGCCTCACTCAAAGTGAGAACCTGTAAAGACCTTAGTTTAAAAGGGCCAGGGTCTCCCATTGCATCCTGGGCCATCTCCAGTCATCTTGATGGATATCTGGCCACTGGATCCAAATGGCTCTGGAGGAGAAAGTGAGGCTGGTGACCTTGTACAGCCCTCCCTCACTCAAATCAAAATCAATTTCAAGTCATGTCATCATCTCTTTGATGTCATGGTCCTCTTAGATAAGAAGGACAAAAACCACCACCACAGGTGGTAAAAGAGCTGGGACTTAAAACCTCTGGCTCCAAATCTTAGCATCTTCAAGGCCTCATTTTCCTTATTTATAAAGTAAGGAAGTTGAATTCTCTGAGTTGTATGGTTCCTTCCAGCTCTAAATCTATGTTAATATGGAAGTCGTCTCATATAAAACTAGATGTGATCATTGGATTCATTTTTTAATGAGAATTCTGTCCATATTCATTTTCAAATAAGCAGTAAAATCAGAGATGGGATTTAAAAGATGAGGTAATACACAGCACATCTTTCACTTTTTAATGAGAATCCTATCCACGTTTATTTCCAAATAAGCAGCAAAAAAATCAAAGATGGAATTGAAAAGATGAGATAATACATAACACATTTCCTATTTCTCCTATGGTGGTTGTGTTGTTCAGTCATTTTTCAGTCATGTGTGACTCTTCATGACCCTATCAGGGGTTTCTTTTTTTTTTTTTTTTTTTGGTCTTTTTGGAGGGGGGAAGACAGGGCAGTTGGGGTTAAGTGATTTGCCCAAGGTCACACAGCTAGTAAGTGTTAAGTGTCTGAGGCCACATTTGAACTCAGGTCTTCCTGTCTTCATGGCTGGTGCTCTATTCACTGTGCCACCTAGCTACCTCAATCTGGGGTTTCTTGACAAAGATAATGGAGGGGTTTGCCATTTCCTTCTCTAGCTAGTTTTACAGATGAGGAAACTGAGGCAAACAAGGTAAAGTGACTTGCCCAGGGTCACAGAGCTAGTAAGTGTCTGAGGCCAGATTTGAACTCAGGAAGAGGAGTCTTCCTAACTCCAGGCCCAGTACTCTATCTACTGTGCCACCTAGCTGCCCCTTTTCTCCCATGGATCTCGTGTCAAAGAAATGCAGTTTCTAGAATGACATTTTAAGTTTCAGCATGGCTGTATTTTGTGCCTTATTTTGAGTATTATTCTTTAGTCAGAAAATACCTTCTCTTCTCACACACTGTCAGCATCATTATTCTGGCCCTCATCCTCACCTAATAGCTTCCTGCCTAACAGTTCTTCCAGTCTCCAGTCTCTCTCTTCTTCAATTCAATTTCAGTGCCAACATTAATTTACCTAATGCATAGCTCTGACCATGTCACTCACCTGGTGAGAAATCATCAGTGGGCTTATTATTTATAGGGTAAAATAAACTCAGTAGCCTGGCATTTCAGACCTTCTCCAGTCTGGTTCCAAACTACTTCCCCAGTCTTATTTCACTCCCTTTTCACATTCTATATTCCTCTCTGCCCTAGTAGTTGCTTTTAGAATACCTACCTAAGCAAGAAGTAGAAGCCAATCCTTTGGTAAATAATAGCATCCTACTTTCTGATACTGTGTTGAACTCATTATTTTCTTTATATTGTTAAGATGGTTTGTGGTAAGAATTTCTCCTTTCATACTTTAAGGGAGATTTTTTAGTGATAACTGAATATGGTACTATTATTTCTAAACATTATTAAATTTTAATCTTTTAGTTACTTGATAAATTACTTGTTAAAATATGGATCTCTCTGCCAAAATAATTTTAAAACTACTGGAGAAAGGCACTTATCTGACCTTGAATCCCTACATGGAACATAGTTTTGGCAAATTGGGATGAGATCAGATACACCGTGGCTCACACTGGAGCTAAATTGGCAGAATAACTCTGTAAATATGGAGAAGGAGGGTGGTCTAATCAGGAGGCAGAACACTGCCTGGTTTCCTGTCACCAGATCCCTCTTGGTTGTCTGTGGGGAGTCCTCTCTGTGGGATGGGTAACAACTCAGGCAGATGGATTTATTCCATGGGTACTGGAAGTGGCTGTCTGGGAGGGTAAAGAAAGTGCCAAGGCCAGCATTACATGGTTGATATTGACTGTACTGCATTAATCAGACTACCAATGTAGTCAGTCTGAAAGTAAATTGAGTCAGTGCATTTAGCAGCTAGAGACAGCTCTTGGCTTTCATGATACATGAAATGATTAATTTTTGGTGGAGTTGTGAACTGATCCAACCATTTTGGAGACCCAACTGGAATTATGCCCAAAGAGTTATTAAGTTGCCTTTACCCTTTGACCTAGCAATAATATCACTAGTAGGTCTATTTTCAAAGATGATTATGGAAAAAGGAAAAGAACCTGTATGTTCTAAAATATTTACAGCAGCTCTCTTTGTGATGGCAAAGAATTGGAAATCACAGGGATGCCCATCATTTGGGGAATGGTTGAATAAGTTGTTATATATTATTGTGATGGAATACTACTGTGTCATAAGAAATGATGAGCTCAAAGATTTTAGAAAAAACATAAATAGGCTTGCACACAATAATGAAGAGAAAAATGAGCAAAACTAAGAGAACATTGCACACAGTAATGCTCAAGAGAACATTGTAATAGCAATATTCTTTCAAGAACAATTTTGAGTGAATAACTTGTTTTAACTATTATAAATACCCAAATTAACTACAAAGGGCATATGAAGGAAGATGCTATCTACATCCAGAGAAAGAACTGATAAATAGATGTACAGAATGACATTACATATACATATGTGTATGTGTGTATGTCTAATGGTAGCCATGGCAGGACTGGAAGGAGGGAAGAAAATAAAAGAAATTTACATGATAACTTTATTATATATTTAAAAAGAATAACAAGTTGTATATAACAGATTTGCAGTTTCATGTGCAATTTTTTTTTGTCATACTATACTTGGAAATGCTTGTTTCATTCCATAAATTAAAAATAAAATAAAACTGAAAAAAAATAAAATTGAGGGGGCAGTTAGTGGAGCTGTTAGCTACACAAGGGAAGGGATTTCTTCTAATGTAGATGAGGAGGGGTCCCAGTTTATAGTCTCTGACCCAAAGGTTCCAGTTCCTGCTAAAATAGGAGCCCTGATATTGGAGGAGAGCAGACTTGGGTCAGAGACTGAGGAACTCCTGGGTTGTTAGCTTCACAGCTAGCCTATCACTGCTGTCAAGAGGGCCTTAACTTTCTGCCCTGAGGGGACAAGCTGTGGGGTAGACTCTCTCCACCAAATAGCTGAGGTGGATGCTAGAGAAGTTCAAAAACAAACCTGATGAATCCTTAGAGCAATAACTCTTAAGGGTGTGGTCTAATAGTTGTCTTGTTGTTCAGTTGTTTCAGTCATGTCTGACTTTTCATGACCCCATTTGGGGTTTTTCTGGCAAAGATACTAGAATGGTTTTCTATTTCTTTCTCCAGCTCATTTTACAAATGAGGAAACTGAGGGAAATAGGGTTAAGTGATTTGTCCAGGGGCACAGTGTCAGAGGCTAGACTTGAATTCAGGTCTTTCTGACTCATTGCCATACCACCTAGCAGCCTGACCCTCCCTTTGCTAAAACCAGGTCTAACCAAGTGAGTGCTAAAAGACTTTCTGCTTTAGACTTTCATGGTTGTAAAGCCAAGCACAAGCAGCTTCCTAGAGGGCTACTGCTGTGAACAGCTTCAAGGTTCTGATTACATAGTATAATGAACAGTCTATTTATTCAGTAACAAATTAAGGCAAAACATTCACAGAAATAAAAATATAGCATTCACAATGTCACAACTTATCACTAAAATAGCCACACAGTTTCCACCAAAGTGGTCACATAGGTTTGAACAAAGTACATTCATTTAGTCACTCAATCACAAAAAGTCCTTAATTCAATCATTTAATAATTTAATAACTCAATCATTCAATCACTTAAGGAGGCAAGCCTCTCTTAATTCAATCACTTAATCACTCAGTAACTCAATGACCCTTAAGGGTGCCTCCTTAAGGGACACAAAGTACAATAGTCAATGTTCTCCACCCAGGGGGTGAAATAAAGATACAATATTATCATCAATCACTACTCAGTACCCTCTTAAGGGGTAGTGGAAAATACACAGGCCATCCACCCCTCAGTCACAAGTAAGTTACAATTTTATCAGTCCCTCAGTATCCTTGGAGAGATCTTTTCATCTTGACCTGGGGTAGGCTCTCAGCTTCCCTGGTTCCCCTTCCATGGTCCCAGCTCCCACCTGGATTCACCAAACTGTCACCTGAGTTCAAAGGCAGACAGCTCCCAGTTCCTTGTCCAGCTCTCTGTGCAGTTCTTGTTCCACACTGAAGTTCACAGTCTAATCCACCTTAAATCCTTCACAGTCTCTGTTCCTGGGAAGTCATGGCTTAACAAAGCCACAAACAGACAAAGTACCGACACCACAGTTATGCTTCCTCTGGCAGCTCCTTAATATCTCTGGCTGGACCTTAGAAGTTTTTAGCAGAAGTTTCAGCTAGTTCCAAGAATCAAAATCACTTCATCCAGGTTCTCAAAATAAAAACCATTCTCTCCAGCCTAGGCCTCTCTTCCTCAGCCTCCAGAACCTAGCCAAAGAAGATGTGAAATTCCAGCTCGGGCTTTTCTTTATATGCCTGTTAGCTCCTCCCTATTCTGCCCTTTCCTGTTACATCACCAAAAGGGGTTTATACCTTTTGTTTCTTAACAGAGGCTTGATCTAATTAATTTCAAACTAGGTAGTAAGTACCTGTTAGCTTACATTACTATTACAATGGTCTGGGGGGAATTCTCTAAGGATCGCCTCTTAAAGAGTCAACTAAATTTGTTGAGGCCTCCAGAAAGGGTCTGTTCCTTGTCTCTTTTTAGGTGGTTGAAATGTTGTCAGTATCACCTGGCCTTGTAAAGATGAATTCCCCTTGCAACCAGCTCAGAGATGCAATACAATAAACATTTGTTAAGTGCCTACTATGTGCCAGGGATAGTGCAAAGAGCTAGAGAAACAAATAAGAGAAAGCCTGTCTTTGCCCTCAAGGAGCTTACAATATAATGGTGGAAAACAATGGGGTGTGTG
This sequence comes from Gymnobelideus leadbeateri, assembly GCA_011680675.1. NCBI lineage: Eukaryota > Metazoa > Chordata > Mammalia > Diprotodontia > Petauridae > Gymnobelideus > Gymnobelideus leadbeateri. The sequence continues at coordinate 131,037 of WOXC01006809.1, read as the reverse complement.
CCAAAGGGTGGCACAACATGGTAATGATGTAGTTAAACCCAGAGTATATGGTGGGAAAAGAAAAGTTTGTTGTAAATTCTGAGCCCTCTAAAAATGAGGCTTTGGGAGTAGTTTTTTGCACCACCCTCCAATCAAAAGGCCAAGGGTTGTGATGAGGTGTGAGTCCCAAAGCTAAAGAATTCTTGGGAGGAAGAATTTCTTGTTGATGAGCTTATCCTGGGGGGCGGTGGAGACGGGAACTTGATAATTGTGGTGTTGAAACCCAGAAAGTAGCTAAGAGATATCTGTCAGGGAGAGGGGAAGTTCCCAAAGGAAATGGGTTTAATAGATTAATTTGACCCTCCTCCCAATGCCCAGTTTGTCTCTGGGGCAATCAGATAACCGCTTCTAGGTGGAGCCCTATCAGAAATGCTTCAGGCTTTAGCTATAGACTTCCCTCACCATACAATCATACAGGTTTGAACTGACCAATTGGTGAAATTTGAGCAGGTCAGGGGAGTTGTGACTTGGGCAAGTACTGCCGTCAATGCAAACCTATACTGTGGAAATGGTAGGAAGGAGTAACAGAGTCCCCCAGACTCCAAGATGGGCAATGGAATCTTCTGGTTTTGAGAAGTATCCTTCAGCCCCACCCAAACTTGAGATGTCTCCTAATACCTCTGCCCCTGGATCATTAAGGTGAAGCTATAGAGGACAGTCCATGGAGGGAAGGGATACTATGGGATTAGTATTTGTGTGGGCCCTTTCATCAACTTCTTGGCATGTTACTGTAAGTAGGCTAAATGGAAACCCATAGAGTTACTTGAATCATCCCCCGTAGTTAACACCATTACCATATCAGGTCCCCAGGGGAGTGAAAGATATTTCTTCTCTAGTGATGGAAATGAAAGAAGCTAAAATACTTCATTATACCAGATCCCCCTACAACAACCCTGCATTACCTCTAACCAAGGCAGATGGTACCTGGCAGCTTACAGAGAACAGAACATAGTCATCACGCCTATCTCTATAGCTGTTACTGATCTCGCTGTTGTAGAACAGGCATCCCAAGCCCAGGGTGAGTCGTATGGGGCTACCAACCTTGCCAATGCTTTTCCTCTATCCCTTTTGGCAAAGACTAGTCAGAACAATTTGTTTTCACCTGGTAAGGAATCCAAATACTTTCACCATCCCTCCCAAGATCTACCTGAATTTTCTCTCATAAAGTCACATTATAGTAGGCAGAGAGCTAAAAGAGGCCTCCCTTCCTGAGGACACTAGTTTATACTACTACATTCATGAAATAATGTTGACCAGGCCAGATGAGGCCACCTTGGCAGAGACCCTGGATGATGGTGGCCTGTATGTAGAACATGTGTCGGGAATTTAATCCTAAGAAAATCTAAGATCTACATCATTTAGTCAAATTTTAGGAAATACAGTGGGCAAGGAAAACTCAGAAAATTCCAGGCACAGTCCAAAATAAGCTACTGACATTTACTTGCTTCCCCAGTATTTATGAGAGAAGTTATTATTATTATTTTTTTTTAAAGCAATCAAGGTTAAGTAACTTTCTCAAGGTTACACGGCTAGTCATTATTTATGTGTGGGTGCTCATTTTCTGAGGCTGGTTTCGATCTTGGGTCATCCCAACTCTGAGGCTGGCACTCTTACTCACTGCACCACCCAGCCGCTCCTGAGAAATTATTATTAATAACAAATTATTAATATGGGGGGATTCAGGTTTTTTCCCCCTTCCTATTTCCTCCTTTAAAGACAAGGCAGCCTCTGAAAGACAGAGCTGATGTTAAGATTGGGTTAACATTCTCCTCAAATCTTGGGTGGGAACCCACCCAAGTAGGAGAGCTGATTTATGATTAAAGAGTAAAAAGAATCTAATCTAGACAGTTCTGGCAGAATTCAACTACATAAGTGGTCTGGTTGGAAGTGAATCCCTTGGTCTGGATTACTTCCCTCCCCTCCCCCATGGGATATGATCTGGGTGATGAGTCTCTTTGTCCAAGAGAGAGTGAACTGATCTGAGACATGCCCCCCCCCCATTAGAATAAGGCCACCTCTCATAATAATTATTAATTTATTAATTGTTAATCAGTCAGTTAACTTCCACTATCAGGGACAACCTCTTTCTCAAAGGTATTTAACCATTCAAGTAGCCTCTAAAGTTTGTCTTTGGTTATGTGAGAAACCATTGACCTCAATTTATTATTTACTAGCCATAACTAAGAAATTGACGATTAATTACCCAGAAACTATGTTTCTCAAAATTTTCATTACTCACATCTAAGAAGGAATCCCAGAGATTTACTGGACTCTTTAGCTTTTGAAAAACCCACATTCCCCACCTAAATATCTTGATGTCGCTCTTTTACCAAGTCACTCACAAACCTGTCTTTAGAGTGGGCCCTGGAAGAGAAAACATCCCTGAAAGATGTAAAAGGGGTCATATCTCCCAGTCTCTACCTTATGGCCCTTATGATTCTGTAAAGTCCGTGTTTCTGGTGGTGTCTATTCATAAAGCCCAGGCACAGTGAAGCTTTTAGCAAATACCAAGGAATGGACAGAATAAGGCACAGTTGGGTTGTCTGGAGCCCCGAAGCTCCCCAGAAAAGCCATTTATTGTACTGAATTTGAAAGGCAGTTGTTTGCCTTCACTAGGCCATAGTCACTACTTGATAGATAACACAGGGTCAGGCATTCACATTTTTCCCAGAGTTGCTTGTTGGGTAATGCATAAAGTTGGCCCTCCTAGCAAGATGGTAGAGCATAAAAGGCTTCTGTAGCTAAGTCGATATGGTAGAAGACATGCATGCTTAGGTCCCTCTGGTATTAATTATCTTCACAAATAGTTAATGACTATGCCAGAGACTAAGGCCTTCAGTCCAGATCCAGGAACCCTGCCTCCACTGGCCCAATGTGCTTTCACTTTTAAGGACCTGGCTCCTGAGAAGCACCATTTTGCCTGGATAACTGATGGTTCCATCCACTACAAAAGGCATATGCAACTGGATTTCAGTAGCCACTAAATATAACAGGAGATTCCTAGGGATTATGGGTGCAGGCATGTGAAAGAGCCTTGGGAGATAGGACTCTAAATCACTCATTGCAGATATTCATTTGTGGTAGTTTCTGGGCAGTGGTCATGGACCTGACCAAACAGACTGGAGTCTGAAGAGCACAGGACTAGACAAGTGTTTTCCCCTTTAGAGATCAGGACCAATGACTCATACCACATATCAGACATGTCAGTACCCATCAAAGATATATGCTAAATAAACTGTTACAAGACTAGCAGGGGTTGGGGAGTGGGTCTAGTGGTAATTTGAACATTTGGGTGGTGATATCACTTTATATCAGGGGATATCACCTGAGTTAGGTGGCTCAGTGAATAGAGAGCTGGGTCTGTAGTCAAGAACACCTGTGTTCAAATCTGGCTTCAAACACAAGCTTCGTGACCAAGGGGAAATCACTTAAACCTGTTTGCCTCAGTTTATTCAACTGTAAAATAGGGATAACAGCACCTGCCCTTTAGGGCTGTAGGCATCAAATGAGGTGAAAGACTTAGAATGGTGCTTGGCACATAGCAGTTACTGTACTCATGCTTATTCCCTTCCCTCCCTTCCCCTGTGTTGGGTAAAGGACCAAGTTATCCCTCTCACTAATGACAAGGCAGTTATTCCTAACCCAAGTGGCCTTCAACTGGCAAAATGGTACCCTCCCTTCTCAGTATAAGAATTTCTCCCCTGTTGATGAACAAGCTGCATCATTATGCATCTATGTCAGGTGTCCAATACCTCCAAAGCCATGTGCCAATGTAGCTCTCAGGAAGAGGAAGATTAACAGGTGGGGCAGGTAATGAGCTTCAGTATCCATTCAGATCCCAAGAGGCTTAAGGCCTTGTAGCACTTTACTATAGATGACTCTGATGCCGAATTAAAATTCATTGACTGTGCCAGAAGTGCACATAGAAACCCTGATATTCCTGGAGCTGTTCCTGCTCATCACCAAACACTTCACATCAGAAGAAAAAATATATGATCATCTGCACTGTGGTCTTCATGTTCTTGGTGCTACTCTGGTTGGTCATCACAATTATGCATTAATGGACCTGCAAAGATGTGGCATCACCCATCATATGGAGTAGCCTCTGAGACTTTCTGAAGGGGTAAGGTAACATTCAGGATTTTGGGGTTTTGCTCTCCTCCACATTTTTCCCCTTTCACTGTTTTCCTTCTCCTCCCTTTCCATCCCATGAGAGGAAGACTGTTTAGTCATTAAAATAGGAGAAGGTCCTGTAAAGGACCATTAGGACCAAGGGGTTGTATATGATGGGACCATTGTTTTCCTGATGCATCTTGCTTGATGTAGCTCCTCCCTGCCCCAACTTGACTGGCTCTAGCTTCTGTGACACAGCTTCTTGGTCTTGGGGCATAAAGATTCTCAGTTTCATGTAGTCAGGGCCTCTCAGACTTGGTAGGCACTTGAGACCACATGAGTCATTATACTCTGATACTTAATGACCAGACACATTTCCAGATGAAAGAAAAGGGTGGCTGCATCCAGAGAATCTTAAGTGCCACTCTATCCTTGTTACATATTCTTGTTGTGTTAAGGTAAAGTCAATATCCTTTGTAAAATGTTCTCTGACTTGCTAGCACCTCATTTCTCCCCAACATTTACTCTGACATAAAAGGGTGCTGGCCTTAGAGTAGCACCCACAACAGTGATCATTAACCTATGAAGAACAAATCTGTTCTTCAGCTTCGGTAACACAGTAAAGAATCATCACTCTTCTAAGCAGTTTGAGTTTACACCAAAATATAAATATTTATTTGAAATGGGTGTAGGTTGAGAGTCAAAATCTATCCCAGGAAAATTTTTTCTTTACATTAACTTGTCTTTAAGTTTTAATCCTCTGGAGCATATCCACCCACAATTCTGCCTTTTAAAATCCTTCTTATCTTCCAAGGTCCAGCTCAACTTCCTACGCAGTGAAGCTTTCCTTGATTCTCTGCCCCCAAACATATGCTCTCTTTCTCTTCAAACTTTCTTAGAGCACTTTGTTTGGATCTCTCCTTTGCTCTGATTATATCTGACTTTGTTTCATATCATGCAAATGTATGTGGCGTCCCCCTAATTTCGTTTTAAGCTCCTTTTGGCCTATATATCTTGCTCCTCTCTCACCCATATTCAGTTCAATAGTTCTCAACACAGTAGCTGCTTCCTGTTTGCTGAATTAAAAGAAACATGAAGCTTTGTAATTTTTCACTTCCTAGAAAATGATGGCAACAGGACAAATGCTTATGTTAACGCAAAATATTAAATAAAAAGAATTACGTTCTTTTTGTTATTTTAACAAGTTGCTTCTGGTATCAGAATATATTTGTAAGGTACTGACCCTTTTATTGGTGGACCGTTTGATGACCTAAAGGGACAGAAAAAGAACATTTGTGTAATGTTATTCCAGTACCTGTTCCCACCAAAATGCAAAGCAATTTCTTTCTTCAAATCAGCAGCTTCCCAGCAAACCAGGAAAACTGATAAAAAGCAACTGATAAAGAATGTTGTCTCAGATAGAGTTTTAAGGAGGGACAAAGACTATTTAGAGGACTATTTAGAGAATTGTTCTTCAGATGAACTAAGAGACAGAACAATGAATGAGGGAATGTTCCTAATATCGCTGTGAGGCTAAAATGAGATAATATTTCTAAAGCATTTTGAAAACCGTAAAGCATTATATATTGATGACAATGATGATGATTAGTGGTGGCAATAGGGCATTGTGGTCTATCAGTACATTTACATGTGGATATTTTTGGAGTTTGAATTATAACTGACAAAAAAGTAAATCAAATAAGTATGTAGGAAATATGTAAAAATTATCAAAGGACTGTTGGTTTTATGTCTTATAGAAAGATGGTTTTGAGTTTTACCTCATAAGGTACAAAAGAGTCACTGTTCACTTAAAAGCTTTGACTTAAGGCATTATAGGCAATTACAATGTCAACAGGAGAAGATGCTATAGCAAGTCAGGCATAAGAAGCAAGAGGGTAAGTTGAGCATAGCAGAAGCCACAAGAAGCCAGGGACAGGAGGCACTGAAGACTTTTGACTGATATTAGAGAGGATTTTTCAGTTGCTTTGCTGGGAAGTTGATGATCAGAAGAAAGGCATTTCTTTGTACACTGGGTGGAGCAGCTGCTGAAAGTGCATTGAGAGCTGAATCCTACTGTTATGTACAAAACTGTTTAAGCTTATTGCTTTCTGGAATCATCCACAGGTTGAAAGGGGGAACCTTCTTGGGGATGCCCATGTTACTCTCTTCTGCCCTCTCTGGTTTGAGAAAGAGAAACCATGGTAAATAAAGACTTTGCATCTATTTTACTGAGATTGGTAATTTGCTGGGAGAAGAGGCAGGGAACTGATTAGACAAAGCCAAATCCCCTTCTATTTACAGATCAGAGGAACTTGACAGTTCTTTGGCTTAAGAGAACTACTTGTCATTACACTAGTTTGATACTTTCTCAGATCCCTGTGAGCTACAAGAGCTGTCACTGCTTCATTGGCTCAATAGGCATGGTTTTACCCAATAATAGAATGGTAAGGACCAGAAATAGAACAGGTAGCAGAAAAGCAGCTTTCTGAGATACAGATGATTTCTGAAGGGACAAAGGGCAGCAACACCTGCAGTCCAGAGTTGTAAATTGCCCAGGCACATGGGTTTCCCCATTCATGGCCTCCTTGCTAGGTTTTTATAAGTGTATACACTTCTATATATCTATTGGTAGGAGAGTATAACTCAGATTTATGAGTAGACTATGATATTCTGATTATTCTTACTTTTGCCTTCTATTGAATAAAAGTTAGTATTTCAACTTCTGTATTCTAAATGAGAAAATGTTTTAATTATTCTTTCTTTTGCCTTACTAAATAATGTTTTATGTTTAAGAATTAATGGAGTCATGGTGACTGATTTTATGTAAATAGGAGACTATGGAGGTTAAAATAGGAGTAACAGTATGCCCATCTCCCCACACTAAAGTTACCTGTAGGTGAGGGGAGTGAGGCAACAGAAACAGAGTGAGATTTGTAGCATCATGGTATTACTTCTGGGAACTGCACAAGTGACTAAGCACACACTGGGTGATTGAGCTAGCCTAGAGAGTGAGTAGGAGATGGTACCATACTTGGCCTACTCAATTTTTAAAGTTATTTATATTTAAATAGTTGAGCTGATCTCCTTTAGAGAATTTATAAAGACATAGACAACAATCATACAGGATGGGAAAATATGAGTAGATCTCCACATATATAAATACTGTTGAAGGAAGTACCAAGATGGGGGTATGGGGTAGAGGTTAATCATGGGTCCAGTGAAGCATTATAGTATGTTAATTTAGGTAGCTAAATTTGTTTATAAGCTCACTCCTAAAGTCCTACTCTGATGTCTCATGTTCCTAAAGCCTATGCCAATGGGTCTAATTTCAGATGAATCATGCCAGAATGAAAAAGCTTTAAGGACAGTTCTGATGACACTGACTTCTCTTGTCCAAGGACTAGCCTAACTAGTACACAGTACAAGTTAGTCACAATGATTAATGTTTATGTCATTGCAACTCTGAAAGGTTGTCTACTAAGGCAAAAAAGTATTATGACCAACTTAATGAAGAGAATATCCATACTCAAAGTTACAGGTCCTTGAAATATGTGTCCTATAGCTTGAGACAACCTCAGGCAACCCAGTTTAACTGTTCAGCAGGTGTACATTTGGGAAGATGGATTTCTTGGCCATCTCCACAATATGCTGTCTCCATTTCAGCCATTGTTCCCATCTCCTTTCCCCATCCCCAACCTTGGACTTTGCTCCTGGGACATAGGGCACTGGGTTCTGATAGTAGAAATTCCAGAACTTATCTTGCCAGGAACCATTCTTCCACAGCAGGCTGCCTCCTCCCTCCCCTTTCCAGCTCCCTTTTATGTACTCTCTCCTTATGTAGAAGTTCCTCAAGGGCAGGAGCTGTCTTGCTTGCTTTTATCCTCAGCACTCAGCAGATCTGGCACATAGTAAGCCCTTAATAAATGTAGTAAAAAAAATTTCAAGTGATTGCTTCCATCTCTACCTCCATGGATGGGGAAAGTCTGGTGGCTCTGCTACAGCCAGCAACCAGAGATAGTTGCTAATTGTTCAATGAGTCTGCCTCCATTTCTCCTTTGGTCAGGCAGTTATGGGGGGCTAGTGGGGTAGGTGGCAAATGCAACTCTTTATTTTTTCTGCTGTTGAAACTGAATCTTCTCATGGGACTAATTTTTAAATTATCACTCTAAAACACCACAGAGAAAACACAAAATCATTTTTTAAACTGGACTTTTCAGAGTTCTTTTAAATGCAATAGTTCTTAAAATGAAAAACCTGCAAATTATTATCCTATGTCAACATTCATTAAGACAAAGAGATGCATGCATATACTGTTCATTGCTGATGGCACAGGTCCCATTCAGATAATCCTCAGAAGTCTTCAAATTACCACTGAATTCCACATTTTCAGAGGCTGCAAAATAAAACCAAATCATCTTTCTAGAAGAAGTACAATCTTAGAAATAGTTCGACTCCAGTATATTTTAAATTATGATTACACTATACTTTCAAGATTTTTTTTGCTTTATCCATATTTTACATATAAACCCAAAATAATATATGCATATTCCTGAGAAAGCTAATTCAAAATGGTTCAAGAGTATTTATTTTCCTGTCTACAAAGAGGACACAAATAGTGACGCAAATAAATAGAATTGGGTTTTTCATATAGTGTCACAATTATTAATCCAAATAAAATAAGTTATTTCCTTAGCTTATTTAAATCAAGTACTGACAACAAGGATGAATAGAAAGAAAATAATGGAAAATATTTATGACACACAGATCATCCTGTGAAGAAAATCACACAAACCTTCACTTTTTATTTATCTTTTTCTTGTTTGCTTAAATATCATATTCAGGATCACTTAGAAACACTACCCCCAAACTCCATTAAAACTAATAGTGCTTTATTTCTCTAAAGTTAATTTCTTAGTACTTGTTCAATTTATTCACATCATAGGAAAACCTTATCTAGCTTTGCTGGAAGTTCATTTAAAATGCAAAGTGAAATGTTAAATCAAAAAGCTAAAACTCAAGATTAGTTTTTTATTTTTAATTAGACATTTATTCTGCATATAAGAAATAAAGAAGTCAAATAAACCAAATAATATTTAAGTACTAAGGAATTATTCTTGAAAGAAAAAAACTCAGAACAAAACTATCCATCAATAAATAAGCACTGATTAAATTACTATAATGTGCCAATTATTGAAGCAGCAAGGCACCCTGGGGGATGTGCATGTGCCAAGCAAATCAAACTACCACCATCACATGGACTGCCATCTCTCCTCAGTCCTTGATAGAGATAGCCCGGAAACCTGAACCAAAGAGCCTTGGGAATTGCAGTGTCTCCCATTTCACCAAACCTGTTTCTAGCCCAGTCCCATCAGCCATCACTGAGAAGAGAAATCATTGTGGAGAAAGGGTTCACGTTCCTCATCACTACTAGGAACTGTTGACTATTTGTCACAGGAGCCCTGGGAGTGGCAGTGCCCTCCACAGAGGTATCAAACTCGAGGACTACAGGCCTCTGACCTTAGCTCCCAAGCTCCCAAGTGGGGCCTGAATGAGATTAAAACATAATGGGAATAGTTTAACAAAATAAATAAAAATACAACATAGATAATATTAATTTGAGGTTTTCTAAGCCAATATATCCCACTTTCCCAGATTATGGTCCTGCTAACAGCTTGGTCCTCTAACCATCATCTAGTCCTCCTAGCCATATCCAAGTATAGAAGCTCCTATGGATAAAGGGTAAGCTAGCAACACTAATTGCCAAGCAATTCCCAAGGAAGGAAAGCAACCTAACTGAATTATAAGGGAGAAAAAGAAGGCAGCATGTTCCAGAAAAGGCAAACCATCATTTCCCCTCAGACAACCCAGCATTCTGAACCCAAGATTTTGGGAAGAATAACGCTTCTAACCTTTGTGGAGATGAGGCCTGACAACTTCTCTCTCTCTCCATTTTTTTGCTTTTTGAAGGGCATTTTGGGGTTAAGTAACTTGCCCAAGGTCACATGGCTAGGTTTTTGTTTGTGTGTGTTAAGTGTCTGAGGCCGAATCTGAACTCAGATCCTTCCGACTCCAGGGCCAGTGCTCTACTCACCGCGCCACCTAGCCACCCACCTGACAACTTCTCTTGCTGGTACTACAGTTCTATTGAAGATCTAGGAAAAAAAAAAGCTCTCATTATCAAAGTTCTTGGCATTGTCAAATGCTTCAGCACCAGAAACGGATGTGACTTTATCAGCAGAAATGACATTAAATAAGAGGCATGGCCATCTACATTGCCATAGTATCCTAAGGACCCTGGGACCTTTTCCATTTGAACTGAAACTTTAAGAATGCAAGTTCCTTGAAAATCAGAGACTTACTTTTCTATTTATATAATTTTCAGTGCTTAACGCAGTACTTTTCACATAGTGCTTATTAAAAGCTTCATTTATTCATTGTTCTAGGCTTTGGAGACTTAAAGGTAAAAATAAAACTACTTCTGCCCAAGGGGCAGATAGGTGGCGCAGTGATTAGAGTGCCAGCCCTGGAGTTATGAAGGATCTGAGTTCAGATCCAGCCTCAGACACTTAACACACACAAACAAAAACCTAGCCGTGTGACCTTGGGCAAGTTACTTAACCCCAATTGCCCTCCAAAATAAATAAATAAATAAATAAATAAATAAATAAACAAACAAACAAACAAATAAATAAATGAGATAAACAAGGAAAATACATTAAAAAAAAAACTACTTCTGCCCTCAAGGAGCTTATATTTTAACCTAAGAGAGTAATCCTGTTAAGGAGCTAGTTCATATATTTGGGACTGTAGTCTGCTTCTGAGAAAAGAAATTTCTGAGTCAAGTTTACCTTGACAGTTTACTTATCCCAGGTTTAAGTCTGATTTAGAGCTCTGAAACAGCAGTTGCTCATTTTAAAGTAAAAAGAAGTAGAATACTGGAGTGAATGGAAAAAGTATGTTTCAATTATTTACCTATGAAAAGGTGAAGGACTTTCAGTGCACAACTGAGAAAATAGGAATGACACTAGAACTGTTCTATGATAATGGGGCAGATAAAATTTACTTAGTTACAGAAGACGAAAAAATGTTACAAACCATAAGCTAACATGGGGTCATTCAAAGAGAGATTACAGAGTTTAAACCCAGAAAGATAAAATACATATTAAAGGACAGATTTTATAACTGTGTAAAAAAGACTCTAACTTTCTTTTTGTTCTTGTTGCTGAAAACCTGGAAGACCTTTTACTGCCTCCCGCTGCTAAGAGGAAGAAGGAATAAAGAGGATATATGAATCTGTCTATTCAGACTTGTGGCTGAGGCAAAGACTAAGAGGAGAGGAGAGACTTCTTTTGAATTGTGACCTGTTATTGCTAGGAGATGGGGAAAATGAAAACTGCAAAGAAGCAGTTAATGGAGCAAATAAACCAAGAAAACCTTTAAAAAGCTGAAATTCAGGGCAGAAGAATATGTCATTTATTCCATTAAACAATTTAAGTTGAACTCCACCTATACACTCCCCCAAAATTAAAGTTGTCCTCTTTTCCTGAGAAGAGCATACATATACATTGTTAGTGAAGCTGTGAATTGGTACAGCCATTCTGAAAACTATTTGGAACTATGCTCCTGAAGGTATTACAATATGCATACCATTTGATACAGTAATACCACTCCTAGGCCTATATCCCAAAGTGATCAGGGAGGAAAAGGTTCTATATATATAAAATATTTATAGCAACAAAGAACTGGAAACTTAGGGACTGCTCATCAATTCGTGAATGGCTTACTTATGGTATAAGAATGTAAAAATATCTCTGTTTTGAAAGAAACAATGGAGGGGATGGTTTCAGAGAAACCTGGACAAACTTGTTTGAATTGATGCAGAAGGAAATGAGCAGAACCAGAACAATTTATACTATAACACTGAAAAGTTGAGCAACTTTGAAAAACCTCAAGAACTCTGATATATGTATTGTAATCAACCAGATGTAACAATTCCAGAGGACTGATGATGAATTTTATTTACATTCTGACAGAAGTAATAGATTCAGGGTGCAGAATGAAATGTGGTTTTTGGACTAATTGAAGAGTTTGTTTTGTTTAATTATTCATATTTTTCAAAAGGGTTTTAGTCTTTCTGTTTTTGTTTTTTTCCCAGTGGGGGGAATGGGGGTGGGTAAGAATGAAATTTGTTAATTTAAAAAAATATTATTTTTAAAAAGAGCATAACACTAATTTGACCAAAGTCATCAGCTAAACCTGAAGTAATGGACGCTACAGTTGCTGAGAAAAATAAGTACAGCTAAGCAGAGGAATAGCTTGGAAGAGAATCACCCAGTGTATCAACATGTTTAGCTAAGCTGCACCCAGTGACATCTTAGTCAAGCACAGTGTAGATCAATTCAGCTTAGCAGAAGAAGCATATGCTCAACACAAAAGCTGTGCTTATCAAGGGATATTTACGGGATGGCGCCTACAACAGAAAGGAGTCATCAAACTTTATAGTTCCAGAATTATGGATTAACCTGAACACATGAGTTATCCTCACTCATGTGCTTCCTTAGCAGGTTCCTATAACTGTATATTTACCCTTTCCCATAGATACTGAGTACATTTCTGACATAATATGACCTAGATCTATCTGTGGACTGAGATATATTATTATTGCATTTGCCTTGTGTATTTGTGATTATATTATTATCACATCCAACTTTTTGTTAAATAAATTGCTATGTTTGAGATCTAATGTTATCATTTTTGAGTGGGTGGGTTTACATAAATGGAAGAACATTGGTTGGGGCTTGAGAGCTATATTGGTAAACAAAGGGAATATGTTTCCCACAACACGGAAACTATATCCTAAGAGATCTACTAACGCGAAGTCAGGCTAGCATAAATGAGCCAACACAGAAAGTGAATGCAGGACTTTATCCCAAGGTAGCTTAGGAATTGTCCCACACCTCATAATGATTTTTATCATTATGTGAGGGATAGGTCCTATACTTTGTGAGGGACAGTTACTGATGGCAGACAGCAGTCTTAAGGATAGAATAGATTAAATTGTGTTCAATGTCCTTAAATCGCATGTCAAATTGTTTTTGGTGGAGGTCATATAATCCAACTCCTAGAAAACATAACCTTAAGTATATCTTTTTTAATCATTAAAGTACTGGCTTTAAATAAAAATTCATAATAATTAGATTTATAATAATTAGATACTGAAAATAGTAATCCATTTATGTTTTATGTGATAAAAGCTTTCCTCTATTTATTCCCCTAAATTATAAATCTGTCTACAAGCAACCCTTCCTTAGTAATGCTTGGTTCAAATTAGAACTTCAATTGGACAGAATTTCACACACTATCTGTGTGTGAGGATACTGTCACAATAGAAGGATAGAAAGATAAAAACGAAACTCCCTGCTTCTAGTTTAGTCAAAAAGCTTATGTGATAACATAGGGATACAGCCTGGAGAAAGTCATGTAATTATGCTGACTGGTACTACAACAAATTTCTGTTACAAAATTTAACCGGTCCCTCCCTGGGGAAGGCAGTCCTTTCACATCTTCCTGATTCACTCTCCCATTTATCACAGCAACTTTCCCAAACCTTTTTCTCCCTCCTCAAAATTCCTATCTCCTTGACCCTTTCAGCTGGGAACTTTACCTCATATTTCACTGAAAAATCTGAGGCCAGTAGCTGAGCGCTCCCACTTATTGCCTGCTCCTCATCTCCTATCAGAGATCTTCTGCCATATCTTTTCTTTGATCCCCACACATGAAGAGGTGGCCTTTCTCCTTGCCAATGCTAAGCTCTCTACACAGACAAGTGATCCTATTCCATCTTGTCTTCTCCAGCAGATCTGCCCCACCATCCCTATACTCTTTTTTTTTTTTTTAAAGCAATTGGGGTTAAGTAACTTGCTCAAGGTTACACGGCTAGTCATTTGATTTATGCGTGGGTGCTCATTTTCTGAGGCCGGATCTGATCTCAGGTCATCCAAACTCCGAGGCCGGTGCTCTTACTCACTGCGCCACCTAGCCGCCCCTTTAGGGCAATTGGGGTTAAGTAACTTGCCCAAGGTTACACGGCTAGGTTTTTGTTTGTGCGGATTAAGTGTCGGAGGCCGGCTCCGAACTCAGGTCCTTCTGATTCCAGGGCCGGCGCTCTATTCACTGCGCCACCTAGCCGCCCCCCCTATACTCTTACTAATCTTTCGTCACAGAGATCTCTGTCTACTGGCTGTTTCTCAATTATCTACAAACATGCTAATGTCATCTTTTTCAAAAACTCCTCACTTAATCCATGCATTCCTACAGTCATCCAGTCAATCTCTTCTTCCTTTTCTGGCTTCAGAAAAAGAAAAAAAAAAGCCTGAGAAGGCTAAGTGCCTCCACTTCCTTTCCTTTCCTTTCACTCTCTTAACTCTTTACATTTTGGTTTCTGATTTCCTCATTCAACCAAAACTGCTCTCTCCAAAGTTACTAATTATCTCACAAAACACTAGTTAACCTCAAAAGTCCCCAAAAGAGATGTGTATGCACATATATGTGTATGTATATTTACATATGTATATCTTAAACTCATTATGTTTAAAACTGAACTCATTATCCCTGCCCAGAAATAATCCTTCCCTCCTCCCAAATTCCCTACTACTATACATCTAGTCACCTAGGTTTACAATCTACACGTCATCCTTAGCTCATCATTCTCTTCCCCTCCATCCCCTATATCAGCTGTCAGGTCTTTCTACCTTTGTAACAGCTCTAGCATATGTCCTTTTCTTTCCCACCATACTGTTACCAACTGGTTTAAGCTGTAATCATTACATGCTTGGACTACTACAACAGCCTTTTGGTTAGTCTTCCTGCCTCAGGTCTCTCCCCCACTGCAATCTATGCTCTAGTTAGTTGTCAAATTGATCTTCCTAGAACATAGACCTGACCATGTCACCACTTCTCCACCCCATCCCACAACCCTCCACCCCACAAGATTCCTCCCTATCCCATTCAATAAACTCCACTGAATCCCTATTCCTCTAGGAAAATATAAAATCCTCTATTTGGCTTTTAATGCCCTTCATAAACTTGACCTCTCCCTACCACTTGTTTTTTCACACCTACTTCTCTCCCAGTCCTCTCACTGTAATTTGTGAGCCTTGGCATTTTCACTATTGTCTCCCCAAGCATGGAGTTTTCTCCCTTCTCAGCTACACTTCCTGGATTCACTGCCTTCCCACCTTACTAGGGTGTGGTCCATTAGCACGCTACAGGTGCTTGGAGCCACAGGTGAGAGCTGGGGTGAATCAGATGGACCCCAAAGGTATATACCTGAAAAGGGCTCACACCAGACATTCTGGTCCTCCTGAACACCCCATTCAGGGCTACTGGAGAAGGTATGCCAAGTAAAGCACAGGTCAGCCGATTATTTGGTTTCTGACGCTTCAAACCTAGAGTTCTGTGAGTCTGATGAGGGAACTGGTGAATCCCCATTAGGGCTGGAGAACTCATCCATCTGGTGAATCCCACTAAAAGTCTAAGGCATGATTTTAGGGTTCTAGATATGTATTTGGTGGGGGCCTCCGAGGCCGACCAGTCCAAACCATTTAGTTTACAGATGAGTAAACGGAGCTCAAGAGGTTCAGTAACTGCTCTAAGGCAGTACATAACCAAAGCACGTCAACCTTTCTCCAACCCGAGAATCAAGGCTCTTTCCACTCGTCTATCCTGCCCCTCCCCCAAGTTCTTCCAAGAAAACAGCCAGGTACTTCCGTTCCCAGGTGGCGCCGGGTTCCAAAGACTCTAGGACATTTCAAGGTATTTCTGAGGATGACGTCCCCTTCAGGTCAGTCTGCGCCCAAAAGAGAAGCCGAGTGCGCCTGCGCCACTAGGGGGCGAGGGCACGCGCAGATGCCCTCTTCCCCACCCCACCCCCTCCACGCCTCCCGCACAGTAGCAGAAGCCGTTACCTAGGAGGGGGGGGGTCGTGAGCCATGGCCGCGGCTGGCCAGGTGACGAGCAGGCTGCCATGGACACAGCCGCCAACTGTCTCTACACCTGCCTCCCCAAGGCGGCCAAAGCCAATTCAGCCGTACTGGTGCCCCCCGAAGAAGTCCCACTTGCCCCGGGCCGTGTTGCGCTGGCTTCAAAGCATGGATCTAACTTTTTACCCCAAAAACATCAACAGGTGTGTGTACCCAAGAAGCCACCTTGGGATGCATCGCGCCTGCGCCGTACCGCCCTCCTTAGTCTCTGCCGCGCCTCTCAAGCCGCCCCGCCTCCAGGCCTGTGCTGCACCAACCGGCTTCTGCCCCAACATCCAACATCTCCTTCGGATGTCCCGCCCCCTCATAGACACTACCCCCCCCCCCCCGCCCCCGATTCCCTGCGCTTGCGCTGTTCCGCTCCGTTTTGCTTCCCGTCACCTTCTTTTGCCCCGTCTGCATAGTCAGGGACCGATATGCCTGAGCTCCCCCTTTCTGCAGACTCCTGAATGCCCCGCCCCACGCGCCTGCGCTCTCCCCACCTCTTTCTGCCTCCTCCCCTTTACCCCGCGCCCGCGTTAAACTGGACTCAGAATCGCAAGGCCGGACCTGGCTTCTCCCCGTCTTGTCCTCCCTACATCCCTAGCTACCCTCCCTATAAAGGAAAGATATCAGGAGGTGGAAGAACCCCTTATTTTTACAGATTAGTCTATCAATGAGCATTTATTAAGCTCCTTTGACTCTCTAGGCGTCAGGAGATAAAAAATGAAACAGCTCCTGTCAAGGAGCTTGCTTACATTTTGGGGAAACTGAGGCCACAACTGTAAAATGGTTCGGCGAACCAACAGGTTAAGTAAGTAATAGAGCTAGGATTTGAACCGAAGGCATCCGTCTCAGATTTCGTTGCTCTTATCTCTTCTACTTAATAGGCTTAGTATAGTAAAGTTGTTGGCTGGCTAGTCTTTGGGGGTAAGATCGGAGTTCTAATTATGCCTCAAGATACTTGTTCCGTCTTAATGCTAGAGTTGTCATCTGTAAAATGGGGACAACCATAGCTTAACTGACAAGGTGGTTGTGAGCATCTTCTGACATTATACTGCATATGCAAAATGCTTTATTATCATTAGAGCAACTACGTAAATATGGCAATTACTTATTATTCCTGGAGTTTCTTCAGGTTTCTTCTTGTTGCCAGCTTCACCCCAAGTCCTCTTCCCACTCTCAAGGTTAGTCACACTTTTTTAACCCACTAGAAACCCTTCCTAAAAGAGGCTTAAAGGTCTCCAGTTGTCTTTCCCTTTTCCACTAGTGAAAAAGACATAAAGAAGAAATGGGAATCAGAATCAAAATACATCCCACACATTCCACTGTTGACCTGTTTCTCTTTTTGAACCTATCGCTTTTCCAGCAACAAAACTCAAGGCTCTTTGTGACCAATGTTTTTTTTTAGGCTCTTTGACTTCTTTTGATCTGGCACCACTCTGCTTTGCAGCCAGGAAGAGACAAAGTATTTTACCTTTTTTCCTTCCCCCCCCCAATCCTGAAAACAAAAGTACAATATGTTTGGATGTCAAGTACACTTGTCAAAGTAATACTGTGTTACAGTAAGCCTTATTTGAGGTTTATCTCCTTAAGATACAAGTACCAAGAGCTTTGTATCTAAATACTTTGTATGTTTAGGCCTTTGCATTTGATCGTGTCTTAAGCTTTGAATGCCTCTTTCTAGAGTTGAATTTCTACGAATTCTTTAAAGCCTTACTCAGTTGCCTCCTACTCAGCAAATGATCCCTTGATATCATAGATAATGATCTATACTCTCTTAACTACAAATCACTTTCCCTTAGACTTGTCAAGAACTATATAAGTAGTATTGGAGTTCTATCCCCTAGAAAACAGAAATCTCCCAGAGGCCTGGGACCATATCTAAATATAAAACCTTTGCATCATTCCAAGGCTAAATTCTTAATAAATCATGTAAATATTATTAAATTATTATTAAATATTAATAAACAATAAATAGTTAATTCCTTTTTTTGCAGAGGGGAAGGTAGGGCAATTGGGGTTAAGTGACTTACCCAAGGTCACATGACTAGTTTTCTGTTAACTGTCTGAGGCCAGATTTGAACTCAGGTCTTCCTGACTCCAGAGCCAGTGCTCTATTCACTGTGCCACCTAGCCTCCCCATAAAGAGTTAATTCTTAATAAATGTTCATTGAATTGATGTCAGTTCAACATTATATTGCATCTGTTGTTCAGTTGTTTCAGTCAATTCCTACTCTGAGACCCCATTTGTGGGTTTCTTGGCAAAAAACTGGAGTGGTTTGCCATTTCCTTCTCCAGCTCATTTTAAGAGATGAGGAAACTGATGCAAACAGGGTTAAATGACTCTAGAGTTACCTAGCTATTAAGTGTTTGAGTTTGCATTTGAATTCAGGTCTTCCTAACTCCAGCCCCAGCACTCTATCCACTTTACCTCCTAGCTACCCCAACATTATGTTGAGGGCCTACTATATACACTTGTATTCTATTCCATTGTATATGTATGAATCATCAAACCTATAACCACTTTAGGTTCTGGCAATTTAAGATACTGGCATACCTCCAATATTCTAAGTGCTATTAACAAATATGAAAGCAGGATTATCCTGGGATAAATGAAAATGGAGATAATTTTTAAATTATAATTAAGAACTAACTATACTTTCCTAGCCTAGCTCTGCTGTCATATCTCCAAATTCTTGCCCAGCACTTGATACTCTGAAGATATTAAGCTATTCAAGATTATTGAAAATCATTTTTATTTCCAGTTAACAAATTTTAACCAACATGCATTTAGAGATAATGACACATCAAAATAATATAGAGATAATACAGCATAATTGTACAGTCTTTCCTGGATCCTAAGTTTATAGGATTTAATTCCAAAAAATATTTCATAGATTCATAGAAGTGGAGAAAAACTTACAGATCATCTTGTCCAACTCCTATTTTTATAGATAAGGAAATTAAGGGTCAGAATTGTTAAATGATTTCCTCAAGGTCACAAGTTACAAAGAGGCAGAGTTGGGTTTTGAATCTAGCACTAGTTCATTGCTCATTCCGAGTATACCAAACTACCTAAAAACCAAAGCATTTTGAAGAATTTCTCACTTCAGTGTTTGTAAATCTCCAATGTTATTTCTGGTCCATGCTGAATATTTGAGTTATGCAATTCAATTCAGTTTAAATCAGCCAGCCTTTGTGCCTTCTGTGTGTAAAGTACTGTGTTTATAGTCTAAATTGATGCTAATATAATAATACAATTGCAGATTAAAACAACAGCATTCTCTTTAATCTCCTTGTTACTGGTTAGGGACTTTTCAAATGGCTTCCTGCTTGCAGAAATATTCAGTATCTATTATCCACTGGATCTTAAACTGAAAACTTTTGAGAATGGAAATTCCATAAAATCCAAATTGGCTAATTGGGCACAGCTGGAAAAGGTAAGTTATTAATTATATAATTTTAAGAAAATAGCACATATCCTCAATTCTGTGTTTGCTTTTTTAAATGTCTTATATTGTGCATTCCCTATTTGACCCTGAATTTCTTGGATGGGCAGCCTCCATATTGGGAAATAATACTTTTGACAAATTTCCAGGAGAGCATATGTTTTGATTTTGTTTTTCTACCTGTGATGATGGATTTCCCTAAGCCATCCATGTAACTAGTTTCCTTTTGGAATCAGCAAAAAGCATTTGCAAAATAGCGTTATAAGACTATGAAACCCGGGCGGCTAGGTGGCGCAGTGAGTTGGGAAGACCGAGGATAGGATTCAGGCTCAGAAAATGAGCACCCACACATAAATAATGACTGGCCGTGTAAACTCGAGCAAGTTACTTAACCCCAATTGCTTAAAAAAAAAAAAAAGAGAGACTATGAAACCTTGAACTGAACCAAACTAACTTGAAGAATGAATATTAAATGCTGGGTCTCATCAAGAGAGGGCTCTAAATAAGTAAGCTAACTAAGGACTCTCCTTTCTACAGCAATTCTTTGTGATTTTGAAATGCTTTCAACTTATTAAAGATAAGATTTCTGGACTTTGTATTCTGGTTTAGAACATGGATGGAATCAACTCAGTTACCTGAGCTAATGGAGAAGTAAATAGTAAGAATAATCTAATAAAAAATTTTAAAATTTTATTTAGCCTCCTGAATCATTTTTATTTAAATTTGGATTTAATTGATATAATACACTATTCACAACACATCAGACAAAAATAAACCAGAAAAATGAAATTCAGTAAAAGCTGGACAGCTTTCTTCTCTACTTCTGTGTACATACTAGACAGAAGTATGTACTAAGGCTAGCGCAATAAATTACACCCTGTAAAGCTGTTTTTTCTTTCTCTGAATATGCTAGCTGATCCATCTTCCCTTGCATAGAGAAAAGCCATTGAATTTTGGGTTGAAAAAGCAATTCCTGGCATTTGAATTATTCTACAATCCAGAAAATCTGAAAACTCCTTTCAAAATCCTGCTGGCCTGCAATCTACATTTGTAGTGAGAATGTCTAGGGATGCTTGTATTAT
This sequence comes from Gymnobelideus leadbeateri, assembly GCA_011680675.1. Taxonomy (NCBI): domain Eukaryota; kingdom Metazoa; phylum Chordata; class Mammalia; order Diprotodontia; family Petauridae; genus Gymnobelideus; species Gymnobelideus leadbeateri. The sequence continues at coordinate 110,331 of WOXC01006809.1, read as the reverse complement.
CAGTGATATCAGTAAGGGTAGTACATATGGAAGTTAATAATGCTAACAAGAAATAAGAGTTTTTGTACAATCCCCAATGTATATGTTCTATAGACCAAAGACTCTTGAGACAGGATTCTTAACCATTTTCATATCATCAATATCTTTGGCAGTCTGGTGAAGCCTATGGTCCCTTTCTCAGAAAAATGTTGTTAAATGCATAAAATAAAATGCATAAGGTTACAAAGGAAACCAATTACATTGAAAATGCAATTACCAAAAAATTTTTTTTCTAAAGTTCACAGAACCTAAGAAGCTCTGATACTATATTTATTACACATTATATATATATATATATATATATATATATATATATATATATATATATATATATATATATAATGACAGTTTACTAACTTGGATATTTATTATACCCTAACCATTCATTACTGTGATGTATAGGGACAGCTAGGTGGTGCAGTAGAGTGCTGTGCCTGAAAAAAGGAAGGTATGGGGTCAAAATCCCACCTCAGACTCTGTAACCCTTGGCAAGTCACTTAACTCCTCTTTGCCTTAGTTTACTCTTCTGTAAAATGGGGAAAATGATAGCACCTACCTCTCAGAGTTGTTTTGAGGACTAAATGAGATAATAATTGTAAAGCACTTAGCATAGTGCCTGGTACATAGTAAGCACTATATAAATGTTAGCTATTTTATATATATATATATATATATATATATATATATATATATATATATATATATATATATTCCCTTGAATTAATTTTGCTTCTTGATATAAGGAAGTAGATTAATTGAAAGATATAAATGTAGGAGAAATCTAAGTACATTAATAGAAAAATAAGAATGTAATATAGAAGAACTCTTTACTGTTAAAATATCAAATTGACTCAGCTAAAGTTTTTTTTTTTATTAAAGTTTTTTTCAAAAAAACATTTGAAAATAGCCAAAGAATTAATTCATGGGACACTTCATTGTAAACCTGGAGTACCAGAAATATTGATACAAGATGTCTACACGTTATTGACAAAACGACAGTGAGTTATTATTTAGATATTTCAGTTTTAAAACAAACCTAACATTTATGTGATTTTTTATTTCCAAATTTTTATGTCAACAGCAGGATTTTTATTTTGTTTGTTTCCAGAATTAAAAATATCCAAGACAACTATGTGAACTTCACAGATTGTAACTATCAGATCAATTTGCCACTGGTGCCCAAAACAACAGCTTCGAAGTTTATCAAGAGTAACATTAGATTATCTGAATTACTGAGCAATCCCAATATGCTCAACCATAAACTTAAAATTGACTTCCTGTGTCTTTTACAAATGTTACACAGAAAACTCAGTAGAAAACTCCATCCAAGTAAGTTTTCTATCGAAAATATTTTTTCTTTCTCCTTTTTGGGCCGTATATCAAAAAAAGGGGTGGGGGGGAACCATTCTCCTATAATTATCCTCGTCTTTTAAAAGAGGAAATGAGGGCTGGACTTGTATTAAGTAGAAGGAAACGAAGTTTTTCTTTGGTAATCCCTACATCTCTAGGAAGTACTGTTTTCTCTTTTTTGCTTCTTTGGCTCTCTGCCATTTTATTCATTAGCAAAATTTTAGTAAAGTTAACTAATTATATCATATTATTTTGTGCTTAAATACGCATATTTTATTTTCCTGAAACACAGTTATCAAATATGGGTGACAGGTCTTTTATGCTCAAATTTATCATACATTATTCCTCTAACTACATAGTATGGTTTTCAGTGTTATAGGTCCAGGTAATTCTTTTTTTTTTTACGCCTTAATTATTTATTTGTTTGTTTGTTTGTTTTTAGTTTTCAACATTCATTTCCACAAGATTTTGAGTAACAGATTTTCTCCCCATCTTTCCCTACCCCCTGCCCTAAGATAGCAAACCTACTGAATACTCCCTTCCCCAGTTTGCTCCCTCTTATATACCTCCCATGCCCCCCTAACTTTCTAGTAGGGCAAGATGGATTTCTATACCCCAGTGCCTATATATCTTATTTCCCAATTGCATGTAAAAAACAATTTTAATTAACATTTGTTTTTAAAAATTTGATTTCCAGATTCTTTCCCTTCTTCCCTCTTCACCCACCCCCACTGGGAAGACAAGCAATTCTATAAAGGTTATACATGTGTAGTTACGCTAAATATTTCTGTAGTAGCTATATTGTGAAAGATGAACAATATTTCCCTCCATCCTATCCCACCCCCCACTTATTCTATTTTCTACTTTGACCCTGTCCCTTTTCAAAAGTGATTGCTTCTAACTACCCTCTCCCCCAGTCTGTTCTCCCTTCTATCATCTCCCCTCTTAACCTCTTCCTCCCTACTTTCCTGTAGGGTAAGCTATCCGATTTAGTGTATGTTATTCACTCCTTAAACCAAATTCAGTGAGAGTAAGGTTAACCCATTCCCTTTCATCTTCCTGCTCTTTCCCTCCTTTCCACAGTTTTCTCTTGTTTTTTATATGAGATAATATACCCTATTCTATCTCTCCCTTTCTTTCTCCTATTATATTCCTCTCACCCCTTGATTTTAGTTTTTAGATTATCATCCCTTCCTATTCAACTATTCCTGTGCTCTCTATGTATACATATACACATGTACACATTCACATATGTATTTATACATATATATATATATATATACCCTCCTATACATACATATATGTGTGTATATATATATTCCCTTCAACTATCTTCATACTGTGAAGTCTCATGAGTTATAATTATCATTTTTCCATGTAGGAATATAATATAAATAGTTCAACTTTAACAAGTTCCTTATGATTTCTTTTTCCTGCTTACCTTCTCTTGCTTCTTGTATTTGAAAGTCAGATTTTCCGTTCAGCTCTGGTTTTGTCATTAAGAATACTTGAAAGTCCTCTGTTTCCTTGAATGACCATATTTCCCCCTGAAGCATCATACTCAGTTTTGCTGGGTCAGTGATTCTTGGTTTTAATCCTAGATCCTTTGACCTCCAGAATATCATATTCCAAGCCCTTTGATCCCTTAATGTAGAAGCTGCTAGATCTTGTGTTATCCTGATTGTGTTTCCACGATACTCAAATTGTTTCTTCCTGATAGCTTTTAATATTTTCCTTGACCTGGGAACTCTGGAATTTGGCTATGATATTCCTAAGAGTTTTCTTTTGGGAATATTTTTCAAGAGGCAATTGGTGAATTCTTTCCATTTCTATTTTGCCCTCTGGTTCTAAAATATCAGGGCAGTTTTCCTTGAGAATTTCTTGAAGGATGATTTCTAGGCTCTTTTTTTGATCATGGCTTTTGGGTAGTTCAGTAATTTTAAAATTATCTCTCCTGGATCTATTTTCCAGGTCAGTGGTTTTTCCAATGAGATATTTCACATTGCCTTCTATTTTTTTATTTGTTTGGATCTATTTTATAGTATCTTGATTTCTCATAAAATCACTAGCTTCCATTTGCTCCAATCTAATTTTGAAGGAATTATTCTCTTCAGTGAATTTTTGAAATTCTTTTTCCATCTGGCCAATTAGACTTTTTAAGACATTCTTCTCCTCATTGGCTTTTTGGGCCTTTTTTTACCCTTTGAGTTAGTCTATTTTTTTAAGGTGTTATTTTCTTCAGTATTTTTTTGGATCTTTAGCAGGCTGTTGACTCATTTTTCATGATTTTCTTGCATCATTCTCATTTCTCTTTCCAATTTTTCCTCCACTTCTCTTACTTGATTTTCAAAATCCTTCTTGAGCTCCTCCGTGGCCTATAACCAATTCATATTTTTCTTGGAGGCTTTTGATGAAGGAGTTTTGACTTTGTTGCCTTCTTCTTGTTCCATGTTTTGATCCTTTTTGTCCCCAAAAGAGGATTCTGTGGTCTGATTGCACTTCCTCTGCTTGCTCATCTTGCCAGCTAATTACTTGACTTTTGAGCTCTCTGCTAAGGTAGAACTCTGTGGAGTGGAGAGTGGAGAGAGCTGTGTTCCAAATTTCTTCGGTTTTCACAAATGTTGTCAGAGGTCTGAGGAGGGTACCCTCTCTGTAGCCTCCACAAGGTCTGGCACACTGGCCACACACCCCAGGACCACCACCCAAGACTGCAACCCAGATCCAAGCAGGTCAAAGCAAGAGAGATTACCCTCTAAATGGTAGCTTGGTCCCCCTAAGATCTGCAGGTCAGGAGCTCTGGAGGCAGCCATGTGGCAGCAGCTGCAGCCACCAGGCTTCTGCCACCTCTTACCCCCGGGGGCGGGGGCCAGACCATGTTCTTCCATTACCCACTTCCAACTGAGTTCTCTACTGACCTTTTACTTTCTCTTTGGCATTTATGGGTTGAGAAGTCTGGAAACCACCACAGCTGCTGGTGATTCACTCTCCTGAAGTCTGCTCTGGCCTGTCTATGCCACTGGTTGGGGCCACCCTGAGTCTGGGCCCACAAAGCTCATGCAGGACTGCTCAGCCTCCAGCCCAGTACACTAAATCCTTCCTGTCAGCCTCCCAGGCTGCCTTTAGTGGGAGATTTGTTTCTCTCTGTCACTGGCTTCTGTAGCTCTAAAATTTGTTTAGAGTCATATTTTACAGGTATTGGAAGTGGTTGGAGCAGGAGCTCAGCAAGTTCCTGCTTTTACTCCTCCATCTTGGCTCTGCCCCCAGTTCTTTCTTTATAAGCTTTTACTTCATTTTTTAGCTCTTCCTTAACTTCTTCTACATATTCATCTAGTTCTTGTTGAAGATCCAGTTTTTCTTTTCAGTTTGTGCTTGTTGTTGTTACAGAGTCACTTTCTCCTATTTGGGGGAGAGGGAACTCAATTCTTTAGATTTGCAGTACTTTTTTATAGCAATTGTTTTCTAAAACATTTACTCATGTCCCCAGCTTCTTTTTTAATTTGGCCTCTCACTACTTTAGTCCATTCTATTCTTTCTTGCCAAAGTAATTTTCCTGAAGCACATATATGACCATATGACTTCCATATTGCTTCTAGGATGAATTATAAACTTTTCTGTTGACCTTCCTACACAGCCTGGCCTTAACTTATTCTTAACCATTCTCATTAGACATTGCTCCCTCTCCTATACTCTGTGATCAAGCTAAAGTGGCATTCTCTCTATACCTCATATACCACATCCCTGTATGCTTGGTGTTGTTATGTGAACTAACATTCTGTGCTTTAAGAACCAGCTAGTGTATTAGAACTATGTCATAATGAGCCAGTTGTAGTCAAAAGTTTTATAAAGTTGAAAATCAGTTACAACTGTTACAATGCAGTAGCTTCCTGCCACCCTCTAGTGGTGTCTTGGTGTGCTCAACCCTTCATAGAACTAAAACTCAAGCCATAGAATCTGAGAGTTGGAAAGAACTTTAGAAGTCACCTAGTTCAGCTTCTCATTTTATGAAAGAAACCTTCCTACAAAATTTCTTAACGAACTGCTGCCCAGCATCTACAAAGATCTCCAATGACAGGCAATGTGGTCTCTCTGTAGGCACTCTTTTACATTATTGAACAACTCTATGTTGTTCTAAAAACTATGAGAACTATGAGTTCTAAGAACTCTAAGAACTATGAAAAAATTCTTTCTCAGTTGAGTAGATAATTGTTTGAATCCTAGGTTTCCCACTTACTAACCAGTATAATCTTGAGCAAATAACTTTCTTGCAGCCTCAGTTTCCTTATCTGTAAGATGTAAGATTGGGGAGGCTAGATGGCGCAGTGAATAGAATACCAGTCCTAGAGTCAGGAGGACCTGAGTTCAAATCTGGCCTCAGACACTTAACACAAAAAACTAGCCATGTGACCTTGGGCAAGTCACTTAACCCCAACTGCCCTCTAAAAAGCAAAAAAAAAAAAAAAAGATGTAAGATCTTTTCCAGTTCTAAAATCCTGTGCCCTTATGAAATTACACCCATTGATTCTAGTTCTTAATTTGGGGGCAATAAAAACTCCTTGAGGGCAGGGATTATGTCTTATTTATTTTGTATCTCCTCCAGTGCCTATCATAGTGTTCTGTGTATAGCAAACACTTTTTTTTTTTCAGTTCAACAAACACTTAAGTATCTCTTGTGTAGAAAGTAATATGTTAGGTACTGTAAAAGAGAACTACATTTATCCCTTCCACATTGTGATTTTCCCCATCATGGTTTTTATATATCATGGGTCACATAAGAAATTAAATGGGAATTTTGGGGCAATTTGGTGGAAGCTGCAGATGACATGGAAAGGCCAGCAAATGACACAGACAAAGTTTAGAAATTCAGAAATGCATAAAATATATGTATAGTATTATAAGATATCAATTCAGATTTTTTTTTTGTTTTGTTTTGTTTTAAAGCAATTGGGGTTAAGTAACTTGCTCAAGGTTACACGGCTAGTCATTATTTATGAGTGGGTGCTCATTTTCTGAGGCCGGATCTGATCTCGGGTCATCCAAACTCTGAGGCCTGCGCTCTTACTCACTGCTCCACCTAGTCGCCCCTTTAGGGCAATTGGGGTTAAGTAACTTGCCCAAGGTTACAGGGCTAGGTTTTTTTGTTTGTGCAGATTAAGTGTCGGAGGCCGGCTCCGAACTCAGGTCCTTCTGATTCCAGGGCCGGCGCTCTATTCACTGCGCCACCTAGCCGCCCCCAATTCAGATTTTATAATAAAGTACATGATAAATACCCCATAAAAGAAAAAAAAATCAAACTTCTTCTCTGGCATGAAGGACCAAAAAGTTTTTTGTGGATTTTCTAGATCATAGGGTGCCATGCCCCTGTAACACCAAGCAAAAGCAACTTCCAGGTTTGGATTAAGAGCATAGCAAACTCTATTTATTCAGTGACATATTAAGGCAAGACATTCACAGAAAATCAAAATATAGCATTCACCATGTGTAACTCAATAATTTAGTAAGTCCTCAATTCAGTCACAAAGTACTAAGATCCAAGTACTCCACCCCTGGAAAGTACATTCATTTAGTCAATCACAAAGTCTTCTCTCTATTCAAGTGGAGATTAGTTTACAATCATAAACAAAGTACATTCATTTGGTCAGTCACAAAGCACAAAAATCAAAGTACTCCACCCCTGGAACACAACTAAATTACAATTATCATTAGTTACCATCAAGCACCTTCTCAAAAGGGCAGTGGAGAGCACAAAGGCCATCTACCCCTAAGCTACAACAAGGCTAAGATAGCATCACAGAGTTCAATACCCAAGGAGAGGTCTTTTCTTCATCTTGATCTGAGGCAAGTTCTCAGCGATTCCTGTTCCTGGGAAGACAAAGCTTAACAAAGCCACAATGTACATTGCCAGCATCCTCATCAATTCACTCTCTGCCTGCAGAACAGTCTCAGGACCCCTGAAAACATCAGCAAGACCCTCTTCCAGGATTTCTGTAAACATACAAGAAATCCTCCTTCAGGGCTTCTGAACCAATAGCAAGCTTCCAGGACCTCTGCAACAATAGCACTGTCCTTTACCAGCAGATAAATCTGGCAAAGTAACATCAAAACAGACAGAAAAAATATCGGCACCACAGTCATGCCTCCTTAGCTCTTGGCAGCTCCAGGTGGCAGTTCTCAAAAGTCCTGGGCAGTTCCAACTGGCCCTCAGCAATCCAGGTGGCTTTGGCTGGCAGTTCTCTCTCTGTCTGTCTCTGTCTCTGTCTCTGTCTCTCTGTCTCTCTGTCTCTCTCCCCCTCCCTCCCTCTCCCTCCCTCCCTCCTCCCCCCCCCCCTCTCTGTTTCTCTCTCTCTCCTTCTACAATGCTGCTCCCAAAAGTTCTTCTGGCCTCTCTCTGTTTGGACTTCTCTATCCACAGCACCAGCTTCTCCCAGTTCTGCCCCCTCTTTTCACATCAACAAGTCCATCCCACAAGTGAGATTCACAGGCTCTGGCTTTTAACAGTTAAACCAAAAACAAAGCCAATACAAGGGAATCTTTAAAATCCATTACCATTACAGCCCCTAACCCCTGAAATATGGAAGGGATAACTGTATAACATAGCTCTTCTCTTGAGAAATGTATAACCTAATGGGAGAAAGGCAACTATACAAATAATCACTATGAGATATGAAGGAGGAATGAGAGAAATGCTAAGGAAAGTTCTATTTGAGGAAGGAGAGAAATGATTTTTATCTGGTATGCATATTTGTATGTGAGGAGGGAGAGGAAGACATCAACAAATTACATTCCATGATAGTTGTTATGAGCAAAGGTGTGGAGAGGGAGAAATGAGAAGGGGAGATTCTTGTAGTTTGGTGGGAACCTAAAATATATGAATGTAATAGTATGAGGTAAGGTTGAACAGTGTAGGCTGGTTTGTGGAAAGGATGCATGAATGAATAAATGAATCCCTACTCTATATAAACATCCTTTAAGTATTTGAAGAAAACTATCATATGTCTCATTAGCCTTTTTTTTTTTTTTAACACTCACCTTCCTACACTCCTATACTTACCTTCCTTTTAGTCATGAAACTGTTACAGGTAGAACCTAAAAACCACAATTCATTCCTGGGGGTTGTTCTGTTGTCTCTAGCCTTATATTCCTATTCCTAGGTGTATTCTACTAAAAATCCCTGGCCACTTGCCAAGGCAGTTACTGTTATAATTATAGTTTGGGGAAATTAGAAATTTTGTCGGGAAGACCTGCATTTGGATGTGGAAGGTTATATTTGATGAGTGAAAGTTATCATAGGCAGACTTCCACAGTACTTCAGTAAATATGCTTCAAAGAGGTTGAAGAAAAGGAAGACTCTTTAGGCATACAAGAAATGGAAGGAGACTAGTAATAGGATGTGTTGTCTTGGTATTTTGGTTGTATTGTCATGAAAATGTTTATTAAGAATGTCACCATTAGAAAGCAAACTCCTTGAGGACAGGGACTGTTTCAGTTTCATCTTTGAATCCCCAGAGCCTGGCATGGTTGCTGATAACATATGCTTATTGGTTGATTGGTTGACTATTATTATGCTATCAAGATTTCTGTAGAATCTAATGGGAATATAGAAAAATGTGTTCTTAAAAGTTTTGAATGTAACCTGTAGTGGAAGATAAAAATGTTGATTTCCTTTTTATTTGCTAGTTTGTTTTAATATGACATTTATTTATGTGATGTAAAGTTGTGGGAGATACTACGCTATTCTCCATTGATAGCATAATTAGGCGCAGAACTCTTAAAAACAGATGAGTCAAGGTAGATTCTATGAAATTTGGTGGAGGTGGGATGAAGTGGGTAGAAATCCTTTACATATTTAATGATAAGATAATGACAAGTCTAATAACTCATTTTTTTGTAGGTCATGGATGCTTATTTTGACATACTTTAAAAAATCTGTTTTTGTGATTTGTATAGAGTGGTATGATGTCAAACCAACATTGGGAGAACTTGCTCTTCATAATGCGGAAAGAAATAGTGATCTTACAAAATGTGTCTTGTTAAAGGGAAAATGTGTTGTTCCTGTACCAGGTAAACTTTTACTTTACTTTTCTGATAAACTATCACCTTTATATTTTACCTTTTCTTGGTTCATTCAATTCTTTTTTAAAATGTTACCATAATATTATACAGGTCTATAGTTTTCTCAAAAATGTATATCACATTTAATTATTAAGCTATCATATAACATTTAAAAGGTAAGATTGGGATGTTGTTGTAGCAGCAAGCACCCCAATATCCCCAGGGTGACTGCCAACACAGGTTCTTAGATCTGCTTTTCAAAAGGAAAGCAACTCAAAACGGGTTAACAAGCTTACTTTAATCAAACAAACATACATTACCTAGTTCAGGGGAAAAAGGTCAGCACCCTGAACTTCAGAGTTACAGAACTTACAGATCAAACAGACAGGCTTCCAAACTGTCCAACCATTACATCAATACCAAATCACAGTTACCAGAGAGGGAAGCATCAACATCTGGGTTTTCAAAGCCGGGGGGCTCTCAACAACGGCTTCCCAGAGTCTCATCTGGTCAAATCACACAACACTTCTCAAAGTGAGCCCCAAAGCAAAGCCCCTCATCAGAGTTTATATAGCCTTCTCCTGGCTCAAAGAATGTAACCACCCTTTTGATCCACTGCCCAATCACACAGCATCAAGGTGTGGTCATTCCTGAAAACCAAGCCTCCCACCACAGGCTCCATGTGACCACATTCAGCCTATTAGGAGGCAGAGCATATTTTCAAATCAAGGAAGGTTTTCAGAGTCTCTTAAAGCCAATCAAAGTCTCTTAAGCCAATCAAAGGGCCTAGGGGCAGGGAAGATCTTTAAATCTGCATTTCCATTACATTCGGCCCCAAGATCTTTCTTGCCCATAGCATACACAACTTACATTTGAATTAGCACTAAAACATCTCTTAGGTCACATTTTCCAGGTACATAAGAAAATCACAATATAATCTCAAAGTACAAAAGTCCAAGTCTTCCACTCATGGGGCAAATGTTAACTCAGTCACTTATCGGTAAAATAAAAAAAGTCACTCTTAAGTTAATTCAATCAGTCATATCAGTTTTCAAAGTACAAGGTCAAAGTCTTCCACTCATGGGGCAAAATCTTGATTAACTCAATTAGTCTCTTATCAGTAACAATCAAAGTCACTTATTCTGTAAAGTCTTACTAAGTATGTCCATAGCATAGACAATTTACATTTCAATTAGCACTAACCATCTCTTAAGTTCTATTTTCAAGGTACATCTAAAGTTACCAAAGTGGCCACTGGGCCTTAAACACAAAATACAAAGCATTATCACATCAATTCACAAAATACAAAGTATATATCACATAAAGTTCTCTTGGAAGGAGGGGGTGTCCTTCCCATAACACTGCTCCAGCCCCTGCTTTCAAGTGCAGAGAGGGAGCTGGGCAACAAAACCAAAGTGGGGTCCTTGGGGTCCATGGCACTTCACCCCACCCACCATAGTCACAAGTCCATCCCCCCTGGGTCCCAAACTGTGGGATGCAGCAAGGAAACACATTCAGTGCCCCTGCTTTGCCACACAGTCCTTATCTTGTCCTGTGGCTGAACTCCAAACTCCTGGGTTCCTTCTCCTCCAGCAGAAGGCAGCAGCTCCAGGCTTCTCCACAGGTCTCCATGCAGGCAGTTCACCATTCCTGCTCTCAGCTCAGTGAAGTCAGCATGCAGGTCTTTCTCCTCTCCTGCTCCATGGCTCCACAGAATCACAGCTACCACAACTGGGAAACAAACAATTATCCCAGCCCCCATACTTTCCTTTTACTCAGCAGATCCCATCCTCGTCGCCATTTTGTAGCAGCAAGCACCCCAATATCCCCAGGGTGACTGCCAACACAGGTTCTTAGATCTGCTTTTCAAAAGGAAAGCAACTCAAAATGGGTTAACAAGCTTACTTTAATCAAACAAACATACATTACCTAGTTCAGGGGAAAAAGGTCAGCACCCTGAACTTCAGAGTTACAGAACTTACAGATCAAACAGACAGGCTTCCAAACTGTCCAACCATTACATCAATACCAAATCACAGTTACCAGAGAGGGAAGCATCAACATCTGGGTTTTCAAAGCCGGGGGGCTCTCAACAACGGCTTCCCAGAGTCTCATCTGGTCAAATCACACAACACTTCTCAAAGTGAGCCCCAAAGCAAAGCCCCTCATCAGAGTTTATATAGCCTTCTCCTGGCTCAAAGAATGTAACCACCCTTTTGATCCACTGCCCAATCACACAGCATCAAGGTGTGGTCATTCCTGAAAACCAAGCCTCCCACCACAGGCTCCATGTGACCACATTCAGCCTATTAGGAGGCAGAGCATATTTTCAAATCAAGGAAGGTTTTCAGAGTCTCTTAAAGCCAATCAAAGTCTCTTAAGCCAATCAAAGGGCCTAGGGGCAGGGAAGATCTTTAAATCTGCATTTCCATTACATTTGTCTAATAAAATATCTCATATTGTAGGGTATAATCTAGGTCAATGGCGTCGAATAGAAGGTACATAAGGATCCCAGTAGGCCACATATTGACTTAGAAAACCACATAGTAACATTATCTATGTTGCATTTTTATTTTGTCAACTATTTCCCAATTGCATTTTAATTTGGTTCTGATTATTCTTAAGAATTTTGATCTGCACTGCTGCTCAGGCAGCATGTTTGATCATTCTGACCCAGGTAAATGTCCCTTCACCCTATTACTAATTGATTTATTTTCTGGACTTCTAACCACATCCTAGGTCCCAATGAAACTCCCTCTAGCTTACCAGTAGAAGTGAGAATTACACAAATTCCAAGCCCCTGGTGGTGGCTCCTGTGACCTGGAGCAAGAACTACTGAGTAAATGGGGTGGCCTGGATGAAGGACTGAAGCAGGCCTCCAGTGATATTGTGTGGCTTGAGGTGGTGCTGAAGTGAGGAGCAGAGATAGGAGAGGTTGTGGGAAGTGTGGGAACTGGGGTTTCTTTCCCCCCCCTTTCTCTTTCCTCTGGTAGATGCCTGGATCTGGAGGAGGAAAAGGGAGGGGTAGAAGCTAGAACCCTTTTATTTCTTTTCCTTTGGAGGGGGGCAGAGGAAGTGGGAGTAGGAAAGAGCTTCCCAGGGAACATTTGTTTCTGGAGACACTCATGGTTATGATTCCTTCAAGCCAATGTTTTAAATTGTGGAGTAAGATGCTTTCTTTGTAACAGACAGCTCAATCCTGCTTGCCTCTTTCTGAGTATTAACCGTTCCTGGCAGTTCCTTTTATTTCCTTCTCCATGTACTTCATCCATACCACCTGCTTGATTTTCGTCTCCCCCTTCTCTAGTTTTCTCCTACCCCAAAACCCAAAGTGGTAGACTAGGAATATGCATTAGGTGGGGATGGAGTGGGAAAGTAATGTCAAAGTTGTTCAGAGCAGAAATGTTATTGTGTTTTCAATCCTCCTTCAGAGACATATCATCTTTAATCTAACTGACAGAGCAGGTGAAAGCAGTGGTAGTGGTGGGGTGGTGGGGTGGCTTTGGTAATGATGGAGAGAAGTCATTACACATGCTGTAGGCCATCAAAGATATTTTAAAATTTGTTTGGTTTTGGTTGACATTACTAAATTTTTTCTATTTGGGACAACGGAATAGAGTGGACTCCCTAATAATTCATTTGAGTTTAAAGGTAACTTGGGGGCCCTGATACCATAGTGTTTCAGGAATTTCTGCCCTCCTTTGGCACCTGTGATTATTTAGTTCTGCTTGGCACATAGGAAAAAAAAAGAAAACAAAGCACCAAGCTTACAGACCCTGGAACTAAGGTAGTAAACCTATAAAAATTTAACAAGGAGTCCAGTACATATTGTAGAGCCTTTAATTTTGATTTCACTTTCAAGTTTTTCATTGTGTTCTACTTAATCTTTTTTCTTAAGTGCTTTTGATTGCTTGCCTAATTCTGAGAAACTAGGAAAATATTAGAGCATGATAATACAGATCTCTGATTCGCCATAAGCACCTTAAAATGGAGCTGAAGAATGACCTTTAGGGTGTGGGCAGCTTCTTTGGAACCTACAAGGTACATTATAGAGCCTTGTTATACAGATTCCCTAAACCAAACCATCTACATTTGCCAAGTCTTGTGATGTACACACTTGTGGTACTGTTGCTTTTTGGAGAAGTACCTAAAAATAGCTGAGCCTTTTCTAAATAGCAAGCAGGTGCATCAAAATAGGCGATGAGTGATTTTCAGTTACAGTCTAGGACTTATCAGGTGAATGACATCCAGCTTTTCTGCCCTTGAGATTTAACTAATGTATAATATGAACATCCACTTAAAGGCAAAGGGTTTTGGCCAGGCTATGATTAATCGACATAATAAACCTATGCACTTAGAATCTCAGAGTCTCAGAGGTGGAAGGGATGTAAATATTCAGATTGATACACTGTGAAAAAGAATCCCCTCTATCACATACCTCAGCCAGTCTGTCTGTGATGATCTTCAGTGAGAAAAAACCCACTTTCTCAAGATACTTTCCATTTCTAGATTTCTCCAGTTGTTGAGAATTTTTTTCTAACGCTAAGGTTAGATTTGCCTCTTTTCAACCTTAATTTATGGTTCCTATTTCTGCCCTTCAAAGCCAAGCCTAATCACTCTTCTATAACACAGCCATTCAAATACTTGAAAACAGCTATCATCCTACCTTGCCCTCAAATTTTCTGTAGTAGAGGTGGAATATCCCTACTTCCTTCAATAGATCTGCAGATGGCATGGAATGGTCCTTCATCTTCCTTGTTGTTCTCCTCTAGATACCCTCTAGGTTATCAACATCCTTTTTAAAATGAGGCACAATCAGAACCAAACATAGTACTCTAGATGTAATCTGACCAAGGCAGAGTACAATGACACTCATCTTCTTATTCGTGGATACTATGCCTCTCTTAGCGCTTCTAAGACTGTGTTACTATTTTGATTGCCATCTCAAACTGTTGACTTATATGGAGTTTGTATTACACTAAAATCTTCAGAAATTTTTTTCAGTAGCCATTTATTTCTCCTCTGGCACTTGTGAAGTTGATTTTTTTTAACCTAAGGATAAGACTTTACATTTATCTCTATTAAATTTCACCTTATTTGATTCAGCCCATTTTTTAAGCTTAATCATGATGTTTTCTTAAAGCTACCCCTATAAGCTTTCTATCATCTGCAAATCTGATAAATCATAGTCTTTATCCAAGTTATTGATTAAAATGTTAAACAGCAGGAGTTTAATGGTACAACCAGGAGGAATATCCTTTGCAATATCTAGGTTGCCTCCATATGTGCTTTGAGTTCATCACTCCTATTAGGAGGCAGGCAGCAGATCCATTTTTGCCCTATAGCATTATATTCAGTTTTTCTGGGTAAATTATTCTTTTTTTGTTTGTTTTTTGCTTTTTGGGGAGGGCAATTGGAGTTAAGTGACTTGACCAAGGTCACATAGATAGTGAGTGTTAAGTGTCTGAGGCTGAATTTGAACTCAGGTCCTCCTGATTCCAGGGACAGTGCTCTATTCACTGCACCACTTGCCACCCCTGGGTAAATTATTCTTGTCTATAAACCCATATCCATATACTTTCTGGAAATATTCTACCAATTCCCCAATATTCATACATGATCCTGATTGTGGCTCCTTTGGTACTTGAATTATTTCTGTTTGGCTGCTTGTTTTTTTTTTTTTTGTTTTGTTTTGTTTTGTTTTTTGTTTTTTTTTCCTTTAACCCCAAAGCTCTGGATTTTAGCTATGATGTTCCTGGGAGTTTTAATCTTGGGAATAACCAGTGGATTGGTGGTGACCAATTTAGGAGATGACCATTTAGAAAGTGACCAATGGATTCTTTCTATTTCTAATTTGCCTTCTGGTTCTACTAGACATAGACAGTTTTAATATTTCTTGAATTGTGATGTCTTGTTGTTGTTCAATTGTTTCAGTCATGTCTGACTCTTTGGGACCCTATTTGGGGTTTTCTTGGCAAAGATACTGGAGTGGTTTGCCATTTCCTTCTCCAGCTCATTTTCTAGATGGGTAAACTGAGGTAATCAGGGTGAAGTGACTTGCCCAGGGTCACACAGATAGTAAGTGTCTGAGGTTGGATTTGAGTTCAAATCTTCCTGGTTCTAAGCCTCAGCACTCTATCCACTATGCCAGGTGGCTAGGTAGCTGCCCTTAATGTCTAGGTTCTTTTTTGTTGTTGGCAATGATATTCAAATAGTCCAGCAATTCTTAAATTTTTCTTCTTAATCTGTTTTCCAAGTCATTCATTTTTACTGTGAAATACTTAACTTTTCATTTTCTTTAAGCTTTTTGACTTTATTTTAATATTTCTTGTTGCCTCACAGAGTCATTGGCTTTATGGAATCCTTTGAATTTTCAGTTTGTTGCTTGGGCAAAGTTTTGTACTTCTTATGCCAAGCTGTCATTTCCCCTTTTTTTTCCTTTCATAGCTCTTATTTCTTTTCCATTTCCTCTCATTCTTATTCTATTAAATTTTTTTTAACACTTAATAAACCTCTTGCTTCATCACTCCCAGGAATTCTAGTTGAATTTGAGCCCACACTCTGTTTTTCTCCAAGACAATGCTTGTAGATGTTTTGGAGTCATTCTCTTCTGTGTTTGTGTTTTGATCATCCCCTAGTGTCTCATTATAATGGGTTTCTTTCTTTGTCCATTTCTTTCAGCTTGCTTCATGACTTTAGACTTGATGTTAGGGCTGGGTCCTGCAGTACTACTTGGGGAGGAAAGATCTAGACTCTTCCTTTCTTGAGTGTTGTGTTATTCCAGGATCTCAGAAACAGGCTGGGGACCTACAAACTTTCAGTATTCCCAAAATGGCCTGATCCACAACAGAATCTTATTGCTGTCCACCCTGGTCTGAACTTGGCAAATTCCTCACTTGGGTTAGAATGTTGCTGGACTCCATTTCTTTCAGCCAGCTAGAAAGTTCTGTTGGCTCAGAAAAGCAACAATGTAAGCTCCCTTTTGTTTTGGGATTTCTGCCCTGGTTATTTCTCTGCACATTGGGCTAAATATTGGAAGTGAGACCCTCCTTTGCACATGAGATCTGAGCCACAACACTACTGCTGTTGCTGTTGGCTTCTAGACTTCCCACTTTCTCAGTACACTGTCCAGGGCCTCCCTACCTAAGAGTGCTACTGCAGTGCACTGAACCTCTTCTCTAACTCCTTCATTATACAACCTGGTACTGGGTAGTGAGTGACCAAGCTGCCAGTTGGTGCCTCTCCCTGTTTCAGTGCCCTGGATATTGGTATGGGTCTGGTACCTCATTTTGCCCTGGTGCATGGCCTCTCCTTGGGTGCAAGTCCTCCACTCCTAGCATGTTCCCACTATCCACAAACCTCCCTGTCTCCCTGTGTTGAGCTGGGTTGAACAAAAGACTCACTGTGACTTTTTTTTTTCTGGATTTTACCATTAGGATTCAGTTTGCTACTTTTTCTAAATGTGTTAGAAAGAGTTTGTGGAGAAACTCTGACTGCATTACTTCCTGTCACTCTAGCATCCTAGCTCCACCTCTCCAAGACACTTTTAAAAACCATTTACTTCCAAAAATTCTGCTTCCTTCTTCTGAATCCCTTGACTTTGATTAACAGAAATGATGGAAATACTACTTGTGACTCTAAAGTCTTCATTTTTGTGTCCAAAACACTTTTTGCATTTTTAAAGCAATATTTTAAGTTTTTTTTTTCTGGCAGTATTATTTGTGTGCATATAATTCACCAGAATTGGGTAGTTGTAAAATGTTTTGGCAAATAGAATCTGCAACTAGTTTGGGGATAAATGAAATGAAAAAAATAAAACTTCACTTGCTGTCAGGAGATCTGGGGAATCCTGGCTACCACATTTACTAGCTTTAGGACTGTGACCAAAGTCAAATCTACATCTTGAGCCTTTCTTCAAATGAAAAGGGGATGATAATATACTATCTAACCCCACAGGATTATTGTGAGGTGGCCACTTTGCAAGCCTTGAAGTACAATAGAAAAGTAAATAGAAAAGAATCATTATTCTTTCATATTTAGAAATTCATTAAGTATTAGTAACAGTTTTGTGCCAGATATTTGACTTTTGTTTTTGGTTTGTTTTTTTTCAAATTTCCCAGAGAGTGACAGCAATGAAACCCAGGTTAGAGAAATTCAAGTGAAACAAGCAGAGAAGGAGACATTTGGAGTCAGTGTTGAACATAACAAAAATCTGGAAAAGAGACCTTGAATTAGAATCAATTAGAATCAACAGGTTTGGCGAAACAGATACTACACCAAAGAGAACCTGATCAGCCAGATAGATGTGTTGAAGCAATGTGCAAAAATAAATGGTGTTTGCAGGTTAAAGGTCATATTTCCTTTTTTATTGACTAGAATGAAATGTATTTAGATTGACTGGGTTTTTGAGTTTTCTTCTATCCCTATCCTCCACTGTCATGAATAATTGAGAGGGAAACATATTCATAGTATTAATTGTTGTCATTAGAATACTACAGTCTGAGGAAAAAGGGAACTCGGAGATTATCTGGCCTGCCTGAATCTGGAATCCTTTCTACAGTAGTCACTTATAAGTGGCCATCCATTGATGGGAAACTTGTTGCCTCATAGGACAACTTATTCTTGTGGACTTGGATTACTCAAACTGTTAGGAAGTATTTGTTTATTTCATCTTTTTATTACATTTTTATTTTTTTAATTATTTCATGTATTTTGAGCAATTTTTCCTTTTCAAATTTTGAGTTCCAAATTCTCTCCCTCTAGCCCTTCCCATATCCACCAAGAATAAAAGCAATGTGGTAGAAATTATACATGTGAAATCATGTAAAACATATTTCCATATTAGTCATATTTTTTAAAAGCAAGAAAAATAAAGTGAAAAAATTATACTTTAATTTACCCTCAGTTCATCAGTTTTTCCTCTGGAACTGGATAGCATTTTTTTACCATAAAGTTTTTTAAATGGTCTTGGATTGTTTTAATGAGAATAGCTAAGTCTTTCACAGTTGATCATTACAACAGTTGTTACTGTGAAAAATGATCTAGTTTTTCTCACTTTGCATCAGTTCTTATAGTATAGTAGAACTGCACTATATGCCACAACTTGTTCCGTCATTCCCCAGTTGATGAACATCCCTCAATTTCCAATTCTTTGCCACCACAAAAAGAACTGCTATATTTTTATACATGTAGGTTCTTTTCCTTTTTCTTTGATTTCTTTCTCTAAACAATAGTGAATTTCTTTTACAGTTTCATCTTTATAGGTGAAAATTATAATAGTACCCCAAAATACAAAGTTATGCAGATTCAACAAATTACATGTCACAAAATTTAACAGCTTGTTACTTTCTTAATACTCAACTGCCTGTCTCAATGTTCATAATGCCTTTCCTCAACTCAAAAGAAAAAAAGAAAAAGCAAAGAAAAGTGCCTATCTTGGAAGGAATTCCAGTCCCTACAAAGCTTTTCAGATCATATATAGTTCTACTTAAGGCATTCAGCATATGAGGTTAACTGGTATTCATCCCTTTACCTTCAAATGAGTAAGCAAGTGTCCTAGAACTCTTCCATGATTTCATGATCCAACTGAGACTTGGACAAAATTTTCTTTCTTTTTTTAAAATTATCTTTTTTTTTCTCAATTACACATAAAAACAATTTTAAAATCATTTTTTAAAAAATTGAGTTCCAAATACTTTTCTTTCCTCCCTCCCCAACTCCTCCCTGAGAAGGCAAACAATTTGCAGTCGTGCAAAACATTTCCATATTAGCCATGTTACAAAAGAAAACAGACCAAAATCTTGCACTGTACCCTCACCCCCCCCCCCAAAAAAGTATCCTTTGGCCTAAATTCAGACTCTAGTTCTTTCTCTGGAGGTAGAGCATACTTCATCATAAATCCTTCAGAATTTTTTTGCTGATTGTATTGCTGGGAATAGCTAAGTCATTTAAAATTGATCATCATACAATACTGTTATTAATGCATACAATATTCGTGTTCTACTCACTTCTCTTTGCATTAGTTCATATAAGTCTTTCCAGGTTTTTCTGAAAAGCTCCTGCTCATCATTTCTTATAGCACAATAGTATTCCATTCCAATTGTATACCACAACTTGTTCAACTATTCCCCAATTTATTGCATCCCCTCAATTTCTAATTCTTTGCCACCACAAAAAGAGATGCTATAAATATTTTTGTGCATATAAGTTTTCCCCTTCCCTTAAAAAAAATCTCGGGTGGCTAGGTGGTGCCGTGAGTAGAGCGTCGGCCCTGGAGTCAGAAGGACCTGAGTTCGGATCCAGCCTCAGACACTTAATGCACACACAAAACAAAAACCTAACTGTGTGACCTTGGGCAAGTTACTTAACCCCAATTGCCCTCCAAAAAAGCAAAAAAAAAAAATCTCTTTGGGATATCGACCTCGTAGTAGTAGTATTGGGTTGAAGGGCATATACAGTTTTACAGACCTTTGGATATAGTTCCAAACAGTTCTCCAGAATGGTTGGATAACTTCACACCTCCACTAACAGTATATTACTGTCCTTCCAACATCCCTGCCAATATCTGTCATTTTTCGTTTCTGTCATATTAACCAATCTGATAGGTATGAAGTAGTATCTCAGAGTTGTTTTAAATTGTTTTTCTCTAATCAATAATGATTTAGAAGATTTTTATGTGACTTTTTCCATAGCTTTAATTTCTTCTTCTGAAAACTGCCTGTTCATATTACTGACCATTTATCAATTGGGAATGGCTCATATTTTTATAAATTTAAAATCAAATTAAATTTGACTCTGTTTCCTATATATTTGAGAAATGAGACCTTTATCAGAGAAATTTACTGTCAATTTTCCCCCCAGTTTTCTAATTTCCTTCTAATCTTGGCTGCATTTGGATTTGTTTGTGCAAAACATTTTTAATTTAATATAATCAAAACAATCCATTTTACTTCCCATGATGCTATCTTCTCTTTTGTCATGAATTCTTCCCTTATACTTAGACCTAACAAGTAAGATATTCCATGCTCCCCTAATTTGTTTATATATCACCTTTTTTGGGGGGGTCTAAATCACATACCTATTTTGACCTTATCTGAGTAAATATTGTGAGATGTTGGTCTATGCCTAGTTTCTCACAGATTGCTTTTCCAGTGTTCCCAGCAATTTTTGTGAAATAGTGAGTTCTTGTCCCCAAAGCTTGGATCTTAGTTATTTGTCAAACACTAGATTACTACAGTCATTTACGATTGTATATTGTGTACCTAATCTGTTCCACTGGTCCACCACTCTATTTCTTAGCCAGCACAAGATTGTTTCATGGGTTATCATTTTGTAATACCGTTTGAGAGCTGGTACTGGCAGACTACCTTCCTTCACATTTTTTCATTGATTCCCTTGCTATTCTTGACATTTAGTTATTCCAGATGAATTTTATTATTTTTTCTAGCTCTATAAAATAATTTTTAGTAGTTTGATACAGCACTGAAAAGTAAATTAATTTAAGGAAATTATCATTTTGTTATATTGGCTCAGCCTACCTATGAGGAATTAGTATTTCTCCAACTGTTTAGATCTGAATTTATTTGTGTGAAAAGTGTTTTGTAACTGTGTTCATGTAGTTCCTGGGTTTGTCTTGGCAGATAGACTCCCAAGTATTTTAAATTGTCTACAAATATTTTAAATGGAATTTCCTGATGAGTTTTGTTAATAACATAAAGAAATGCGGATGATCTTATGTAAGTTTCTCTAATATCCTGCAACTCTGCTAAAATAGTTAATTATTTCAAGTAGTTTTTTAGTTGATTCTCTGGGATTCTCTTAGTATACCATCATATTATCTGCAAAGAGTGATAATTTTGTTTCTTTGTTGCCTACTCTAATTCCTTCAATTTCTTTTTCTTCTCTTATTGCTATAGCTAGCATTATTAGTACAATATTGAATAATGGTGGTGATAATTGGCATCCTTGCTTCACCCCTGATATTTGGAAGGTTTATAGCTTATCTCTGTTATAGATAATGCTTCCTTAACATTTTAAAGAAAGCTTCATTTATTTCTATGCTTTCCAGTGTTTTTCATAGAACTGAGCTATTATATTTTGTCAAAGGCTTTTTCTGCATCTATTGAGATAACTACATGATTTTTGTTGTTTTTGTTACTGATATGTTCAGCTATGCTGATAGTTTTCCTAATATTGAATCAGTCCTGCATTCCTGGCATAAATCCCACCTGGTTATAGTGTATAGTTTTTGTGTTATGTTGCTGTAATCTCTTTGATAGTATTTTATTTAAAATTCTTTGCATCAATATTCATTAGGGAAATTTGTCTATAGATTTCTTTCTCTGTTTTTTCTCTTCCTGGTTTAAATATCACCATATTTTTGTCATAAAAGGAATTTGGTAGTTCTTCTTTTCCTATTTTTGCAAACAATTTATATAGCACTGGAATTAATTGTTCCTTAAATGTTTGGTAGAATTCACTTGTAAATCCACATGGTTCTGAGGAATTTTTCTTAGGGAAGTCATTGCCTTGTTCAATTTCTTTTTTTTTTAAAGGGCATGAACATTTTAGACACTCTATTTGCATAATTCTAAATTGCTTTCCAAGATGGTTGTATCATTTTACAGCTCCTCTAACAATGTATTACTGTGCTTAAATCATCCCCCATCAGTCCCTCTAATATTGATTATTAAACATTTTTGTCAACTTTGAAAATTTACAGGGTATGAGGGAGAACCTCAGGTTTGTTTTGATTTGCATTTCTCTTAGTTTCTGATTTTGGAGTATTCCTTTAATTATTTATTTATTTTTGGTTTTTAGCATTGATTTCCACAAGATTTTGACTTCCAAATTTTCTCCACATATCTCCCATACACCCACTCCAAAATGGCAAGAATACTGATTATCCTTTCTCTCAGTCTGCCCTCTCTTCTATCTGCCTATCTTCCCCACCCCCTTGCCTCTTACTTTCTTGTGGGGCAAAATGAATTTCTATACCCCATTGCCTGTATATCTTATATCCCAGTTGCATATAAAAACAATTTTTGTAAACATTTATTTTTAAAACTTTGAGTTCCAGATTCTCTCCCTTCTTCCCTCTTCTCCCCACATTGAGAAGACAAGCAATTCAATATAGGTTGTACATGTGTAGTTATACAAAACATTTCCATAGTAGTTATATTGTGAAATACCAACTATATTTCCCTCCATCCTATCCTGCCCCCCATTTATTCTATTTTCTCGTTTGACCATGTCCCTTTTCAAAAGTGTTTGCCTCTGACTATCCCCTCCCCCAATCTACCTTCCCTTCTATCATCCCCCCCTCTTATTTCCTTCCCCCCTGTTTTCCTGTAGGGTGAGAAAGCCAGTTGAGTGTGTATGTTATTTCCTCCTTAAGTCAAATCCAATGAGGGTAAGGTTGATTCATTCCCTTTCACCTTCCTGTTCTTCCCCTCTATTGTAACAGTTTTCTCTTGCCTCTTTTATGAGAAAATTTACCCTATTCCATCCCTCCCTTTCTCCTACTCCCAATATATTCCTCTCTAACCCCTTAATTTTAGTTTTAGACATCATACCTTGATATTCTACTGACCTTGTACCCCCTGTCCACATATATGCACATACACATACACAGTCACACACACACACACACACACACACACACACACACACACACACACATATGCACATACCCATATAGATAGATAGATAGATAGATAGATATAGATACACATACCCATATATATACACATACACACACCTATTCCAACTATCCTAATACTGAGAAAAGTTTCATGAATTACAAATATCATCTTTCCATGTAGGAATGTAAACAGTTCAACTTTAATAAGTTCCTTATGATTTCTTTTTCCTATTTACCTATTCATGCTTCTCTTGAGTCTTATATTTGAAAGTCAGATTTTCTGTTCAGGTCTGGTCTTTGCATCAAGAATTCTTGAAAGTTGAAGATGGTGGAGTAGAAACAGCTCATCCAAGCCACTCTGCCCCCAGATTCCCCCCCAAACGATGTAAAAGGGGACTCTGAACAACTTCTGGAGCCCCAGCACCCACAGAACGACACAGAGAAGCTAAACTCCCGCTGAGGACAGCCCAGCAGCCCTGCAGGAAGGAGCAGCGCAGTGGCCTGGGACCTGGCAGCGTGCAGCGCACAGAGCGCAGGAGCTGAGCCGAGCCGGCCCAGGTCTGAGTGAGCCGAGGTTTTAGCCCCAGGGCGGCAGGGCCAGCAGCTGGCTGAAGGAACCCCAGAACACCAGGAGCTGTGGCGACTCCAGAATTATCAACATAGACTTGCCTGGGACAAAGTAAGAGGTTAGTGTCCTATGGACTTTGGGACTGGTATTAGGAAATGCGTCAGCTCCCTCCCCTGGGGGCTAGAAGCAGCTGAGGGACAAACGCCATTTTGTAGTTTTCAGAGGCAGCTCCCACTCCCAGCCTGCAAATTTGTAGGGAGATCCAGCGATCAGTCTTGGGGGGTAATCGCTCTTGCTTTAACCTCCCTGGATCTGGATTGTGATCTAGGGTGGAAGTCGTGGGTGGGTTTACAGCTTGCCAGAAACGGAAGTTGCCCCCCACACGTTCGGGACGAAAATTCCTCTATCTGGCCTTAAAGCCATAGTGTGGCAAAAAGCCCAAAAGTCAAGCAATTAAGTGGCAACATGCCAAGGCAAAGGAAACAGAAAAATGCAACCCTGGACTCCTATTTTGGGGGCATAGAGCGGGAAAAGGACTGTGAGGTCAGAAGTCCTGCTCCAAAAGCCCCAGGGGAAAACATGAGCGGGTGTCAGGCCATAGAGGACCTTAAGAAGGACTTTAAAAATCAAATAAGAGAAGTGGAGGAAAAATTGGGAGGAGAAAGGAGAAGGATGCAGGAAAAGTATGAAATGAGGGTCCTCCTGACTGAGGAAAACAACACCTTAAAAAATAGACTAACTCAAATGGCAAAGGAGGCCCAAAAGGGCAATGAGGAGAAGAATGCCTTAAAAAGTCGAATTTGCCAGATGGAAAAAGAATCTCAAAAGTTCACTGAGGAGATTCATTCCTTCAGGGTTAGACTGGAGCAAATGGAAGCTAATGACTTTATGAGAAATCAAGATGCTGTTAAGCAGATCCAAACAAATGAAAGATTAGAAGGCAATGTGAAATATCTCATGGGAAAAACCACTGACCTAGAAAATAGATCCAGGAGAAACAATTTAAAAATTATTGGACTACCTGAAAGCCACGATCAAAGAAAGAACCTAGAAATCACCCTTCAAGAAATTCTCAAGGAAAACTGCCCTGATGTTTTAGATCCAGAGGGCAAAATAGAGGTTGAAAGAATCCACAGATCACCTCCTGAAACAGATCCCAAAAAGAAAACTCCCAGGAATATTATAGCCAGGTTCCAGAATCCCCAGATCAAGGAGAAAATACTACAAGCAGCCAGGAAGAAACAATTTCAATATTGTGGAAACACAATCAGAATAGCCAGGACCTGGCAGCTTCTACACTGAGGGATCGAAGGGCATGGAATATGATATTCCAGAGGGCAAAAGAGCTGGGAATGAACCCAAGGGTCACCTACCCAGCAAAAGTGAGTATTTTGTTTCAGGGGAAAATGTGGTCATTCAGTGGAATAGAGGACTTTCAAGCATTCTTGAGGAAAAAACCACAATTGAATAGAAAATTTGACATCCAGACACAAGAAGCAAGAGATGCCTGAGAAGGTAATCAGGGAAAAGAAATCAAAAGGAACTTATCAAAGTTGAACTACTTACATTCCTATATGGAAAATCAATAACTGTGACTGATGATATCTTTCTCACTATGAAAATAATGGAAGAAGGGTTTGTGGTCATATGAATACATATGTGAATGTGTGTGTATATGGTTACAGTTATATATGGATAGAGGGCATAAGTTGAATTTGTTGGGAAGGGAGAATACTCAAGGGATGAAATTATGAGGTGAGAGAGGAAAGTGGCAAGAGGAGATGGGGAGAGACAGGGTAGTGTAAACTAACCCATGCAGAAGAAGCAAGGGGAAGTGGTTGCAAAAGAGGGAGAGAATAAGGAAGGCTAAAAAGGCAAAACCACATTCACATTGAATTTGGTTCAGGGAGAAAATGACATACAAACTAAATGGGATATCTCAACCTGCAGCAAGATAGGGGGAAGGAGGATGGGAGGAGGGAAGATGGATGGGAAGGTATCCTTGGGGTGAGGGGAGGTTAGAAGTACCCACTATAAAAGAGGGACAGGATCATGTAGGGAATGGACCAGGTGGGGGGTTGGATGAGTGGGAGGGAATTATAAGCAGCCTTGTACAATATATATACTATGATAATGTTTTGCATAGCTAGACATGTACAACATATACTGAATTACTTATCTCCCAAGAGGGAATGGGTGACAAGGGAGGAAGGAAATGGATCTGAAATTTGAGGTCGTAACATTAAATGTTTCAAATATATATAAATACTATTATTAATACTCTTTTGCTTATAATTGGGAGACAAGATGAGCAGGCATTGTGACACAAAGATTCACCTTCCTCTAATGGAAAAGTCGAAGGGGGTATGGGAGAAGGTATGGGAGAGAGCAGATTGGAGGAAGCGATATCTTGTGGGATTACTATTCTGGGAGGTTGGGTAGGGGAATAATGGGGGGAAAATGATTGTAACTCAAAATCTGGTGGAAATGAATGATGTAAAACAGAAGTTAATAAAGCATTTGTTTAAAAAAAAAAAGAATTCTTGAAAGTTGGGGGCAGAGTCAAGATGGTGGAGTAGAAACAGCACTTCCACTGAGCTCCAACCCACACTACTTAAAAATTATGTAAAAGGGGGACTCTGAATGACCTCTGGAGTTCCAGAACCCACAAAATGATACAGAGAAGCTAACCTCCTGCTGAGGACAGCCCGGCAGCCCAGCAGGGAGTGGCCAGCACAGTGTTCTGGCCAGGACTGGGGGAGTCACGGTTTTAGCCCAAGGGTGGCCAGACCAGCAGCTGGGTGGAGGGACCCCAGAACACCAGGAGCTGTGGCATTTCCAGAATTATCAACACATAGATGCCTAGGACAAAGTGAGAGGTTAGTACCCTATGGACTTTGAGACTGGTTGGGAGAATGCGGGGACTTCTTCCCCTGGGGGTGAGAAGCCAGCAAAGCTTGTGCCATGTTGCCAAATTGCAGCTTCAGCTCTTGGCCTGTGAACTGTAGGGGGATCCAGAGACCAGGGGAAGTGTTCTTCCTTACCCTTCTTGGATCTGGATTTTGTTCTGGGGTGGAGGTCTTGGGGTGTGTGACCAGCTTGCCAGAGTGTGTGGAGGCTTCACAGAGGCCACCCAACTAATACCTCCGGAAGTTGAGAAAACCCCAACGTTTGGGACAGAAATTCCCCTGGCTGGTGGCAAAGTCCTACTGTGGCAACAAGCCTGAAAGTCAAGTAATTGAGTGGCAACATGCCTAGGCAAAGGAAACAAAATAAATAGAAAAATGCAACATTAGATTCCTATTTTGGGGGCAAAGAGGATCAAAGCATGGAACAGGAGGAGGACTGTGAGGTCAGAACTCCTCCTCCAAAAGCCCCAAATGAAAATACAAGCTGGCTACAGGCCATAGAGGACCTTAAGAAGCAGATAAGAGAAGTGGGGGAAAAATTGGGAAGAGAAATGAGAAAGATGCAAGAAAAATATGAAATGACAGTCAACAGCCTGACTGAGGAAAATAATAGCTTAAAAAATAGACTAACTCGGGGCAGCTAGATGGCGCAGTGAATAGAGCGTTAGCCCTGGAGTCAGAAGGACCTGAGTTCGGATCTGGCCTCAGACACTTAACGCACACACAAATAAAAAAAACAAAAAAACCTAGCCGTGTGACCTTGGGCAAGTTACTTAATCCCAATTGCTCTCCAAAAAAAAATAGACTAACTCAAATGGCAAAAGAGGCTCAGAAAGGCAATGAGAAGAAAAATGCCTTAAAAAGCCAAATTTGCTAGATGGAAAAAGAATCTCAAAAGCTCAATGAGGAGATTCATTCCTTCAGAATTAGACTGGAGCAAATGGAAGCTAGTGACTTTATGAGAAATCAAGATGGTATTAAGCAGATCCAAACAAATGAAAGAATAGAAGGCAATGTGAAATATTTCATGGGAAAAACCACTGACCTGGAAAATAGATCCAGGAGAGACAATCTAAAAATTATTGGACTACCTGAAAGCCATGATCAAAGAAAGAATCTAGAAATCATCCTTCAAGAAATTCTCAAGGAAAATTGCCCTGATGTTTTAGAACCAGAGGGCGAAATAGAGATTGAAAGAATCCACAGATAGGGGAGGCTAGGTGGTGCTGTGAGTAGAGCGCCGGCCCTGGAGTCAGAAGGACCTGAGTTCGTATCCAGCCTCAGACACTTAACACACACAAACAAAAACCTAGCTGTGTGACCTTGGGCAAGTTACTTAACCCCAATTGCCCTCCAAAAAAAGCAAAAAAAAAAAAAAAAAGAATCCAAAGATCACCTCCTGAAAAAGATCTCAAAAAGAAAATTCCTAGGAATATTGTAGCCAGGTTCCAGAATTCCCAGATCAAGGAGAGAATATTACAAGTATCCAGGAAGAAACAATTTCAATATTGTGGAAACACAATCAGGTTAACACAGGATCTGGCAGCTTCTACACTGAGGGACTGAAGGGCATGGAATATGATATTCTGTAGGTCAAAGGACCTGGGATTAAAACCAAGAATCAGCCACCCAGCAAAACTGAGTATCATGTTTCAGGGGAAAATTTGGTCATTCAGTGGAATAGAGGACTTTCAAGCATTCTTGAGGAAAAAACCAGAGTTGAATAGAAAATTAGACATTCAGATACAAGAAGCAAGAGATGCTTGAGAAGGTAAACAGGGAAAAGAAATCACTGTGAACTTATCAAAGTTGAACTATTTACATTCCTACAGGGAAAAGCAATAACTGTAACCAATGAAACTTTTCTCAGTATGAAAATAGTTGAAGAAGGGTATATGGGCATATAAATACATATGTGAATGTGTGTGTATATGTTTTCAGGTATACATAGATAGAGGGCACAGGTCAAATTTAATAGGAAGGGATGATACTTAAAAGGTGAGGTTAAAAGGTGAGAGGGAATGGGGAGAGATAATGGGGTGAACTGTCTCATGTAGAGGAGGTAGGGGAAGGTGGTTGCAGGGAAGGGGAAGAACAGGAAGGCAAAAAGGCAAAACCTTATTTTCATTGAATTTGGACCAGGGAGAGAATGACATGCATACTAAATAGTGTGTCTCACCCTACAGGAGTGTGTGTGTGGGGGGGGGGAAGGTTGTGGAGGGGAGGGCGGGCTGGGGGGGAGGGATATTGGAAGCACCCACTTTTTTTCTTTTTTTTTTTAAAGCAATTGGGGTTAAGTAACTTGCTCAAGGTTACACAGCTAGTCATTATTTGTGTGTGTGTGCTCATTTTCTGAGGCCAGATTCGTTCTCGGGTCATCCTAGCTCCGAGGCCAGTACTCTTACTCACTATGCCACCTAGCTGCCCCAGAAGCACCCACTTTTGAAAAGGGACAGGATGAAGATGGGGAATGGACAAGGTGGAAGGTGGGATGGAAGGGAGGGAAATATAGTCAGTCTTTTACAGTGTATCTACTAGGGCAATGTTTTGCATAGCTACACATGCACAGCATATACTGAGTTGCTTATCTTCCTTTTAAAATCAATTTTTAAAAATATATAAATACTATGATTAATAGTATTTTGCATATAATTAGGAGATAAGACGTGGAGGCAATGGGCCGAGGGGATTCACCTCACCCTATTGGAAAAGTTGAAGGGGGTATGGGAAAAGAGATGAGAGAGAGCAGATTGGATGAGGGGATAACCTGTATGACTGTTATTCTGGGGTGGTGAGTAGGGGAAAAATGGGGAAAAATTGTGACTCAAAATCTGATGGAAATGAATGATGTAAAGCAGTAGTTAATAAAGCATTTGGAAAAAAAAAGAATTCTTGAAAGTCCTCATTTCATTTCATTTCCCCTGAAATATTATACTCAGTTTTGCTGGGTAGGTGATTCTTGGTTTTAATCCTAGCTCCTCTGGAATATCATATTCCAAGCCCTTTGATCCCTTAATATAGAAGCTGCTAGATCTTGTGTTATCCTGCTTGTGTTTCCACAATACTCAAATTGTTTCTTCCTGACAGCTTATAATATTTTCTCCTTGACCTGGGAGCTTGGAATTTGGCTATAATATTCCTAGGAGTTTTCTTTTGGGGATCTTTTTAAAGAAGCTATTAGTGTATTCTTTAATTTTATTTTACCTTCTGGTTCTAGAATATCAGGTCATTTTTCCTTGGTAATTTCTTGAAAGATGATATCTATGCTCTTTTTTTGATCATAGCTTTCAGGTAATCCAGTAGTTTTTAAATTCTCTCTCCTGCATCTATTTTCCAGGTCAGTGGTTTTTCCAATGAGGTATTTCACATTGTTTTCTATTTTTTCATTCTTTTTGGATCTGTTTTATAATATTTTGATTTATCATAAAGTCATTAGCTTCCATTTTCTCCATTCTAATTTTGAAGCAATTATTTTCTTTACTGAGCTTTTAGACCTCCTTTTCCATTTGGCCAAATCTGCTTTTTAAGGCATTCTTCTCCTCATTGACCTTTTGGGCCTCTTCTGCCATTTGAGTTAGCCTATTTTTTAAGGTGTTATTTTCTTCACTATTTTTTGGGTTTCCTTTAGCAAGCTGTTCACTTGGTTTTCATTATTTTCTTGTATCACTCTCATTTCTCTTCCCAATTTTTCCTCTCCTTTTCCTACTTGATTTTCAAAATCCTTTTTGAGCTCCTCTGTGGGCTCCAACAAATTCATATTTTTTTTTCTTGGAGGCCTTTCATGCAGGAGTTTTGACCTTGTTGTCTGCTTCTGGTTCTATGTTTTGATCTTGTCACCAAAGAAAAATTCTATAGTCTCTTTTATTTCCTCTGTTTGGTCATTTTCCTAGTAAATTACTTGACTTTTGAGCTTTTTGCCAAAGTAGAACTCTGCTTCTAGAGTAGAGAGTGCTCTGTTCTAAATTTCTGGGGGCTTGCATCATTATTGTCAGAGCTACTTCTAAGTATCTGTGAATTTTCAGTTCTTCTCATGTGATATGATCAAAGGAGAAGTATTTACTCTTTCCACTGTCTGTTTTCTGGTCTGACCACAGGCACTCTTTTCTGCCTCAGAACCTAGCATTCAGTTTTCTCCAGAGTTCTATCATATCTACCTTTTCTTAAATTCTATTAATTTCCTCATCTTCTTTCTTGTTTATTTTATAGTTAGATTTATCAAGTTCTGAGAGGACAAAATTGAGGCTCCCCACTAGAATAGTTTTAAGGTTTCCTTCTGTAACTCATTTAACTTTACATTTAAGAATTTGGATGCTATACCATTTGGTGCATATATGTTTAGTATTGATATTACTTCATTGACTATGGTACCTTTCAGCAAAATGTAATTTCCTTGCTCATCTCTTTTAATTAGTCTGTTTTTGCTTTTGCTCTGTCTGAAATCATGATTGCTATCCCTGCTTTTTTTTTTGCTTCAGCTGAAACAAAATATATTATTCTCCAGACCCTTATTTTCACTCTGTGTATATCTCTCTGTTTCAGGTTTGTTTCTTGTAAACAATGTATTGTAGGATTCTGGTTTTTATTCCACTCTGCTATCCACTTCTATTTTATGGGTGAGTTTATCCCATTCACAATCACATTTATGATTACTGTGTATTTCCCTCCATCCTGTTTTCCACTGTTTATTCTTCCCTCTCTTCCCTTTTACCCTATCCCTCCTCAAAAGTTTTTTTTTTTCTGTTTCTTATTCCCACCTATATCAATCTGCCATCCCTATTATCCTCCCTTTCTTCTCTTATCCTTCTCCCCTCCTACTTCCCTGTTGGGTAAGATAGATTTCTATATCCAACTGAGTGTGTTTGTTATTCCCTCTTTGAGCCAATTCCAATAAAACTAAGATTCAGGGGTTACCCTCCCCCATCTTCCCTTCTAATGTAAAAGCTCTTCCTTTTGCACCACTTTTATGTGAGATGATTTACCCCCATTCTACCTCTCTATTCCCATTTCTAGTACATCTCTCTTTTTCTTCTCTTAATTTTTAAAAAAATCATCCCATTGATGGAGGGAAATGTAGTCAATCTTTTGCAATATATCCACTATGAAAATGTTTTGCATAGTTGCACATGTACAACCTGTATTCAATTGCTTGTCTTCCCAATAAGGGTGGGTGACAAGGGAAGAAGAGAATGAATCTGGAATTCAAAGCTTTAAAATCAAATGTTTAAATATATGTGTGTGTGTGTGTGTACATATATATATATATGTATATATATATACACACACATATATATGTATATATATATACATATATATATATATACTATTATTAATATTATTTTGCATGTAACTGGGAAATAAGATATGCAGGCACTGGGACATAGAGATCCATCCACCATGCCCTACTGGAAAATTGGAGAGGGAATGGGGAAAGATATGGAAGAGAGCAGATTGGAGGAGGGGATATCCAGTAGGATTGCTATATTGGGGTGGTAAGTAGGGGAAAAATGGAGAGAAAATTTGTAACTCAAAATTTTGTGGAAATGAATGAGGTAAACTAGAAGTTAATAAAGCATTTGATAAAGGGAAAAAAGTAATCCCATCATAGTTGATTCACACCTCTACTCTCTGGCTGTGTATACTCCTTGTAATTGTCCTAATAATGAGAAAGTTCTTTGGAGGTATAAGTATCATCTTCTCATATAGGAATGCACACATTTTAATCTTATTGAATTCCTTATGATTTCTCTTTCATGTTTACCTTTTTATGCTTCTTTCAAGTCTTGTATTTGAAAGTCAGATTTCTATTCAGCTCTGGTCTTTTCATCAGGAATGCCTGATGTTTTCTATTTCATCAAATGTCTGTTTCCCACTATCCTCCCTCCCCCCACCCCACCCCCGATTATTTTCAGTTTTGCTAAGTAGGTGATTCTTGGTTGTAATCCTCACTCCTTTGCCCCTTAGAATAGCACGTTCCAAGTTCTCCTATTCTTTAATGTGGGAGTTACTAAATCTTATGTTTTCCTGACTGTGGCTCCATGATATTTGGATTATTTCTTTCTGGATGCTTGCAATATTATCTCCTTGATCTGGGAGCTCTGGAATTTAATTATAATATTCCTGGGAGTTTTCATTTTGGGATCTCTTTGAGAAGGTAAGGTGGTAGATTCTTTCAATTTCTATTTTGTCCTCTGGTTCTAGGATCTCATAGCAGTTTTCCTTGACAATTTCTTTTTTTTTTCTGCTTTCTGGAGGGCAATTGGGGTTAAATAACTTGCCCAAGTTCACACGGCTAGGGTTTTTTTGTTTGTTTGTTTGTGTGTGTGTTAAGTGTCTGAGGCCTCTTCTCTGTATCCACCCTTCAGAAACTTGGAGATGGGTGTGATATGTTCCCTGTACATAGTCTCCCCTCTAAACTACATAATTTCCTTAAATGGAATCTCATTTAGTATTTTTTCCAATGCTGCCATCATTCTCGTTCCTCTCTTCTGGATATACTCCATCTTGTCAATATCTTTACTGAAATGTGGTACTGAGAATTGAAAAAAAAAGTTCTGCATATGTGGTTGCCCAGAGCATATTATAATAGAACTATTATTTCCCTTCTTCTGGACACTATGATCTCTTGATTTAGTGTAGGATAGCTTTGCATTTCACATTTCCAATTCATACTGATGTTGCAGTTCACTAAAATACCCACATCTTTTTTTGTAGCAAGTTGTCTACCTATACTTCCCTCATTCTTTATTTTGCATTTCATTTTTCAACCTAAATGTGGCCTTTGCATTTATCTTTGTTAAATTATTATTTGGTTTTATCCATCATTCTGGCCTGTTTAAATATTTTAAAGTCTCTGTCATCAAGACTAACATCTGACTATTCCTCCATGTCATCTATGTTGAAACAAACCCTCATCTATGCATTTATTGAAGTCATCGATAAAAATCTGGCAACAGGTCGATGGACAGTGCCTCAAAAAATCTACTCAAGACACCCACCTCAAGTTGAAATTTATTCATTAATAACTACTTTTTGGTTCCAATTACTCAATTAGCTACAAATGCACCTAACTGTATTATTAATCAGCCTATACATTGCATGAAAAACTTTGTCAAATACTTTGCCAAAATCTAAGTTTATTATATCTGTAGCATTTTCTGATCTACCAGAGAGAGAAGAGAGATGTGAAAGGTTGCAGTCTCTCATCTGTAGTATGTGATGATTTAATGCCAGGTTTGTGATCTGCATCTCTAATGCTTCATTTAATTCTTCACCAGGTGGTGTTAGAATAATCTGACAACAATATCCTTTCTATTTTTACTTCTTTGGATCCTCATTCACATGCTTTAAACATGTTCCTCCATTCAGGTAAGAACCTGAATATTTCCTCATAAAAATTTAAAATCTTAATATACACTTCAGCAACATCACTACCTCACTACCACTTCCAGGGACTAGGCTCTCGGAATAATTTGTGTGGTCCTTTTTATAGGTGCAGAGGAGCATCTCTTGCTTTTTCTTTTTTTCCCAGGAAATATTATCAATTTCCTAGTAGGTTTTACATTGACCAAGAAACCAGTAATTAAGAGAAATGAGGTCTAGAACAACAGTCATTTCTAGGAATGTGCTTAAAGTATAGCTTTATCTGGGATGAGAGGTTAAGGGGTGGCATTCTTAGTATCTGACCATCTCAGGTAATTGTGTGTCTATTATTCAGAATGGGCATAAACTCAAGCATAATTGAGGTGCCTTACTTGGATTATAGTCCCTGGAAAAGGCTAGATGCCTTCCCAAACTGTTTGCCCCAGTTTTCTCCTGTAAAAATGAGGATCAAGGTTGTTGTGAGGATCAAATGAGAAAATATTTGTAGGGCATTTTGCCAACTTTAAAGTGCTATGTAAATGTTAACATTTAGATATTCATAGTTCATGAAGGGAAAGTACTATAAACTCTATCTGGAAAGGAAGGTAGAAGAGGTTAATTACCTTGAACAGACATTGAACAGCTTTATTGTGTAGCTCAGGATAGGCAAAGTTCCAAAGGAGAAGGATTTACTCTTGTTTTGGGAAGACTCAAAGAACTGAATGAAGTGAATTATTTCACAGGTATAAGCATTCACTTGAGAGAACTTTAGCAGAATTTTCTTGTTTTGGTAATTTGGGGTAGAATTAGGGATTGTGCTGAAATCTGTGTATGTCTCAAGGAGAAAGTTTCCCAAACTCCTTTATAAATATCAAGAAGTGGTTAAGGAGAGGTGAGGGCACTATAAGACAATTAAAGACTTCAGCTCATCACACAATGGATATTGGAAGCAACATGTAGAATACATAGTAACCTCTAAGGATAGAATTTGTGTTGGCAGAAGACAGTGCTATAGTCATGGCTGGAACTGTTATATTAGTACCTAGGTCAACAGGATACAGCACAGGAAATAGCTGGAACACTATACCAACTCAGGATTATGGACAAAGAATATGGTAGGGACTTGTGGGGAGGCCATACTTTCTGCAGACACTATAACATTGAAGAATCCTTTGTGTGGGACTTAGAGCTACCATGATATGGCTCTGTTCTTAATACCTTATGTAATTTTGTGTGACCTCTCCCATGGTCCAATTAAAATTCCTTTTAAGTACATTATGGTCACTATGCTTGAAGAAAAATAGTTGATATCACTTTCCCTGACAGTCTAGTATTTAGATTTGTAGATGGGGACTTAAACCTGTAGAACTATGACACTCACTATATGGTTACTGATGGTTACCACTACAGATATCTTTGACATGAACATTATGGACATGGTGCCATTGGTATACTGGATTAGTACTTCTCTTTAGCAGTTAACTAGTCTATGTACAATATACTGTCTTCACATTTGTGTAACAAAGAGAAAACCAACAGTCACTACCCTCAAAGGTCTTTCATTGTATTGGAAACCAGAAAGATACACCATATACACAAATAATAATATAATATTATAATACACAAATAATAAATAGCACAAGGATCATTAAAAAAGGCAAGAGTACTAAGAACGGCGGTGGGGGTGGGGGAGGAGGGCTAGGTTGTGCAGTGAATAGAGCACCAGCCCTGAAGTCAGGAGGATCTGAGTTCAAATCCAGCCTCAGACACTTAACAACTTACTAGCCATGTGACTTTGGTCAAGTCACTTAACCTCAATTGTCTTCCTCCCTCCAAAAAAAAAAAAAAAGACAAAAAAAAAAGAACTTGGGGAACAGAAATCAGATCAGGCTTCACAAAGATGGTGGTGCCCAAGTTGAGCCTTAAAGACAAGGATTCTGAGAAGTAGAGATCAAAAGAGAGAGCATTTAGGTAGGGGGTTGGCCTGTATAAATTCATAAAGGCTGCATATTGTATTCAGGGAACATCCAATAGTCCAGTGTGGATTTTAGTTTGCCTAGATGCAGCTAGGTGGTGTAGTGGATAGACCACTAGACTCAGAGTTAGGAAGACCTAAGTTCAAAACCTACTTCAATCACTAACTGTACGACCCTGGATAAGTCATTTAATTTGTGTTTGCCTCAGTTTTCTCGTCTGTAAAAATGGGGATATTGGCACTTACCTCTCAAAGTTTGAATTATTTGTAAACTTTGCAAACCTTGAAATTGCTATGTAAATGCTAACTATTATTATTACCTAGCTAATCTGAATTTTTGAAGGGAAAATAGTACGAACTACAGTTGGAAAGGAAGAGAGAAGTAGCCAGATTGTGAAAGGGTCCTAGATGCCAGGTTAAGGAGTTTGTATATCATCCCATAAGCAATAGAGCACCATTGAAGGTATTTGAGCAGGGAAGTGACATGGTCAAACCTGTGACTGAGGAAGATAATCTTGCCATTTTGGTGGTGTATGCATTAAAGAGGGAAGAGATTAGAAGCAGGGAAAACAATTAAGAGACTATTATAGTAATCTAGGTAACAGATGATCTGAGTGACAGTGGTGACTTTGAGTGGAAAAAGAAAGATGACAAATTTAAAATATATTGGGGCAGTAGAATAGACAAGACTTAGCAGCTGGTTGAATATGTGGGGTTTGGGAGCAAGAGTCAGGGATGACCCTGAGGTGCATTGTGGATATAAGATTCTTTAGGAGATATCTAGGAAGAGATACTTAGCAAACAACTGAGGTGGGTCCAGCATTCAGAAGTCTCCAGGGTTTTTTTTTTGTTTGTTTGTTTGTTTTTATGTAGCTTTTATATAGGATGTCTCCAAAGTCTTAGACTTAGTCTTTGACTTTTGGGACACCCTCCATTTGACCTCCAGTTTAGGGGAGGGCTATTTGACTAAATATCAATTATTTCTACATCTTAAGTATTTTCATTTCAGAGAATTCAGTTCAATCCAAAAAAAAAAGCATCTTTTTTTTAAATTTAAAGACTCTAGGAAGACAGGATTTGTCATGATGGCTTTCTAAACAAAAGTGTTAAATTGGTTTTCAAAGGATTTTTGCCTTTATTCTGAATTTAGAATACTATGGTATCTTAGGGTCAAGAAAGGGCAAACCTTTTGTTATGAAGAAAAAATAAGTAGTCACTACTATTCTGCAAGACTTCATTTACAGTTGGAAAGTATTTCTTTTTAATTCAAGATGGAGACATTATATATTCCATTACTTTTGTGAGTAACAACAAAGTTACATTTAAACAATGACTATAACTACAAATGCCAAAGTTAACACAGCACCTTTTACAGAGATATATTTTCATACTTTTATGCATGGTACAGTAGGATTATTAATGTAGAAACCCATTAAAGCCAACAACATTATCTTGTTCACATTGTCTATTACATAACAATGCTAATATTTAAAGTGTCCTTTTAATTATTTGGGTTTTTAATATTCAAAATTGACTAATAAAAATTAATTGATTTTATAGAGGAATTAAGTTTACATTGCCTTCTATATTAAGGCATTAGTATAGAAATTAAGTGGCAATAAGAATAGATAAAGAATAGGTGTTTGTTCTCTATATTATCAGGCTGCTCAAAAAGGTATAAAGGGACTCTGGAAGCAGTAGTAAAAATATTCTGGCTAGAGCCTATGTTCCCAACCTATAAGTACACATGTTAAGTACACTCTGTTATTATTCCCAAGTAATTGCCTGAGCATCAAAGCCTGAGTATCTGTCCTAGCTGTATTAATTTTAAAACATGTTTATCTATAGCCAAATTCCAGGGAAAAAATCTAATTAAAATATTGCCCTTGTACTCAAACATCAGGCTCTGTAGAGTACTGCCTTGTTTTTTCAAGCAAATAGTTTAAAAGGAGGAAGAGTTAAAATTACATAGTGTGTTCTAATTGTTTTGAATAAATGTGTGGTTTCCTTACAAGGTCTTCCAAATTGTTTTCATGAGAACACTTTGTATTGTCTCAAAATTTTTAGTTAAGATCAACTAAGAACAGGTTCATCATATAAATTTTAAATGTTAATCAAAATAAAATTAAACCATTAGGCCATGTCTATCTAATTTCAGACATCTAGATAAAAAGTGAGGAGCTGAGTCATTGATTCTATAAATTCCCAGATACCTGACTGAATTTTATAATTTTGCTTAGTTTATTTTATCAATATGGAAACATAATTTGAATGCATGTGATTAGGGAGATGAACTTTTCATGTGACCTTGAAAAAAGGAGTGGATTGAACTACTGACACATTTATTTATACTTATCAAATTTCTAAGAGAAATATTTTATTAAACATGAGATAAAGATAAAAAGGGATAATTACACATTTTACAAATCTAAAACTGTAGGTAGTCATTTAGTTTAAAATCTGTAGGAGGTCAGGTCATAATGCTTATCTTACCTTTTATGTATTTGAAACATTATAAATGTCAATGTTTTAACTATTTGGCATTTTGGTATATTTCTTAGTGTGCAAAGAATTTTCATACTTTGCAGATAATATAGTCTTTTAATTACCTGATAAAAAGAATATTAACTTTTCTTTCAAACATAAATGTCATTAAATAAGGTGATGATTTTCCTTTAAAATCACTTAAATGTTTCATTTTCATCATTTTTTATGTTCCTTCCTTTATGTGTAAAAATTCCAATATATTTGTCATTCAGAATAAAATCAACTGCAATTTAGTATGGAGAAAAAGAATTCTTTCAGAATGGATTAAGTCGTATTCCCGTCCCTAAGGGAGAGAATGGATTCACTTTTGCCCACATCAAGGCATCATTCAGTGAAATTGCTGATTTTCCATCTTCAAGGAAAAAGACAGGACCCTATGATACAAAAGTAATGGGAGAAAAATAAGAAAGGAAGTTTATAAATAAGTAATTTTTTTAAACTTCTAGAAAATAATCATTCTCAAAGTTCATATAAATATAAAAGGAAATGAAAATAAATGGAGAAAGACTGATTTTTAGTAGTGACTACAAACATGTATCTTAACTTTTGTCTTAGTCTACAATAGATAAAATGTAAATTAGTTTTCATTTTTACAATCTAAATCCTTTACATAAATATTCTGATATGACTGAGAAAATAATCAACTTTATTTTGAAGATGTAGTATAGTTACCCAGTTTAAAAAGAAAGCACATAAGCCCAGTGATGTTGTGTGTATATGAATGATAGACATATTCAAATTCAAAATTTCACCTGTTCACTGGGAAAAATGAAAGTACATGAATGTTTAACACCCATGCTAGGATTATCCATATTACACTCATAGTCCTCATATTAAGAGAGTAATAGAATAGATACATATGTTACTTTGATTAAAACAGGATAGATAGATTAAATTGGATTCATTTTGTCCAGTTGTTTCAGTCCTGTTCAACTCTTCATGATCCCATTTAGGGTTTTGTTGATGAAGATACTGCAGTGGTTTGCCATTTCTTCTCCAGATCTTTTACAGATGAGGAACTGAGGCAAACAGGGTTAAGTGACTTGTCCAGGGTCACACAGCTAGTAAGTATCTGGAGGCTAGATTTTAACTCATATGACTCCAAATTGAGTCTTCCTGATTCCATGTCTGGCACCAAAGGGGGCAACTGAATTCATTTTATATAATTGAATATTTCAGATATTGGAGAGAAACCAAGTGCTATCAATTTGCATTAACTTCAGACATACAGAAGTATGAGATGTTCCTTTAAGACTTTAGAAATTATCATCTGGGGCAAGACATGTCATTTTAGAGACCAGTCTATGCAGCTTCCTCTCATATCACATTTCAAAATGTTATATGTCCTCTGCGATCAAGTATTCCATGCTACATAAGGAATCAGTATAATTACTGCCAGGCAGAGCCTTCTTTGTAGTCTTATTTCACAGGTGCTCTGAAGGCTCTACTGCCTACCAAAATATCTCTCCCTTACTATTGCCTAAATTTTCATAATTATAGATTAATTCCTTTGACTTGGTTTTAATTTTGTGTTAAAATGCAAATGGCCATGGGAGAGACAATACATTAAGCCTTATCAGCTATTTATACTTTAGAGCACATCAGTTTATTAGATCTTTTTCTGAGAGTAGGTTCAATGGAGGATAGAAACTATGATGTCATTAGGCTGACTAAAATGGGAAGGAAGAATTGAAATCTTAGGCTAATGGGAAGGGGGAGAAGGGGTTATAGAAGCAGAGAGTTAAATAGTATTGAAGAAAGAAAGAAAGAAAATTTCACAAATTTATCTAGTTCTAACCTTGCTTCTGAATCTATAGTCACTCTCTGAATTTTCAGCTGTTTTAACTAGGCAGATGGCAACACATTTATCTACCACCAAATACTATAGTAGTAGTGTTGACAAATATCAATGCCTTTTGATAACTTAATTAGTATGCTAGCAAATCCAGTTTTCCCTGTAGCCAGACCCCACTTATTAGCAGTTGATTGTGACCTGTGTGGTTTAATTCAAAAGGTGTGAAGACCCTCCTTCCTATCTAAAATACTTTCTCCACTGGCCATACAGTTTATCTTTAGGGATTCATTTCTTGGGTCTTGAAAGTTTTTTGGTCTTCAATGAAAATTCCTTAACACTTGTGGGACAAGAAATTGAATACCACAGGACAGATGCCTAGGGACCGGGCATGGTCAGGTAAAAGTGTAATGAAGACAAATTTTAGGTAAAATAGATCTACTGTTATGACTTATATATGCTCTGAATTCCACCAGAGGTACTTGTGATATGGGAGGTATGTTTTAGTGTTCTGATCTTACCAGTGATAGATACTCTTTTAGACACTGGTATCATTTCCTTGGGTACTCACCAACCCTGCCATAATGATTCCTTCCATTTTAGATTACTGAAAATATTCATGATTGATATTCTAAAGGGAATTTATTTTTCTGACAAGAACATATATATCATAAGTGTCAACTATTTTGGTATATTGCTGTTTGTGGCCTTGTAAGGGAAGACTATCAATTCAATTGCATTTTCCATATATAATTTGTGCATACACCTAGTCTTATCATTTGGTTTGCTCTCCCATATTATAATGATAAATTCTTTGAGGACATGCTTTAAAATACTTACATGTACATACTACTAACTGCACATATTACTGAGAATGTTTCTACAATACATTGAATCACTGGTATTGCATGTTAGGGGGAAAAAGACATTTAAACCAGCCACTGGAGACTGCTGAAAAACAGATCTCTGCTGGGTCCTACAACATTTTATTCATATATATTAATTTTGACATAATCATATACTTAAGAAATTATTTTTTAAATTAGGTAAACTTATTTTAACACCCTACTTTCATAATAAAAGGATGTACCTGGATCTTTAATCCTGTCAGACAAGAGATATGAACATCTGAGTGACTTGGAAGATTCGATCCAGTGACAGAGTCTGGTCCAGTGATTCCTCTGAGTGTTTCTTCCTTCATTTTCTTTAGCAGACTTTCATAAATCATTCTTTGAGAGTCAGAAGGAGGAGTATAGGGAGGTTCTTCTGTTGATCTGTGTATTCAATATGTGTTAGATTTTAATGGCTATGGAATCATAAAATATTAATGGCCTGAGAAATAAGCTATTCTGACACACATAAATGAGGAAAATTATCTATTTTATACTGACTAATAGAAAAACTAAGGCCTATAAAAAGACAATGAAAGGTTAGTTTTGGTTAATGTAATTCAGAATATTTTATGCAAATCAATATTCATTCATTCTGCCAACAAATAATGACTCGGGATTTT
This sequence comes from Gymnobelideus leadbeateri, assembly GCA_011680675.1. Lineage (NCBI taxonomy): Eukaryota > Metazoa > Chordata > Mammalia > Diprotodontia > Petauridae > Gymnobelideus > Gymnobelideus leadbeateri. The sequence continues at coordinate 68,588 of WOXC01006809.1, read as the reverse complement.
ATTTTATAAAAATAAAATTCAATTTTCCATTCTGCATTTCATTTTCTACATCACACTCACTTGTTGGCTAAATGTAGGCAAGCTCTCCAGGCATCCAGTTCTTCAGAAAGTTGTTCAATTTTCAAAGGTACTGACACATCCCTCCTTTTTAAAAGCTGGCTGAAATAGAGGAAAATAACTGATGTTTCCATATCTCTTGAAGGTTTGCAAAATGCTTTACATACTTATGTGATCTTCAGACCCACCCGCTAGGAGTTATTAGGATTGACATTTTATAAAAGAGAAAATCGAGGGTTCCAGAGTATGAGTATTTTGTCTGTGATTAGAAAGGTGATGTGTCTCAATAGCATGTTAACTCACTCCATATCAGCCATTTGAATGGTCATATACTAGATCTCACCCTTAACCACAAGTGATCGACTTCCCTAATTAGAAACTCTGATATCCCCTCCCTAACCATGACCTCTTATCCTTCCAACTCTCCTTATGCCTCACCCCTCCTAACCCTACTCTTCACAGTCACTGAAACTATGAATTCCTCCATCCCCTCAATAATTTCTGAGGTCATTGCCCTTGTTCAGACTTTATTTTTCTTCATCTCTGATCTCAATCCAAGAGTTAACCATTTCAGTTCCACAGGGACCTCTCCTCTTGAAGCCCTTGCCCCTCATCCTCTCAGTGCTCATCTCTTGCCAAGACTACCCAGGATTATTCCCACCCTCTGCCTCTCTACTTCTATTTACACACTGATGGTTGCAACTGAAATCTCACCCTCACAGCTCAGCTATCTGGGTACATTATAAGTAAGGTTATCCACCTCAAATGGGCCCAACCTGCAGCAAGGGAGTCATTTTGTTTCTTGCTGATTATCATACTCATCACAGAAGCTATTCCACACCTGCTCTTCCTTCCTCCAACCTTCTACATCTCCCTCCCAAAAAGAGATTTTTTTTTTTAATTTTACTGAGAACATTGGCCCTGGAAATGCCTCTATCCTGTGGTCCTCTCCCCTGATTGTTGAGTTCCTAGCCTTGACCAACGTTTCATGAGGTGCTAACAACTCAAAAATTGGTAAATGCTCCAAGATTTGTTATTTTGTTGATTATTTAGACTTAAGGAAGTGATGGAGAAAAGGTGTTAATAATGTAGATTAAAATTAAAAGTATAGGGGCGGCTAGGTGGCGCAGTGAATAGAGCGCCGGCCCTGGAATCAGAAGGACCTGAGTTCCGAGCCGGCCTCTGACACTTAATCCGCATAAACAAAAAACCTAGCCGTGTAACCTTGGGCAAGTTACTTAACCCCAATTGCCCTAAAGGGGCGGCTAGGTGGCTCAGTGAGTAAGAGCGCCAGCCTCGGAGTTTGGATGACCCGAGATCAGATCCGGCCTCAGAAAATGAGCACCCACATATAAATCAAATGACTAGCCGTGTAACCTTGAGCAAGTTACTTAACCCCAATTGCTTTAAAAAAAAAAATTAAAAGTATGTCATGTGTACACCATGTTTTTGGAGAGTCTCTTGTTAAGCATTTATCAGCATACTACATACTATGTATACTGTCTCCCAGAATTAATATTTGAAAGTAAAAGATTAATGTATCAAAATAGCAAATGAACTTTAAAATAACATTATTCAGATCTAAAGTCTTTTCTTTATAATAGATTCAGAACAAAAATAGAGCAAGTGCTAAATGAACATACTAATCACTGCTAATAAAAAAAATACTGTTAGGTCGTGTTTAACCTTAAATAGCAGATAAAAAGAAGGTAAATAAAGATGGTCTGAGGTGTTTCCAAATGGAATAAAAAAGCAAGCAGAAGATTTTTCTGCTTGTTTTTATTGCTCTGAAATGTGTAAAATAAGAATATATGGTCAATTGAAAAATAAAACTTAATTATCAATTTAGACTCACAGATGAGAATACTAAGAACTAGAAAAACACTATGCACACTGATTGAAACAACATATAGAAAAACAATGAAAGGCAGCTGGATTCAGATCAATTGTAATGACTAATTTTAATTCTGGAGACTAAAGGATGAAAAATATTTCCCTTCTCTCAGGAGAGGGGACTACAGGCATAGGATATTCTGTAGGCTGCCGGAGAAAGTCATACTACTGGCTTTGCTTTATTACAAGGAAAGGTTCTGCTTGCCCTTTTTTAGAGGGGGAGGAAGGGGAAGGCCAGGGAGGTATATTGGGAAATGACTGGGATGTAAAAAAAAAAAAAAACGAAGGCATTGGTAAAAGTTTGAAAATGTTAGAATCACATAGATGAAAAATTACATTTCAGAGCAAGAAGGAACCTTAGCTATCAAGTCCAACCCCATAATTTCAGTGATAGAGAAAATGAATCCCTGAGAGGTTAAGTGATTTGTCCATGGTTACAAAGAAGGTAATAGAAGAGATAGGATCATGATCCAGATCTTTTGACTTTATGTCAAATGTTATTTTTCAGAGTCTTCATGGTTGTTAGCTATTGCTTTTACTTATTTTTCATGGAAATGGCAAGTGCAGCCCCCATTTTAGGAAAGTCCTTTTCTAAGTAGAAGAAACCTTATATTAAATATGGTTTATTGTAGTCTTTTCTGCTTATGTTAATTTCCTTTGAAGCCTAGCTGCTTGTAACCTAATACTTTTGCAGCTTAAAAGTTCAGTGAGATAAATCTGAAAATAAAAATGCAACTATGCCTGACCTTGGGAAAATCGTTTTTCTAGGCCTTATGTTACTGAAAATTTAGAGAGCTGAACTAGATGGTGTCTGGGTTCCTTTCTAGTTCTAAAAATCTGAAAATAGGTTGATCTTTTTCAGTCATAGTGCTTAAATCTATTCCATTTATGTAAAATCTGGCAAATGTTAGATATAAATAAAATTGATAGTCAAAATGAGGTATCATAGGGAAAAGACCGAGAACTAAGAAAACAGAAAAATGGGGTGGCTAGGTGGCACAGTGAATAGAGCACTGGCCTTGGAGTCAAATTTGACCTCAGACACTTAACACTTAGTAGTCATGTGACCTTGGGCAAGTCACTTAAACTCAATTGCCCCTCCAAAAAAAAAAAGAAAACAGAAAAATATTATTTTATGTGAGAAAAAATAAAACAACAAACATTTAATGCAAAATTAATGTAAATAAAAGGATGAAGAGTAAAAAGTAAAACAAATTCATTTAAGTGAAATGCAGGGTAAGAGGAGAAGAAGGCCTCGATTAAATATTATAAACATGTAGATTCAAAGTGGGAAGGAATTCCAAAGGCCGTCTAGTCTAACCTGTATTCGGAAGAATTCCCTCTAGAGATAGTTGAATGGAATATATGTGTGTGTGTGTGTGTGTGTGTGTGTGTGTGTGTGTGTGTGTGTGTGTGTGTATATATATATATATATACACACATATATGTGTATATATATATACACACATACATATGTATGTAGGTATAGGAGGGTGTATGTGTGAATGAGTTGAATAGGAAGGGATGATATCTAAAAAATAAAATTAAGGGGGGCAAGAGGAATTTATTGGGAGAAGGAGAAAGGGAAAGGTAGAATAGGGTAATTTATCTCATATAAAAGAGGCAAGAGAAAACTATTACAATGGAGGGGAAGAGCAGGAAAGTGAAAGGGAATGGGACAATCCATTCTCATTGAATTTGGCTTAAGGAGGGAATAACATACACACTCATTTGGGTATCTTACCCTACAGGAAAGCAGCGGGGGAAGGGGACAAGAGGGGGAATGATAGAAGGGAGGGCAGATTGGGGGAGAAGGTAGTTAGAAGCAAACACTTTTGAAAAGGGATAGTGTCAAAGTAGAAAATAGAATAAGTGGGGGGCAGGATAGGATGAAGGGAAATGGTATTTCACAGTATAACTACTATGGAAACGTTTTGCATAACTACACATGTACAACCTATATTGAATTGCTTATCTTTCCAGTGGGGGTAGATGAGAAGGGAAGGAGGAAAAGAATCTGGAAATCAAAGTTTTAAAAACAAATGTTAAAAAATTGTTTTTTATATGTAACCAGGAAATAAGATACACAGGCACTGGGATATAGAAATCCATCTTGCCCTACAAGAAAGTGGGGAGGAATGGCGGAGGATATAAGAGAGAACAGATTGGGAGAAGTTGTATTTAGTAGGTGAGATATCTTGGGGTGGGGAGTAGGGGAGAGACAAGGAGAAAATTTGTAACTCAAAATCTTGTGGAAATGAATGTTGAAAACTAAAAATAAAATTTAAAAAAAGAATTCCCTCTACAACATTCATGACAAAAAGTTTTCCAAGCTTCACTTAAAAGCCTTTGAGACAGTCCAGTCATTTCCCAGGGCAGATCTAATTGTTAAGGCATTTTTCCTTACACTGGATCCAGACCTACATCACTGTAGCTTCTACCAATAGCTAGCCTAAAGTCACATCAGCTTTTTTGGTGACTACCTTGTTCTACCTTTGACTACTTCTCCCAACTTCTCTTCTGTCTGCCACCTCCAATGAGTACCCCTGCCACTTGGACAATGTATTTCTTTTTCTATGATCTCTCCAGTACTTTGGCAGACTGATGATGCCAGAAAATTCTCACCATGTGGATACACCCTTAATCTACACAAATATAGGGAGCTAAAATGAGTATAAAATTGCAAATATTATGTGAGAGAATTCAGTGATAATAATTATGACAGTATTGTTTCAAAAAGTGTAGGAATCTAAAGTTTAAAAGAGTAATAAAAAAATAATGTCAATTGATAGGAAGCAATGGAACTGCTGTTATGAATCAGCCTTCATGCCCACTTTTGTGAAAGTGTGAATGCAAAAAGTTACACAAGCAAAAACAACATGGCCTACTTTGGAAGTGAGTAAGACAGTAGAAATAGGGGCCTTGGTCAGGGATTGATTAATTGATTATAAGACCTTACATAAACATCTACTGCCATAGTTTCTTAATTTAGTGCATCAGGGATCTGTGATTTCATCAGTGTAAAGAGTCCCTCTACTGATGCAGATTGCAACCTCTCTGACTCTGTAAGAAATTTTGCTGCTGTGGTCAAAAATATATCACCTTGTAGCCATCCTTCTGGTGATGCTCCTCTGGATAGTCAGCTAGACTGGTCCTAGGAAGACAAACATACAGTCTATCACTGGGCCCCTACTGAAATCCTTTCCATGTTCATAGAATTTGACACATTTTGTTCTCCCCTGGCTTAATATTTGAGAACCAAAGGTTACCTTCCTGCTCTGTCACTTCCTACTTGTATGACTTTGGGCAAGCCACCTCATCCTCCCTGAGCCCTAAGTGCCTCTATTAAAATGAAGGAGGGTGGACAAGATGAACTCAGCTGTCTTTCAAGTTTATGGCTATAATCCTATGAAGAAATTTTTATTCAAATATAATTTCTATAAAAGAACTATTTTCAGCATGTTTTCCATAGAACCAGTCACCAGAAACTCAACAGGTAAACTTATTTGGGAATAAAAGGAAAAAGGAACCTAGGGCTTTCAGATGAAGAAAAAAGTAAATGTGTGATTAGTCCTCTTAGTCTGGGAATGTTCCGGTAATGTAGCAATAGCTTGACAGAGAAGATAAAATATAAACCTCAAGCTCATGTATGTTTATATCATTGTAACAAATCAGTTGCATAACATACTAAATTGCTTTCTCAATTACTAATTTTAACTCTGAGTAACACAGACAAGAAATTTAAGTTAAATTTTGCCTTTAACAAGTACAACTAACCTTTGAATTCATTTTAATAGATGTAATTTCCCAGTCTATCTTTTTATTTTTGTTTGTCCTTTGAATGTTAACATTGTTAACTGATAATGTTTCATTCTCTTTGTTCAAGCTAAGGAGTCTCCACATGGCTAACAGTCACTTTCTAATGTATCCTCAAAGAAAATTATTTTTACACAAATAAGAGTTGGGGAGAAGGAAAGAGACCAACTCCACCCCTTCTACCATATGATTATATATTGTTGTTGTTTGTCCTTCATTTCCAAAGAGGACCAATGACATCATGGGATGATATCTTGACTTGTGGATGAATTGGATTTAAGTGAGACAGAGTTGCACAAAGTCATCAGCCTCACTCTCTCTTCCAGAGTCATCAAAGTCCAGTGACAGGGCAAAAGTCAAGATAACTGGTGATTGCCTGGTATACAGTAGATGACTCCAGAATCTTCAATGTCTGACCAAGCTTGGCCCTCTACAGTGCCTGCTTTAGCTGCCTTCATGGCCATTGAAACAAATTGTTCTCATCTACCCATTCCACTGGCAAATATCTTCTCAGGCTTTGGGTGGATATCCCCCTAACTCACTAATGGATTTGAGACCTGTTGGTTGCCCTCAACTTTGTTTAGCCTACCTGTCAAGACAGTTTGATTTTTTACCAGGTTGTGGTTCTGTACATGCTACAGCCCGCTTCCCTTTGGTCTGTACCAGGAAGCAATTACTTCTTTATGTATGTCTTCCCCAGGCTATAGAACTAATAGAAAAACTGGTACTCCTGGACACTTATTGGTCTACCATAGTTAATTATAATTTTCAAGGACAAAGCATTTAGCATGGTAGGCCTAGGATAGGGAGAATAATTCTCCTGCTCTCCGCACTAAGTTTTATTTTATATATTGATTTTAAAGAAATGGGGGGAAAAGAATGATTTCAAGTCCCTATTTTCCAAAACAAATTGCTCTTTCATGACAGCAAGTACCTTGTGTACTCATAAAGAGCTGGCACAATGCTCAGATATTGTCTTCTGATTGCTAACAAAGCACCAACATAACCACATAATATCAGCAACTCATTTCGGACTCTAAAAGAGAACACATAGAATAGAACATTATTCTAATGTTTATTTCACATAATAGCATCTACATACATCCAAAGAAATATTTATTACTATGTATGATTATTAAAATTTCAGTGAAAGGTGCAATTTGAATTGCTGAAGATTTGTAGCTTATAAAATTATCTACCCATACATATACAAATAAGTAGCAGAATGGAAATTATTTCATAAATGTTTTCAAATTGAAAAACAGTTAACATCTTAAATGGAAATCCTTCCTACCCCTTCCTTCTTACCATCCCACTTTCCTACTCACAACAGGAACAAGTTAGGGATTCTTTAGTACTTTGTGGGAATCCACAGAAATGGCATTGAACTCCACTGCTCTTATGTGCTGGGTAGACCTGAAGGGAGGTTTCCCTGCCCATATTTCCTGGTTAAACTTAGGCTTCCTAAAGCCACAGTGACCCTTACAAAAGGGAAGAGAAAATAGGATTATCACCAATAGCTGTCTACATAGTCACCTTAAGTCAACAAGCATTCATCCAACACTTCTGGGTGCCAGGCACTGTACTAAGTACTAGGTTAAGAAGAAATGCAGAAAAACAGTTTCTGCCTTCAAGGACCTGCTAACTGAGGCCTGAAAGCCCATGGCACCAATTCCCAATGCTGGATAAAGGTTTGGGGCCAACTTTGCTTGAGCCATGTGTGGGTTTCTCCTTCCCTGTTATTATGTGGGGTGGTCTACACCAGTGATGTCAAACTGAAATAGAAATTCATTCCTGCTGTTGCATATTAACCTAGAAAACCATAAATTAGCATTATCTTTGTTGTATTATATTTTTATTTCATTTGATCAACATTTCCCAATTATACTTTACTCTGGTGCAGTCACTTGTAGCCTGTGGGCCTCGAGTTGGACACCTCTACTGTAAACTATATTATTTTGCTCCAAATTGATTCCACTGTAATTTTAATAAGTTCTCTACTACTCTCACCCTTCTAACCCTTCCATCTCCATCCCCACAGGACAAGTTCAATGATGCAAATGTTCATTCACTTGTTCCAAGAAACTAAATATCAAACTGACAGCGGATTAAGACAAAAGATAACAAGAATTATCTTTAAATAAGACTGGAAGTTCAATTTCAGCATCTGGAAGAAAGATATACTCACTCACTACATTTATGCAGGATTAGTCTTTCAGTGCGGATATAACTCAGAAGATCAAGAACTGGGTAGACTGTATCCAAATTCCAGTTTGAATGGGCCATTTGTTCTGTTTTTTTTTTTTTAAAGAAAATATAAGCAAGCTTGCAATTAATAAAAAGTACCTGTTAATATTTGATCCTCAAAATTCACATAAATTTCATATAAAAACATTGCCCTTCTCTCTATAAATCAATTTCATCTACTGTTTCCCAGGTGACTAAAGTAAGAGATCATGAACATCTTCTTGTGGCATATTCACTCAGAGTACACTCTGAGACACCAAGTTCCAAGCAGACCAAACTAAAGAGAAAGGAAAAACGGCTCATTAAATTGAGCATGTCTTCTGTTGGATTTCCTCTTTAAATTTTAGAACCATTGATTTCTTTTAGTCCTTCAATACATGAGCCACTGTTTAATTTTAAGACTGACTGCAAAAATAATCAAGAGGCAAAAAAAATGGGTAGATTTAATATGTTATGTTAAAACTCACGTTTGATGAAGCGAATACCAATAGGAAGGGCTTTTTCAGGTTCTTTACTTAACAAGTAGTACTTGATAGTTTCAAACACATTTCCATCTGCAAGGGCAGTCTCTGCTAATCCTGTACATTCTTCCATTGCAGGCAGATTACACTAGAAAACAATTGTTAAAAGAATAATAATTCTAAACACATTAATAAAGATAATTTAGGAGAAACAATAAATGCTGTTTATTTCTTAAACATTTTTCTACCTGAAATTCCAATTGTAGAGAGATTTACATGGATTTGTTATTGTGAATCTCTACAGTTACCTTTGGTGAAAGAGAGGTAAGGTTTCATGCTATTTTCTTTGACAATTGCCTTCACTTGGTCCTATCACCCTGCTATCCCTATCACACTGCCATTTCTTCAAGCTATCATCTGACATCTTTTTTTTCCTCAGAGTGATAGCCCTAGAAAAAGTGGTTTATGGTCATCTGTTCAAATTCCTTTCCTCCAGTTCATTTTTCAGACTCTTTGAGATCTGGCTTTCACTGCAACTGTTCAACTGAAAATGGTCTCTTTAAGGTCACTTCTTTATCCCTAAATCTTTAAACCAAATGGACTTTTCTCAATTCTCATACTTTTTCACCTCTTCACAATGTTTGACTATTGACTGTCCTAGATACTATTCTTTCTGTATTTACCAGACATTGCTCTGTTTTGGTGTCCTTCCTCTCTGATCAATCTTTCTCAGTCTTTTTCTAGAAATGTCATCTATATCCTCACCCATTTTGTAGATCAATTAATCAACAAACATCTGCCGTGTTCTCTTCTTTCTTTACTTTTTCCCAACATCATTAGAAACCATGTCTTTACATGTAATTCCCACATCTACAAATTCTGTCTTCAGTTCTTTCCTGGGTTTTAGTCCCCTATCTCATAACTGCCTGATGAATGCCTATATAAATGCTTATTGAAATGAATCAAAAGGCTAGAGAAATAGGGGCTAGATGTGTTAGTCAAGTCAGGTAGATTTGGAACTGTCAATAATTAATGCCAACTTGGAGAGTGATATCTAGTATGATAACCCACAGATTTGTCCTTAGCCCTATACAGTTCAATATTTTTATTAATCACTTGAACAAAGGCAAAGATGATTACATTTGAAAATGGGAAGCATAATTGGATGCCAGAATTGGGATCAACAAACTGATGACCAGAATCTAATAAAATAGAATTAATAAAATTGAGAAAAATATAAAATTCTAAACTTAGGATAAAAAACTCACTAGTACTGTTTTGAGAAGATATGGCTTCTATAAAAAGATCTGGGTGCCTTACGGTAGCAATATCAAGAAGGTTACAAGAATTTAAACAGATCCTGAAAATTTCGGCTTCAAAACTGGAGAAATAGTGTTAAGGATGAGGAGAAGAGAAAGATCATCCTGTTATAGTCTTCCGGGTTCAGAACACATCTGGAAGACTGAAATTAGTTCTGAATGTGACATTTTGGAATGAATATTCATCAACTGGAGTGAGTCTAGGTCAGGCTGGCAAGGCAAGTAGACGCTATGTCATATGAGGATTGGTAGAAGGAATTGGGAGTGTCTATCCTAAAGAAAAGGAGACTTGGAGGAAGGAAATAACTATTTTCTGAGATTTGCAGAGCTGTTGCATGAGAGAGGAATTAGATTTGTTGTGCTTGGGCCCAGAGGAAAAAAACAGGAGTAAGTGGGAGTTTGTTGCAGAGAGGCAAATTGTGACTTAATGCAAGGGCTAACTACCTAACAAAAAGAACTGTGTAAAAGTGATTCAGCTTCTTTCAGAGGTAATGGGTTCCTCATCACTGGATGCATTCAAGCAGAATCTGAATTTTCCTATCTGTTAAGAGATACTGTAAAGGAGATTATTATTCAGGATAGATTAGACAAGATGATCTCAATGAGCCTTCACACTATGAAATTCTGTGATTCCATGTCAAGTTATGCAAACCAGCTCTTAGTCCTTTTCTGTTCAACATTTTTATCTATAACTGGGATTAATTTGGATTCTTCTATCTCTAAGTAAAATGCTTATCAAATTCAGGATTAACACAAAGCTGGAAGAGGGAACTAGAAACATGGAATCTCAGATCACAAAGGTCCTCAGTGATCAAACAATCCAAACTATCCCTGAATCATCCTTTCTATAACATTCCTCTAAAATAATCATGTGTTGCTTCTTGAACAGTCAATAAATAAGATCTTAACACTTTCTGAGATCACCATCTCCACTCTTGCATTAATTTGTTAGAATTTGTTTCCTTATATTTAGTCAAAATATGTCACTGTGACTTTTGTTCATTGGTCTTATGTATTGAGGCTAAGCAATAATGATAATCTGAAACTTTCCATATATCAATCCCTTAAATATTTTGATATAGTGATAATATTACTGATAGGTTTATCTTCTCCAAGTTAACCCCAATTCCTTCAGTTCTTTCTTTTATAATATGAATATCAGTTCTCTCACTATCCTAGTCACACTACACCTTATCAATGTCCTGTCTGGTATGAAAAGTTAGTACTGGACACAACACTCCACTTCGTCTTACTAAGACAAAGCATTATACTTCTCTATATGATTACCATTTCACATTAATTCCCCTATATTTGTTTCATATCAACTGTCATCTACCCATGATTTCCCCATGTTATACTTGTAGATTTGATTTTCTGAACCCAAATATAGAACTTCATATTAATCTCTATTAAATTTCACTTGGCTATTTTTGTGCTACTATTTCAGCTATCAATGTACGCTTGATAAGATCTCTAAAGACATCCCACAGAATGAAGTTTGAATATACCTGAGTATCCTGTACTGTTTTTAAAGAGCAATCACATTAGTATAAGAAGCAGTTCTGTCTAAAAGTTGAAGAATAGTTCTGGACCTATATAGGTAGGTAGGGGTTCCTTACCATTAGTTTCTTGCACCAGTGAAATCACAAGATGGGGGAGATTTGCCCAAACCTTATGGTTCAAGTGAACAAGATCTGATTATTTTAATGGATTGTAAACTCAATATGCCTCAGCTAAAAGCCTAACATGATCTTTGGCACCATTAGCATAAGTCTGGTATCCAGAAAAAAAGGTACAAATTGTTCCACTGTACTATACAGTAGTTAGATCACAACTGGAGCACTGTATTTAGGTCTGGATGAACATTTTAGGAAAGATAGTGGGAAAGCAAAAGGGAACCAAGATGGCAAGAGGTATCTGAGAGGTGATAAAGATGGAAAAAGGACTTAAAATTATTTTAGAGATCGAAGAAATGGGGAATGTGGCTCCAAGAAAGAGAAGACTTAGTGTAGACTGATAGGCTGATAAGAAAAGAGCTGGAAGAAGCAAAGGATCATAGATTGAAAGCTGAATCTTAAATGTCATTGAGTCTAACCCTTTCATTTCACTACAGAGGAAACTAAGACAGAGATAAGTTAAGTGATTTCCCCAAGGTCATACATAAGTAGCAGAGCTAGAAATTGAATACATTTCTCTGCTTCCAAATGCAGTATTACATCTGCTACATGGATGACCTCAAATATTTTAAAGGTACTATAGAAGCCTTCACAAAATTCCTATTCCAACAGTTTATGATGGCACAGAAATGATCCACCTGGAAAAACAAGGAGGAAAAATGTCCATTGTCTGGACCAGATGCAGTAAACTCATTGCTCCAATTATGGCCTGAAGCAAATACATCACAACATAGATAATGTTAATTTATAGTTGTCTAAGTCAATATGTCCACAGGGATCCATTCATATTTGAATTTGATACCACTGGTTCATACCATATGACATATAGCTAGATGAGCAGCTCATATAGCTGAGCCATCAATATGTATAAACCAGAGAGACAATGCAGATGGTCAAAGATCTGGATCCAGAATTGAATAGGTAAAGTTAGATTATATTTGGGAAATTTCACAGTGCTCTCAATGACCCCAAGTTTCTCCCTAAAACAAAAATCCATTTTAAAAACACTAATACACTGTGTTAAAACATGAAACCCCATGAATTCTTAAAGATCAGTTTGCCCAAAGGGTAGTGAAGACATACCTGGTAGGCATAAATATTTTTTGCCAGCATATTATCTTTGACAACATACACCCATGAAGTGGCCTACAAGAGATGCACTACAAGAAAGGGCTTCAGTTATGTGTTGAGAATGAGGGGTAATGACAGCCTATGGGACATTTCACTTGTAAAGATGGTATACAGGTAATGTTCAAAGACCTAGAGAAAAGCTTGGCATGGTTGAGGATTTCAGGGAGGACATGAATAAGAACTTCATAGGAAAATTTTGGGTGGATTCCAGTCTGCACAGCTGGAGTGAGCACCTACATTGAGAAGAATATGCATCCACTGAAAGTATTGAGGTGATGTAGAAAAAGGGCTCTTATTAGACTTATTTTGGGAAGTTGAGAAGAGCCCTAGGACCAGGAGGGAGGCAGCCCTATATCAAATCTTAAATAGAATAAGTGTGAGCCCAGCTGCCAAGTCTGCATCAAGGCTTATTCATTTAAAGGGCTTAAGATATATCTATATGGATGTATAATTTCATTGGTGTAGGGAGTGAGGAGATTCCTTTTACCAATAAAAATGGCAACTATTGTGTAATTAATTGGTGTAGACCAGCCTGGGGGCACTGAGAGGTTAAGTAACTTAGCCTGAGAGAGCCATTAGCAGAACTTAAAACCTCTTTCTGTCCTGAAGTATGCCGTCTACCCATTCTGTCACATAACCTCTTTGTTCTACTTCTAATTGTCAATATAATTAGGAGAAAAATATTCTAATCAGGTTAGGATAATTGATTTATTTCCTTATATGTTACAGTTTCTTAACTTCAAAAGGAAATTAAAACATAACATCCTCTCTGTTTATCAAGAATATTCTCAGGGCAGCTAGGTGGCGCAGTGAGTAGAGCATCAGCCCTGGAGTCAGAAGGACCTGAGTTCAGATCTGTCCTCAGACACTTAATGCACACACAAACAAAAACCTAGCCGTGTGACCTTGGGCAAGTTACTTAATCCCAATTGCCCTCCAAAAAGCAAAAAAAAAAAAAAAAAAACCCAAAACAATATTCTCAGGGGCACTAGGTGGCACAGTGAATAGAACACCAGCTCTGGGGTCAGGAGGACCTGAGTTCAAATACGACTTCAGACACTTAATACTTACTAGCCCTGTTACCTTAGGCAAGTCACTTTACCCCAATTGTCCTGCATTCCCCCCTCCAAAAAACAAAAAATAAAATAAAATAAAATTTATTTTAAAAAAATTATTCTCATTAGTGTACCTTCTCATGGGCTGCTAGGTGGAGCAGTGGATAGAGTTCTAGGCCAGGAGTCAGGAGGACCTGAGTTTCAAATATGGCCTCAAACACTTATTAGCTATGTGAACCTGTACAGGTCACTTAACCCTGTTTGACTCAATTCCTAATCTGTAAAATGAGCTGGAGAAGGAATTGGCAGATCACGTTTCCAGTATCTTTGCCAAGAAAAGCCCAAATGGGGTCACAGAGAGTGGGACATGATTGAAACAACTCAACAACAACATAATTTACCTTCTCATGTAGATAATTTATTTCTTCCATACATCCTGGGTAGAAAGCACAAAGTTTTACTAAGTGCAGCTCATTATTAGGAATCCTCAAGAGAAGATCTGTTGCCAAATCCCTATTCAAATGACAAAAAGGGGAAAAATTTTTAGGAAAATCTAATGTTTATAAAATTTTCAAAATCATAATACTTTTACTATTTTTTCCTTGCATTATCTATTTATTATTTAAAATAGTAATTTTACATTGAATCTTATAATGTAAATCATCAACATTAAAGTGGTATGAGGAAAAATTAATCTAGCTACTCATATATATTTTATGATTTTCAAATGCAATATAACATTTGAGTTACTATGGATATGATTATGTGTATTTAGTATAAACTTTATGTAGGGAGTTGAAGTCTAACCAAATCAAGTAGTCCCAGGCCTTCTTCTTGCATTCAATTGATTAATCAACCTTCCTTAAAGTCAAATCATGGGCACTTTTATTTTGCATACAAAATTGGAAAAGTGAGAACAGCTAGCATGCTAAACTAATTAAAATGCATGACTATTTAAATTTAACTGTTTTCCATTTTTGGTACTTCTTAGTAAACCTTCAGGGAATCAACAAGCCAACAAAAAAATAAAGGAATACAATTGATGGATTTCATTTTTTAAAAATTCATTTAGGGGCCCACAAAATGAGATGCATAGATTTATTAGTGGATTAAAATACAAAACTGGCCTGAAAGCTTTATAGTTTTAAACAGACTTTTAAAATGCAAGCTCCTTTTACATCACAATATGGAAGTTTCAGCTATCTATTACAAAAAATATATAGCAGTTTGAGAAATATGCATGATCAACTTTTGGTTATACAAAGCAATACAAAATTCATCATTATTATTTTTATTTTCAGGTTCTTTGATTTTCCTCCTCTTCCTGCCTCTTGTCTTTGTTTTATTATTATTTTATAATCAGAGTTAATGGAAAATGAAGAAAAGAAAAGGAAACTCAAACCTATTTGAATAATATTTGATTTAGTCCTGGTAAATGTCCTATGAGGCAGGTGGTTTGAAGACTGTTCAATGTTACAGTGTGTAAAATTATTATTAATAATAAAATAATGCTAAATTATGAATAATTTATGTTAGTAAAACTTTGTATCTATAATAACAAAATCTTACATATTTTAAACCAGGGATTCTTAACCTTTTTTTTTTGTGTTAGACTCCTCTGGCAGCAGATAAAGCCTACGAACTAACCCTTCTCAAAAATAATGTTTTTAAATGAATTAAATAAAATACCTAGAATTGCTAAGGAAACCAATTAAATTGAAATGTAGTTATCAATTTTTTTAAATTCACAGAACCCCTCAAATCTACCCACAGAATCCAGGCTAAGAATCCCCATTCTAATAAAATATTATAAAATAATAAAATGTTATCGTTACTTACTTTGAAATTTCAAATACTTAATTAGATTTGTGATTACCAGTATGAGTACTCTCTCTATAGATGCAGATTATAACTCTATGAAAACCTTAGAGATCTTGAGTTAATAGGGAAAAACAAATATTCCTTTTGGAGTCAAACTTTTGGTGATGAGCCATTCTACATTTATAGTCAGGAACTAAGCTGGTTCTTGGATGGTTCAGACCCTTCCTTACTTGAAGCCTTTCAGCTGAAGCTCAATAAGATCTGTCAGAGCCTTGGTTCCTCTAATACTACGGTTATTGACAAAGTCACTACCTTGTAGCTGGTCTGGTGATGAGCCTATCACAGGTAGGGGATGCTGTTCCTCAGATGCCAGGCAAACTGCCTGTTGTCTAGCCCATATTTGAAGCCTTACCAGTGGGGTATGACCTGCCAAGGCTCAGTTTTCCCCACATAGCTTGTTGGGATTCATCTCTATTGCTACTATAATCATGAATAATAATTTAAGGAAACAGTAGTTTATGAACAACATATGAATCTAATAAAAGAGAAATTCCACTTATTTGTGAATTCCCCACTGAAACTAAGAACTTTGGGAAATAAGTTTGGCTAAACTAATTCAAGAGTATTGTTAAGAATTTTATTTTAAACCTGTTCTTAACCTTTTTGTGGTCTGTACTATCTAGAGTTAAAGGGAAAAACATATCCTTCTTGGAATTTATATTAAATACCTTAGTCCTGTAGACTATTTAGATTTTACTGTTTTCAGTCTTTACACTTCTTAGTAAACCTTCAGGGAATCAACAAGCCAATGAAAAAATAAAGGGATGCAGTTGATGGATTTCATTTTTTAAAAATTCATTTAGCACTCTTCCTCCTCCTCTTCCTCAGCACTTCCTCTTCTTCCCCAAGCTTTCACTGGTACAATGAAATTTACTTTTACTTATTTCTTATGGTGGGCTTTTTTTAATTATTTTTTTTTATTTTTTATTTTTTTTATTAATTTTTTTTTAAAGCAATTGGGGTTAAGTAACTTGCTCAAGGTTACACGGCTAGTCATTATTTATGTGTGGGTGCTCATTTTCTGAGGCCAGATTTGATCTCGGGTCATCCCAACTCCGAGGCCGGCGCTCTTACTCACTGCGCCACCTAGCCGCCCCTTTAGGGCAATTGGGGTTAAGTAACTTGCCCAAGGTCACAGGGCTAGGTTTTTTTTGTTTGTTTGTTTGTTTGTTTGTGTGGATTTGTGTTTGTGTTGGAGGCCGGCTCTGAACTCAGGTCCTTCTGACTCCAGGGCCGGCGCTCTATTCACTGCGCCACCTAGCCGCCCCTCTTATGGTGGGATTTATAAGACATAGCTGTACTTTAACTTTTAATCTGATTTACTGTGAGATAATTAGAGATGTCAGTGATGTGTTATTACCAACCTGTTAAAGACTACACAAAAAATTAAAACTCTTAGTTTTTATTCTCACAACATATTGGATATTTTTTTCTATTATAGGTAAATAGAGGTAATTTATTAGATGTGAAGTGTGGCTATAAAATAATAAGATTTATTTACATATATAACATTGTAATCTACTGCACTACTTTGCAGTTATACCTTGTATTATTATGAATAATGTAACTGGTTTGGTATATTAAGAAAAATAATAATTCAAGAACATTTCTTTGAATAATGTAAAACTATGTACTTTTCAATGTATTATTTAAATCACAGCCTTATAAAACTATAAAATACCTGTATCCAAGAAATGGAAAGCTAAAAAGGAGATGTTGAAATGATAATGAATACCCAGAAGAATCAAATTTTTTATTTTAAACCCTAAATGGAAAAAAACCCAAATATTCTTGGTTTATTAACAATGACTAAACTTATATTCTCTGTTATGTGAAAACTAATCTAAAAGTGTATTTTCATCATTTAGACTCTTTCATTAGCTACAAAGACTATAATAGTTGCTCATTGGAAATTACTCTGACTCTAAATATTTTCAAATTTCCTCAGAATATATGTATATGTTAATGTGACATAAAATACAACTGGAAAATTGGAAGAGATTTTTGAGATGAAAATTAATCCATGAGCATTTAGTAGGTACCTACTGTGTTCCAGGCACTAAGAATACAAAGACAAAAATGAAACAGTTGTTGCCCTCAAGGAGTGTCCATTGTATCAGAGGAAACAAAGTTTACATACCGCACAAAATATTAACAAGATAATTTTATGGGGAAGGCATTATTAGCACTTGGGTGGATCAATAAAAGGTTCACGTAAAAAGTAGAGTTTTAGATAAGCTTTGAAGGAAACAAGAAATTCTAAGAGGCAGACGTCATATGTGGAGTAATATATACTAAAGCTACAAAGGTGGGGGCTGCGGGAGGAATAGCAATGTGGTGCCGTGGATAGAGCACCAGATTTAAGAGTCAGAAGGACCTGATTTAAATTTGGCCTCAGACACTTTTACTAGCTATATGACCCTGGCCATGTCACTTAACCCCAACAGACACCAAAAAAAAAAAGGTAGATTGGAACAGTTCTAAATGGCTCTAAAAACCAAATAAATTTGTTTTAAATCATAGAGGTAATACTGGAGTTTCCTGATTAGAAGAATAGCACAAGCAGCCCTGTGCTTTCATAGTTACATGTAGTATATATTTTGTTTTTTTAAAAGAAATACTCGACATGATCTGATGAAAATCCTTGAGGTTTAGAAATCCTTACCATGTTGCAATTGTCATACACTTTCTTGCTAGTAATTCTAAGGCGTAATGGGTTGCTGGTGCTGCTTTCTCTCCTAAGACGGTGCCCATACTGACAGCCAACTCAAGTTCGTTTCCACGAATCAGGTGTGCCATGGCAAGCTGGCTCAGTAAGAAAATATTATCTTCAGTACCATAGATGCTGACCAGGTTAATCATTCTTCCCCAACACCCCCAAATATACAAATTACATCCACAAGAATGTCAACTTTATAAACCATGGGGTCAAATGATCCCTATGAACTAAGCAAGATTAGCTACATTCTTTAGTCCCTCTCAAAATAGCCTTATTGTTAACTTTTTAGGAATAGTTTATAAAAATGTTTGATACCAACAGCTCAAGGAGCTCAGAAAGTAACCTAATATTAATAGCTTAAATATTAAGAAAAAATTTAATAGAAATAAAAGCTTTATTTGATAAAGTCCATATTCTCAGCAATGAATCAAGCAGTGAGTACTTATCAAAAGTGAATTTAAGTATAATGTACTAAATAGTTCCCTTCCATATAAAATAAATTTAAAACAACATTTTTCCTGAGCACTATTATACTTTATGATATAAAAAAGAGCTATTGACTATTGACTATTCATTTACAGAAATGCACAAATGTTGTACCTCAATATTATCTACAGCAAGATAACAACATGCTGCCAGCACTGCTCGGCCATCTTGGAAATACCATTCTGCCAGCTCTTTACTGACCCTCTGTAAGAGTCTGTAGAGAAAAAAAAAAAGATTTAACTCTAGAAATACTTTAACATAGGCACAGAAATAAATCATCTCCCATTGTCACAGGTTATTAAAATTAACCTTAGGATAGCTAAAAATAGGCAATATTTTCATAGAACTTTAAAGACACAACATTTTCTCTATAACATAGATAAAACAACTGAAGCTTAAGCAGGTAAAGGGACTTGCTTGACGTCCATCCACTTGAGTGAGTGTCACAGGACAGATTCAAATTTAGCTTCCTGACACCAAGTTGAATAATCTTCCCTCTGTACCAAAATGTATGTAATATGAGTAGGCAGATTACTAAATTGGGTTCTGTAGGTAGAACAGTAACCAGGATGGGACATGAGTCAGGGAATTTGTTCTAAGGTGCAGAAATATTAATGGCCACTAATAAGTGTTGTTATTCCTTCCTCTAAGGAATTCTGAAAGAAGGAGAGAGGGAGGCTGGTGGTAGGGCAAAGGCAGAGCTGGTAACCAGAGGGATAGCTAAAGTAATCTTCTGCTGAGGGAGTATCTTAATTGTCTTGGAGATTCCTTCATTTTATTGACCAGGACCACCCTATGAAGGTCAGGGTAGAGAATTTCAAGGATCCTAAGCTATTTCCATAGACAGGGTAGATATAGGGCCATGATTTCCTGCCTCTGACTTTCCTATCCCTCCCTGAGACTTTCCTTATCTTTAAATCTTTACCTTCTAAGTTCCCTGATCTTTCTGAAGGAAAAAGAGGGATGGAGGTTGTAGAGAACTGGAGGCCAGGCTGTTCCTAAAAGGATTGAGGGGCCCCCCTCTCTGCTTCAACACTTGTCTTTAGTCAGGAAAGCAGGGGCCCCTGCTCTAAAGGACTAGTGCCCTTCTGCCTTTAAGGGAAGTCAGATTTCAACAGCTTGGCAGAAAGAGTGCTGGCCTGGGACTTGGGAGAGCTAGGTTCTAATTGCTGCCAGGAATCAAACTTTAGGTCGTTGTTTACTTCTCAGTAAAATGAAGAAGCTGGACAAGGTCACTTCTAGTTCTAACAATCTCAGTCTATGAAATCTGGCTATGATTATCTCAATTCAACCTCAATTTCAATAAGGGTTTGTGAACCTTCTGTAACCTTGAGTGACTTCCCTTTTCTAGGGCCTCAGTTTCCTCCTTTGTAAAAATCAAGAAGTTGGACTAGATTCTAACTCTAACATGTTCAGAGGGTTTGGGAAAGTCATCTTCAAGATTTCTTTCAGGCCCCTCCCCAAAACATATTTTTTTTGTCTCTAAAAATTATCACTCAGGGTCCAGTAATCAGGCTTTAAATACATACATGCATATAGACATACACACATACATATACACATAAACATACACACGCACACATACACATATATACATGTAACTGTGAAGAAACAACTACTTATGGCTCATAACTAGATGTTAAGGTACTTTAGTGAGCTTATTTGTGTTTTCATAGGGATGGCCAGTATCCTAAGCACATTCTTGTTCTGTAGTCTGTCTCCACCCCTTTCCAACTAAACACTTTGCTCAGGTTTGTGATGTTTGCCCAAGGTGAAAAAAAGCCCTCCAGTTGGGGAGCCTATGCTGAGGAAAAATCCTGGGTTACTGGAAAGCCAGAGATGCAGGGCTTCCTGCTGCATGGCATCTACAATACCCCATGATTGGCAGGGATATAAATTGCTTTGCAAACCATCTAAGCTTAAGGCTCGCTCTTTATTCATCAATAGGTATTACATGTTTTCTGTGTGCAGAACCCTATGCTAAACATTGAAGAATAGACAATGACTAAATAAGCCAGCAAGTCAACAAACATATATTAAACCCTTATTATGTAAAGTGCTTGGGATACAAATAGATGCCATAAAACATGATCGTTGGCGGCCGAATCTTATTTCTTCCCATATGCTACACTTTTTAGCTCTTTTCTATCCCTACCTGATAGGGGTCCTAGAATTTCTAGAATGGCCCTGATGTCAATTTAATTGCATTTAACAAGCATTTAGTCTCTACTGTGGTGCTGGGCACGGGCAACTAGGTGGCACAATGGATAGGCTGGGTCTAGAGTCAGAAAGTCTCATTTCCTGAGTTCAATCTGACCTAAGACACAGTCACACTAGCTGTGTGACCCTGAACAAGTCACTTCACCCTGTTTGCCCCCATTTCTTCATCTGTAAAATGAACTGGAGAAGGAAATGGCAAACCACTCTAGTATCTTTGCCAAGAAAACCTCAAATGGAGCCACAGAGAGTTGGACAAGACTGAAAAAGACTGAATGACACCATGCCAAGTATATAAAGTAATAGAAACAAAGACAAAATCAAGAAATTCAGACCTCAAGGACCTTACATAGTCTCAGGAGAAAACAACACACACACACACACACACACACACGAATAAGTATATAGAGGAAAGCATATGCAAAATGATTCTGGGTGGAAGAAAACTTTACCAAGTGGGGAGATAAGGGAAGGGCTCCTATAGGAGGCAGGATCTGAGCTGTGCTTGGAAGGAGGCTGGGGATTCTAAGAGACTTGGGTGAGCAAGGAAAGCCTTCTGAGCCTGGAAAATGGCTCTGTAAAGACAGGGGAAGGGAGATGGAACACCGTATACAGGCAGGGGTGTGTTGAGCTAACTCACACAGCACTAGGGAAATTAACAAACTACCCTTTTATTGTTTTGTTGATTGACTACCCTTAAGAAAGTGATAAAGAAGATGTTGTTAACAATGCAGATTAAACTTAAAAGTGTGTTTATACTCTTCCCCCAGAGAACCAGTTATTAAATATTTACTAAAACATCTCTGAGTTCCATGAATAGCAAGCAGTCCAGTGTGGCCAGGATGTCATATAATGAAGGGCAACAATATGAGAGCAATCTAGAAGGATAGGTTGAAGCCAGATAATGAAGGGGTTTTAATACCAAAGAAAGAATTTTGTATTTTATCTTAAAGGCAACAGGGAACCATTGAAGCTTTTTGATTTTTTTTGGTTTATAAAATATAACGGTTCTTATGGAGTCCTTTAAGATAACTAATGAATGGATTTGAAAGGAGTCTTCTTAGACTCATATCAGTATTTTCAGTTTCTGCCAATGTCCTTCTGCCATAAATCCTAGTGAGAACACGATTGGGTCACAGAATCATAAGTGGAAAAAAGGGGCAGTATAGACCACCTAGTGTAATGCCTCATTTTACAGATAAAGGAATTTATGCCTCCAGAGTTTAGGTAACTTTTTCAAGGTCCCATGGGCAGTAAAATAGGAGGGTTAGAATTCAAACCCAGATCCCATACCAACAGTACTGTCTACATCATGCTACCAGCATGACTCTCTAACCAGTTGACAATATAAATAGGAAATATCTATCAAAAATATATATAATTCAACATAGATAATGTTGATTGGTGGTTTTCTAAGTCAATGTGTGGCCCACCAGGATTCTTTCTATTTGATACCTCTGCTCTACCATCCTACTTTAATATACTAGGAGCAGTAGATGGGCCTGGGGGTTTGGGTACTGGGGAGGCAGAGTAGTTGATCTCAAGTTCCAAGTTACAGTTAAAGCCAGCACTGATCAGGTGTCCACATTAAATCTAGCACCAATATAGTGACTCTTTCAACCAGGATGCTGAAGGAAGGGGGAACAAGATTTCTGTGCCAATCAGTATTGGGATAAATGTGAATGGTTGTTTCACTTCTAGCCTGGGGGAGACAGACCCAATCTCCCCCACAAAAAAAAAATGCCAAGGGTTTGGGACCTTTGATATGCACCAGTGGAAGAAAAGCCAATACTGAGAAAACCAAGTTCCCTGGATACCTACCATGACATATACCTACTATAGAACTATGTATGCTATGAATTTAAATGTAGTGATGACTGTTTAAATCCACATGACTCTTATATCTGAAAAACTCATTAAAAAAATACAAAGGACCTAGCTGGGATGAAAAGATCTAAGTTGCTTACCCCTTGGTTAATTGGTGTCTGGGATCAACTCCATACTGAATTAGGGGGTGAAGAACACTCTCTCCCTGTAGGGAGTAGATCAAAGAACTTCCTCAGTTAACTTGGTGAGTTTAGGGAAGGTGGGGAGCTTTTGTTTTGCTGTTCTCTGGAGAGGGTGGACCTTGCCAAATGACACCCTACAGGAGAAGGCATTAAGGATAATTGATTGGCTCCATTATCCTGGGTTTGAGCCACCCCTTTGCATTAGGATAGTTTTTTGTTTGTTTGTTTGTTTGTTTTAAAGCCTTCTTTTAGAACAGAGAGCTAAAGAACTAACCTCAGCACAAAGCATTCTGCCAAGGAGCAGCAAAAGACTGCCTTGGGGTAGAGGCACGTTGGGGCATATGTTTGTATACATTTGGCTCCAATATGAGAGTTCCTGAACCCCATGTTCCTGACTCCTAACATCCTAGACTGATAGAGGTAAGGAGGCGTGAATTTCTTGGGCAATGCCAAATTCTTGATCAGTGTGATCTTAAAACCAAACATTCTAACAAGAAGTCATTTCCTGGGCAGTGCTAGTCTCCCAGTTGCCTTGCAAGCAATTTCCAGTTCATTTCCCTTCAGGGTAATTCCAAGCCTGAAGGGTAATGCTAGAAAATTCAACTACTGAATGTGTCTCTGTGGTAGTACAATATGAGAGTTCCCTCCATAACAACCCCAAATTCATTTCCCTTCCAAGTGGAGTCCAAACTACTGGGCCAAGCAATGATTCTATAGAGCCTATCTCCACCCCCTCAGGGGAAGGTAGACAAGACAATAAAAGGGAAGAGGCAACCAATTGACTATTTATGAGCCTCCCTGAATGCTTAATTTTGTTTTTCCATTTTCTGTGGGACAGAATAAAGACTGTCTGGTATTAGATATAAATTGTTACCTTGAGTGTTTATATGGGACGATTTCCCCACATAATATAGAGATTTGGGCATGAGTTATTTTTTGAGACATGTTTTGAGATTTTTTGAGGCCATTCGGAGTTGGAAAAAACAAACAAAACAATATGATTTGGGGGGCCATGTCAAAGACTGAACCCAGTTCTGTAAGCCCAGAGCCATGGGTTCTGAGCCTCAGAACCCTTTCTGAGTCAGCCCCAAGCTCCCCAAACATTCCCCCTCCTAGGTTCTGGGGAAAGATTTTGTCCAAGAATCACCCTGCACAAGTCCTGGAGATAAATGTTCCTCTTCATATTAGATTCAGGACATCTTGAGTGAGCAGGCAACATGAAAGAGAAGAGAGGAAGGTCCCTCTCTTGGAGTTTGTCCTTTTTTTAAGTGCTCATACCAAGAGCCTCTTCTTTCTTTTTTAATCAATTATATGCCATTTGATTCATATTTATAATATGTATTCATAACAGGCATTTACATTTATTCTTAAAAGATTATACAACAAAGGCTTTGCTGAAAATTTGTTAAAAAAAAAAAAAGGTTTTGTTTTGCAACTATAAAACATGTGGGAACCACCAGGCCAGCATCTCAGAAAGTTTATAAGCAATCACATTTCCTTGAAAATGACAAGGCTCCATGGGAGCAGTTTGTTTAGGGGATTGTACCATGTTCTCAAATATGATGTTTATTTAAATTTTATGAAGCCCTAATACATATTGACTTTGTAATTGCATCAGAATATTTGAAATCAGGACTCTCCTAGGAAATCCAGGTAATTATAGCCATAAAGCACTGAACTGGTTAGAGTGGAAAGGCAGAAAGTACTCCCTGGGTGACCTTGGGAAAGGCATTTTCTAGGACATGGTTTCCTCATCTATAAAATTGGATTAGTTGGCTTCTAAGTTCCTCTCCAATTCAAGATCTATAGCACTTAGAGAAGAGAGACCAAGTAAACAGAAGAAGTGATGAATGTTCATGTCTCAGTGGTGAGCTGTTCAATGGCTTTCAAAAAACATATATTTTAAATTAAATCTGTATTTTTAACATTTTTCCATCACCTTCTTAAGCCTAGACAAAACAATAAATAAATCCTAAGTTGTAATAGTATTGCAGATTTCCAAGATATAAATGTTTCCACTAAAAATTTCAATATACATTGCTGAGAAGGTGGATCTGGCACAACCCTACATCTAAATTATTTCTTCGACAAGTGACAGTCTCTTGGGGTCTCAGTTTCCCTATATGTAAAATGAAGGAGGTAGACTGGAGATGCCTTCACACTCTAGATCTATTATTTCCTGATTAGTATCAGTGGAGGTAGCAATGATAAAGGTAATGGGAAGTAAAAGGAGTAGAATGGGACTATTGGATGACAGAGGACATTAGAAAGTTGAAAAACCCTTTTTTCATTCCTATTTTATAACCAAAATTTCTTCCATTTTTACAGTGATACAGCAGCATCCCAATTTTTAAAAATACAATTACCTCCTTATTAATCTCAAGTTCTTTGTATATTCTCCAAGTTCCCTACTTCTCACTTTCTTCAATATCTTTAGCTTTCCTAACAGCATCATAGAGAAGCATAGAGACTGCTTCACTCCTGCCAGCAATTCTCCCTTATATTTTTTGCAAAAGGCCCACATGAAGGAGAAAATTATAATGAGTTGTATAAGTCATCCCCTTTCTCTGTAGGATCAAGAGAGTGAAGATCAGAGCCAAGAAATGGCAACAACAATAACAAATATATATATATATATATATATATATATATATATATATATATATATACATACATATATACATATATATATACATACACATAAATATGTTTATCACTTACTCATTGTAATCATCCATGTTGTTCCCATCAGAAAATGAAGATCCATTATGTATAGACACTTGTGGAGTCTGTATATTTCCCTCACAAGCAGCCTAGAAATTAAATTAACATTGGTAAAACCATTTTCAATTCGACAATTTCAGAATTCACTTTAGAATTAAATAATGTAAAACATATAATATAGCATATAACTACTTATTTGAAATGTATTCTATAAGTGGAATTCTGTTAGGGGGAATGTGTTTTTTTGGGTTCAGATCTGTGATATCATTGGGATAGGAAATACCATCCTCTGTACAGATCCACAATTCATCAGTAATATCTCTATATAGTCTTAGAGATGCTTTGGGGGCTCTGACAGTCTAAGTCTCAATTGGAGTCCTTTAACTTGTATTGTAGGTCTAAGAGGCTGGTCATCCTGATTCTATGGCTGCCTCTCTCCATAAGCCATGATGTTTCTCATAAATGATGAGAGAAATTGTCTTTGAAAAGTTAATGGTAACAAAATCATACTAAGTCTACATATTACCAGCAGAAGCAGTTTTAAGCAAATGATTAAAAAATTTTTGTTTTAAAAACTCTATATGTGTGCATGATATGTATGTTTGTATACATGTACACATATATAACATATATGTATATGTGTGTGTCATATATACACACTTGGTTTGTTGTTGTTTTTTTTTTTTTAATCCAGCTTCCTACTTCCTCAAATAATCACTGACTCTGTCTTGGTGTATGAGAGTTATGTTAGTCCTTTGTCATACCTGTGCAACAAGGAGGGCTTCTCTAAGTTGACCTCTTGAAGTAAAAAAATTAACAAGCTTTTCCACATCCCCAGTAGCTATACAATATGGGATGACATCATCATTTACTTCCAGGATTAATTGTTCTGCTCTCCTAATAAAACAATCAAACAAATATTCCAATTACAAAACTTTAACAAAAAAATTAGTAAAAATCTTTAAGGTTGGGGCGGCTAGTTGGCGCAGTGAGTAGAGCGTCTGCCCTGGAGTCAGAAGGACCTGAGTTCAGATCTGATCTCAGACACACAAACAAAAAAACCTAGCTGTGTGACCTTGGGCAAGTTACTTAACCCCAAATGCCCTCCAAAAAGCAAAAAAAAAAATCTTTAAGGTTTCTAAAATATTTTGCATACATATCTCATGTGATGCAAATCTTGTTGATATTATCATCCCTATTTTATGGAGGAAGAAACTGAGGGTTAGAGAAGGCATGTGTGCATGTGCCCATGCTCATTCAGGTAACTGTCAGAATTGAGATTTTCTTACATTAGAAAACACTCCCTTTTCAGAGGAAAGAGTCATGGGGTGAAATAAAATATTCCTGAAAGTCTACAGGTGGTTTCTGAGCTTTGTTTAACCTATTACTCCCCTGGCAGTAAAACATCAGGGAGAATGATTTCCTATCTTTCTCAAGGCCGTGAAATGAAAACTTTATAACTGAATTGAGAGATGCAATGGCTACTTTTTTCTATCTTTAAACACTGACTCTTGTCTTGAAGTTTCTGGAAATCTAATGCCCTCATCTTTTCTGTTAGATAGTCAGCCAGCCAGCCAGCCAACAAGCATTTACTAAGTACTTATTGTATTCCAGACACTGGGTTAGGCACTGGGGGGATACAAAGGAAAGCAAAAGGCAGGGAGTTAAGGGAAGCTTGCTTAGGGGAAGTTTGCTGGTAAGAAGGCTTTCACACCTTTTGCTAATTTCTAATTAGGCACTGAGTCATGAGGTTTGGGATGGCCTCTGGCTCTAAAAATACCTGAGTTGGTATTTTGCTTTGGAGGCTGGCTTATTAGAATGATCTTGTGATCCCCTGGTCAAGATTCTGCATAGCCGTGTGTTCAGAGCTCCCCAACTGCTCAGATGTAAAGGCTCTCTCAATCCAGGGATGTAAGTAAAGTATACAGCAATATTGCTTTGATTTTGGCAGTTAGAACCCTGTCTGTTGGTCTTTATTTTTCTGCTTGTATTTTCTCTGAAGTTCAGGGTGCTGACTTTTCCCCTGAACTAGTGAATGTAATTAAGAGATTATCGACCCCTTAAACAGCTGCCTTTCCTAGTAAAGCAGATCTAAGAACCTGTGCTAGCAGTCATCCTGGGTGTGCCACTACAGCAAATAGATTAAGAAAAGTAAGAGGAGAAAAGGAAAAAGGCAGCAAGGAGAGAGGCAACCCAGAAAAGATATGAAGGGTAGAAAGAAATGACAAAAGGGAGAGAAAAGTTGTAAGGGCAGTTGTAACTCTGAGAAATGTGACAGACTTGTGAAATTCTCCTTTTATGATGAAGCAGCATATGGCAATAAACAGTTTGTCAGAGAGACAAATGATAGAGGAAGAAAGAGAGAGAGATGACAGAGAGATGATAGTGATAGAATATTAATGACAGAGAGAGTCAGAATTGGTTACAGGCTCAGCATAGAATTGGCTCTATCCCTTATAACATCTCTACCTATATTACTTTATGAAAATAATTTTTATTTTATGATTATTCTGAATTACTGCAGAATTCTAAGAAAGATTTGGGAGTGGGGACAGAAGAAGGGGACTACATCTGTGATTTCATTCATTCTGTAGGGAACTCTAGGAATGGAAACTCCTTCTAACAATACAGACTAGTAGTCGCTCTGCAACAACTTAGAAAGTCAGAAAATTCCCTGAGGAAGTGTGAGGTCAAATTAAATGATTCTTCAGCATCTTATATCCAATATGAATCAGCATGGCATTTCACATAAAGGATAAAGTCCCTATATGTCTGCTGTACAAATGAATGATAACTTGGTTTTCTGATTATCCAAAATTATTTCTCTTAGGCGATGCAAAACATTTGGACAGTTCTGAAGAGGCCTTAATCCTCTTGGCTGGTAGAATCTTCTTTCTTATTGTTATTGTACAGTTGTTTCAATCATGTTTGCCTCTTTGTGACCCTATTTGGGGTTTTCTTGGCAGAGATAATGGAGTAGTTTTTCATTTCCTTCTTAAGCTCATTTTACATATGAGGAAACTGAGACAAATAGGGTTAAGTGACTTGCCCAGGGTCACATAGTAAGTGTCTAAGGCCAGATTTGAACTCAGGATGATGAATCTTCCTGACTCCAGGCCCAGCTCTCTATTCACTCGTCCACCTAGCTGAATTCATTTTAGATATATTATAATATACTCTTCTGTATTCAGGTAGTCTCCTTTATGCTCATTGATGGCAGAATCAGTTTGTGCCTTTCTTTGTATCCTCAGCCCTTAGCACTATGCTTGACACACAATGAGTCCTTAATAAGTACTTGTTAGTTGATCAATAGCATAGTAATATTGTTGAAGACTAGAATATATGCCATTTGGCAGACGGAATGCAAAATTCAAAATGATAGCTCATTTTCCTGTATTTATGCCTAAGACCCAAAAGAAGAATAATAAATACTTTAAATGCTTCTTGTTGATGAAAGAAAAAGCTGTGCTACAGTGAAATTGTCCTCCACTAATCCCTCCTGCAGTTCACTGGAGATAAGTGAGTTCTCCAGTTGTGTTGATGCCATGACATACAAGTGAATTGTATTTAAGTGAGGGAGGTCTATGCAAAATCACCAGTCCCTCTTTTACCTCTGGAACCATCTAGGTCCAGTGGACAAATATACATCAGGAAAACTGGAGACAGCCCGGGATGCAGTGGGGGACCTTGGTCTTTCAAGCTAAGGTCTTTAACAGTTGCTAAGAATACAAGCCCGTGGCAGCAGCATTTTACTGTAAATAAAAGCCTTTGTTCCTCACAGTTACTGTCAAGTATGGTAATAATGGAATAAATGGTAATGTTTTCATTGCCATGACAACTGGCAACTAAAGATTTTGTGTCTAGTTTTTATTTGTTTAATTTGTTTTTTATTTGGAGGAGGCTTGAAATTTTTCTGCAGATCAGTGACTTATGGTAGAAAAATTTATTCCTTACTTGTGCCCTACAGGCTTAACTGCAGTTCACTAAATTAGGGTGAGACAGTTAACAGGTCTCACTAAGTAGATATATTACTATCCTTAAAAATCTCGTTAGGACACTGGATTCTAGCATAAGGTCATTTTAAAGGGGAAGGAAGTATCTTTTGCTTAAATGGAAATCCTTTCATTGCATCAATATATTACACTCTAGGAATGAAAAAAAAGAGACAGGAGGAAGGAACACCAGGGATAATAGTTTTAGGTTTACAGAATAGGTATTTTCAAAACGAAACCAAGAGGGAGTGATGATTCCTGGGATAATTCTCAGGACTTAACTTCATGGAATGGGAAATTTCATTGTCAGTAAGTGTGGTCCCTTTTTTTCCCTCTCATTTCCTCAATTCCACAGGGATAGGTGGTTGATCAATGAGGTCCTACTAACTGTGAAAGAGTTCGTTGTACCAATTTTTAATTAGCAGCCATACATCCACCAAACTTTATAATCCAGTTAGTTAAACTATATTAATAGGCTCACTGTTTGGTTACTTGGATTATTTGGACATGATATTTCAAAGAACTGAAACATCAAGAAGAGGTTCAACTTCCTGGACTGGTTCCAGGAAAGAAACCACTGAGCTTTGGGAATGGCTTGAGCAAAATCAGCTGTATATCCTCTCTTGTTTTGAGAATGTTAATTATATATAATTATATGTATTAACCACATTTGTTAATGAAAAAGTTCAACTCATATAAGCCTTGATGTCTCCTTAAAACTCTACTTTTAAAAAATCAAGTTAGGGGCAGCTAGGTGGTGCAGTGAGTAGAGCATCCGCCCTGGAGTCAGAAGGACCTGAGTTCCGATCTGGCCTCAGACACTTAAGGCACACACAAACAAAAACTTAGCTGTGTGACCTTGGGCAAGTTACTTAACCCCAACTGCCCTCCAAAAAAAAGAAAAAAAAATCAACTTAGCTAATGGTTTACCTATTTTATCATTTTTTAAAAGTTCCTACCTTTATTAATTCCATTGTTTTAAAGCAGTTGGGCTAAGTAACTTGCCCAAGGTTACACGGCCAGTTTTTTTGTGTGGATGTTAAGTATCTGAGGCTGGAACCCATCTGGGTCCTCCTGACTCCAGGCAGATGCTCTTACTCACTATGCCACCTAGCCACCCCTATTAATTCCATTTTTAAACTTTAGGTATTATTAATCTTTTCTTTGGTTTTTAGGATTTCTTATTTTTTAATTGATTTTTAAAACATGTTGATTTTCTAGTTTTTTAGTTGCATGAGCAATTTTGTTAATCTGTTCTTTCTTTTGATGATGAAAGAGGTACATGATATATAGTTTGGCTATATCCCCAAAATGCTGATATGCTGTCTCATTTCTATAGATACTTTAATGAAATTATGTATCATGTCTATGATTTGTTCTCTGACTCACCAATTCTTTAGTTATTTATTCTCCAGTTAAATTTTTAATCCTTTCTTCAATGGTCCTATGTTGAATATAATTTTATTGTATTGTGGCCTGTAAGATTTATTTAATATTTCTTTTTTTATGTATATACATGGTCATTTTTTATAAAGATGCCATGCACAGATAAAAAAATATTTGTACTCCTTTCTGTTCCTCTCCAATAATTGCCAGAGAGCTATCATATCTAAATTTTCTAAAATTCTCTTCAAACCCTTAATTTCTTACTTGTTTTAAGTAAAATTTGTCTAGCTCAAAAAGAGGCACATTGAAGTCCCTCATTATCATAGTTTTTACTGCCTATTCTACTCTTTAACTCATTTCATTTTTCTTTTAAATATTTAGATGTTATACCATTCAGTGGATATTAATTCATCACCTCTGGTAACTTTTGAGCAAAATGTAGTTTTCCTTTTTATCTCTCTTAATCTACTCTGTTTTGGGTATTGCCTTATCTGAGAGTATGATTGCTACCTTGGCTTTTTTGAGTTCTTGATCTAGCTATAAAAGGTCACATAATAAACTAATTAGAAAAACAAGGAAGAAATCTTAGATCTATGGATGGGGAAGAATTCATGACCAAACAAGGAATAGAAAGGATCACAGAAGATTAAACTCATAATTTTGATTACATAAAATTTTAAAAACGTTTTGCACTGACAAAAACAGTGTAGATAGGATTTAAAGGGAAATAATTCAGAAAAAAAAAATGCAGCATTTTTCTCTGATAAAGATCTCATTTCCAAATCATATAAGGCATTGACTCAGATTTATGACCAAAAAAGCCATTTCCCAACTGGTTAATGGTCAAACAGGCAGTTCTCAAGGGAAGAAATGCAATCCATCTCTTATGATATTACAAAAATGCTTCATACCACCAATGGAGAAATATAAATAAAAGCAATTTTACACAAATCAGATAGGCAAAGTTGACAGAAACAAAGTTGGAGAGTCATTAATGCACTCTTGGCAGAGCTGTGAATTGGGCCAGTCATTCCCAGCAGAAGAGGTCGGGGAAAGGGAGGGGGGCATTAGTGCAGGTTCATTGAAAAAAAAAATTTTTTTATACTGTTACCTATCTATGGAGAAATCTGGCTTTTGATTGAACCCTTTAACTACTGTGAGGAAAATGTGATAACACCCAAATTATTTATTTATTCACAATAATGGGGAAAGAGAAGATGGCCAGTTTAAGTTCCCAGATGACACAAAAACACACCATTAAACCATAGCCTTGACAGACTTTTTAACCCTGCAACCAAATTAAGTTTTACTTCCTCTTTTTCTTTTTCACAACTACTGGAGAATCTGTTAAGGGCTGGTGAAAAGGCCAAGAGCCATACAACAGGGAAAAGGAGAATGCTGGGCCTTGAAGCCCCTTCCTTCAGGAGTCCAACCAAATCCCCATTTATTAAGTCCCCATATAATGTATTACACTGGGCTGGGGGAAAAGTATAAAGTTTGGCTTAGGAATGCAAGCTAACTAGAGTGGAGAATAATATGTAAACACAAGTAACTATCACATTCACAATATCATACAGGCACCTAAAGTGGAAAAGAAAATATATTGCTATTGGGAGGGTCATAGGAGACTTCCTAGAAGGGAACTAAGGGCTAGATTTGGAGACAAGGGAACTGGGTTCAAATCCCATTACTGACAATAGCTGTATGACCCTAGATAAGTCACTTAATTCTACGAATCTGAGTTCCTTCATTTGCAAAATGAAGGAATTGGACTAACTGGTCTTTAAGATACCATCTGGCTCTCAATCTATGACCCCATGGTCCCTTCCTTTTATAAATGAAGAACCTGAAGCCTGTTGAGGGCAAGACATTTGTCACACAAAATAGGAAGCGGCAGAATGAGAAATAATCATAGTGATCCAAACTGGAAGAAAAATTTTTAAAAACACCATTTTAGTTATTCATTCTACTTCTTTCTTAGTATATGAATATAGCCCTACCTCTAGACAGACTTAGTGGTCCCCTGAGGACCACTGAAGTCTTTTGATTCTATGTATGTGTAGCATGACTTCTGATTGGCTGAGAAACTTCAGGAATAGGAAAGGCAAGGAAGAAAATGGCTGTAGTCACAGGCGTGTGAGAAAAAGTGGGAACTCTAACAGATTCCTTATTTCCCAGTGCCTACATCCATTGAGACTGCTAAGCGTAGACTTGTTAGATGAGACAGTTTTCTCCCTGGTTGGGCTAAAATTTCATCTTGTTTCTAGATTGCTTAGTGCCCTAACTCTTATTATACATTCCATCACCTAAACTAATTTACATGACTTCCCCAATTACTCTTATTTGTTTCCTTTGATAAATATGTTTTCTTACTATCTGTGATTCTTTCATGTAGTAAACATGTGGTGGAGAGGGGAAGATAATATGACTAAGTTAACTGTTGCCCTTACTTTTGGGAAGATTAACATCTTAAAAAAAAAAAGCTGCCCTACAAGTTTGGGATGTTCATCCAGGACAAATAAGAAAAGTAGTTTTTATCCTGAACCCCATCAAAGAATGATACCTCTAGATGTCAAATATTCAATGTTATTGTAATAGATATAATTCTCTTGAAGATAGGAGAGAAGTGATCAGTCAGTCATGGCCATCGTCTACCCACAAAAGTAGAAATCACAAGCTTACCAGTCCTTTGTTCTATGGTCAACTGTGACATTAACATCATGGTTTCTCCATATGTTTTGTCTTACCTCTGCATTAACTTCTTCCAATATTTCATTGAGACCCCTGGTGCGACTGATAGTGCTTTGTCCCACTAGAACAGAAAAATACACCATAGCTATGTTGGTTGCAGTCATATTTCACCCTTAAATTAAGTATTTTTTCCACTTTCCAAAGCAATAGAGATTTCCAAAGCATCAGAGATTTCAACAAAGATAATTTTTATTCCTGTTTCATGTTATCTATAGAAAAGTATTATTTTCTTTCTTTAAAAAAGAGGATAACCTATTGACATTGAAGCAAACAAATGATACTGTAGACATAAGGAAGACACGAGTACCAATCCAGCCTCAGACTTCTTCTTAGCTGTGTGACCTGGGCAAGTCACTTAACTTCCTTCTGCCTCTGTTTCTTCACCTTTAAAATGAAGATAATACTAGCACCTACTTCCCAAGAGCTTCGAGAATGAGAGCATGTTTGTAAAGTGCCTTGCAAGCCTTAAAGAGCTACAAAGTTAGACTATATCTTTTAGAAGAAAAAATTTTTAAATTGGTCTTAATTTTAACTTACATATTTGGGTTGAAATGCCACTTATTTATTCATACATTCCTCCATCTCCTTTGGCATTATGCCATAATATTTTCCCCTGGAGAGCAAGCAGTAAATCATTCCTACAGTGTTTACTTACTCTATCAGGACTTGTTATTAAATAATACAAGGGTTTGTTTCTAGCATTCAGCTTTGTAATTAAAGCTGGATAAATAATTTCATAAAGTATAATGTGGTAAAAATTATATTTTCTACAGAAATTATTTTTGAAAGATAATAATCTCAGGGCAGCTAGGTGGTGCAGTGAATAGAGCACCAGCCCTGTAGTCAGGAGGACCTGAGTTCAAATGTGGCCTCAGACACAACACAAAAACTAGCATGTGACCTTGGGCAAATCACTTAACCCCAATTGCCTTCCAAAAAAAAAGATAGTAATTTCCCCAATATTAAGGTTAATGTGGAAGAAAGATGAAGAAAATTATGTACTAGGCTATATTTTCCTTTTGAATTACAAAGTTTTCCGGAAGATATGTTTGCTAGTTATTAAGAAGGATTTCCCTTTATCTATGAAATTCACAGCAAAGAAAAGAATGCTAAGCATGGGACTGTACACAATCATCATTACCTTATTTTCAAAGGATGAAAGACAAAAATACCTAGAATCTTGAAACCTTTGGATCTCATAGTACACAACCCAATTGTCAAGAAGGAAAATTGGATTCTTAGGTAGATGACTGGTTGAGATAGCCATTTAAAATAATTTTGACTCTAAATTAAATAAATTACATCTGGTGAAAATTCTATTTTCCCATCAAGCATGATTTTTCCATTTCCTCCTTGACTTTGAATTAATTTTGCATTAAGAAGTGGTCCCAGTAATGACCTAAGTACATAAGACTTAATTGCTGAGATACTTTAAACACCAAAGTTGATTCTTTATTGGAATAATTTGTTACAATTACTCCTAAACTGTATGCTTTTCTAACTTGAGTGTTCCTTCAAAGATTTTCACTGTATTGATTTAAAATAAACAAAAAATTATTGTTCAGCTTTGAGATATGACAGAGATAAAATGAATAAAAATTTTTGATTTACATATTCACATGTATATACTTGTGTGTGTATATATGATAGAGAGAGAGAGATTTCACATAATCTTTAATCCAAAAATTGTTGTATAGATTTAGTAACCATAATTTATGAAGTTTTTGGCTATAATTATTATTTGTGTTGAAGCATCTTACCTCCCCAAGTTCAACCATAAGCTCACAGTATCTTTGGATGTGCCCTAGTCTCAAGTGTATCTCAGCAGCTTCCTTCAGTCGTTCCTCCTTACTAGGTGTACCAATACCACCTCCGAACTTGGACATCTTGATTGTTGTTAGTTCTTGTGCTTTGGACTGGAAAAAGGAAATTATTTAATGAATTCTGTGATTGCAAATAGAAAATAATAAAAATACAACATGGACCAAAAAAAAGCAAGTTTTAATATTGGGATCATGAAGTCTATTTAAAAATATCCATGAGCAGAGGCGGCTAGGTGGTGCAATGAGTAGAGCCTCGGCCCTGGAGTCAGAAGGACCTGAGTTCCGATCTGGCCTCAGACACTTAACACACAAACAAAAATCTAGCCGTGTGACCTTGGGCAAGTTACTTAACCCCAATTGCCCTCCAAAAAAAAAAATATCCATGAGCTAAAATTGTTACTGACACCATCTCAACAGTAAACAGAAAGTAGAATTAAGACTTTCTGGGGGCAGAGAGAAGAAGATTACGTTTTTAATAATACCCAAGTACAGGATATAATTGCAGTTACAAAAGCCAGTAGGGGGTGCTAGTGACTAAATTATACATCTGGGATCAAAAGATGAAAAATATTTTGTCCATGAAAGGCAAAAATGATTGACCCACTCTAAATAGCCAGTATATTTTAAATTATTCATCCTAAAGTGATTTGTAGTGAGTCAACATTCTCTCACCTGGTCTTTGTTGTAGCTATTTATGAGATGAATCTCCAGTTTAAGGATTCTGTGTTAATAGACCATTTTTTCTCTCTGAGATACTAAGCAGTTTTAAATGTCATCTAATAAATCTTGCTTATTGACTTCATGCTCTAAATAACTTTTTCAACCAATGACAGCCACTGTAAATGTACACAGTACCCCTGTCTTTTGGCCTTGGGGATCAGATGTATCCAGAGATGTGTGGTCAAGTTCTTACCACATCTGCAATTAAGTAAGTTTCTACTTAGAATTCCAATATGCCCCAAAGGACCCAAACCTCTGATAAAGATTTTAACATAACAATATGGGGTCAGTGCAGCAACTTTGTAATTGTTTAATGAAGTTTAGAGACTAAAGGAGTTCTGAGAAGCTTCTTATATCATTCAAAGGCTTTAGAAACAGTACTCCATAAAAATTTATTTGCAAGAATGGATTAGTCTGTGCTTAACCTAGTTTCTTGCTTTCACATTTTTTTCCCCAGATAATGAGCAATGTGACATGATAGTCAAAACAGCTAAGACTGCATTAGGGGAAGCATAATGTCCCAAACAAGAGATGTAATAGAGAAGATTTCCTAACATAGTTGTCCAAAATTAACAATGGTCTACTTAGAAAAGCAGTGAGTTAGTTTCCCATCACTGAAAGTCTTTAAGAAAAAGCTGAGTGATCACTTGTTGGGAACATTACAGAGGGAATTGTTACTTGGGTATGAGCTAGATGAATTAGGACCTCTTCCAGCTCCAGAGAATTGCTCACTGGCCCACATCACTGATGTAAGATACAGAAATATATGAAGTACTGGACAAAAATGAGTAAATATTAATTAAAAGCACTGTGGTGCTTATAGCATGATCCTGAGTTTGGAGAATGGCTCAAGAAAATATGAACAAACTTTGGCACCTTTTTTTCTTTTCATGACCACCTGTGAAGAGTTTTCCCCAACTCTAGCTAATGTCATGAAGAGTGGCAGGCTAGTTTATTTGCTTTACTTACAGTTTTAAATCTAACCAGATGTTTCATATGCATAATTCCTTTGGAGTAGTCCTGGGGAAGTAAGCTGTCATCTTGTCCTTGTATTACTGCAACTAGGTCCCATAAATTTTTGCTGCCTCCTGGAGGCTAAAGATTAAAATGGAAACATCTGAGATACAATAGTGAATTTAAGGGCTCTTAAAAATGCTACCATCATAATCATAATTTTCACTTATAGGATCCTATAAAGTTTACAAAGCATTTTGCCCATAGGACTCCTATGAAGTACATAATACAAGTAGCATGATTTCTATGACTCATAAAAAAACTGATGCTCAAAGAACTTAATATGATTTGTCAGTTTCTGGAGAGTGAAAACTTAAAAACTTCTCAGAATGGATCTTATAATTGTTGTCAGTTCTGTCTACTTCACCTCTCCCCTCCCCCATACCTTCACTTCTGCTGTCAATTAGCAGCAAGCCCTTTCAGGAGATTTTCTGATTTCCCACCTCTGTGGGCCCCTCCTCCCGGCCAGTGGGAGTCAGGGACAGCCTGAGCTCACTCCTCCCCCATTGCCTTTGGTACCCTTCCCCCTTTCCCTTGCTGTCAGTGAGCATCCTTGTTCTTTGTAAGCCTGTCTCTCAGTCACTGAGAGATAGTGGTGGGCTTCTCTGTTGTTTGCCATTGGGTAAGATTTTCGAGAGACAGACTTGAACGCACCTCTCACCCAATGGGAGAAGGGATAGCTGGGGGAAGGGGTTTGACTTCTTTAGGGTATAAATTCTTGTTCTGCCTTTTGTAAGGTGCCTCTTTCTCATGATCAGTCATGGGGGAGACCACCCTTTTTTCCAGGGAAGAGAATAAATTCCTGTTCTTATCCTAAGAGATCTCTGTGTTCTTGATTAAATTTTGCATGAGGTTTTTCATCCCAAACATCTACAAATTCAAAATGAGGTCTCCAGATTCTCAGTCAAGAGCCCAATCCATTATTCCATACTACTATTAAAAAAATAAAATATAAGGGGAAAAAATCCCATTGTGGCTAACTGTAGCTAAAAGTCCATACTGAAGTTGCAGGATACTCACTGATAAACATTCGGAAAACCATCTTAGTTTTCTCCCTTGCAGGTTACTTGTCAGTTTTTCTACTTCCTGTTTAATCTCTCTTGATACTTTACCACACAAGAGAGGTGGAGCACCTGATTCCATAGCACGATCTGGAGTAGAAATTCAGTGAGTCAGAAAAACAGTTCCTCGTAAAATATAAGCTAAGAGAATTTAAATCTGCATATGTTCAG
Source organism: Gymnobelideus leadbeateri (assembly GCA_011680675.1). Taxonomy (NCBI): domain Eukaryota; kingdom Metazoa; phylum Chordata; class Mammalia; order Diprotodontia; family Petauridae; genus Gymnobelideus; species Gymnobelideus leadbeateri. The sequence goes on along the minus strand of WOXC01006809.1, from coordinate 29,979 downwards.
TACCAGTGTTCCCAATGATTTCTTCCCAAGATCTATCTGCCAGGATGTTTATTTGTAGAGGAGTGATTAAAGATATTAATGACCAAAGTCTCACTGTGGAATCCCGGGAGCAAGATGCCATAATAAAGGGGCGACTTGGATGGCATGTTAACCCTAAATGGAAAGAGTTAAAGTTATTTAACCTAAAGCAAAAATATTTCAAGGTAATTTACATTTTATGTATAAAGCTAACAAAAGATCTACAAAATTAAACTTGATATAAAGATACTATGAGGAATTAAGGACTGACCTCAGAACTATGTCCTAATTACATTTTTACTACATATTACACAGAATTGTCTAATGTCTATATTCTCATAAGCAAGAATATAGGGGTGCTTGTATTTGTGGACTAAAGTCAGTACTTTTCTCTTGGCATAATAGATGCTTTTTGTCCAGTTTTTGCAAAAGCATTCTTGATTGTTGGGGGTCGGTATTGCAGATTAGGAAGATTTGCAGAGTGAAAAGTTGTGGTTCAGGCTTATATCCCTGTTAGCACTGTGATAGCAATGTACATTTTCTGGTTGTCTGGGAAGTCAGTAAAGAGAATTAACTCAACTAGGAAGGTAGTTGCTCAAGGCCTTCACTGGTGGCAGCAATCAAAATAATGATTCCCTCCTCCCACTTTTCTCTAGCTGAGCTCTTGATTACCTCAAAGCCATAAACACATAAAGCAGTTCCAATAATTCTTCAAGGATTATTGTTCTATAAGGCCCAAGTACAAATGAATTCATTGAAAGAATATTGACATTCTCTGCTTTTAAAAGTCAAATACTTCTGGGGGGGGGGGGGAAGCACTGCAATATGACTGAAACTAAAGGATTTTATGTAAACAAAGAAATGTAGGACGATTTTGAAAACCATAAAGCTATTTTAAGGGAAGTTGAATCTTAACACTATAGATAAAAATGTGTCAATCAGATAGTTAACATGATTTATTAAATGTCAACAAAATATACATGACTGTATTAGGCAATGGTTGAAAGCAAGTTACTAATTGTGAGATGAACATATAATGGAAGAGGAACCATTTCTAAATTTGGAGAAATTGAAGGATGCTTACCCTTCTTTTCCCCATTACTTCAATCAAATGCCTAGGGACCAAAGCATCATGGGTTAGGCATCTCAAAGCAGCTATTTTTGCAACCCCAATATACCAACTGAATTCTGCCAGCAAGAATTTAGGGCCATCAGTTTGGGTGTGGTTAGTGATCTGGTTTCCCGCTCCTAATATGAGATAGTTCAATATTTTAGTCAAATATTATTAATTATTTAATTAAACAAATAAACTGATATTCATAAAATGTAGGAGCTGTTAATAAATAAAGGAATTTTAAAGGTAAAGACCAGTATTACCATATACATCTGCACCATGGTCATGTACTGTGTCCAAACAGGTTCCTTCTCGAGTATCCCACACTCGGATAGTACTATCCCAGCTGCCTGATATTAGTAGATAAGGGATTTCAGTGTTCCACATCAATCCCCGCACAGGTGCAGTATGTCCAGTAAGCGTATTTATACAAGCATCTTGTGTATAATCCCATATTCGAACAGTACTGAAAATAGAATATGTAACATAAGTTATCATTTAGCTAAAAGATTAAATTGTCCTAAAAGTATAACATTATCACTTAGTATTCATTTTTTATGTTTATAGAATGCATTAAAATAACTTCCTATTCTACAGTACATAAAATGAAATTTAACTAGGCTAGAATAATACAATTAGACATATATGACTTCTGAGTTAATAGCCTATTTCGAGATAACTGAAATATTGAGTGGCCCTAAAATTATGGGTAATTTGCTTCTTACAGCAAAGAATTTAGGCAATGCAGTTTTTATAGTTTTGTTTTATAATTGCTATAAACATACCAAAAGTTTGGTGGTATAGTATTTATATAATGAAACATTTTTTTTAAATTAAATGTTCAATTTAACTATAGCCAAAGAGGAAATGTAGCTAGTTTGCTGAATTTCTTCTAAAATGCTATTTGGATGGTGTAATGGAAATGCAAATTTAAAGATCTTCCCTGCCCCCTAGGCCCTTTGATAGGCTTAAGAGACTCTGAGAACCTTCCTTGATTTGAAAATATACTCTGCCTCCTAATAGGCTGAATGTGGTCACATGGAGCCTGTGGCAGGAAGCTTGGTTTTCAGGAATGCCCATACCCATGATGCTCTGTGATTGGGCAGTGGGTCAAGAGGGTGGTTACATTCTCTGACCCAGGAGAAGGCTATATAATCTTTGCTTTGGGGCTCACTTTGAGAAGTGTTGTGTGATTTGACCAGATGAGACTCTGGGCAGCCTTTGAGAGCCCCCTAGCTTTGAAAACCCATATGTTGATGCTTCCCTTTCTGGTATGAATATAATGGTTGGACAGTTTGGAAGCCTGTTTGCTTGATCTGTTTCTCTGTCTTGTAACTTCTGTCTGTATACTCTGAATTTTGGGATGCTCCCCTTTTCCCCCTGAACTAGGTAAATGATATATGTTTGATTGATAAAAGTAAGCTTGTTAGCCCCTTTTGAGTTGCTTTCCTTTAGAAAAGCAGATCTAGGAACCTGTGTTGGCAGCCACCCTGGGGATGCTGGGGTGCTTGCTGCTACAGATAGTTTAAAAATAACAATAATAAAATACAAATAAAATAAAATTCCAGACAATTTCTACAATAGGAATTAATACCTGCAAAAATGTGGGGTTTTTATATTTAGGAAACAGTAAATTATTATGTTTATGGACAAAAATACTATATTCCTTATTTATTTCTAAATCTTTTTGTGTGTGCACCAATAACACAGTTACATTAGTCAGTGTAGAATGCATAGTAATTTAAATAAAATTTTAACTATCAGTATGAAAATTAACCCTCCAATTAAAAATATATTAATTTTAAATATACTATAAATCTACATTTATAGATTTTATTTCTCAAAATATGCCTATGTATCAATCATTTGTTTCTATCCCCAGTGCTTAGCACATAATAAACAATTAAAAATACATCCACTCATTTACTTATTACTCTCAAATATTTACCTCTACTGTAAATAGATGGGGATGGGTTGGGGGTAAAGAACTAGAAGATTTTTCAGGTCTCTTCCAGATCTGCATATGTCATACAGTCACTCAATGTTTTTTGAAGGAACAATAGGAACAGATGGCTTTGTCCTTAAGGTATGGGTTGGCCCTGCATGGCCCTCTGAAGGTATTTGATGGCCGTAATGTGTGATAGTTAAACCTAGGAAGCTAGAAACCCCACAGAATCACCCACTCTTACCCACACAAATCTCCCATTAGGGGTGATATAAGAAATTACTACCCTATAAAATTTCATAATGATAATTATAGCTATTTTTAAAGTGGGCAACATGCCAGACAAATTTCTAAACGTCTAAACAGGAATATACTCGATTATTAAAAATTTGTTCTGCTTTAAGTAAATTAACTAGATTGCTTTGAAGAATTTTATAGCTGGATGGAGTAGGTCCTAATTTTTTTTTAATCAAACTAGTCAAAGTATAGAGGGAGCTAGATGGCTCAGTGGATAGAGCATTGGGCCTGGAGTCAGGAAAACTTGAATTCAAATTTAACCTCAAGTACTTACTAGCTGTGTGGCCCTGGGCAAGTCACTTAACCTCTATTTACCTTAATCCACTGGAGAAGGAAGTGGCAAGCCACTCCATATCTTTTCCAACAAAACCCTATACAGGTTCACAAAGAGTTGGACATGACTGAACTACTGAGCAATAAGTCAAGTTTAGAATAGGATGTTTGGAGCAGAACCCTAGTAAATTATAAGGTAGAGATTTTTTTGACAGGTTTAGTCATTAAGAAATCACTTGTATCCATCCGTAAAATACCAAAGCCATCATAGACAGTTCAGTATCTATCTTATTTTTAAGGATGTTCAGAGAACATTTTATTTTCTCCTACTAATCTCTCTTAATTTTAGGCTACCTTCATTAGTAAGATGTTTTTCCTTAAATCTAACAAATTCTTTATGCTGCAATCTAAGCCTTTTAGTGACATGTGTCTCTTCCAACAGGCCATTCAGTGTACTAATATGCATAGCTTAATTTTTAAAATGTATAGTAAAAAAAAACATTATTTCAAACTATGCAGACACTAGAAGCACATAGTTATTAGTAATTCACACAATATATCTGATATCATCAGCACCTTCAGTTTTCTGGGTCTGGTTTGGTTTTTGAATTCCATTTTCTTTAGGACTGTTTGCTTCTTTGCTGGCATCAAACTTTTTTTTTTCTTCTTCTTTTGGGTAACTCCTAACTTTTCTTTATCAGGGTCTTTTTTGTCTTCAGTTCTGGCATTAGAAGAGGGTTAGCAAAAGACCATGCCAGGCTCCTCTGCAGTTCACCCTTAACTTTGGATTTTATCGATCTTAGAACTTAGCCTTTTGCTTAGCCATAGCAGTGGAGTCTTGGCATGGGGTATGTGATTTGGGGCTCACTCCTAGCAGCTCTTTCTCAGTCCTTTCATTATAAATATGAAGAAATTGAGACATAGAAGGGTAAAAGGACTTGTCAGTACAACTGGTAAGTGGTCAGGCAATTTGAACACAAATTGCATGAATCCAAATACAGTATTTTTCCCCCTACAATACCATCTGCCCATTACATACTATTCTGTGGTTGAATACAGTTAGATACTATTAAGATACTTCTTTACTAACCAGGGACTTGGCTTTTCTAAACCTATATTGTGGTGAAATCAATGTGTCTGATTTTAGTACTTCGTCAAATTTAGATCCTAGGCACTAAAATTTAGACAAGAATACTTAGAACAAGAATCAAGCATTTAGAATCCAAGAATACCTACCCATCATCAGAACCACTGCAAAGTATTCCTTCCCTTAGGGGAGACCATCTTACATGAAACACCTTTGCCGTATGTCCAGTAAACACCTTCAGTGGTTGATCAGAGCTGGTGGCTAAGTAATAAACACGGACATTTTTGTCTTCACAGCCAGTTGCTATCATATCTCTGCAATATTATCAATATGACCATCAGAATTGAGAGTTTCTCGAGAACTCAAAAATAGAGAGTAGCTATAATTCCTAAATATGGAGGGGGTTTTGTTTTGGTTACTCTGAAAAACTTAGACTAAAACCCAACTTAACAAATAAAAACATATCATAGTTCTATGTATCTTTACATGATAGCCCATATGCAAAATTTTACCTGTTCCTTTAGAGACCAGGGCTTCCAGACATACTTTCTCTAGGACTGTTCAGTTGTGATTCTCTTTTATACAAGTGAGAAATATTTGCATTTGTCTCACTATAAATCTACTTTCAAAGTATGACAGCTCCATTTTATTTCTAAACTTAATCCTTCTGGTCATTTGCAGGTAGGACATCCTACCTGCAAAGTGGGCAGGCTTCTGCCTATAGATCATAATATTTATGTGTTTTATAGCCCCAATTCATCAATACATTTATTGACTTGAATCTGACCTTTGCTTATTTACAAATTGGTCAGTTTCTAACATAAACAAATAGATTCCTTTTGTGTTCACTTAGCAAATCAGTACCTTCTTTGTGCAATGAAATGTGCTTGCACTTACATGGTTCCTAGAATGTATCAACTGATTGAATGTATATATGTACATTTGAATGTCTGGATATTTGTTTTCTATATTTATATGTACGTAACAAAAAAAGAACATAAGAAATCATAGAAAGGCAGAGAATCTCTGTAAAAGTGCTACAATACCAATATAATCCTTCTTTATAACCTGACTAATGTCTAATGTGAAAGTATTTGCAGATCCTATACTTGATTGTATGCTGCCATGGTGGGGGGAGGGGAGGGGGAGAAAATTTGAAACTCAAGGAATTGTGGAACTGAATCTTGTAAACTAAAAGTAAACAAACAAATTAATAAAGACCCTAAAAAATGCTACAGTGACTATTTAGAGATATCAAACCTTTGAGTCAAACCTTTAATAATTTCTTAATAGTGTTTATAACACTATCATTAAGACTTCATTCACTCACCCCATTTACAATTAGTTTTTAAGGTCATATGATCATGCCATTTCATTCTTCAAATCTTTTCAATGACTCCCATTATTTATACAATAAAGTCCTGGTTCTTTAGCCTGTAAGCCCTGATGCGTTTGATCTAACCCCTTCTAGCTTTATCTCATAGCATTCTCCTTTACACATTCTATGCTCCAAGAAAACTAGACTATTCACCATTCCATGAGCACAGCTTTTGCATGCCTCTTTGTCTTTGAACACACCTTCTCTAAAGTAGGGATGCTCTCTCCTTTCCCTTCCCCACCCTAAACTCAATGTTTTGGAGTCAGAGTAATCCTTCTAGTCATAGTTGAAGAGATTCTGCTCCATTATGTCTTCCCCGTTTCCATAGTTAGGGACTGTCTCTGGTTTACTGTATTCTCAAAGTAACTTATGGACATTTCTCTTAAGTTTATTTGGTATTATATTCATTTCTGTAAATGTCTTCTATCCCCTACTAGGTCCAAGTGTCATGAGGACTGAACTATTTTTTTTTTACCTTCTTAATCAGTAAATGTTGGTTGTTGAATGCAGATATATAATGGATATTAATGGCATTGTACAATTGATTCTATGTATCATTTGTCATTGAGAAAGGCTTTTAGAATTAAATGCATGATTTAATAGTTCTATTTTATTATGGACCACTTTGTAGGATATGCCACAGAGAGGCAGCTAGAGGCACAGTAGCTTGAGCACTGGTCCTAGAATACAGAAGACCTGATTTCAAATCCAGTCTTGGATACTTGTTACCTTTGTGACCCTGGGTAAGTCACTTAAACTATTTTCCTCAGTTTTCTAGACTATAAAATGGTGATAATAAAATCTAGCTCTTGTGAGGCTCAAATGAGAGAATATTTGTAAAAAGCACTTAGCATACTACCTAGCACATAGATGGTACTATATAAATAACTGATTTCTTGCTATGGTTTTCCTGCATTATTTGGAGAGGATGATTTGAAGATTTAAGGAGAACAAAATGAAACAGAAGAATGATAGGATCAGTTCAAACAAAACTATGTATCCAATATACGGCAATTTATGAAGAACTCACAAACTAAATGAGTATTATCATACAGCAACTTAGAACTAAGTCAATTAGTCACTAGTAACTCTAGTTCCTTCCCTAAATTCACAATTTAGAAAAGCCTTAAAAGATGAGCCTAATTCAGTTTTCACATCAGTAATCTTATGATAGATATGGACTCGGTTACTCTGAGATATCAGTTTCTGGCAGTTTCTTGGCCTAGTTTGATTAGAACAGACTCACTGCTCCTTCTTTGTTCTCAAAATTTTCCTTTATTAAGTCTCATATAGGTAGCTGCTATCTTACTTTATGAAATGGCAACCCTTTAGGCAGTTTTGTCTTTTAAATTTAATTTAACTCAACCCTATCCAAACAAACTTTTATAGCTAGAGTGTGGATACCGCAGGCCAAACAAGGATTAAATAAAGTAGATCCTTCTTTCTCATGGAACTCACACTGTGGTAGAGTGATATGACATATACAAATAACTATATTCTAAAATCAAACATGTTAATAAAGTTGACACTTTACATAGTTCTTTAATGTTTACAAAGAATATTTTGTATATTATCTCATTTGACTCACTACCTTTTGTAACAGTAATGGGGATTTGAAGATCTTCCCTGCCCCTTGTAATGGCAAGCAAACAAGTACTTAGCACCTTGTTTCAGTTGAGCCTTGCCCATAATTATATCAAGTCTTTGTTAAGAAACCCACTTGTGTGAAACCTACAGTGGGAAGAACTTGCTGATGCAACAGGAAGGGATGGAACAGGGAGGAGCTAATGACCATTTATAAGGAGAAGCACAAACTGGGAGAGAGCCAGAACTGCTGGGAGCAAGCAGTGTGTAGGCTGAGCAGCTAGTGTGAGTGAGAGAGGGGCATTCTTGCTTAAGGGAGCCTGTTTTGTTTTGAAGGCCTGAGGGAGGAAAGGTTTGGGAAGACTTGGGAATGTTGATGTTGCTGCATTGGATATGTGTACCAACTTTGTGGTTACTATGATGAATTCGGCTTTCTGGTTTGGGAATTTGGTTTTCTGGTATTTGAATAAATGCTTTGATCACGTCTTCCATGTGGAGAGACATTTTGTGATTCACAACTACACCAGCATATTCATAGCTTCCATGGGCATTGTGATGGCATTATACCTTTTTAGGAAAGTTTTTCAGATGGTAGAGAATACTGAAGCCTGGAGAGTTCAGTGATGTTTCCATAGTCACACAATTATAAGTTTGGGAGGCAGGATTCAAACTAAGATCACTCATGATTCTGCAGAGTAGCATAATTTCCCCTATAACATTCTGCCTCTCATTACAACAAAATGCCACTTACTACAGCAAGCTGATGAGAGTAAAGTACTATGTGAAATGGAAGAAAGGTTCATATTTGATGAGTAGGGTAAGAAAAGGCTTTATGAAGAAAGGGGAATTTGGACTAGGTCTTGAGGGACTTGTCATGGTTTTTAACAGATGGAAATTTTAAAAATACACATACATATACATATGTATATATTTGAGTATCTGTGTATGTATGTGTGTGTGTGTGTGTGAGAAAGAGAGAGAGAGAGAGAGTGAGTGAGTTGGCATATACAGATTAACTCATTTTATACCCTGGGAGGTAGGTATTATTATTATCCCCATTTTACAGATGAGGAAACTGAGGCAGACAGATTTAAATTACTTGCCCAGGGTCACATAGCTAGTAAATGTTTGAGGCTATATTTAACCCAAGTCTTCCTTACTCTATTCAACACAGTATCCACTACACCATCTATTTGCCTCTAATGGAATAAGGGTAGGACATTGAAGGTATAAATGAACAAAGGTATAGGACCTAAACAGGATGGTAAGCCATTCAGGAAGTCAGAGGGGAAGAGGCAAGAAGGGTGGCTGCCTCAGGAGGTTATTCACCTGCTTCAAGGTCCTGTAGCTTCCTGAACTGCAAAGTGATGTGGTACAGGCTCTGGGAACCCCCTTAAACTCTGATTGAATCATCTCATTTGATGAGGCATTTGCCTGAGGCCATAAGCCTTTCATTATAAACAAGCCTAGCCCTCCCTTGTCCAGCTACTTCCCACCCTTCATCCTCCCAAAATATCTATACTCACTTAAACTAGCCTAGCCCTCCATTGTCTCATCTCCAGGTAGCCTCCAGCTACATCCCAACCTTAATCTCACATCAGTGGATGACCTCATGACCTCATTTGACTCCTCCCTCCCCAAACTCCTCCTCTAGACCACCCCTAGATTCCTCCCACAACCTTTCTGTAGATAAGATCCCATCTTGCCTCCATAAAAGAGACCACAGAAGAATGATCTATCATAGACTCATTCTGGGTCATTATTCTGGCCAGCTTGTACAGTACAAATGATATAGATACAGAGTCTTCTTAAGAGTCTACCCATTATGGTGAACTTTTAATAAACTTTGTTTAAACTTTGGCTGAGAGAAGACTTGAGTTGAATTCATTTGGCAAGACCCAGCTTGTTGGTATTTTGGGGTCTCAAGCACCCCTAAACCTTAAACCTCAACATTTTATGGTTCCTGACTGCAACACAAAGCTCCACCCTCCACTCCATCTCTCTCTCCCATGAGTCAGGGCTCTGATAATTATACTCAGCTATTTACTTGTTACCCATAGCAAAGAAGTCTTCCCAGGGACCCAAGGTAGAACAGAACTCAAACAACTGTGAAACTGTAATGAAACACATGGGGAAGATGACATCTGCCATGCTGAGCAAGATCTCATAACCCTATGAGAAAACCATGTGGTTGGAGAAGAGAAATCTTGGGAACTGGGTCAACTTTAAGAAGCCTGGGGGAGGCAAAGTCCAGGAAAGGAGAAGCAAAGGAGCTTTTCTCAAAGGCAAGGATTTTCTTCTTCTGTGCCTCTACCATCTGCATTATACTGGAGCCCTGAGGTTTTTCCCAGGCTTTTTTGATATATTTAGGTTATTAGCTTTTAATGATTTGGGAGAAAATCAAAGGGACAGCGGGGGTCCATTGTTCACCTCCTCCAATTCATGTAAATGGTGACTCTGAAGAAATGTTGGAGCTACAGAACTGACAAAATGACACAGAGAAGCTAACCTCCCACTGAGGACAGCCAGCAGGCCAGCAGGAAGTGGCCAGCACAGCACTTTGGGAGCTGAGCCCAGCCCTGAGCAAGCCTGAGGTTTTAGCCCCAGGGTAGCCTGATAAGCTGCTGACTGGAAGGACTTCAGATCACCAGGAGCTATGGCAGTTTTCAGAATTATCAACACATAGATGCTAAGGACACAGTGAGAGGTCAGTGCAGAGTGGACTTTGGGATCCAAGAGTTAGGAGTGTGGCAAAGGCCCCCAGAGCAAGAAGTTGCTGAGATACTGAGGCCGTGCAGCTGCTGCCACATAGCAACTTCACCTCCTGGCCTGCAGATTGTAGGGGGACCAAGCAACCAGTCTGAGAGGGAATTGTGCTTGCTTTGACCTGCTTGTATCTGGATTGCAGTCTAGGGTGGAGGTCCTGGGGTGTGCAACCAGCTTGCCAGGGTGTGTGGAGGCTTCAGAGAGGGCACCCAACTAATATCTATAGCAGCTGAAAAAACCCCAGCATTTGGAATGAAGTTCCCCTGTCTGGTAGCAGAGTCCTACTGTGGCAAAAAGCCCAAAAGCCAAGTAATTGAGGGGCAACATGAGCAAACAAGGTAAGCAAAGTAAACAGAGCAACCCAACTTTACACTGCTATTTTGGGGACGAAAAGGATCAAAGCATGGAACAGGAGGAAGACAGTGAAGTCAGAACTCCTGCACCAAAAGTTTCAAAGAAAAATATGAGCTGATTATAGGGCATAGAGGACTTTAAGAAGGATTTTGTAAAGCAAATAAGAGAAGAGGAAGAAAAATTGGGAAGAGAAATGAGAATGACGCAAGAAAATTATGAAATGAGAGTCCACAAACTGACTGAAGAAAATAACACCTTAAAAACGGCCTAACACAAATGGCAAAAGAGGCTCAAAAAGATAATGAGGAGAAGAATGCCTTAAAAAGCTGAATTTGCCAGATGGAAAAAGAATCTCAAAAGCTCACTGAAAAGAATCATTCCTTCAGAATGAGACTGGAGCAAATGGAAGCTAGTGACTTTATGAGAAATCAAGATAATGTTAAACAGATGCAAACAAATGGAAAAATAGAAGGCAATCTGAAATATCTCATTGGGAAGACACCTGACCTGGAAAATAGATCCAGGAGAGATAATTTAAAAATTATTGGACTATGTAAAAGCTATGATAAAAAAAAAAAAGAACCTAGAAACCATCCTTCAAGAAATTCTTAAGAAAAACTGCCCTGATGTTTTAGAACCAGAGGGCAAAATAGAGGTTGAAACAATCTACTGATCACCTCCTGAAAGAGACCCCAAAAAGAAAACTCCTAGGAATATTATAGCCAGGTTCCAGAATTTCTAGATCAAGGAGAGAATATTACAAGCAGCCAGGAAGAAGCAATTTGAATATTGTGGAAACACAATCAGGATAACACAGGATCTGGCACCTTCTACACTGAGGAATCAAAGGGCTTGGAATATGATATTCTGGAGGTCAAAGGAGCTGGGATTAAAACCAAGAATTACCTACCCAGCAAAACTGGGTATCTTGTTTCAGGGGAAAATATGGTCATTCATTGGAATAGAGGACTTTCAAGCATTCTTGAGGAAAAAACCAGAGTTGAATAGAAAATTTAACATTCAGATACAAGAGGCAAGAGAAGCATGAGAAGGAAAATAGGGAGAAGAAATCCTAAGGAACTTATCAAAGTTGAACTATTCTATGGCACTCTCACAAACGTGAAGACAAGACAGGGTCTTATATACAGAAGATTGTGGGAGGAATCTACTGGTGGTCTAAGGGAGGTTTTAGGAAGGGTCTTCAGGAGGAGTTAATGAGGTCAATGAGTGATTAAGGATGGGAGTTGCTGGAGGCTACCTGAAGACTACAGACAATGGTGGGCTAGGCCAGTTCAAGGATGGATTGATATTTTGATAGGCTCAAGGGTGGGAAGTAGATGAACAATGGAGGACTAGGCTAGTAACTAGGCTAGAGTTAATAGTTAGCAGTTAGTAACTAGGCTAGAGGTCTGGGCCTAGCCACAATGTAAGGCTTTTTACCTCATGCAAATACCTCATCAAATGAGATGATTTAATCAGAGTCCAAGAAAGGTTCCCAGAGCCTGTACCTCAAGGACTCAAGGAGAGCTCCAGGGGGCTCCCAGAGCCCACATCTCATCACCCACTACATGTAAAGTCCAGGATACACATGATATAATCCAGAATTCATTCCATAATAAAGTGAATTATCAGAATTTTAACATATCTTCAATGTTTCTATCTCTGATGAGTCTTATGAAAAACCATGAGATATCTTCTATGAAAATGAAGAAAAATGCTAAATGTGGTATGAATAGTTTGTAAATACATTGAAGTCAAGGACCATATCTGATGAGTATCCCTAGTATAGTTCTATATGTCCTGTAGTTTCCCCATAAATTATTAATATTTGCTCACAAACGAACTTGAATTCACCTATTCTGTGTTGGTCATTTTTGGTTGATGCTTGCTGAGCTCTCAAACAAGTATACCCTTTCAGCAAGAAAAAAGATCCTTCATCTATGTTATTACATTTCAATGGCCCTCAGATACCTTGCAGTAGCAATACTGCAAAGGGATAGGGTGGGATAGGGTGTGGTTCATAAATGTAGAAGAAACAACAGCTTGAGGCATGTCCAAGTTTTTGCATAAAGTCAGGAGGGGCAGGATAATGTTGGTGGGGCCAAAAATAAAAGGGCCCCACCCTTTTGTTGATCAGAACTTCAAAATCACGGAAGTGAACCCTACACTGACATGCAGAGAACTTGAAAATTGTTTTTTGTAATCAGCAAGAAAGTATGATTTTAAAATAATAAGATAATGCTTTCATTATTCATATCATGTGAAAGCGTCATAATTTTCAAAGCACTTCTATACACATTATCTTACAATGATCTAGGGAGGAAAATTTGGAACTGGGCTCAGTAGAAATCAATCTATTCCTGGTTTTACCATGAATTTACCTTCTATGTTACTATGAAGATAAAATTTATTTGAAAGTGCTTTTACAACTATAAAATCCTCTTAAATGTATTATTATACAGAGACCGTCCTGTTAGGTAGACGGGGCAGGACTTCTTGTCCCCATACTGCAGATGAGGACACTGAGGCTCAGGGATATTAAGAGCCCATAGCTAGTGTGTGGCAAAGGAAGAACTAAAACTCTGCTTTCCTGACTGGAATAGAGAACCTGACACTAAGGCTGTGATCTGAGCATCATGGGCTTACCTTTCCCCAGTATAGATCACAGCCCCTCCCCTGCCCCCCTTCTCACCCTATCACCCTATGTGTTCCTTGTCCACACTTTCCTTTGGATCTTCCAAAGAGGGCCAACATGATGGAGGCCTTCCTCTAGGTCTCAGAAGACTGCCTCAGTATCTGTGCAAACATTCAGGCTGTCTGTTATCCTGCTAGCTGGCAATGTGTCTAGTCTACCTCCTTTCCCCATCATGGATGTCTTCAGGGAACTCTCTTATAGAACACTGCAAGTCATTATATACTGCCTCTTTTCCAGAATCTCACTCACTTACTTCTAAGGGCAATATCTGATATAAAGAATGATGACTGTTGCCTTTAGAGTTTTTTTTTTAAACTGTTACAACCACTGAGTTTGATGACTGGGGCACATAAAATATCTCAAAAGTCACTGTTCATTTCAAAAAAGAGGATTGCACTTACTTGTTGTTCTGGCTCCAATCACAACCAAAAACTGCAGCAGGATGTTTGTATTTGTGGAGAACTTTACCATCAATTGTTCGAATGATACTAAAATTAATTACAATATTGTAATAGGAAAAAAAGCAACATTTGGAATATATTAATCCAGGGGTCAAAGTCAGATTTACATAATTAAAGTGTAAGCTCCTTGGAGCAGATATTTTGTTTTCAAAGCACAAGAAATATTTAATGGCACTCTAAAATAATAAATAATAATGATAACTATGTGCTTATTTATACTGTATAATAATCATTGTGACAAGTTAAAGTTAATACATTTCACTTTAGCAAATTCACTTCTTATCTATAACATTTCTCCTTGGGGATGGATATCATTTAAGTTAAATAAGTTTGAAAATATAGTATTATATTGGCATTTATTTATTTAGGGCCAAGAGTATGAATTCACTGGAATAAAGAATTTCCCGTGAAAAACTACTTCTTCTTTTTTTTTAATTTAAACAAATGCTTTTTTTTTATTTAAACAAATGCTTTATTAACTTCTGTTTTACATCATTCATTTCCACCAGATTTTGAGTTACAATTATTTTTCCCCCCTGTTTTTCCCCTACCCACCCTCCCAGAATAGCAGTCCCACAAGATATCACTTCCTCCAATCTGCTCTCTCCCATATCTTCTCCCTCACCCCCTTCAACTTTTCCATTAGAGGAAGGTGAATCTCTGTGTCCCAATGCCTGCACATCTTATCTCCCAATTACAAGCAAAAGAGTATTAATAATAGTATTTATATATATTTGAAACATTTAATCTTAAAACATCAAATTTCAGATCCATTACCTTCCTCCCTTGACAACCATTCCCTCTGGGAATATAAGTAATTCAGTATATGTTGTACATGTCTAGCTATGCAAAACATTATCATAGTAGATATATTGTACAAGGCTGCTTATAATTCCCTCCCACTCACCCCACCCTCCACCTGGTCCAATCCCTACTTGATCCTGTCCCTCTTCTATAGTGGGTACTTCCAACCTCCCCTCCCCCAAGGATGCCCTCCCATCCATCATCCCTCCTCTCATCCCCCTTCCCCCTATACTGCTGCAGGTTGAGATATCCCATTTAGTATGTATGTCATTCTCTCCCTGAACCAAATTAAATGAGAATGTGGTTTTGCCTTTTTGCCTTCCTATTCTTCCGCTTTCTTGCTACCACTTCCCCTTGCTTCTTCTACATGAGATAGTTTACCCTACCCTGTCTCTCCCCATCTCCTCTTGCCACTTCCTCTCTCTCCTCATAATTTCACCCCTTTAGTATCCTCCCTTCCCAACAAATTCAACCTATGCCTTCTATCCATATATAACTGTAAACATATATACACACATTCACATATGTATTCATATGACCATACACCCTTCTTCCATTATTTTCATACTGAGAAATATTTCATCAGTCACAGTTATTGTTTTTCCATATAAGAATGTAAATAGTTCAACTTTGATAAATTCCTTATGATTTATTTTCCCTGTTTACTTTGTCAAGCATCTCTTGCTTCTTGTGTCTGAATGTCAAATTTTCTATTCAACTCTGGTTTTTTCATCAAGAATGCTTGAAAGTCCTCTATTCCATTGAATGACCATATTTTCCCCTGAAACAAAATACTCACTTTTGCTGGGTAGGTGACCCTTGGGTTCAGTCCCAGCTCTTTTGCCCTCTGGAATATCATATCCCATGCCCTTCGATCCCTCAGTGTAGAAGCTGCCAGGTCCTGTGCTATTCTGATTGTGTTTCCACAATATTGAAATTGTTTCTTCCTGGCTGCGTGGAGTATTTTCTCCTTGATCTGGGGATTCTGGAACCTGGCTATAATATTCCTGGGAGTTTCTTTTTGGGATCTTTTTCAGGAGGTGATTGGTGGATTCTTTCAACCTCTGTTTTGCCCTCTGGATCTAAAACATCAGGGCAATTTTCCTTGAGAATTTCTTGGAGGGTGATTTCTAGGTTCTTTCTTTGGTCATGGCTTTCAGGTAGTCCAATAATTTTTAAATTGTCTCTCCTGGATCTATTTTCCAGGTCAGTGGTTTTTCCTATGAGATATTTCACATTGCCTTCTAATCTTTCGTTTGTTTGGATCTGCTTAACAGCATCTTGATTTCTCATAAAGTCACTAGCTTCCATTTGCTCCAGTCTAACTCTGAAGGAATGAATCTCCTCAGTGAACTTTTGAGATTCTTTTTCCATCTGGCAAATTCGACTTTTTAAGGCATTCTTGTCCTCATTGCCCTTTTGGGCCTCCTTTGCCATTTGAGTTAGTCTATTTTTTAACGTGTTGTTTTCGTCAGTCAGGCTGTTGACCCTCATTTCATACTTTTCCTGCATCCTTCTCCTTTCTCCTCCCAATTTTTCCTCCACTTCTCTTATTTGATTTTTAAAGTCCTTCTTAAGATCCTCTATGGCCCATAACCTGCTCATGTTTTCCTTTGGGGCTTTTGGAGCAGGATTTTTGACCTCACAGTCCTCCTCCTGTTCTATGCTTCGATCCTTTTTGCCCCCAAAGTAGGAGTCTAAGGTTGCATTTTTCTGTTTAATTTGTTTCCTTTGCCTTGGCATGTTGCCACTTAATTACTTGACTTTTGGGCTTGTTGCCACAGTATGGCTCTGCCACCAGACAGGGGGCCAGACAGGGGAACTTTCATCCCGAACGTGTTGGGGGGGACTTCTGTTTCTGGCAAGCTGGAAACCCACCCACAACCTCCACCCCAGATCACAATCCAGATCCAGGGAGGTTAAAGCAAGAGCTATTACCCCCCAAGACTGATCGCTGGATCCCCTACAGTTCGCAGGCCAGGAGCTGGAGCTGCCTCTGAAAACTACAAAATGGTGTGTCTCCTCAGGGCTTCTAGCCCCCAGGGGAGGAAGCTGACATGTTCCCCAAATACTGGTCCCAAAGTCCATAGGGCACTAACCTCTCACTTTGTCCTAGGCATGTCTATGTTGATAATTCTGGAATTGCCACAGCTGCTGGTATTCTGGGGTCCCTCTAGCCAGCTGCTGGCCCTGCTGCCCTAGGGCTAAAACCTCAACTCAGGCGGACCTGTGCTCGGCTCCCTGCGCCACACTGTGCGCTGTGCTGCCGGCTCCCAGAGTACTGCGCTGGTCCTTCCTGCAGGGCTGCTGGGCTGTCCTCAGCGGGAGGTTAGCTTCTCTGTGTCATTCTGTGGGTGCTGGGGCTCCAGAAGTTGTTCAGAATCCCCTTTTACATAGTTTGGAGGTGATCTGGGGGGCGAGTGGCTTGGACGCGCTGTTTCTACTCCGCCATCTTGGCTCTGCATGAAAAACTACTTCTACCAATGGAGATCTACACTCATATCTTCTCTAAAGGGTTACCTGGACCCAGAATCATCCCATCAGTATATTTTGGAAGCAAGACTTCAACCAAGATCTTTCTGACACTGAGGTCAATTCTGTATCCATTATGCCATGACTACTTTTCATAGGCTTTTATATATGTATTAAATATAAGCATTTATATAAGTACAACATTTGCTGATTTAAAACTTAGCAGAGTAAGTTTTGCCCAAAGTAACAACTATATCTACAAAATTGCTTAATGTTTTAATAAAGAAAAACAATTAGGGGCGGCTAGGTGTCGCAGTGAGTAAGAGCGCTGGCCTCGGAGTTGGGATGACCTGGGATCGAAACCGGCCTCAGAAAATGAGCACCCACACATAAATAATGACTAGTTGTGTAACCTTGAGCAAGTTACTTAACCCCAATTGCTTTAAAAAAAAAAAAAAGAAAAACAATTGGCTACAATTAAAACATACGTTTTGGCATAGCTATAAATTTTGGCCCCCCAACCCTGACTGACCAAAGACTTCTCATGCTTTGTAAACAACAAAACAGACTTTCTTTCCTGCTTCTTCCCCCTCTCCCCCCAAAAACACACATGAAAGTTATTCTACTCCATAGAAAAAGAAAAAGAAGGCAGTCTCTGAGAACATTTCTCTCTTGGTTTATTGTTCCCTTGATCTACATTACTTTTTGTATTTTTCTTTGTTCAGTTCAGACTCTTAGGAAAAATCAACCCTTAAAAAATTTAACTTCAGTGCAAGTGGTATAAATCCTATAAACTCAGAGGATTTAGATTTGGCAGTGAAGTGTTTTGTAGACTAGAATCACAATAAATGCAGACTTCTGGATTGGTCTTTTGGAGCCTCTTTAGCCTCTGGGCCAAATTTTTGTTGGGTGAAATTTGGATTCAAATCAAAGGGCCGCACTTGAGGACCTAAAAGGTCACATATGGTCTTGAGGCCAAAGGTTTCCCATCCCTGCTCTGGGCTGTCAAGCCTTGTAGAGGCTGTTTTGTAAACTACACATATACTTACTAAATAAATTATTTGCTAAAGAATCAAAGAAGATGACGTAAGTAGATTGCTTGGACTGAGGAATTTTTAGCTAAGACCAGCACCAAGGGACTAGGCTCCTTCATCCCCCTTTCCCCGCTTCCCCCCTCCCCCCTCCCCCCTTCCCCCTTTCTCTGTCCCCCTCCCCCCCACCCCCACAGGGCTACCCATTTGCCTAGGGAAGGACAAACTGATTGTGGTAGGCATAGGCACTGTGAGCTAGGGAGAACAAATCTCAAAAAAAAATGTTTTTTAATTTTAAAAAAGTTTGTGAACTTGGTAAGGGTCTCTGGATATTGTTCTATAACTAATGTTCAATGGCTATGTTACACTTTATGCCTTCTCCTCTTTCTCCTCCTCCTCCTCAAATTAGGAGAATAGTAGTAGGTGGTATTTAGGGTATTTTAAGGACTGTAAAATATCTTACAAATATTATCTCATATTTGTTCCTAAGAAGCCTGTGAGGTAAGTACATCAGAAAGTTTCAGATTTGGTTGGAGAAATGTAACTAAGACTACAAATATATACAGAAGTTGAATTGTTTTAAAGTATCTCACTTAAAGTTACTAGTGCTGATGCTGAGGATGCCAGGAGGTAGTGTTTCCTTGCAAACAAGGACCTAAAGCAATTTTCCCCTTATAATTTTTGCTTTGTTTTGTTTTCAGCTGGAAACTTCTTTTGATGGAGCAGGGTTCATCAAGAATGTACTGGCCCAAACAGTGATAGTGGCAGGGCAATCAGGTACTACCATTAAAAGCAGGAGCAACAGCAGCAGCATCCATGCTTTCTTGAATTATTCTGCTCCTTTATAGAAAGGATTGTTGACGTTATGCAAAACACAGCCCTAGGGTAGTGATGACTAAAGAAAAGAAGACAGTTTTATAAACTGTAAAGTACTCTATTAACTCTAGTGTTATTATTTCTTCTTGTGTGAAATGGAGATGATATATCTCTCAGAAGTGTCATGAAAATCTTCTAAAGAATCCTAAAATTCATTTGAAATAAGTCCTATATTTGGTTTTTATTTTTGTTTTTCAGTAGAGATCCATTAATGTTAATTACCAATCTAGTATCTACATATCGATTCATTTTGCATATTTAAAAAGAAATTCATAATTTTATATCATCACCAAATATCCACACATACACATATATATGGATATGAGTATGTACACATATAATTCATATATTGCTAGATACTGATATTATATTTTTAGTGACGGTTCCTCTTTTATAAAAGATTTTATCTTTGATATGATTTAATTCAACCCCCTCATTTTATACATGAAGAAACCGAAGCCCAAGAAGATTAAGTGACTAGAATACACTCAGTCTGTTGTTCTTTCTACCTATTCTAACATTATGCAATTATTATTATCAAATCTCTACATCACAAAGAGAGGCATTTGTAAACACAGTACTCACCAGAATCCATCAGCACTGCATGTTGCTATTCTTTTGGAATCTTTATGACTCCAGGCAATGCAGAAAATTCCATTCTTTCCATGCTTCAAAAAATGCAAAATACCTATCAATAAAAAATAATTCACCCCTTTTTTTTCTTATTTATTTACTCTTCTGGGGGTACTTTTTTTTCCTACTAAGGACTCTACATTTTAATCACTTATTCCATTCCTTCTAACTATTTCTAGAATTGAAAAGTACTGAAAAAAAATATTTGAAGAGGAAGAAGTCACTTTCAGCTGAAGGGACTGGGAGAGGCATCAAAGAAGAGGTAATCCCCGAATTGTTCCTTGAAGGAAAAGACATGTTTCAACAGGTAGGGATGGCAAGGATGCTTCTAAGAGGAATGAGGGGGCCGTCTGGACAAATACAAAGAGTGAGAATGATGGAATTGAGAAGCAGCTAGTTAGTATTCAAATGTGGCTGAACTATAGAGTTAAGGCATTCTTAGTAATAATGGAAAACTAAAGATACCTTCTAAGTTATGGTGAACAATATAACCCTTTATTTTGTTTAGATTAGTTGGTTTGTTTGGAGAGGCAGCATGGTATGGAGAATCAGCCTGTGCTTAAGTCTCACCTCTTCTATACTAGATGTGTGACTGCGGGCAAGATACTTTTGCCTCTTAGTCTTCCAGACAACTCTCTAAGATATCATTTGCAAAATAAAAAGCTGATATTCTTTGACAGAGGGAATCTCCTTGCAAGGAGTTCTAAACACCAATGGAACCACATGGTTCAATTAAGAAAATAATATAAACCACATGCCAAACCTACAGAAGGAAATGGTGATGAGCTTCAGAGGCAGCAGTGGCAGAATGGGTAAAGAGCTGGCCTTGGAGCTAGGGAGGCTGGGGTTCAAGGTCTGCTTCTGATGCAGACTAGCTACAAGAGACTCTATGAGCATAAACTGCAGAGAAGGTGGTGACCTGCAGTGACAGTGGGAATTTCCTCATCTGGAGTTTTCCAACACTGAGGAAGTCAAAGTTCCAGTCCCTATCCCTAATGAGTGTTAAAGCACATGTGGAAAAGTTGAAGAGAGATTATTATTCATAAGACAGTTCAATTCAGCAAGCATTTATTAAGCACAATCTACTATAACTATTTCTTCCTCCCTCCCTCCCTCCCTCTCTCCCTTCCTTCCTCCGCCTTCCCTCCTCTCTTCTTCCTTCCTCTCTCCCTTCCTTCCTTCTTTCCTTCCTTCCTTCCTTCCTTCCTTCCTTCCTTCCTTCCTTCTTTCCTTCCTTCCTTCCTTCCTTCCTTCCTTCCTTCCTTCCTTCCTTCTTTCCTTCCTTCCTTCTTCCTTCCTTCCTTCCTTCCTTCCTTCCTTCCTTCCTTCCTTCCTTCCTTCCTTCCTTCTTTCCTTCCTTCCTTCTTCCTTCTTCCTTCCCTCCCTCCCTCCTTTTTTTTATGACTGGGTTTACTGATTTCATGGAAGTTAGAAATTCAAGGCTTACTTACAAACCTGATCCTGCTCTAAAAGGTATGAGAGCTTTGACAGGCTCTATTTCCAAACCTGGGCTTGTTTGCCTTTCCTTAAGGCAGCCTCATTGGCCCCCAACTTATCATACTGATGCAAAACAGTGCAGATACCCAGTGCAGTTCAGAAGTCCTGACCTCAGGAGATCTGGCAGCCTCAGTCCCAGCCTCCTCCCTATTTGAGATTTAGGAATTAGCAGTTATTTATTTCAAAAATAGTACTTAACCTTGATTTCTACATTTGGTTTTATTTAAAAATTTTAAAATGAAGGCACTCCAAAATATACTATCAATTTGCACAAATCAATAATAGTGGACATTTCAGCTTGAGTTATCTAAGTGGTTTCTAAATATCATTCCAATTCACTGGCTCTTCTTAATTTTCTACTTTGTGCTGTGCAAAACTGGCTTAAGACTCTCCCTCCCAATACAAATTACTGAATAAACCATAAACAAGTCATCGTACAAAAGTAGAACAATATGAGCTTCTTTTATCACTTTCATTCCTCTATGTCCAATTCTTCATGGAATATATACTATGTTTGTATACCCATGTTTTCATTCCCCTATACATACCTCTTTATAATATTAAAATATATGTCAAAATGTACAGTGGGATGGTCATTTAACTATAAGGAAAAGCTAACAGAATCTGTGCCTTTACAAATAGGAAAAAGAAAATATTCATGATTTAGTATCTTCCTTACATGCTTGCTGTGAAGATCAAATGAGTTAATATTTGTAAAGTGTTTAACAGTGCCTGGCACCTAATTAATTAAAGTGTCTGGTGCTTAATAAATGCATGTTCCCTTCCCTCTTCTCTGTCATAAAATAATCAAGTTTTAGAACTTTAAGACACTGTGAGGGATAATTTGCCGTGAAGTTTCCCCCTTCTGAAAAATCAAATTTAGAGTGGCTTCAGCATCCACTAGGGCCAAGCTTAGAAGTCACCTGACCTTATAGGAATCTGGGATTTAGAGCAATGGAGACAGTGCCACCTCAGCACAAGATATGCCAGATAAGGACAAAACTGCCTTCCTGGCCTTGAATTGGACACCCATATGTTTCCATGTCCTTTGTCTCAGAGAGATTCCTGTGCTTAGGGTTGGGGGCCATCCTCCCCACCAATGAGAGTGAAGGCCAATTGTGGGGCTGGGATTCTGCATAAGAAGATTATGTAACAACCTGTTGCTCTCTCCCTGGCAGATGCCATTTGAGCAACAGGGGCAGAGGGCCCTTTCTCATGAGAAAGAATAAAGACCTTTTCTGATCTCAGACTCAGACTCCAAACTCTTTCATCTCACACTTTACTGATTACCCAATCACAGAATCATAGGCTATCACACTTAGAAGGGTCATTAGAAGAAATTATCTATTCCAACTCCCTCATTATATTAAAAAAAAAAAAAGGAAAGTGAGATCCTAGACAGAATAAATGACTTGCCTAAGATCACACAACTAATTGTATGCAAAGGTCTCATTTTGCAAATAAGGAAATTAAGGGGGTAAGAACATTGAATGACTTGTTTATGGTCACCTAGTGAGGTAATGATAGACTCAGAACTATCTCCTGATTCCCAGGTAAAGGTTCCTTCCACTATACCTCATTTTATATGGCTAATTTTGTGAGGGGATGCTAAATATGAAGTTTTAGGAGACTAAGAATAATCTAAATCTTAAAGGAAAGCTGAAATTTTCAGAATTCATTTTTGTAAATTAGTAATACTATCTAATTTTCTATAATGCTTGAATAGTTTAGAGGAAATAGATCTTCTCTGGTCATTATCTACCCAAATATATAAAATATGTAAGATAAGTAAAAGCATATTTTCTTTTAATTTTTTTTGTAATCACCAATTTAAAAACATTTAAATAACAACAAATAAATCTTACCTCATTGAATCTGGTTATCATTTTGCCCCTTTCAACATCCCAAATAAAACCACCATTCCGGGAAGTTGCTCCAGCAATACAATTTAAATCACCTTAGAAAACAATATCACATATAGATATTTCAGAGCCTTATAAACATGGGCTTGTTGGTGCTTCTAACACTAGCAAGGCAGTAGACATTTTCTTTAGTCACTGAAGCATAACTAAGACCTTGGCTTTCTTCTTTCTATTGAAGCATTTTGTGTTAAAACAAAATAAAAGCATATTTTGTTTTAACAAAGTATATTTTCCCAAGAGAGTTAAGTAAAACTGCCTGGAAGTAGAATTGTGATGTTGTAATCACTTTCTACTTTTGTAGTTTACTGATTGTTAACATAAAGGGTTAATTTGTTCCTTTAACTTTGTAAATATGGTACCAATGCTGTTCATTTTAACTGACCTGAATCAAATCTCCTTTTAGTATTATTATTTAGATTGTTGTAGTCATTATGTAAGTTGTTGCTTCTGCTTTCTGCATCATTTAATTAAAAACTCCCTGTATGTCTTTGAATTAATTATTCCTTAAAGTGCAGTAATATTATATTATGTGCAAATATCACCATTTGTTCAGTCATTCTCCAATAATTGGGCATATTTTTGGGTCTCCTATTTTCATCAGAAATAATGTCACTTTTAATATTTGGGTCTTTTATTGCTGTCATTAACTTCCTTGGGATATATCCAGTAATGGGATCTCTGAGTCAAAGGGTATGGACTATTAAGTAACTTTTCTTGCAAATGTCAAATTGTTTTTCAGATTGGTTGAATTAATTCTTAGCTCTACCAGCATAGAATTATTCTCTCTTTTGACAGCTCCTTCAATGCTACATTTTCCTCTTTTACCTCTTTTGCTAATTTGATGGTGGTTATGAGGTGATAACTCAGAGCTATTTTAATTTGCAGTCACCAGAATTAAGGATTTTAAACAGTTTTTCAAATGTTTGTTGATATTTTTCATTTCTTCTTTTGAACCATTTTTTAAACCATTTGTCTGTTGGTAAACTCTTGAATACTCCTTGAGGGTGAGGACCATTTTACTTTTGTCTTTGTCTTCCCTGTGGTGCCTGACACATAGTAAGCACTTAATAAATGTTCGTTAATTCATTTGTTTGTATTTTATAGATTTATGCTAGTTCCCTCTAGATTACTCTTCCTCCTCACCTCTCCCTCTTAGTTTCCCTGGCTTCCTTCAAGATTCTACTCAAAACTCACTTTCTTCCAACCTTTCCTGGTTCCTTCAGTACCTAATGACATCCTTCTTCAGATGACCTTCTCATCTATCCATATCTTGTATGTACCTAGTGTACATGTTGGGTCCAACGTTAGATTGTAGGGTCCTTGTGGGCAGGGCCTATGCCTTTTTATTCCAAGGACTTAGCACAGTACCTAATTAGATATCTATGTTTAATGAAACCATGTTTTCCCAGTCTGTGTCTTCTTTTTAAATTTTTGTTACACTGATTTTATATGCACAAAAATTTCTTTTTAATTTTTTATAATTGATATTGCCTCTTTTTGTCTTTAAAATTTTTTTCTGTCTTATTTTGGTAATGAATTTTTGACGTGTCTCTGTGAAAGATATCTTTCCTTCATCCTTTCATTTTTATGGTATGATTTTAAATATTTATATCATTTATCCATTGGAACTTATTGTTATGTATATGTGTCAAAGGCTGATTTCTTTCTGCCAAACTGAATTCTAGTTTTCCCAGTCTTTTTCAAAATAAGAGTTTCCCCCCAGGGCTTTGTGATTTTTACCTAATTGAAACTTAAGCAGCTGTATTTTCTCCTAAGACTTAGTTATTTAACATATTCTACTCCTCTATCCCTCTATTTTTTTTTAATTCCATATCAATTTTGTTATTTTAAAAAATTCTATAAAGTTTAAAAATTTATAAAAAATTATTTCTAAAAAATTTATAAATCTTTATAAAGTTTAAAATTTTATAAAATTATAAAATTCTATAAAGTTAACGTTTTGATTCATTTAATATTAAATCTGTAGAATAGTTTGGGTAGTATTTTTATTTTACTATATAGATGTAGCCTAGCTATGAACCCTGAACCTCTTTGCAAATAATTTAGGTCTTCCTTTCTTTCTGGAGGAAAAAGTTCTTTTATATATACATATATATCTATATCATTGTTATTCAAAATTGAATTTCTCTTCCTCCAAATTTCTTTCGTTTATATACAGAAGTGCTGATGATTTGGGTGGTTTTATTTTGTATTCTACTTTAATAAAGCTATCATCTTGATTTTTGTTGTGGTTGCTTCTGTGCAGTTCTTGCTTATTCTCTTATTTTTTTTTCTTATATTATTGCTATAGCCAGTATTTCTAGCATGTTATCAAATAATAGCACAAACACTACTACTATTATTTGCTTTATCCCTGGTCTTATTGGAAAAGTGCCCAGTGTTTATTAAAAATTCTATTTCTTGGTTATAGAGAAATGCTTTTGATCTCTTAAAGGAAAGACTTTTCATTCCAATGCTTTTTTTTCAGCATTTTAAACATAAATTCATGCCAAAAATATAGACCACCTCAAGAATTTGTGTGACATCCTGATATAGGCTAATATGCCAATCCTTTTAGTACTCTTAGTTTAGTACAGAGTCACAGAGTGGTCACAAGCATGAGCTTTTTCTGAGAATCTAAGGATTACCCACTTTGAATTTAAGAATGAATAGAAATTAATTTTGTACTATTACTATGATGTTCCCATTTTTATTTGGTAGGTGATTCAACATGTTTGGGGATGGAAGAGGAATTCTGTCTCTGAACCAAGGGGATCAAAATGAGGACAGGCTCCTTTGAATTGTTCCATATGAAACAAAGGAATTTTAGAGGTCAAAAGAGTTTAGCATCCTTGTTAGGGGTTCTTCACCTCTCTGTGAGTCTGAATTTCCTCATCTGGAAAAAGGGAAAAAATTCTTCCACTAGATACTTCACAAGGTTATTGTCAGCAGAGTGCTCTGGAATCATAAAGTATCAGTCTTCCTTTCCCCCCCTTTCCCTCAATGATATTCCCACTTTAAAAAAGGAAAGGGAAATTATATGGGCATCTGACTCCTGATCCATGTCCAACGCAGAAAGCATAGTTTATGTTTGCCATTCTTTGCATCTCCAGGTTGAGCACAGAGCCTCGTACAGAGCTGACATTTAATAAATACTTAATGATTACTTTATGAGTTGGTCTTCTACCAAAGAAAGTGAATCCAGAGATATATAACAAACAATAACAAATACAAATATGTAGATACCCTAACAATTCTCCTTTTCTTAGGAATAGAATAAAAGATCAAAGGAACGTAGATTTAGAGCTAAACAGGACTTCAAGGAGATGAAGCTTCAATTTAAAGATAAGGAAACTGAGGCACAGACATGTTAAGTAACTAGCTCAGAGTCAAACAGCAAGTGTGTGAGGTAGGATTTGAACTCAGATCTTCCTGACTCCAAGTCCATTGCTCTCTCCATTACTACACATTGTCTCTCTCTACATAACATAAATTTGAAACAAAACTTAATATATGAAAATCCAGGTTTTTTAATTGATTTTTTTTAACAAAAAAGCACCTTACTGAAACATTGATAATAGTATTCTTTAAAAGACTCCATACTATATTTTGAATTAGTTCATATACATAACTGATTTTCACATGCCTTTTTGGGGACACATTTGTAAAACTGAGGAACCACATAAAATCACCTGTGAAAGCCAGACACAGGCTCCTCCTGATTATTGGTGTCTCTTCTTTTTGGATGTATTTGTCAGAGACTCCAGATCTGCTTTCATGTTATTAAAATAACTATGTGAGGGGCGGCTAGGTGGCGCAGTGAATAGAGCGTCGCCCTGGAATCAGAAGGACCTGAGTTCGGAGCCGGCCTCCGACACTTAATCCGCACAAACAAAAACCTAGCCGTGTAACCTTGGGCAAGTTACTTAACCCCAATTGCCCTAAAGGGGCGGCTAGGTGGCGCAGTGAGTAAGAGCACCGGCCTCGGAGTTTGGATGACCCGAGATCAGATCCGGCCTCAGAAAATGAGCACCCACGCATAAATAATGACTAGCCATGTAACCTTGAGCAAGTTACTTAACCCCAATTGCTTTAAAAAAAAAAAATAACTATGTGAGTACTGGGCTAACAGAATGTTTTTGAGAATAGCTCCCAACAAGCCCAAGTGATTTTAACAGAAAGAAAATAATTCAAATAGCAAAATAGTTGGAACAAAATCTATATAGATTTATTAAAATTGCATTAAAATAATCCTCACCAGGAGCCCAAGAAACTGAATAAATAACCCCTTCATTTCCAGGAGAAGTGTAGACCGCTGTCAGTGTATTTACATCCCAGACTTTTATAGTTCCATCAAATGAAGCTGTTGCTAAAAGATTAGGATTATCAGGTTTAAATTTGCAGTCAAAGATAGTTTCCACGTGCCCCTACAAGGCAAACAAAAAATAAAACATACAATATGTAACACAAGCACCTTCATAAAAAATGTTACTGTCTTGCATAATCTTCAAGCCAACTTTGAATATGTGAGCAAGCTAACATCCTTACTGGAATCTTTTAGAAAGATTATGATAAAATGAATATATAAACAAAAAAAGATATGATATTGGAAGAATTATTGGCTTGCCACTGAACTAATGCATAATCTCACATACTGCACAGTTCTAGATTTCATTGAACAGAGAAGATCCTCAAAACCATAAAAATATTGGTTAAATTTCCAACTACAAATACTTGCAACAATGCCATTTTTCAATGGATATTTATTATTGAGTTCCTATAAAATCAACCTTTCAATATATTAAAAAGCACAAACATAAATGAAACAAAATGCCTTGAAGGAGAAATGTATTTTCTATACAAAATATGGATGCTAAAAGAGCTTGAGATGGTTTATTAATAAAGATATGATCATTTATCTACCATCTTATTGCTAGAAATAAAAAAGCATATATTTTTTCATGGTATTTTTGCTACTGTAATTCCATTTTTATCTTTAGGTCAAATAGCAACATCCAAATCTCATTCAGTTAGTTTCTCTTATTCCTAAGAAGATAAGTGTTATAGTAGATAGAATTCTTTTTCCTGGAATCAGGAAGCCCTGGGTTAGAATCCTGCTTAAGGCACTTACTAGCTGTGTGATCCTGGGCAAGTCACTTGACCTCTCTCAGCTTCAACTTCCTTATCTATAAAATGGAAATAACAATAGCACCTTCCTCTCAGAGTAGTGGTGAGGATCAAATTAGATAAAATACTTTAGAGCCTTAAAACTTAAAGTACTAAATAAATGCTAGCTGGTTTTTTTTTTTACTGTTGTTTTTTTTTTTAATTTCATTTTACTGTTCCTACCAAAAGGATACAAATCAAGATTGCAATCTGCTAGAGAGTATCTGTACTACTACAACTCATTTTTAATGGATCCTTATGTATTCTTAATTTTAATAAAACAAGTAATACTATAAAAGTGTATGTGGACATTACACAAATAGAGGATCATTGTTTGACTTATTTGTATGTAGTAGTAATAGTGCTTCAATAATTTGATAGAAGAAGTATGTGAGGTTCTTATCAATGAAAAGTTCCAATGTTTCTTCTAGGAAATATTTAAGTATGATCTGGTTTTTGTGTTACTTTTGCACTTTGTCCCTGACACCAAGAGAGATACACCACACAAGTGTTTTTGGGGTGTACCTCGACTTAACAAGATATTTCACATAAGAAGGATTCAAAGATAACATGACTCTTTCCAGGCTGGTATCTAGGTAATAACCAGGAAGAGTCACTGAGACTACCTTTTCTAGATGGACATTTTCTCACACTTACAGGGCTTTTCTTAAAGGTGTGAAGGTGATGTGAGT
This sequence comes from Gymnobelideus leadbeateri, assembly GCA_011680675.1. Lineage (NCBI taxonomy): Eukaryota > Metazoa > Chordata > Mammalia > Diprotodontia > Petauridae > Gymnobelideus > Gymnobelideus leadbeateri. The sequence continues at coordinate 914 of WOXC01006809.1, read as the reverse complement.
CTCTATTACTGGGAAATTCTCTATACAGGGAAAGACGAAGATAAGAATAGGACCATCTAATGCTCTGCCCTTCTGTTGAGCTAAGATTTCTCATTATTTCTGGTTCGTATTCATTTGCAAGCCTACTAACAATTATTTGCCTTCTACAGAAGAACATGTCTCTGTAGTTACCTATGAAAATGGCTATATTGCTGTTTTTAATGAGAAGGACATCAAATGGGAAAAGGTGGTAGGACAGCAAGAGAGAGTGAGAAAAGGACAAATAAAGATTTCCTCCAAGAAGTCTGTTGAGAAAACCACTACTAATGATTAGTACCAGTATAATTTGGTAGAATTCAAACCCTTAAGGTAAACTAAGATTTAAATTTAATTTATGTAAAATATAACAGTCAACAAAACTAAATTCCATTTGAATATTAGAATAGATCCCATAAAGCAGATTTCAAAATCCCATGGGTTTTTTTTTCTTTTTCTGATAGCATAGAATTGGAGCAAGAACACTGTACTGGATTCTATTCCTGAGCTTTTTGACCTCTGTTGAATCACGAAAACTTTTCTGAACCTTAGTTTCCTCATCTGTAAAATGGAGTGCTTAGACTGGATAATCTCTGAGGTCCCTTGTAGTTCTAATGGTCTGTAGTATTTCTTTGTTTTACATCTATCTTCAAGTGCTCTTTTTCATCAAAGCAATTGTATTTTTCATATGAATTTTTTTAAATTATAAATGTTTATGGTTTCAATAAATTAATCAGCAAACAGTATATTTCTGGTACTGTGCTAGACCTGGAGCTAGATGGACAAAATGAAGCACTCCTCAAGGCACATACTGACTGAGGAAACCACATGAACACATACAGATAAGTAGAAAATACATTTTTTAAAAAAGAATACAGGGCGGCTAGGTGGCGCAGTGA